>CM074721.1:9294055-9940305 GCA_037306005.1 Rhinophrynus dorsalis
CATCCTTGTTCCACTGGTAGTCACAGACCCACACATACACTGTCTGACACTTCAGCCTTGTTCTACTGGTAGTCACAGACCACACATACACTGTCTGACACCCCAGCCTTGTTTCACTGGTAGTCACAGACCACACATACACTGTCTGATACCCCAGCCTTGTTCCACGTAGTCACAGACACACACATACACTGTCTGATACCCCAGCCTTGTTCCACTGGTAGTCACAGACCCACACATACACTGCCTGATGCCCCAACCTTGTACCACTGGTAGTCACAGACCTACACACACACTATCTGATGCCCCAGCCTTGTTCCACGTAGTCACAGACCCACACATACACTGTCTGACACCCCAGCCTTGTTCCACTGGTAGTCACAGACCACACATACACTGTCTGATGCCCCAGCCTTGTTCCACTGGTAGTCACAGACCACACATACACTGTCTGATGCCCCAGCCTTGTTCCACTGGTAGTCACAGACCCACACATACACTGTCTGACACCCCAGCCTTGTTACACTGGTAGTCACAGACCCACACATACACTGTCTGACACCCCAGCCTTGTTACACTGGTAGTCACAGACCCACACATTCACTGTCTGACACACCAGTCTTGTTCCACTGGTAGTCACAGACCCACACATACACTGTCTGACACCCCAGTCTTGTTCCACTGGTAGTCACAGACCCACACATACATTGTCTGACACCCCAGCCTTGTTACACTAGTAGTCACAGACCCACACATACACTGTATGACACCCCAGCCTTGTTACACTGGTAGTCACAGACCCACACATACACTGTATGACACCCCAGTCTTGTTCCACTGGTAGTCACAGACCCACACATACACTGTCTGACACCCCAACCTTGTTACACCGGTAGTCACAGACCACACATACACTGTCTGACACCCCAGTCTTGTTCCACTGGTAGTCACAGACCCACACATACACTGTATGACACCACAACTCTGTTCCACTGTCCACTGGCAATCACAGAAAGAATCACAAATGCACTGGTCAGCCCCTGGTCAGAGAACAAAGATCTGCTCAGATTAGATTCTCAGACTATTAAATCAAACTGCAAACTATGAAACTAAATGGAAAACAAAAAGTACAAGATATAAGCAGCTTAAATCGACACATTTAATGACACAAATCTGTGTAGGTAACAGATACATAATAACCTATTGTGTCCTGATGGTATTCTGTTGCAGGCCTGAAGAGGGCAGCAGAGGGCTGCATTATAGTCTTGTACATTCTCATAGTGCTAATGGAGTGGCTCTCTAGTGCCCTCTTCAGGTCTGTCTCAGGATCTTACGGAACAGTAGACAAGTTGGGAATCCAGCTGATTGGGAAAGAAGATTGTGTTCCCGTCCCACTGTGACATCAATCCTCCAGCCTGGCACAGAGCTTCATTTAAATAAAGTGTCACATTGTGAGAGGGCAGTAAAGTCATCGCCACATATAAGCGTATTAATAAACATGGACTGAATGACACTTCTGATGGACGTCTGACTAAACACATGACATGTTTGCTGACATACGACCTTAATGCAAAGTGAGTGCCGGGCCCCTTTAACTCTGTGAAAGCCATATTGTTATACAATACCCTGTGAAATAATAAACACCCCCTGTTCCTTAACCCTTTGAGTGCCATAGAGGTAAAAAAAAACGCAATGATTTCTAATGAGTTGAGCAGTCCTCTGGCACTCAATGGGTTAAAGGGTTAACACATAAACATTAACTGAGGTCATATAACTTTAACCCTTTGGATGCTAAAGACACATCCAACCCATCTATAATGCATTGCAGCTATCAATAGCAATGAAGAAGTTAACCCCTGGAGTTCCAGAGCAATGCGTTGCTTACTTCATTGACACTCATAGGGTTAAAAGCCCCATTGAAATCAACGTGCATTTTGTCCCCTGGTAAAGTCGCTCCACTTTGTGCATATTGCCCCTGGTGTCTCAGTTATTTAACCCCTCTCTAGACCTCACTCTAGACCTCTCCGACCTCTAAGAGTTTAACCCTGTGAGTGCCAGAGGGGTGCGTAATGCATTGTGAAGCAACGCTTTTGCCTACCCTTCTGGCGCTCAAAGGGTTACTCACCCACATTCACAAAGGTCACTAAAAAAACCAAACAAAAAACACCACGATTCTGATAAAATAGAAAAACCTTTAACACTTTAAGTGCCAAAGGGGTAGCCAACGCATTGCGCTGGTTACCCCTATGGCACTCAAAGGGTTAAACAACCGAATCCTTCCAGCGAAATAGCTCCCCAGCCCCAACAAATACATCTCAAGAAAGATATTGTAAATCAGAATAATAAACAGTTTCCCATTCAGGAACATAAAAACCTTCCTATAGTCCAATTTAGTTCTCTCTCCGTGCGCCCTAGAACTCAGACAATAGCGCCTGTGCTTACAAATCTGTATAGAATAATCCTATTCATCACTAGGAAATAATTGGTTTATAAAGGTACCGCTGAAAGGTGGAGTGGATTTACTTAGCTTGTTGAAATAATATTTAATCTATTCCCAGCTGAGACACGGAGAACACATGGCCTCAGTGTAAATAGTAAAGTTGTTTAATTCAGTGATTCTGTTCTGGACCTGAGGTCTGCACAGGACTGAATTCCCCTTGGCTAATAGAAGCCTGTTCTTTCTTTGGGTCATTTAATACTTATCTTAAAAACTACATAGACTTTCATTCACACACAATAACACAGATAAAGTGGGACATGGATCATGTTAAACGCTAGATGATATCTTCTTGATTGAAAACAGACATTTATGACTTTAAACAAAGTGCGATACATTTTTCTTTCACATTTATTTTTTTCTTGTAAAGAAAACCACACAGACTGGTGAATGTATTGAGGCTCATACATGGAGTAGAAATGGAGAAATTCTGAAGAAAACAGAAAAAAAATTAAATGCAAAGTCCCACAATTTTTTCTCATTTAAACTACTGACATTGTAAGGCAAGTTTAGTTTGTTTTTCAGAAAACAGAAATCTGCCTATTCCATTATACTGCCTGTGTTGGCCATGTTTCTATAAAATAAATGTTTTTTCAAAAATGAACTTTTATGTGTTGGTGGAACAGTCTGACACTTCATGCTAAATCCCTGAAAAATATTCTAATTAGTTCTGTTTCAGGTCAAAATCGCTATTCTTTTAAAACTTCCCCAGTCTGTGGACTCTGCCTAGATCCATTCATATCACAGTGTGTGGACTAGATCCATTCATATCACAGTGTGTGGACTAGATACATTCATATCACAGTGTGTGGACTCTGCCTAGATCCATTCATATCACAGTGTGTGGACTCTGTCTAGATCCATTCATATCACAGTGTGTGGACTAGATCCATTCATATCACAGTGTGTGGACTCTGCCTAGATCCATTCATATCACAGTGTGTGGACTAGATCCATTCATATCACAGTGTGTGGACTAGATCCAATCATATCACAGTGCATGGGCTCTGTGTAGATCCATTCATATCACAGTGTGTGGACTGTACCTAGATCCATTCATATCACAGTGTGTGGACTAGATCCATTCATATCACAGTGTGTGGACTCTGCCTAGATCCATTCCTATCACAGTGTGTGGACTAGATCCATTAATATCACAGTGTGTGGACTCTGACTAGATCCATTCATATCACAGTGTGTGGACTAGATCCATTAATATCACAGTGTGTGGACTCTGCCTAGATCCATTCCTATCACAGTGTGTGGACTCTGCCTAGATCCATTCACATCACAGTCTGTGGGCTAGATCCATTCATATCACAGTGTGTGGACTCTGCCTAGATCCATTCATATCACCGTGTTTGGACTCTGCCTAGATCTATTCATATCACAGTGTGTGGACTCTGCCTAGATCCATTCATATCACAGTGTGTGGACTCTGCCTAGATCCATTCGTATCACAGTGTGTGGGCTAGATCCATTCATATCACAGTGTGTGGGCTAGATCCATTCATATCACAGTGTGTGGACTAATTCCATTCATATCACAGTGTGTGAACTAGATCAATTTATATCACAGTGTGTGGACTCTGCCTACATCCATTCATATCACAATGTGTGGACTAGATCCATTCATATCACAGTGTGTGAACTAGATCAATTTATATCACAGTGTGCAGACTAGATCCATTCATATCACAGTGTGTAGACTCTACCTAGATCCATTCATATCACAGTGTGTGGGCTAGATCCATTCATATCACAGTGTGTAGACTCTGCCTAGATCCATTCATATCACAGTGTGTGGGCTAGATCCATTCATATCACAGTGTGTGGACTCTGCCTAGACCCATTCATATCACAGTGTGTGGACTAGATCCATTCATATCACAGTGTGTGAACTAGATCAACTTATATCACAATGTGTGGACTCTGCCTAGATCCATTCATATCACAGTGTGAGGACTAGATCTATTCATATCATAGTGTGTGGACTAGATCCATTCATATCACAGTGTGTAGACTCTGCCTAGATCCATTCATATCACAGTGTGTGGGCTAGATCCATTCATATCACAGTGTGTGGACTAATTCCATTCATATCACAGTGTGTGAACTAGATCAATTTATATCACAGTGTGTAGAATCTGCCTAGATCCATTCATATCACAGTGTGTAGACTAGATCCATTCATATCACAGTGTGTGAACTAGATCAATTTATATCACAGTGTGTGGACTCTGCCTACATCCATTCATATCACAGTGTGTGGACTAGATCCATTCATATCACAGTGTGTGAACTAGATCAATTTATATCACACTATGCAGACTAGATCCATTCATATCACAGTGTGTAGACTCTACCTAGATCCATTGATATCACAGTGTGTGGGCTAGATCCATTCATATCACAGTGTGTAGACTCTGCCTAGACCCATTCATATCACAGTGTGTGGACTTGATCCATTCATATCACAGTGTGTGAACTAGATCAACTTATATCACAATGTGTGGACTCTGCCTAGATCCATTCATATCACAGTGTGTGGACTAGATCTATTCATATCATAGTGTGTGGACTAGATCCATTCATATCACAGTGTGTAGACTCTGCCTAGATCCATTCATATCACAGTGTGTGGGCTAGATCCATTCATATCACAGTGTGTGGACTAATTCCATTCATATCACAGTGTGTGAACTAGATCAATTTATATCACAGTGTGTAGAATCTGCCTAGATCCATTCATATCACAGTGTGTAGACTAGATCCATTCATATCACAGTGTGTGAACTAGATCAATTTATATCACAGTGTGTGGACTCTGCCTACATCCATTCATATCACAGTGTGTGGACTAGATCCATTCATATCACAGTGTGTGAACTAGATCAATTTATATCACACTATGCAGACTAGATCCATTCATATCACAGTGTGTAGACTCTACCTAGATCCATTCATATCACAGTGTGTGGGCTAGATCCATTCATATCACAGTGTGTAGACTCTGCCTAGATCCATTCATATCACAGTGTGTGGGCTAGATCCATTCATATCACAGTGTGTGGACTCTGCCTAGACCCATTCATATCACAGTGTGTGGACTAGATCCATTCATATCACAGTGTGTGAACTAGATCAATTTATATCACAATGTGTGGACTCACTCTGCCTAGATCCATTCATATCACAGTGTGTAGACTCTACCTAGATCCATTCATATCACAGTGTGTGGGCTAGATCCATTCATATCACAGTGTTTAGACTCTGCCTAGATCCATTCATATCACAGTGTGTGGGCTAGATCCATTCATATCACAGTGTGTGGACTCTGCCTAGACCCATTCATATCACAGTGTGTGGACTGTACCTAGATCCATTCATATCACAGTGTGTGGACTAGATCCTTTCATATCACAGTGTGTGGACTCTGCCTAGATCCATTCATATCACAGTGTGTGGACTCTGCCTAGACCCATTCATATCACAGTATGTGGACTAGATCCATTCATATCACAGTGTGTGGACTAGATCCATTCATATCACAGTGTGTGGACTAGATCCATTCATATCACAGTGTGTGAACTCTCTCTAGATCTATTCATATCACAGTGTGTGGACTAGATCCATTCATATCACAGTGTGTGGACTAGATCCATTCATATCACAGTGTGTGGACTAGATCCATTCATATCACAGTGTGTGAACTCTCTCTAGATCTATTCATATCACAGTGTGTGGACTAGATCCATTCATATCACAGTATGTGGACTAGATTCATTCATATCACAGTGTGTGGACTAGATCCATTCATATCACAGTGTGTGAACTCTCTCTAGATCTATTCATATCACAGTGTGTGGACTAGATCCATTCATATCACAGTGTGTGGACTAGATCCATTCATATCATAGTGTGTGGACTAGATCCATTCATATCACAGTGTGTGGACTAGATCCATTCATATCACAGTGTGTGGACTAGATCCATTCCTATCACAGTGTGTGGACTAGATCCATTCATATCACAGTGTGTGGACTAGATCAATTCATATCACATTGTGTGGACTAGATCCATTCATATCACAGTGTGTGGACTAGATCCATTCATATCACAGTGTGTGGACTAGATCCATTCATATCACAGTGTGTGGACTAGATCCATACATATCACATTGTGTGGACTAGATCCATTCATATCACAGTGTGTGGACTAGATCCATTCATATCACAGTGTGTGGACTAGATCCATTCATATCACAGTGTGTGGACTAAATCTATTCATATCACAGTATATGGGCTCTGCTGCAGAACAGAAGCTAATTAGTATAAAGTGCCACATTATGCCATCGGTATTTAAAGGTTAATTTCTCACAAGCTACTTGCATTACAACCAAATGAGGAGCACAACACAAAGAATATTACAATTATAGATTGGGTATAAGAACCAATGAAGTAGGTAATAAAACAAAAATATTAGGCACTTGTACAGGAACAGTTAACGATGCTTGCCTATAACACCTTCATGGAATTGAGGAACGTAAGACGGTTTGGGTGAATTAAATGATGTAAAAAAGAAAACAACGTGTCACTACTCTTCAAAGTAATAGGAATAAAACCTAAGCATGCGGTAATATGTGAAACGCGTTAGGTAAACTAGACTCCAGCTTTAAGTTGTCGTGTTGTTGTTAATGTAAATATATGTAATGTTTTAAATGTATAAATAAACTGCTGCTCTGTTTAATTCCTATAGGACTATTGACCCTTTACACTGACTTAAAAGGGTAGCAGCACATCTTTTCCTTACAATTCTCTTTAAAATTAACTAATTTTTTCTGAGGCTGAAAGATTCACTTTAAATGAGGTTGTTAATAGGGATGAGCGAGCACCCCGATGCTCGGGTGCTCGGGTGCTCTGACCGAGCACCCCCTGATGCTCGAGTGCTCGGCCGAGCACCCGAGCCCCATTCAAATGAATGGGAGCACTCGAGCATTAAACCAGGCACCCCCTGCTCTGATGAGCGGAGGGTGCCTGGTCAATGTCCCCCTTCATCTCCGCTATGCCCCTCTTCCACAATGTCCCCCTTCATCTCCTATGCCATAGAGGAGATGAAGGGGGACATTGTGGAAGAGGGGCATAGCGGAGATGAAGGGGGACATTGTGGAAGAGGGGCATAGACTCTATGCCCCTCTTCCACAATGTCCCCCTTCATCTCCGCTATGCCCCTCTTCCACAATGTCCCCCTTCATCTCCGCTATGGCATAGGAGATGAAGGGGGACATTGTGGAAGAGGGGCATAGCGGAGATGAAGGGGGACATTGTGGAAGAGGGGCATAGCGGAGATGAAGGGGGACATTGTGGAAGAGGGGCATAGAGTCTATGCCCCTCTTCCACAATGTCCCCCTTCATCTCCGCAATGCCCCCTTCATCTCCGCAATGCCCCCGTACCTCCATTCCCTGGTGGTCCAGCGGAGCGTCTTCGGATCTGTGCCTCTTCCGGCACAGATCCTCTTCACCCGAACATGTCGGGCGAGCACATGGCGGTACTCGTACGAGTACCGCCATGTGCCGAGCAGAGCGATGCTCGAGCCGATCCGAGCATCGGCCGAGCACGCTCGCTCAACACTAGTTGTTAACCCTTTGAATGATGATGTCCTCAATGAATTGCTTCAAAATCCCCTCTTAAATCAGTCAACGCAATGGTGCAGTTGGTTTGCCACAAAATTGCTTTAACCCTTTGAGTGGTAGAGGGGTACGGAATGCATTACAAAGCAATTCATTCCGTACCTCCCTGGCACTCAAAGGGTTAATTCCTAAATCAGCTTCAATGTATCATTTTATCATTTGTCCACTTTCTTTGAAATAACGTAATATAATTATCCTTTAATGAGAAATCATGTCTTGTGATTATCATGCCTTCAGGCAGATCTCACACAACTTAATTATTGGACATCATACAGTAAA
Source organism: Rhinophrynus dorsalis (assembly GCA_037306005.1). Classification (NCBI taxonomy): domain Eukaryota; kingdom Metazoa; phylum Chordata; class Amphibia; order Anura; family Rhinophrynidae; genus Rhinophrynus; species Rhinophrynus dorsalis. Next base: position 9,302,522 of record CM074721.1, read on the forward strand.
TGTAATATTCTGTATTTAGCACAAGTTAAAGACAATGATAGTCACATTTTCCCCATAAAATTCAGGAAGAGAAGATCATTTTATGGATCAATGAAACCTTTTAGTTTGGGATTTTTGTGAGTAGTTTCCAGGACAGTATTTCCTACATACATAGGGTTAACGTTTAGTGATGATCGAGCATCCCAATGCTCGGGTGTTCGGGTGCTCTGACCGAGCGCCCCCGGAGGCTCGAGTGCTCGGCCGAGCACCAGAGCCCCATTGAAGTCAATGGGAGGACTCGAGCATTACACCAGGCACCCCCTGCTCTGATGAGGGGAGGGTGCCTGGTCCATAGGAAAAGGGCAGAAAATGATGGAAACACCACAGAAATGGTTCAGGGACAGCATAGGGAGGATGTCTGGATGCATCTTGGACTCCAACGTCGCTGCTGGGAACGATGTTTCGCCCGTAGTACGCCATTTTTACAGACTGACCGTAAAACACACAAAAAGGAAGATAAAAACTAATCTGCGGCTAGGCACACTAAACAATATGTGCCGCTAATCTGCGTCTAGGCACACTAAACAGAATGTGCTGCTAATCTGCGGCTAGGCACAGTGAACGGAATATGTGACGTTTATTTTTTAAACTTTGCACACTAAACAATATGTGCCGCTAATCTGCGGCTAGGCACAGTGAACGGAATATGTGACGTTTATTTTTTAAACTTTGCACACTAAACAATATGTGCTGCTAATCTGCGTCTAGGCACACTAAACAGAATGTGCTGCTAATCTGCGGCTAGGCACAGTGAACGGAATATGTGACATTTATTTTTTAAACTTTGCACACTAAACAATATGTGCTGCTAATCTGCGTCTAGGCACACTAAACAGAATGTGCTGCTAATCTGCGGCTAGGCACAGTGAACGGAATATGTGACGTTTATTTTTTAAACTTTGCACACTAAACAATATGTGCCGCTAATCTGCGTCTAGGCACACTAAACAGAATGTGCTGCTAATCTGCGGCTAGGCACAGTGAACGGAATATGTGACGTTTATTTTTTAAATTTGTGCCCCCCCAAACAAAATATAACTGCTGCCCCCACACACAACAGTCCTAAAAAGGACTTTTGGGTCTTTAAAGAGTTCAAAAACACTTTTCTTCTCCCTACACTGACTTTCCCTTCCTATCCTCATCTCTCCCTGGCTAAGACTGAGCCGAACTCGCTGGTCAGGTGCTATACAGCACCCGATCACGGGTTCTGGCCAGCCAATCAGCGTAATGCCAGCAGCCAACATGGCTGCTGGCATTACACTGATGTCAGAGCCTCCCCGCACGTTTATTGGCTGCGCAGCAGCCACGAAACGTGCGGGGAGGAGAACCGAACATGGCGGGCGAGCACATGCGGTACTCGTACGAGTACCGCCATGTGCCGAGCAGAGCGATGCTCGAGCCGAACCGAGCTTCGGCCGAGCATGCTCGCTCATCACTATTAACGTTCTCAACATCACAGACGGAAAAGAGAAACAAAACATCAATATAGTGAGTTCTTCCAGGTGAGTACAGGATAACACAGATAACAGATGTAGTATGTGCTATGCATGAAAAATGCATGAAAAAAAAAAATCACTTTTTTTCTTTATAAATACAGCATTGGGGACCTTGACCCTGATACATCCAAGTGTCCAAGTGTTCAAAACATACAGCTAGTTTCTGATATTTTCAGTTTTCTCTGAATTATCCTGGGACAGGTAAATTCAGCTAGTCCCCTCCTCCTCCTCCTGCCCCATTCTTCCCACTGATGACATCACAAAAGCATCCACTGAATGAAATTTAAAGGAGCAGTATGAGTGCAGAGGGCTGGGTGGGATATCAGCATTAGACATTGTCCTGATGACTGTGTGCCTGGAAACACCAACATGTAGACTTAATCATTTGAGTGCCAGAGGTAAAACAAACTTCAATATTTAAGCGCCAAGACTGGAGTGACATGGATTTCTTTAAAGGGATAGTAATGGTTGAAAATAAATGCAGCTCCAATTAATCCTCATGTGTTTTGGGCCATGTAGCATTGTTTTTCAATATTGTCCGAGGTGTAATTCAACAGTAATTGAATTATAAACTATCCCCCTCCTGCCCCTTTTACCTACATAACGCTGTCCTCAAGCTGGTCCGGATGGAGAGCAGTGAGGGACAATCTTCAATGAGCATTAGGAAAATCCTGCCCTCCTTCGTCACAGGGGGACAGGCTTCCCTTATGGTCACAGTAAGAAGATTGTCCCTTGCTGTGATCTGTCCGGTCATGTGACCAGATTCCACATCTGAGGGGAGGAGACTTACACTAGGTAAAAGGGACAGGAGGGGATACTTTATAATAGAATTACTGTTGAACTACACCTTGGACAATATTGCAATACAGCGTTACAGGGCCAAAAGCATATGAGGATTAATCGGAGCTGCAATTATTTTCAACCATTACTGTCCCTTTAACGGTGATCAAGGTTCATACCCATAGTAGCTCCTTGTTCACGGAGCCCCAGGCATTGCACTAAAAGGAGCACAAATATCAAATATTCTTAGATTTTCAGCACTACTTCAAAATGTGCATTGCACAAATAGCAAACAAATCTCTGTCATTTTATATTATGCGCTAAATCATGGGCTTCCAACGTGCGGCCCGTGGGCCAAATGCAGCTAAACCGATCCCACGGCGTGGCCCAACTGAACAGTTTTAACGAAAGCATGTTGTTATCTAATTGGCTAGCACACATGAACTAGTATGTATGTATGTATGTATGTGTTCTGTATGTATCTATGTATTTCCTTATATATGTTTGCATGTATGTATGTATCTTTATTTATATAGAACAATACATGTATACAGTCTTTTAGAGAAATTGTAATCGTTCACTACAATAATACAGGACTGGGTTAAGGCAATCAGCCGAAAGTGTGATCACTGCATTATTAGTGTGTGTAGGGGGGGGAAGTGCAGCAAAGAGAATCATACATTGGGAAAGGGGCTATGCCCCAAGGAGCTTACAATCTAATAGTAAGTCAGTAAGGTCTATCCAGTTGTACCCGCCTCTTCTGTGTCGTACGAGGATAGGTCAGCCTGTTACATATCAGTATTCTCACTAATACTAGGCCTGTATCTGCAAACTTTTTTATGCTTAAATTTAATTAACCTTTTATTTATAAATTCCTTTGCATTACTGCTAAAAAGTACACAGTTTTAAATAGCTGACAGGTCACTAATCACCATTGTTAACAATATGGAAATGAAATGCAAACCTCCCAACATTTCAAATTGCCAAAGAGGGACACTTGTGTTTTAGGGGGTGTTGCTGGGTGTGTGGCCTGTGGGCGGGGCATTACCGAGAATTCTTAGGCTATTTCCTGACCTACTGACACCTCCTTGTGTTACCTAATAAATGACTTATAACAAGACAAACTTATATTTATTTATTTATAAACACATATAATGACATTTAAACAAACAATAATGTCCATTTTATTGCTTCAGAGCGATGTGATAGACTTATATACACACCACACAGTCTGATTTCCTAAAAAGAGGGACATCAGGGTACGAAAGAGGGACAGAGGGACTTGGGTCTAAAAGCGGGCTGTCCCTCCTAAAGAGGGACACTTGGGAGGTATGTGAAATGTGGCCCTGATACATATTGATTTCTGTGGCCCTCTACTGAAAAAACCTGGACACCCCTGCTCTAAATCATGGATAAGGTATCACAGTTTTTAATTGCAATTAAAGGTCAGCTATCACTCAGTTAGGACCCTATCAGCAGGACTGTTCCTGTGGGCCTCCACTGGGAGCAATTAAAATGGAAACATCACCTTGAATTTTCTTTACATATTTCAAAACTTCAGGCGTTAGTAATGTCCCAATACAAATAGCATTTATTTTGTAGAGCTTCAATAGTTGAATATAATGCAAAAAACGTATCTCTCAGACCGCTATGGTTTGAGAGATATCAGCATTCAAACTTTGATGTGTCCTGCTGTCAGCTGTAAAGCTGTCAGCAGGAGATCCGTGTCGGCCAACACAGAGGCTGCAATTGCGTTTTTTAAACAGGATGACTTCCTCGGAATGGTCTAAAAAGTGTGCTTGCTTTTTTTTTTAAAGGGTCCCAATGTCAGGCTCCCCTCTGTGGGGTGCGCCTGTAGGCAGATGCCTACTCTACCTAACGGTAAATCCGGCCCTGGTTCGGGCAGTCTCTGCTGTGCATAACTGCGTTGTTCGGGCAGTCTCTATTGCGCATGTGTGTGTTACGCATACAGGGAGCTTCGCATCCTAGCAAATTATATTATAAAAAGGAGGATAGGCAGTTTTTAATGCAATCTTCAAATATGCAAACTTGCATTAAGGCGAAAGTTCCATTTTAAGCTGGGGCTGCATTATGAGCTCAGGGGGACCATCAAGGGAGTTGCCTCGTTGGTCCCACACGAAGAGACTGAAATACAGGTCTGAAGTCTCTTAGTGAAGTCTCTTGTCCTAACTGCCCTCCCCACAGACTCTGCCATGGAAGCCTGACACAGAGGATCTGTAGAGGATTCACACACATACTGCTCAGTTTGTACTGTCGAGTCTCAGACTTCCAGATTCCTGACCCTCACATGGCAGACAGGAGCGTTTTGGGATTACACAGTGTGCCCCGGGCTAAGTCTAGGATCCCCCATAAGAAAGGACACAGTAAGATGTGATAAACTGCCCTTTTATTTCATCTGAAGTGCATCCAAAACCAGGTAGACGGGGAGAAAACCTGTGGCTCAGCAGCTGTTGAGGACTATAGTTTAATTGTTTGGTTGGGGAATATGAGATTTGTGGTCCCCAACATCTGATATCCGAACCCCTTCATTCCCCTCCTTAGAGGCACATTACTTTGCATTTCCACCAGGAATACATGGATAGATATTCTTTATATAAATCTGTATACATCTTTTCAGAGTTTCTTTTGTGTATTTTCATTTTACATTTACTTTGTACAAACTGAATTACCACAAATTAGGATTTAGTTTCCAACCCTGGAAGCAGTGAAAGAATCCAGTCAGTGAGAATAGGACCCCGGACACAAGAGGCCCAAATAATACAGTGTCCCTGCTTGTGCACACACACTCCGATATTGTACGCACATACTGTGTACATACACATACACACATATATATATACACATACATACATACACATGTGGATACTGTACACACACACACACACACACTCAGATACTATATACACATACATATATACATGCATACCCATACATACACACTCACATAATGTATACACACACACACACATACATATACACACAGCCACATTAATACACATATATACACACACAATATATATATACACACACACAATATATAAACACACACACACACATATACATGAACACTTGGATACTCCAGAACTAACCCACTTGTCACTGTACATATGACACAAATAACTGTATTTTAGTTTTCTCTTAGTGATAAATATATTGTATTGTAGATAAGATATCTGAGTGAGCAGTGTGTGACTGTGTGTGTGTGTGTGTGTGTGTGACTGTGTGTGTGTGAGAGTGTGTGTGTGACTGTGTGTGAGAGAGACTGTGTGTGACTGTGTGTATGTGTATGTGACTGTGTGTGTGTGTGTGTGTGTGTGTGTGTGAATGTGTGTGTGTGTGTGACTGTGTGTGTATGTGACTGTGTGTGTGTGTGTATGTGACTGTGTGTGTGTGAGACTGTGTGTGTGTGTGTGTGTGTGTGACTGTGTGTGAGAGAGACTGTGTGTGACTGTGTGTATGTGTATGTGACTGTGTGTGTGTGTGTGTGTGAATGTGTGTGTGTGTGACTGTGTGTGTATGTGACTGTGTGTGTGTGTGTGTGTGTATGTGACTGTGTGTGTGTGTGAGACTGTGTGTGTGTGTGTGTGTGTGTGTGTGTGTGTGACTGTGTGTGAGAGAGACTGTGTGTGACTGTGTGTATGTGTATGTGACTGTGTGTGTGTGTGTGTGTGAATGTGTGTGTGTGTGTGTGACTGTGTGTGTATGTGACTGTGTGTGTGTGTGTGTGACTGTGTGTGTGTGTGACTGTGTGTGTTTTACTGTGTGTATATGTGTGTGACTGTGTGTGTATATGTGTGTGTGACTGTGTGTGTATATATATATGTGTGTGTGTGTGTGTGTGTGTGTGACTGTGTGTATGTGTGTGTGACTGTGTGTGTGTGTGTGTGTGTGTGTGACTGTGTGTATGTGTGTGTGTGTGTGTGAATGTGTGTGTGTGTGACTGTGTGTGTATGTGACTGTGTGTGTGTGTGTGTGTGTATGTGACTGTGTGTGTGTGAGACTGTGTGTGTGTGTGTGTGTGTGACTGTGTGTGAGAGAGACTGTGTGGGACTGTGTGTATGTGTATGTGACTGTGTGTGTGTGTGTGAATGTGTGTGTGTGTGTGACTGTGTGTGTATGTGACTGTGTGTGTGTGTGTGTGACTGTGTGTGTGACTGTGTGTGTTTTACTGTGTGTATATGTGTGTGACTGTGTGTGTATATGTGTGTGTGACTGTGTGTGTATATATATATGTGTGTGTGTGTGTGTGTGTGTGACTGTGTGTATGTGTGTGTGACTGTGTGTGTGTGTGTGTGTGACTGTGTGTATGTGTGTGTGACTGTGTGTGTGTATGTGTGACTGTGTGTGTGTGTGTGTGTGTGTGTGACTGTGTGTGTTAGGGTGACCACATTTCCCTTCTGCCATTCCGGGACGTGGTCACCCTAGTTGCCCCGTCATACCTTAAGTCCCTGGTGGTCTAGCGGCGTAGAATGTGCTCTGTGCCTCCTCCGGCACAGAGCTGAAGCTCCCGCGCGGTATGGCCAGTAATGCCATATTACTAGAGCGCTTGCCTCCAGGTAAGCTGCATTGCCGCCCTGGATGTCAGCCTGCAAGCGGTGTGTCATATCATGGACGCCGCGAGCGGCGTCCATGATGTGACACACCGCTTGCAGGCTGACATCCAGGGCGGCTTGCCTTCATTCCGGGACACTTCATTGTCCCGGTTGAAGGGGACCCGGGACGCGGGACATAGCCCTGAAATAAGGGACAGTCCCGGACGTTCCGGGACCCGTGGTCACCCTAGTGTGTGTGTGTGTGTGTGTGTGTGTGTGACTGTGTGAGGACTGTAGGATTGTGCAGATCATTAAGTCCCAGACACCATGTTGATACCAGATTGATGTGACAATATTAAGAGAGAAAAAAAGAGAAAAAATTCTGAAAAAAAACCTGTATCCAAGGGAATAAATAATCCATAGATGTAAACAGGAGCCTTTAACCCCTTGAATGCTATACAGGTCTATGACGCTTTGTGATGAAATGCACTGGAGACCTCTCTATCACTGATGGCTTTAAAAATTCATTTCAGTTAATGGGAATTAACCCTTGAGTGCCAGTGGGGTATGGCATGCATTGCAAAAGCAATCAAAGGGTTAAGGAAATGTTATTTCTCACCCACAGTGCAGTCGGTTTACCCCAGAGTTTCACATATGACCCTTAAACCTTTGAGTGCCGGAGAGGTACGCAACGCATTTTGCTTTGTGTACCCCTCCGGCATTCAGAGGGTTAACCCTCTGGCATTCAAAGGGTTAACCCTTTGCGTGCCAGAAAGGTATCAATACTTATCTGGTGCTCAAAGGGTTAAACCCATTCTGTGCAATCCAGCACATAGAGGTCTTTAAACACCAGAATCGACATAAAAAAAAAAGAAAACAAAAATTGAATGTAATTTGAAAAGGGATTAAAATGTAACAAATTATCTTCTTATTGGGCGATAAACAGTAATTTTATGGCACTGGGCGCTTGCTTAGTAGTAAGAGAATCAAGTCGATGGATAGTTAGAGAACCGGGGGGTGAAATCCAATCTAGTCATAACACAGGCGCAATATAAAATGTCCTGTGTTACACTTCCCCACGTTACAGGAGCGTGTCTGGGATCTGGAACCAATCAATGTGCCGGGATACGTGCATCCAAGCCTTTTATTACACCCCGGCCCGCCGACTCGCATTTCTATTGCCTTTTTGTTTTATGAAAGTAAAAATGTGAAAATCTACTGATAAGCCAAACTAATAAAAACTTAATGGAATGTCAGTGCTTTTTTCCCCCCGAACATAGTTTGAGTTATAATACCGAACATATGTATTTTTGGCCCTAATCACCTCGTCGAGTTAAACTGTATATTCAAATTCATTTAAATGACACATGATCTAATATTGCAGAACAACAATGCCATTGTAGTGTTAATTGAAAACTCGGAGCTAAAAGCCAACAGTGACCGCAGGCCTGATTGCTGAGGGTCTCTGAGAGAGAGAATTATTCCCACACCTGCATTTGGACTATAACATTAGCATTGTTACCGGCATCTGGGTCTAATCAGTAGCAAGGCATTGATATGCAGCTCCTGTGGCACATAAATTCAGCATTACATTCATTTTAAAGGCCCCCTCTTTCATTTTTAAGGACAAGATAGATTTGTGGCTCCGCTGAGTCTAACAAAGTAGAAACCACAAACGGAATAAGTTACTGCCGTGATTCCTACCTTCCTACTGGAACCCGACAGATATTAAATAAACAAAGAATTGTCTACAATCTTCGGCTATCAAAATACACACGGACAGGGTGATTATCTGGGGAAAACAACGATTTAAAGGGATAGTATTGCTTGAAAATAATTTTATTTTATATTGTTAGCCCTTAAAAAAACATTAAAAATGATATAAGTCTTATCTCCCAAACCTTTATGGTTTGGGAGATATTAGCAAGTAAAGTTAATGATAATAAAAGTAAAGATCCCTTTTCCTGGCTACTTTAGCCAAGTCTGCCATCTAGTGGACAGATTTGGAATCCGGTCCACAGATCAGCGGGCAGCTCTTCAGCAGTGCTGAGATCACTATCTTTAAAAAGAACTACTTCACTGGAACTGTGTACAAAGTGTGCCTGGCTTGCAAGCACACTTTGTAGACCATTCCAATGAAGAAATTATTTTTAAAGATAGTGATCTCGGCACTGCTGAAGAGCCACGACTGGTCCGCGGACCGGATTCCAAATCTGAAGGCTTGAGCAGTGATGTCACTCCAGGGGAAACTTTACTTGCTAATATTTCCCAAACCATAATGTTTTTTTTAAGGGCTACAATATAAAATAAAATTATTTTCAAGCAATACTATCCCTTTAACGCGGCAGTGAGAAAGCACCGAAGTCTCTGATCTGTATCGATTCGGCACCAATGGACTGCGAGATGTGAAATGTGGGAAATTCTGGCAGAACTGACCCAAAACAACAGACCCATCTTTTATGTCCTGACGTCAATACAACATGAGATCTAATTATGTTATTTCCATGTTAATAGCTACCCCCTTACCTTAAAGGGATAATAACACTTATTATGTAAATATGCCTATTGTAAGATTTATTCTCCTGAGTAAAATAAGAGAACACCCGCTGCTGAGAGGTGTTATGTTCAAAACTCAAACATTAATTTTTTTTAGGTGTTATATCTCAGTGTCCTGGAATTGTACAGTGGCGTTGTTGCTACACCGCCCAATGGAGGTTTATTATCAACTGACCAGATCTGTACATAGGGTGGTGTAGAAACAGCGCCACTGTACAATTTCAGGTCACTGTGATATTGCACCTAAAAATTCAAGTCTGAGCTGTAATAAAGTTTGAATAAAACATCTTTCAGCTGTGAGAGTACCCTTGTTTTACACAGGAGGATGAACCCCACAATATTTATGTTTTCAAAATATCAAGTGTTACTGTTCTTTTAAACCTATTGACTGCCAGACAGGTATGCAACACATTGAAAATGCCTCTGGCAGTCAGACGGTTAACTGAATGCTAACATCTGTGAATAATTAACCTATTCTGTGCAGAGAATCCTTATGGCCTCTATGATTTGAATCTGCATAGATTTGCCCCCCAAATTAATTTTAAATTAGTTCTGAATATCATTTCCATGGAGGCAGACATGATCCTTTGTGTCAGACTTCAGGACCCCAGACTCCTCCTACTGGATGTTACTTGCCTCCGATACACTCCAGACCCCACTAGCATTCAAGCCAGTTCTGGATTTCCCAGTAGGCAAGCGTCTAGAGTACATAGCGTTAATCCTTTAAATGCCAGAGGGGTATGCAACACATTGCTTTGCAATGCGTTGTGTACCCCTCTGACATTCAAAGGGTTAAAAAGGGAGGCCTGAGCTATACTGGCCACACCCACATGTATACTAACGGTTGTGGTCAGTGACCCTTAATGCCCCTGCACCATTTTAAATACCTCTTTCCCGTTTATTTGCATTCTAGAGAACACGGTGTAAAGCAAATCTTTTCCTTTGTGTTTGTCTGTTACAAGCTAAGGGTATTTTCTGTGCCCTAGGACAGTGGATGAGACTGCAGGGTGGGGTTATGTGAGGAGTGGGGGTGTGGCCAAGGGAGGAGCTAAGGGCAACTAGGGGTCCAAACCTAGGGGTGTCTGAGTTGTAAATCCAGCCCTGATTCAAGCATTTATATCAAAAGTAACTTTTTTGAATGTTTAAAGGAATAGTAAAACTTTATGATTACTATCCCCCATACTGTAGATATCCTATATAATAATTCGCTAAATTGTGTGTAACGCCGCGACATGCGCAATAGAGGCTGCCCGCGCCACGGCTGATACGGCTCTGTATCAGGCAGCTCTGTATCAGTCTCTACTGCTCGTGACTGCCCCGCGACCGGGTGGTAGTGCCACTGTGGCCCGTGTAACAGGCTGTTCAACTAGCTTGTAAAATAATTTAATAGTCCCCAGGTTCATCTCTCAAACCTTTATGGTATGAGAGATAACTGAAGGTAAAGTTCCCCCCTCCCTCCCCCTTCACTGAAGTCAGCGTTGTACTGACTGCAGGGGAAGTCTGTCGTATGACAGGCTTGTGGCTCTGCAGCTGAGCCGAGATCCCGTTAGTATTCCTATCCCTTTAATTGTTGCTTATTTGTCATGGAATTATTCTACTTTTCCTTCGTTAGTGTATCGTCCTCGTTATGTCCTAGTGGTGCAGCCAGAATTCATTGTTGCCAGGTTTGATGTTCAGATGGATCGTTCCTAAACATAAATACATTTTAATGTGTAACGTGCTGGACTTTAAACTTTTAGGGCGAGATGTTTATAGTGTTGTGGTCACTGAAATTCTCTACAATCAGAATAACATTTCTTACGCTGCGATCCATCAATTCTCAGACTTATTACAGTCATTTTTTACATCCAATTCCGCCATCTCCGTCAAAGGGAAATATCACTCTTAAAAGTGTGTGTGGGTTAATCTATCTTCATACTGAAAAGTGTTTTCAGAAAAAAATATTCTTTTAACAATCACTTTATTGTCTGATTAAAGTAATTTTTTTCATGACAAAATAAAACTGGTCTAAACTTGGAGAGGACAAATGAAAGTTATATTAGCAGTGGTGAGAGGCCGTAGTATGGTGTTTACGGGTAAAAAACGTCTTTGTTTGTTTGAAATTTTTCATTTCAAAGACAACATCAAATTTATTTTTAACATCAGAATTTTTAAGGGCGATATTTATCAAGATCTTCTTACCGTCATTTTTAAAGGGATAGTAATACTTCATTTTATCTTTATTTTATTTTGTAGGCATTAAAAAAACATGAAGAACGATATAAGTCTTATCTCTCAGACCTTTATGGTTTGAGAGATATTCACAAGAAAAGTTTCCCCTCCCGCCCCTTTTACCTAGTGTAAGCCACCTCTTCTCAAATGTGGAATCCAGTCCATAGACCAGACAGATAACAGAAGGGGACAATCTTCTTCCTATGAGAACAATGAAGGTCCTGCCCCCTGGACAAGTTTTTCAGGTTTTTCCCTTATCTTAATTGAAGATTGTCCCTCTCTGCAGTCTACCTGGGCACCTCCCTTCTGATCTGGCTGAGCAGTGTTACATCAGTAAAAGGGGTGGGAGGGGATACTTTATCATTGAATTACTCCTAAACTACAACTCTGACAGAACTGAAATAACACTCTCCAAAGTCCAAATACTATGATGATTAATTAGAGCTGCTTTTATTATAAAACATTACTATCCCTTTAAGTCTTTATGACACATTTTCAAACGTGACGGATTTACTTCTAGAAATATTGTCCTTCTTTTACCACCACTCATGATCTGATAATTTTTTCATTATAACGACTTTTTGAACATCTCACCCTTAATGATACAGTCCTGAGTTCAAATGTTATTGTCTTATATATAACATGACCTTCTGTCCGCTCTCTGGACACCCCAGCCATTTAGCAGAATAGCTTATGTCCTTGAATGACCTCTTTAACATCTATTAAATATCCTCTTTCCCCCAGACATCAGTCTTTATGTACTAGGGTGTTTATCACACTCTGCAAGTTATCTCTTCTTTATCACACCTTAGTACATCTCCCCCTGTAGTCTATAACTAAAGATCTCCCATAGAATAATATAGGAACTGGAGAGTTTATCTCACTGGAGAAGTTATCTCCTCTTTATCATACCTTAGTACATCTCCCCCTGTAGTCTATAACTAAATCTCTCCCATAGAATAACATAGGAACTAGAGAGTTTATCTCACTGGAGAAGTTATCTCCTCTTTATCACATCTTAGTACATATCCCCTGTAGTCTAAGACTAAAGCTCTCCCATAGAATAACATAGGAACTGGAGAGTTTATCTCACTGGAGAAGTTATCTCCTCTTTATCACACCTTAGTACATCTCCCCTGTAGTCTATAACTAAATATCTCCCATAGAATAACATAGGAACTGGAGAGTTTATCTCACTGGAGTAGTTATCTCCTCTTTATCACACCTTAGTACATCTCCCCCTGTAGTCTATAACTAAATCTCTCCCATAGAATAACATATGAACTGGAGAGATTATTTCACTGGAGAAGTGATCTCCTCTTTATCACACCTTAGTACATCTCCCCTGTAGTCTATGACTAAATCTCTCCCATAGAATAACATAGGGACTGGAGAGTTTATCTCACTGGAGAAGTTATCTCCTCTTTATCACATCTTAGTACATATCCCCTGTAGTCTAAGACTAAAGCTCTCCCATAGAATAACATAGGAACTGGAGAGTTTATCTCACTGGAGAAGTTATCTCCTCTTTATCACACCTTAGTATATCTCTCCTGTAGTCTATAACTAAATATCTCCCATAGAATAACATAGGAATTGGAAAAGTGATATCAATGGAGAAGTTATCTCCTCTTTATCACACCTTAGTACATCTCTCCTGTAGTCTATAACTAAATATCTCCCATAGAATAACATAGGAACTGGAGAGTTTATCTCACTGGAGAAGTTATCTCCTCTTTATCACACCTTAGTACATCTCCCCCTGTAGTCTATAACTAAAGATCTCACATAGAATAACATAGGAACTGGAGAGTTTATCTCACTGGAGAAGTTATCTCCTCTTTATCACACCTTAGTACATCTCCCCTGTAGTCTATAACTAAATCTCTCCCATAGAATAACATAGGAACTGGAGAGTTTATCACACTGGAGAAGTTATCTCCTCTTTATCACACCTTAGTACATCTCCCCTGTAGTCTATAACTAAATCTCTCCCATATAATAACATAAGAACTGGAGAGTTTATCATACTGGAGAAGTTATCTCCTCTTTATCACACCTTAGTACATCTCCCCTGTAGTCTATAACTAAATATATCCCATAGAATAATATAGGAACTGGAGAGTTTATCTCACTGGAGAAGTTATCTCCTCTTTATCACACCTTAGTACATCTCCCCTGTAGTCTATAACTAAATCTCTCCCATATAATAACATAAGAACTGGAGAGTTTATCATACTGGAGAAGTTATCTCCTCTTTATCACACCTTAGTACATCTCCCCTGTAGTCTATAACTAAGGCTCTCCCATAGAATAACACAGGAACTGGAGAGTTTATCTCACTGGAGAAGTTATCTCCTCTTTATCACACCTTAGTACATGTCTCCTGTAGTCTATAACTAAATCTCTCCCATAGAATAACATAGGAACTGGAGAGTTTATCTCACTGGAGAAGTTATCTCCTCTTTATCACACCTTAGTACATCTCCCCTGTAGTCTATAACTAAATATCTCCCATAGAATAACATAAGAACTGGAGAGTTTATCACACTGGAGAAGTTATCTCCTCTTTATCACACTTTAGTACATCCCCCCTGTAGTCTATAAGTAAATATCTCCCATAGAATAACCTAGGAACTGGAGAGTTTATCTCACTGGAGAAGTTATCTCCTCTTTATCACATCTTAGTACATCTCTCCTGTAGTCTATAAGTAAATCTCTCCCATAGAATAACATAAGAACTGGAGAGTTTATCTCACTGGAGATGTTATCTCCTCTTTATCACCGCTTAGTACATCTCCTCTGTAGTCTATAACTAAATCTCTCCCATAGAATAACATAGGAACCCGAGAGTTTATCACACTGGAGAAGTTATCTCCTCTTTATCACACCTTAGTACATCTCCCCTGTAGTCTATAACTAAAGATCTCCCATAGAATAACATAGGAACTGGAGAATTTATCTCACTGGAGAAGTTATCTCCTCTTTATCACATCTTAGTACATCTCCCCCTGTAGTCTATAACTAAAGCTCTCCCATAGAATAACATAGGAAGTGGAGAGTTTATCTCACTGGAGAAGTTATCTCCTCTTTATCACACCTTAGTACATCTGCCCTGTAGTCTATAACTAAATCTCTCCCATAGAATAACATAGGAAGTGGAGAGTTTATATCACTGGAGAAGTTATCTCCTCTGTATCACACCTTAGTACATCTCCCTTGTAGTCTATAACTAAAGCTCTCCCATAGAATAACATAGGAAGTGGAGAGTTTATCTCACTGGAGAAGTTATCTCCTCTTTATCACACCTTAGTACATCTCCCTTGTAGTCTATAACTAAAGCTCTCCCATAGAATAACATAGGAAGTGGAGAGTTTATATCACTGGAGAAGTTATCGCCTCTTTATCACACCTTAGTACATGTCCCCTGTAGTCTATAACTAAATCTATCCCATAGAATAACATAGGAACTGGAGAGTTTATCTCACTGGAGAAGTTATCTCCTCTTTATCACACCTTAGTACATCTCTCCCTGTAGTCTATAACTAAATATCTCCCATAGAATAACATAGGAACTGGAGAGTTTATTTCACTGGAGAAGTTATCTCCTCTTTATCACACCTTAGTACATCTCCCCTGTAGTCTATAACTAAAGATCTCCCATATAATAACATAGGAACTGGAGAGTTTATCTCACTGGAGAAGTTATCTCCTCTTTATCACACCTTAGTACATCTCCTCTGTAGTTTATAACTAAATATCTCCCATAGAATAACATAGGAACTGGAGAGTGTATTTCACTGGAGAAGTTATCTCCTCTTTATCACACCTTAGTACATCTCCCCTGTAGTCTATAACTAAATCTCTCCCATAGAATAACATAGGAACTGGAGAGTTTATCTCACTGGAGAAGTTATCTCCTCTTTATCACACCTTAGTACATCTCCCTTGTAGTCTATAACTAAATCTCTCCCATAGAATAACATAGGAACTGGAGAGTTTATCACACTGGAGAAGTTATCTCCTCTTTATCACACCTTAGTACATCTCCCCTGTAGTCTATAACTAAATATCTCCTATAGAATATCATAGGAACTGGAGAGTTTATCACACTGGAGAAGTTATCTCCTCTTTATCACACCTTAGTACATCTCCCCTGTAGTCTATAACTAAATCTATCCCATAGAATAACATAGGAACTGGAGAGTTTATCTCACTGGAGAAGTTATCTCCTCTTTATCACCTGTTTATTACAGTTTAGATACATCCCCACTCTGCTCAGTACATCAGTCTCACATTCAGGTGATTTTATTTGTTGCTTAAAATCTTTATATATTTTTTTCTGGGAATATTTTATACTTTGCAGACAAACAAATCTGGCAAAAAAAATACATCATAAATAATCAGTTTACTATTTTTATAGATTTTTTTCCCCTTTTTTCTAGAATGTACATTACGCACAGCTGAGAAAAAAGTGGAATGAATCAATAATGAAACTGCTACATAATGATCTTCCGGTCACATTCACGCTCAGCACAGTGTCACTGGGGGTAACTGAGCTTCCGCCTCCCAAAATGGCAGCTGTTTCCAATTTATTTGAGATTCAGTTGGACAGAAAATGTAATAAACACTCCTAGACGCGGGACAAGTGTAAGCCGTGCGTTATAATAATAATTGGCTTAATGTGTACCTCTCACCCGAATGTAAGTTTAGTTAATTTCAAAGAGAAGTGAAAACTGTACGTTGAAATGGCCATTTGTTTGTAATATAAATTATATGTGAGCAGGGGAGGACTGGCCTGGGGGGCCGGAGGCAACTGCCCCCTGGGCCAGTCAAATGTCTGTACCAGTGGACCACTGTCTCGCTCAGTCTCCCACTTGCTGCTGTAAATAGAGCTACACTATTGATACAACAGAGCTTAACCCCTTAACGACCCTTGACGTACCAGGACCGTCAAGGGTAAATTTGCTTTAAGGACCAGTGACGGTCCTAGTACGTCAAGAGTTAAATGGTAGCAGCGCGCCGCCGTGCACGCTGCTACCATTCAATCCAGGCTGAGACTGAACGGTCCAGTACCGGACCGTTCAGTCTCAGCCTCTGTCGGTAGTGCCGGGTCATGTGATCGCTGAGTCAGCGATCACATGTACCGGCATTCTAAGTTTGTGAATGAGGCAGTGCTACTCACTGCCTCTAGTGTCTCCTCTCTGCTAATGCGTCCCTTACATCAAAGTAAGGGACACAAAAGCAGAGAGGAGACACCTAGTGGAAATAAAAAATACAGCAGCTGGGGGTGTTAACCCCTTCACTGCTGGTACAGGAGGATGGCTAAATGCAGGTCAATTTCTGACCTGCTAAATACACTTTTTTTTTTTTTAAATAAAAACAACACACTTTTTTTTTTTTACAAATAAAATATTTAACCCTTTGCGCCCAATTGATCCCAAGAGAAAAAACAAAAATGATGTTTTTTTTACATTTTTTTTACCTTTTTCTTTAATTTTAATAAAGTAAATGGTGGGTTATCCATATAAGTGGGGTATCAAAGGAAAGCCCTATTTGTTTGTAAAAAAACAGTATATCATTTATGGGGGTGGAATAAAAGTCTAAGAGGGAAAACACTGTTGAACAAAGACATAGTCAAAAAGGTCAGAATTGCTCCGGTCCTTAAGTCAAATCCACCTCTGATTTTCCCGGTCCTTAAGGGGTTAAAATCCAACTGAAGCTGCACTAATGATACCAGAGCTAACAATTGAAATTAAGCTACACTATTGATACCCAGGGCCGGCGCTACCATTAAGGCAGCACAGGCAGTTGCCTTAGGGCGCCGCAACTGAGGGGCGCCGAAAAGGAGAAAGCTGGGATTTGTTATTTTTTTTAACCTATATCTCTGCCGCGAGGGAGTTCTGATTTACACTACCAAGCGCTCCCTAGCGGCGTTTATGTGACACAACTCAGAGAGACCCAGGCTCTGTAGTAATACAGACATCATCTCCCAGCACTCTGTATTACTGAGAGCAGCGCGCGGGAGCTTCAGCTCTGTGCTGAAGGAGACACAGAGCTCTAAGTTATGGCACACCGCTAGACTACCAGGGAGTCGAGGTAGGGGATGAAGTGGCAATGTGTAGATGAAGGGAGCATTGTGGAAGGGGCATTGTGGAGATGAAGGGGCAATGTGGAGATGAAGGGGGCATTGTGGAAGGGGCATTGTGGAGATGAAGGGGGCATTGTGGAAGGGGCATTGTGGAGATGAAGGTGGCATTACGGAAGGGGCAATGTGGAGATGAAGGGGCAATGTGGAGATGAAGGGGCATTGTGGAGATAAAGGGGCATTATGGAGGGGGCATTGCGGAAGGAGCATTGTAGAGATGAAGGGGCATTATGGAAGGGGCATTGTGGAGATGAAGGGGGCATTGCGGAAGGGGCATTGTGGAGATGAAGGGGGCATTGTGGAGATGAAGGGGCAATGTGGAGATGAAGGGGCATTGTGGAGATGAAGGGGCATTATGGAAGGGGCATTGTGGAGATGAAGGGGGCATTATGGAAGGGGAAATGTGGAGATGAAGGGAGCATTGTTGAGATAAAGGGGGCATGGTGGAGATGAAGGGGGCATGGTGGAAGGGGCATTGTTGAGATGAAGGGGGCATTGTGAAAGGGGCATTGTGGAGATGAAGGGGCATTGTGGAGATGAAGGGGGCAATGTGGAGATGAAGGGGGCATTGTGAAAGGGGCATTGTGGAGATGAAGGGGCATTATGGAAGGGGCATTGTGGAGATGAAGGGGGCATTGTGGAAGGGGCATTGTGGAGATGAAGGGGCATTATGGAAGGGGTCAATGTGGAGATGAAGGAGGCATTGTGGAAGGGGCAATGTGGAGATGAAGGGAGCATTGTGGAAGGGGCAATGTGGAGGTGGGGAGAGTGTGGAGGTGAATATGTGGGCGGGGGCAGGGGTTTGTGGCAAGGTCAGAGGATTGGGCCGGGGGGGCATCAAAATGCACCTTCACCTGTGTACACAAAAATCCTTGCACCGACCCTGTTGATACCACAGCAATTACAACTGAAATGGAGCTAGAAGCATAACTCATTTCCCTTGTCAGCTCTGTGGTACCACTAGTGTAGTTCCATTTGGATTGTAAGCTCTGTGGTATCACTTGTGTAGATCCATTTCAATTGTAAGCTCTGTGGTATCACTAGTGTAGCTCCATTTCCCTTGTAATCTCTGTGGTATCACTAGTGTAGCTCCATTTCAATTGTAAGCTCTGTGGTATCACTAGTGTAGATCCATTTCAATTGTAAGCTCTGTGGTATCACTAGTGTAGATCCATTTCAGTTGTAAGCTCTGTGGTATCACTAGTGTTGCTCCATTTCAATTGTAAGCTCTGTGGTATCACTAGTGTAGATCCATTTCAGTTATAAGCTCGTGGTATCACTAGTGTAGATCCATTCCCCTTGTCAGTTCTGTGGTATCACTAGTGTAGATCCATTTGGATTGTAGCTCTGTGGTATCACTAGTGTAGATCCATTTGGATTGTAGCTCTGTGGTATCACTAGTGTAGATCCATTTGGATTGTACCTCTGTGGTATCACTAGTGTAGTTCCATTTGGACTGTAGTTCTGTGGTATCACTAGTGTAGATCCATTTGGATTGTAGCTCTGTGGTATCACTAGTATAGATCCATTTGGATTGTAGCTCTGTGGTATCACTAGTGTAGATCCATTTGGATTGTAGCTCTGTGGTATCACTAATGTAGCTCCATTTCATCAGTAAGCTCTGTAGTATCAGAAATGTAGTCCCATTTACGTTGTAAGCTATGCGGGGTGGGCTGGGAGAGTGGGCTCAAATGATAATAGAAATGGGCCACTTGATTGTATTTGCCCCCAGGCCACAAGTTGCCAGCCCTCCCCTCTGTGTGAGAAATTAAATGTATTTCTTGGTGGCACAGTTTGGCAATTTTTGCTAATAAGTTCAACCCTTTCAGTGCCAGGGCACTCAATGGGTTACATCTTCCAGTAATCCCACACATACACTGTACTAGGAATGAATCTAGGCAGAATCCACAGATTCGGGACATTTCTAATAACAGAGAGTAAGTTTGGCTCCAAACAGATGTAATTTGCATACTGTGCACATAATTAGCATAAAGTGCCAACATATGACTGGAAAATAAAGGATCGTTACAAAACATCTATGTATTTTACAGACAAATGTTCAGTACAACATACAGGCAGATTTTACATGTCTATAAAACAAACTGGCCTCGTCTTATGGTGACAGGTAAGGCTGAATTCAATCAGAGTGGATATCGTGGTCCGCCAGTGGTGTCAGTCCTCATTGGACAGCACCGGTGTAAATTATTATTTAGGGCCGCCTAACACAAGAATGTTTAGTAAGTAATGCCTATTGTGCCCTAGAGCTGATGTGCCCCCTTGAATGTTGCTCAGCGTCACAATTGCACCCTTTGCGCCCCCTAGAGTTCCACCCATGCACAGTTTCCTTCCCATGTATGTGTCCGCAGTATCATAGTCTCCTTCAGAGCTCTGAGAGCCAGCCCAGGAATATAGTACAAGAAAAAATCAGATCTTCTCCCTTTCTAAAATCCCTAAAAATGATGTCTTCTTTGTATTTAGAAACTATATGTAACCAGGCCTGGACTGGGACAAAAAAATAGGCCCAGGCATTTAAGGCTGAGCAGCTCATTTTTATTTTTTGAGCGGCCCGTGGGGCTGATTGTGGGCGGAGCTTATAATCACGTGGGGTGTGCCGCACGGCCGCACGTTGATTGCCCGTCCACCAGGAAACTTGTAATGAGGTGGCCGTCTTGCAGAAAGTGAAAGACGGCCCAAACTCGTTTAATGATTCATTTTTTTATTAAACACCCGGATCGGCCCACCGGGCAAATGCCCGGTATGCCCAATGGCCAGTGCGGGCCTGTATGTAACGGTATACAGTTTGTGATGAGTTATTTATTGTTATTAATTTATATACAGGAACACGTTTGTTTCTCTGTGTAACTTTGTGATGTAAATCCTCTCTGGACACACGTGAAAACAAGAGGAATGTGAGTATGTTCTTCCAGATAAATAAGTACAGTAATCACAGATATACAATTACATTACAGTTCAGAAGAAAATTCTAGATTTTGGATTTTATATTTGAATTAACAGAAAATGTCTATTTAGGATGCCTGCATAATAACTGTACGAACTCTGGGTCAAACCAGCTGCACCCTAGTGGAAAATTTATCATAAAAACGGCAGATTAGAACCATTAGGTCCATCTAGTTGCCTACTTTTTCTACTGTAAAAAAACCTCATTTGGTCCTTGGTCTTTTCTTATGTCCAGGGCAGCCTATGCCTATCCCATGCATGCTTACATCCCTCACTGCATTAACTTCTACCACTTCTGCTGGTAGGCTATTCCATTTCTCTACCACTTCTACTGGTTGGCTATACCACTTATCTACCACTTCTACTGGTGGGCTATTCCACTTATCTACCACTTCTACTGGTAAACTATTCTAATTATCTACATACTTGGGAATTCTCCGGATCTGCACCGGAGACTCTGGTTTTTTTTAAGTTAATTACCAGTGGTGGTGAATTTCTTATGAATCTCTGCCCACCTCTCCTCCTTCCCACCCTGTTCCTTCCACTTCCCTCCCACTTCTCCTCCTTCCCACCTTGTTCCTCCCACTTCTCCTCCTTCTCAACCTGTTCTTCCCACTTCTCCTCCTTCTCAACCTGTTCCTCCCACTTCTCCTCCTACTCAACCTGTTCCTCCCACTTCTCCTCCTTCCCACCTTGTTCCTCCCACTTCCCCACCCACTTCTCCTCCTTCCCACCCTGTTCCCCCCACTTCTCCTCCTTCTCACCCTGTTCCTCCCACTTTCCTCCCACTTCTCCTCCTTCACACCCCATTCCTCCCATTTCCCACCCACTTCTCCTCCTTCCCACCTTGTTCCTCCCACTTCCTGCCCATGTCTCCACATTCCTGCCCTGTTCCTCCCACTTTCCATCCATGTCTTCTCCTTCCCACCCTGTTCCTCCCACTTCTCACCCACTTCTTCTCCTTCCCACTCTGTTCCTCCCAATTCTTCTCTTTCCCATCCTGTTCCTCCAACTTTCCCTCCTTCCCACCCTGTTCTGTCCACTTCCCACCCTATTCCTCCCACTTCTCACCCACTTCTCCTTCTCACCTGTTCTATACACTTCCCACCCACTTCTCCTCCTTTCCACCCTATTCCTCCCACTTCTCACCCACTTCCCTCCCACTTCTCCTGTTTCTCACCCTGTTGCTCCCACTGTTAAAATGTGGCTTTTAACCCCCTGAATGCTAGTGAGAATGTAACACATTTGGGGAAAATTACATTTCTTCCCTCTTGAACAGTTAGTGGAAATATGCTGCTTTATATGCAAAAATTCCCCCACACAGAAAATACCTAAAATATTCACCTTTTCAACTTCCAGCAAGAACGTTGCAATTTTGAGCCTTCTATGGCCGTGTGGATTCCCGCTGTAATAAAACTACTGTTCCTGAGGGCTGGAGTACAGGAATCCACTGTCATAGAGTACAGGAGTCCACTTGATGGAGTAGAGGAATCTGCTGTGATGGAGTACATCAATCTGCTGTGAAGAACTACAGGAATCCGCTGTGATGGAGTACAGGAATCCACTGTGATGGAGTACAGGAATCCACTGTGATGGAGTACAGGAATCCACTGTGATGAATTACATCAATCTGCTGTGATGTAGTACAGGAATCCACTGTGATGGAGTAACAGGAATCCACTGTGATGGAATACAGGAATCCACTGTGATGTAGTACAGGAATCCCCTGTGATGGAGTACAGTAATCCACTGTGATGTAGTACAGGAATCCACTGTGATGTAGTACAGGAATCCCCTGTGATGGAGTAACAGGAATCCACTGTGATGGAATACAGGAATCCACTGTGATGGAGTACAGGAATCCATTGTGATGAAGTACAGGAATCCACTGTGATGAAATAAATCAATCCACTGTGATGTAGTACAGGAATCCGCTGTGATGGAGTAACAGGAATCCACTGTGATGGAGTACAGGAATCCACTGTGATGGAGTACAGGAATCCACTGTGATGGAGTACAGGAATCCCCTGTGATGGAGTAACAGGAATCCACTGTGATGGAATACAGGAATCCATTGTGATGGAGTACAGGAATCCATTGTGATGGAATACAGGAATCTGCGTACAGGAATCCACTGTGATGTAGTACAGGAATCCACTGTGATGGAATACAGGAATCCGCGTACAGGAATCCACTGTGATTGAGTACAGGAATCTGCTGTGATGATGTACAGGAATCTACTGTGAAGGAGTACAGGAATCCGCTGTGATAGTGTACAGGAATCCACTGTGATGGAGTACAATAATCCCCTGTGATGAATTACATCAATCTGCTGTGATGTAGTACAGGAATCCCCTGTGATGGAGTAACAGGAATCCACTGTGATGGAATACAGGAATCCACTGTGATGTAGTACAGGAATCCCCTGTGATGGAGTAACAGGAATCCACTGTGATGGAATACAGGAATCCACTGTGATGGAGTACAGGAATCCATTGTGATGAAGTACAGGAATCCACTGTGATGAAATAAATCAATCCACTGTGATGTAGTACAGGAATCCGCTGTGATGGAGTAACATGAATCCACTGTGATGGAGTACAGGAATCCACTGTGATGGATGGAGTACAGGAATCCACTGTGATGGAGTACAGGAATCCACTGTGATGGAGTACAGGAATCCCCTGTGATGGAATACAGGAATCCATTGTGATGGAGTACAGGAATCCATTGTGATGGATGGAGTACAGGAATCCACTGCGATGTAGTACAGGAATCCACTGTGATGGAATACAGGAATCCGCGTACAGGAATCCACTGTGATGGAGTACAGGAATCTGCTGTGATGATGTACAGGAATCTACTGTGAAGGAGTACAGGAATCCGCTGTGATAGTGTACAGGAATCCACTGTGATGGAGTACAGGAATCCACTATGATGGAGTACATCAGTTTGCTGTGATGAAGTACAGGAATCCACTGTGATGAAGTACAGGAATCCACTGTGATGGAGTACAGGAATCCACTGAGATGGAGTACATCAATCTGCTGTGATGTAGTACAGGAATCCGCTGTGATGGAGTACAGGAATCCACTGTGATGGAGTACAGGAATCCGCTGTGATGGAGTACAGGAATCCGCTATGATGGAATACAGGAATCTGCTGTGATGGAGTACAGGAATCCGCTGTGATGGATTACATCAATCTGCTGTGATGGAGTACAGGAATCTGCTGTGATGTAGTACAGAAATACAAGAATCTGCTGTGATGTAGTACAGGAATCCACTGTGATGGAGTACAGGAATCCGCGTACAGGAATCCATTGTGATGGAGTAGAGGAATCTGCTGTGATGGTGTACAGAAATCCACTGTGATGGAGTACAGGAATCCACTGTGATGTAGTACAGGAATCCACTGTGATGGAGTACAGGAATCCACATACAGGAATCCACTGTGATGGAGTACATCAATCTGCTGTGATGGAGTACAGGAATCCACTGTGATGGAGTACAGGAATACACTGTGATGGAGTACAGAAATCCGCTGCGATGGAATACAGGAATCCACTGTGATGGAGTACAGGAATCCACTGTGATGGAGTACAGGAATCCACTGTGATGGAGTACAGGAATCTGCTGTGATGGAGTACAGGAATCCAATGTGATGGAGTACAGGAATCTGCTGTGATGGAGTACAGGAATCCACTGTGATGTAGTACAGGAATCCACTGTGATGGAGTACAGGAATCCACTGTGATGGAGTACAGGAATCCACTGTGATGTAGTACAGGAATCCACTGTGATGGATTACATCAATCTGCTGTGATGGAGTACAGGAATCCGCTGTGATGGATTACATCAATCTGCTGTGATGGAGTACAGGAATCTGCTGTGATGTAGTACAGAAATACAAGAATCTGCTGTGATGTAGTACAGGAATCCACTGTGATGGAGTACAGGAATCCGCGTACAGGAATCCATTGTGATGGAGTAGAGGAATCTGCTGTGATGGTGTACAGAAATCCACTGTGATGGAGTACAGGAATCCACTGTGATGTAGTACAGGAATCCACTGTGATGGAGTACAGGAATCCACATACAGGAATCCACTGTGATGGAGTACATTAGTGATGAGCGAGCACCCCAATGCTCGGGTGTTCGGGTGCTCTGACCGAGCACCCCCTGAGGCTCGAGTGCTCGGCCGAACACCCGAGCCCCATTGAAGTCAATGGGAGGACTCGAGCATTACACCAGGCACCCCCTGCTCTGATGAGGGGAGGGTGCCTGGTCCATAGGAAAAGGGCAGAAAAGGATGGAAACACCACAGAAATGGTTCAGGTACAGCATAGGGAGGATGTCTGGATGCATCTTGGACTCCAACATCGCTGCTGGGAACGATCTTTCGCCCGTAGTACGCCATTTTTACAGACTGACCATAAAACACACAAAAAGGAAAATAAAAACGACTTTAGGCGAAAAATTGTTACCAAACAATATTTGCTGTATATTTACTTGTATATCATCTGCAAATTATCCCAAAAATTTCCTTGATTTTCGGAAGTGAGGCCATGATTAAGAGGGAAACGTGCGCAGAGGCAAATTCTCCCAAAAATTTCCTTGATTTTCAGAACTGAGGCCATGATTAAGAGGGAAACGTGCACAGAGGCAAATTCTCCCAAAAATTTCCTTGATTTTATTGAACTGAGGCCATGATTAAGAGGGAAACGTGCGCTGAGCTGACCATCTAAAACATTATGGGTGAGGGTCTGCTGCAGAGCTGACCATCCTAAACATTATATGCGAAGGCCCGCTAGTGAGCTGACGCTATAAAACATTATATGAGAGGGCCCGCTAGAGAGCTGACCCAATAAAACATTATATAAGAAGGCCCGCTGGTGAGCTGACCTATATAAAAATTGTCAAACAGGGCCCGCTGGTGAGCTGGCCCTATATAAAAATTATATCACAGGGCCCGCTGGTGAGCTGGCCCTATATAAAAATTATATCCCAGGGCATATGGAAGAGGAGGAGGAGGATGAGAAGATTAAGAGTCAACCATATACCCGTTTTTTGGGTGGAAGGGGTGAATGGGAATACAGAGTATTCCCATCATTGTAAATAACATATATAAAGTGAGTTTATGTTCCCCCGGGGCTTTCCTCCAGTGGAGTGGAGAAGTCAGGGGAAATCCAGGCCTTGTTCATTTTTATAAGTGTCAACCTATCAGCATTGTCGGTGGAAAGGCGGATACGCTTATCTGTTATGATGCCACCAGCAGCAATAAATACACGCTCAGACAGAACGCTGGCGGCAGGGCAGGCCAGCACCTCCAAGGCGTAGAGTGCCAGTTCATACCACGTGTCCAGCTTGGACACCCAGTAGTTGTAAGGCACAGAGGGATCATTGAGGACGCTGACACGGTCTGCTACGTACTCCTTCACCATCTTCCAAAACTTTTCCCTCCTTGTGACACTAGGCTGTGCATCAGGGTGAGGGTGCTGGCGGGGTGTCATGAAGGTGTCCCACGCCTTGGAGAGTGTTGCCCTGCCTTTCTCGGAACTGCTGTGTGCTCCCCTTTTCTCCCCTTCTCGGTTGGCCAAGGTAGCACGTACTCTGCCGCCAGCGTTGTCAGATGGAAAATTTTGGAGCAATTTTTCGACAAGAACCTTCTGGTATTGCAACATTTTGCTTGTCCTCTCCACCGGAGGAATGAGAGATGAGAAATTCTCTTTGTAGCGGGGGTCCAGAAGGGTGAACACCCAGTAATCCGTGTTGTCTAAAATGCGTACAAAGCGTGGGTCACGGGAAAGGCAGCCTAACATAAAGTCAGCCATGTGTGCCAGAGTACCAACAGTCAAGATTTCGCTGTCCTCACCAGGAGGATGACTCTCAATATCCTCATCCTCTTCCTCCTCTTCTGCCCACCCACGCTGAAGAGATGGAACTAAAGTTCCATGGCTACCCTCTGTAGCGGAGGCAACTGTGTCTTCCTCCTCCTCCTCCTCCTCCTCCTCCGCCTCCTCCAATTGTCGCTGAGAAGACGAAGTGAGGGTGCTCTGGCTATCACCTTGTGTAAGCTCTTCCTCCCCCATTTCCACCTCTTCCACATGCAAAGCGTCGGTTTTAATTGTGAGCAGCGAGCGTTTCAGTAGACACAGAAGTGGGATGGTTACACTGATAATAGCGTTATCGCCGCTCACCATCTGTGTCGATTCCTCAAAATTGCGTAAAACCTCGCAGAGGTCTGACATCCATTCCCACTCCTCACTTCTGATTACAGGAAGTTGAACGGAGAGGCGACGACCGTGTAACAGCTGGTACTCCACTACTGCCCTCTGCTGCTCACAAAGCCGGGCCAACATGTGGAAGGTGGAGTTCCAGCGCGTGCTCACGTCACACAGCAGCCGGTGAGCTGGCAATTGTAAGCGCTGCTGCAGCTTCAACAGGCCGGCTGAAGCTGTTGATGACTTACGGAAATGTGCACACACGCGGCGCACCTTGGTCAAGAGATCATGCACATTGGGGTAGGTTTTTAGAAATCGCTGCACCACTAAATTAAATACATGCGCTAGGCATGGTACGTGTGTGAGCTTGCCGAGCTCCAAAGCCGCCACCAAGTTACGCCCATTATCACACACAACCATGCCTGCTTGCAGGTTGAGTGGCGAGAGCCACTGCTCGGTCTGGTGACTAATCCCCTGCAACAGCTCTGAGGCCGTGTGCTGTTTGTCCCCAAGGCAGATCAGCTTCAGCACGGCCTGTTGACGCTTCCCCACTGCAGTGCTACACTGCTTCCAGCTACTGGCTGATGGGGGAGTGGCGCTGTGTGTAGAGAATTCGGAGGTGGAAACGGAGGAGGAGGAGCCAATAACGTAGGTGCTGGTGGAAACCCTGATGGAGGTAGGGCCCGCAATCCTCGGCGTGGGTAGCACCCGTGCCATCCCAGGGTCCGAGTCGCTCCCAGCCTCCACGACATTCACCCAGTGTGCCGTCAGGGAAATGTAGCGTCCCTGGCCACAAGCACTTGTCCATGTGTCAGTCGTTAAGTGGACCTTCCCAGTAACTGCGTTGGTCAGGGCACGGGTGATGTTACGGGACACATGGTGGTGTAATGCGGGGATGGCACACCGGGAAAAGTAGTGGCGGCTGGGGACCGCGTACCGAGGGACAGCTGCTGCCATCAGGCTGCGGAAGGACTCAGTGTCCACAAGCCTAAATGGCAGCATTTCGATGGCCAGTAATTTGGAAAGGTGTGAGGTTAGTGCTATGGCCTGTGGGTGGGTGGCTGGGTACTTTCTCTTGCGCTCAAATGCCTGGGGTAACGACATTTGGACGCTGTGCTGGACAGGGAAGTGGATGTGGTCGCTGATGGTGCTTCAGATGCTACAGGTGCAGGGCGGGAGGTATGCGGGCCTGCGCCTTCGACAGGCGATTGGCCGGCACCGAAAACAGGGGAAGAGGAGGCAGTGGTGTGGCCTGCAGACACAGATGGGCGATCCAGGCGTTCCTCCCACTTACTACGGTGCTTGGATGCCATGTGTCGGATCATGCTGGTGGTGGTGAGGTTTCTAGTGTTCATGCCTCGGCTCATTCTGGTGTGGCACAGGTTGCAAACTACAATTCTTTTGTCGTCCGCACTTTCCTTAAAAAAACGCCATACCGCGGAACACCTACCCCTTGGCAAGGTAGATTTATGCAAGGGGGTGCTCCGTGGAACATTTGCGGGCCGGTTTGGTGCGGTCCGCCTTCTTTCTGTAGCCACACCACTGCCTCTTCCAGCCTGTTGCGGTGCTGCAGATGGCTCACCCTCAGGACTGCTGTCATCGCTCGGCTCTACACCTTCCCAGGTGGGGTCAGTCACCTCATCGTCCACCAAGTCCTCCTCCACTTCCTCACTCTGATCATCCTCCTCAAGTCTTGATCCCACCACATACTCAGTCATTGACAACTGTATAACATTCTCCTCAACAAGGTCTTGAGACGGAAATAGTGGTTGATTTAATGGCAACTGTGTCTCATCATCATCATCATCATCCACTACTTCCTTTGACCTTAAATGCCGTTCACATCTGTCATCTTCTTGTGATTGGGTAGCCTCTAGAGGTTGTGAATCAGGGCACAAGATGTCATGTTCCTCTGCAAGCGTGCTTGGAGAGAGGGTCAAATGAAGGATTGGTGATGAGACGAGCTCCTCACTATATCCCAGTGTGGGATCACTTCTTTGACCAGACCGTGTATGGTGGGAGGAAGGATGATCAGAGTGAGGATTATGTTGACCAGACTCTTGGCTACTGAGAGTGGACTTGGTGGAAGACAGGGTGGTGCTTAACCGACTGGAAGCAGTATCAGCTGTCATCCAACCGACCACCTGTTCGCAGTGGTCGGACCTCGAGAGTGATGTCCTGCGACGCCCTGTAAAATTACACATGAAGCTAGGTATGGTGGATGTCTTTCTTTCTTGTGCTCTGGCACCAGGCACAGTTTCTCCGCGTCCTGACCCGCGCCCTGAACTTTCAGGATCACGTCCACTTCCCCGTCCCTTTTTACCCGCCTTCTTCATCTTACACAGAATATGTGACTTTAATATTTGAGTTTGAAAACTTAACAGTATTTCTTATTATTCTGCAACTCTGCAGAGTACACAGAATAGGCTGCTAAACGGCGGTGATACACACTGAATGGAATATGTGACTTTAATATTTGAGTTTGAAAACTTAACAGTATTTCTTATTATTCTGCAACTGTACAGAGTACACAGAATAGGCTGCTAAACGGCGGTGAAACACACTGAATGGAATATGTGACTTTAATATTTGAGTTTGAAAACTTAACAGTATTTCTTATTATTCTGCAACTGTACAGAGTACACAGAATAGGCTGCTAAACGGCGGTGAAACACACTGAATGGAATATGTGACTTTAATATTTGAGTTTGAAAACTTAACAGTATTTCTTATTATTCTGCAACTGTACAGAGTACACAGAATAGGCTGCTAAACGGCGGTGAAACACACTGAATGGAATATGTGACTTTAATATTTGAGTTTGAAAACTTAACAGTATTTCTTATTATTCTGCAACTCTGCACAGTACACAGAATAGGCTGCTAAACGGCGGTGAAACACACTGAATGGAATATGTGACTTTAATATTTGAGTTTGAAAACTTAACAGTATTTCTTATTATTCTGCAACTCTGCACAGTACACAGAATAGGCTGCTAAACGGCGGTGAAACACACTGAATGGAATATGTGACTTTAATATTTGAGTTTGAAAACTTAACAGTATTTCTTATTATTCTGCAACTCTGCACAGTACACAGAATAGGCTGCTAAACGGCGGTGAAACACACTGAATGGAATATGTGACTTTAATATTTGAGTTTGAAAACTTAACAGTATTTCTTATTATTCTGCAACTCTGCACAGTACACAGAATAGGCTGCTAAACGGCGGTGAAACACACTGAATGGAATATGTGACTTTGATATTTTAGTTTGAAGACTTAACAGTATTTCTTCCTATTCTGCAACTCTGCACAGTACACAGAATAGGCTGCTAAACTGCGGCGAAGCACACTGAATGGAATATGTGACTTTGATATTTTAGTTTGAAGACTTAACAGTATTTCTTCCTATTCTGCAACTCTGCACAGTACACAGAATAGGCTGCTAAACTGCGGCGAAGCACACTGAATGGAATATGTGACTTTAATATTTTAGTTTGAAGACTTAACAGTATTTCTTCCTATTCTGCAACTCTGCACAGTACACAGAATAGGCTGCTAAACGGCGGTGAAACACACTGAATGGAATATGTGACTTTAATATTTGAGTTTGAAAACTTAACAGTATTTCTTATTATTCTGCAACTCTGCACAGTACACAGAATAGGCTGCTAAACGGCGGTGAAACACACTGAATGGAATATGTGACTTTAATATTTGAGTTTGAAAACTTAACAGTATTTCTTATTATTCTGCAACTCTGCACAGTACACAGAATAGGCTGCTAAACGGCGGTGAAACACACTGAATGGAATATGTGACTTTGATATTTTAGTTTGAAGACTTAACAGTATTTCTTCCTATTCTGCAACTCTGCACAGTACACAGAATAGGCTGCTAAACTGCGGCGAAGCACACTGAATGGAATATGTGACTTTGATATTTTAGTTTGAAGACTTAACAGTATTTCTTCCTATTCTGCAACTCTGCACAGTACACAGAATAGGCTGCTAAACTGCGGCGAAGCACACTGAATGGAATATGTGACTTTGATATTTTAGTTTGAAGACTTAACAGTATTTCTTCCTATTCTGCAACTCTGCACAGTACACAGAATGTGCTGCTAAACTGCGGCGAAGCACACTGAATGGAATATGTGACTTTGATATTTTAGTTTGAAGACTTAACAGTATTTCTTCCTATTCTGCAACTCTGCACAGTACTCAGAATGTGCTGCTAAACTGCGGCGACGCACACTGAATGGAATATGTGACTTTGATATTTTAGTTTGAAGACTTAACAGAATGTGCTCTAATCTGCAACTTTGCACACTAAACAGAATGTGCTCTAATCTGCAACTTTGCACACTAAACAGAATGTGCTCTAATCTGCAACTTTGCACACTAAACAGAATGTGCTCTAATCTGCAACTGTGCACACTAAACAGAATGTGCTCTAATCTGCAACTTTTCACACTAAACAGAATATTTTTTTTTTTTTTTTTTTTTTTTTTTTTCCCCCCACACAAAATAACCTGCTGCCCCCACACACAGTAGTCCTAAAAAGGACTTTTGGTTCTTTTTTTTCACAATTTTTTTTTTTCCTCCCTACACTGCCTTTCCCTTCCTATCCTCAGCTCTCCCTGGCTCAGACTGAGCCGAACTCGATGGTCAGGTGCTATACAGCACCCGACCACGGGTTCTGGCCAGCCAATCAGTGTAATGCCAGCAGCCAACATGGCTGCTGGCATTACACCGATGTCAGAGCCTCCCTGCACGTTTATTGGCTGCGCAGCAGCCGCAAAACGTGCGGGGAGGAGACCCGAACATGGCGGGCGAGCACATGCGGTACTCGTACGAGTACCGCCATGTGCCGAGCAGAGCGATGCTCGAGCCGATCCGAGCATCGGCCGAGCATGCTCGCTCAACACTAGAGTACATCAATCTGCTGTGATGGAGTACAGGAATCCACTGTGATGGAGTACAGGAATACACTGTGATGGAGTACAGAAATCCGCTGCGATGGAATACAGGAATCCACTGTGATGGAGTACAGGAATCCACTGTGATGGAGTACAGGAATCCACTGTGATGGAGTACAGGAATCTGCTGTGATGGAGTACAGGAATCCACTGTGATGGAGTACAGGAATCTGCTGTGATGGAGTACAGGAATCCACTGTGATGTAGTACAGGAATCCACTGTGATGTAGTACAGGAATCCACTGTGATGGAGTACATCAATCTGCTGTGATGGAGTACAGGAATCTGCTGTGATGGAGTACAGGAATCCACTGTGATGGAGTACAGGAATCTGCTGTGATGGAGTACAGGAATCCACTGTGATGTAGTACAGGAATCCACTGTGATGTAGTACAGGAATCCACTGTGATGGAGTACAGGAATCCACTGTGATGTAGTACAGGAATCCACTGTGATGTAGTACAGGAATCCACTGTGATGTAGTACAGGAATCCACTGTGATGATGTACAGGAATCCACTGTGATGGAGTACAGGAATCCACTGTGATGGAGTACAGGAATCTGCTGTGATGGAGTACAGGAATCCACTGTGATGGAGTACAGGAATCCACTGTGATGGAGTACAGGAATCTACTGTGATCAGACCGAGTCCTACAGAAACAGAAATAATCTAAAATGTTATCAGGCTGACACCCTTTGACTCATATTTATAAAAGCAAACTGGACTTATTCAGGAGTAAACCAATTTCACCATAGGAGACAAATAAAAATTCCTAAATTCCCATGGAATTGAATAGAGCTTTATAACCCCTATAATTCTAAAGAGGTCTCCAATTCAATGCTCTCTAGCATTCAAGGGGTTAAAAGCCCAATTTAATTTAACTGAATTTTTATTTGTCCCCTAAGGTACAATGGGGTTACTCCAGAATAAGTCCTGTTTGCTTTTATAATATAGGTCTGTGGGGTAGATTTATAAAAGTGGAGTTAAGCGGAAAAAAAAAGAGTTAAAATGGCTGTAACAGTGTCAAAGATAGTTGTAAAATGACTGACACCAGTTTATCAGGACTTTACGCCATGTAGCAAGTTTAAAGCGGAACTAACACCCCTGCAAGATATAGCCTCAATTAGAGGGCTACAATCCGTGATAACTCGCTGTGTAATTATTATTATTATTTTTTAAAAACGTGTTATTATAGAGTAATCTGTTAATTCCAAAAAGTACCTGGTGACGTCTTTCCCCCGGAAAAGCGCATTGCGCATGTCAGCAAGGAGCCAGTCAGCTCTCTTGTAACTCCCTCTCACTATACGAAAACACCTACGTCATCAGCTTTAGATTCTCGGACCAGCAGGAGAATCTAAAGCTGATGATGTAGGTGTTTTCGTGTAGACGGGAAGAGTTACAAGAGAGCCGATTGGCTCCGTGCTGACATGCGCAATGCGCTTTTCCGGGGGAAAGACATCACCAGGTACTTTTTGGAATTAACAGATTACTCTATAATAACACGTTTTTTTTAAAAAAATAATAATAATTACACAGCGAGTTATCACGGATTGTAGCCCTCTAATTGAGGCTATATCTTGCAGGGGTGTTAGTTCCGATTTAAAAAGAAAAATGGTGGGGACATAGTAAACAGTCGGTATTTGCCACAATTTTATACAGAATTTTCACCAGAATGTTAACTCCAGATATAATCTGTTTTTTCCAGGCGTTAACATCAGAATAATAAACATATGTATAAAAATACCCTTACTCATTTATCAGTCAGACCTGACGTTATCACCAGTTGCCATGACTTAAAGCGGAACTACCACCCGACACAATCTTTACCTTCACTAAGTACTCATCTGAATAATTATCTTATTTAATAGATTTCTCCTCTCTTCCATGGGCGACAGGTAGGACGGAGCTCGGACATCTTGCCATTGTGACATCCGTGCGCCTGCGCTGTCAGTCAAATGGCTCCTAGCAACGCCTCCTAGACCCAACTGGGACTGACAGCGCAGGCGCGCGGACATCACAATGGCAAGATGTTCGCACTCCGTCCTGCCTGTCGCCCATGGAAGAGAGGCGAAATCTATTAAATAAGGTAATTATTCTGGCGACTAGAGCTACTAAGCAACTAGTCATCAGATGAGGACTTAGTGAAGGTAAAGATTGCGTGGGGTGGTAGTTCCGCTTTAAGAACAATTCTTTAAAAAATTCTAAGAACTGTGTTTACAAATCTCCCCCTTTGTCTTTATCCACCACACTATCCACCTGTTTGTACAAGTCTGGCACAGAAATCATTGCCTGGGATGTGTCATCGGGGTGCTACACATCTGTTCTTGAAAGCCTCTATTTTCGACAAAAGAATAGGGCAGCATGTCAACTGCTAACATTTTGGCAGGTTTGTCATTCCTCAGACATACTTTTGGATTAGTATTGTGTTTTTTACTTCTTTCTAAGAACTCACGGTAACTTTGCAGCACAGAGAAGAACTGTGTAACTTATTTATTGAAGACAAATAAAATGTGAGTAGTAGCGGCACTGGTGGACTAGGCTGTTGGTGTGGGGTCTCTATGACTCTAGTCGCCTCTTATTATCTCAGAGTCACCCTCCTTTGTATTTGCACAGCAACGGCAGCAGGGGACATGGGTGTTCTTGTTACAGAGGAAAATATTATTCGTTCTCCTTGTCACTGTGCCCTTTTAGTAGTGCTTCTACTGCTCCTAGTCATCAGACCTCCGTCATACATATCTACAAGAGGACATGGTCATGATCTGTGATTCAGTGCTGCCTTACCTGACTCTACTGGTTCCAGTGACTAAGCTCCATGCTGTTGGGCTAAAGCCCCCAGTATAAGCCCCCGGTCCTCATTAGAGAGATGCTTCTGACACTGATGTGCTGTTGATGTGTCTCCCAGTCAGACCTGTGGTTGTTCTTCTGGTGGGATGTCGGTAAGGATGAGCCTAGATGTGATCCCTCTTTCCCCGGAGGCATAACTGGAAGTCACCGGGCCCTGGAGCAAAAATTGCCATGGGCCCCCCTTCCACATTGCCCCCATTGGGTATCTCCACATTGATTGCCCCAACTCTCCACATTGCCCTCATTGTCCACTTCTCCACATTGCCCCCAATGCACACCTCCCCACATTGCCCCAATGTCCATTTCTCCACATTCCCCCAATGCCCACCACTCCACATTGCCCCAATGTCCATTTCTCCATATTGCCCCCAACATCCACCTCTCCACATTGCCCCCAGCTCTCCACATTGCCCCCAGCTTTCCACATTGCCCCCAATGTCCTCCTCTCTACATTGCCCCCAACTCTCCACATTGCCCCCAATGTCCACCTCTCCACATTGCCCCCAACTCTCCACATTGCCCCCATTGACCATCTCCTTCCTCCCTGGTAGTCCAGTGGCGTGGCAGAGACCTCTATTAAGAACTGGAGCTCACCGAGCAATCCTCTTCGTTAATGCAGAGCCCTGTGAGACTAAAATTATTATTATTGGTGGCTAGATATTATAATAATGCTACCAGCAGGGGTCAGTGTGGTGTGACACTTCGAACAGCAGTGGAAGCACTCATAGCTACAGTTGTGGATGTTGATCTGTGCTGCTGCTAAGTCAAGTAATAGTGAGTGTGACTTGCTGGGTGTTGATTTGGAAACAGTGATGGTGATGATGGTGACAGAGTTGATTTGCAAAACAAGGATGCACTGTTGATTTGTACTATAAATTACATTACAGAGCTGTTAGCGTGTGGAGTGATGATTTGTCTGTGCGAAAGTAATGCGTAATGTATGTTTCTGTCTCTGTTGCTGTTACATTCAGTCTCTGCTCGGGTGTAGGAATAGGATCAAATGCCTGTCACTATGCCTAAAAGTCAAATGTATTTTTTAAAGTGTTCCTGTCACTCTCAGTGTTACTATCTCTAAACCATACTCAAACTACCTGCAACTGTCCAGGGAATGAGCTGGCACTAATAATACTTAAATCAAGCAACTCCTGCTCCCTTCTCTGCCTGTCTTCCTCTACACACTTGTAGCTTGTATCAGCATTTCAGTAGCTTAATCTTCCTCTCCCGATTCCTGCAGTTGTTTTTTGCTGTAAATTACAGGGTGGATCTGTTATATTCAGAATCAGCAGCCTGCAATAAAGGATAAAGTACACAGCAGCTGGTACAGCTTCACCACACCTCAGTATATGTTTGGCCCATGTGTTCCTTCACATGTACGAGTGAGAATGCAGGAATAAGTAACAAAGTAAGTCAAGTTGTATCTGTCTGTTTCTCTTAAATGTCTGAGACTCTGATGCATTTATGTCTGTTTATATAGTAGCAATTAGTCTCTGAAGACTCTCAGGCTAAGCCAGCTCAGGTAGGAATGATAACTTCTCCATTCTGTCTGACTGTCACTTATCCATAAGAAAGGTTTCGTTTCACTTATTTCTCCCTTCACACCCATACTCCAAAGAGAACCGGTAGTGTCTAGCACCACCAATACCCATATCAATCAACTCCAGCTCCTACCTATGTGCCTACACAGATATCATTAAAAAATCATCAGCTTTCTTCCTCCACCCCTCCCACAGGCACAACAC
The DNA here is from genome assembly GCA_037306005.1 of Rhinophrynus dorsalis. Classification (NCBI taxonomy): domain Eukaryota; kingdom Metazoa; phylum Chordata; class Amphibia; order Anura; family Rhinophrynidae; genus Rhinophrynus; species Rhinophrynus dorsalis. Next base: position 9,339,053 of record CM074721.1, read on the forward strand.
GCAGTAAACTGATACCCCCATTTATATACTCATTTGATACATTATTATCATTGATTTCAATACAGTGAAAAAAGCAGAAAAACTACACTTTCCCTTTTGAGGCCAAATCAAGCCTAGCATTATTATTATTAATTTATATATAGCACCAACTAATTCCGCAGCGCTGTACAATTGGGAATAGACATGCAGTATTCAAGGCGTTAGAACATTTTAACCAATAGGAATATGTTTTTGGTTTTTAAATTTGTTCCTTTAGTCTGTTGATCTTAAAAGGATAGTAATGTTTCATAATAAAAGCAGCTCTAATTAAACCCTTAGTGCTCGCGCGGCTGACACTTAACGCCCGCCGAACATTTTTTTTCATTCTTGTAAACAACTTCCGGGAAGTACATGTACGTCCTAGGGCGGTAAGAGGTTAATCATCATAGTATTTGTGCCTTGGAGAGTGTTATCTAAATTGTCAGAATTATAGTTCAAGAGTAATTGAATGATCAAGTATCCCCCTTCCGCCCCTTTTACTGATGTAACACTGCTCAGCTCAGAGCAGCAAGGAGTGTCCAGGTAGACTGCAGAGAGGGACAATCTTCAGTTAAGAGAAGGGAAAAACTTGAAAAACGGGTCAAGGGGGGCAGGGTTTTCCTTATGATCACAGTAAGAAAATTGTCCCTTGCTGTGATCAGTCCGGTCATGTGACCAGATTCCACATCTGAGGGGAGGAGACTTACACTAGGTAAAAGGGGCAGGAGGGGGATACTTTATCATTCAGTTACTCTTGAACTACAACTCTGACAATACTGAAATAACACTCTCCATGGCCCAAATACTATGAAGTTTAATTGGAGCTGATTTTATTGTGAAAAATTACTATCCCTTTAACTTAGGGTTGCCACCTTTTCTTCAAAAAAATACCGGCCAAGGCATTCCCTCCATAGACTTAACATTGGAGAGAAGCCAATTTTTTACCGTCCTGCCGGTAAAATACCGTCAGGGTGGCAACCCTACTTTAACTCTTTCAGTGCAGAGCAGTGTACAGCTCATTACTGATAAATGGGAGGGGGGTCACATTCCTCTGGCACGCAAAGGGTTAGCCCTTTCCCCAGACACATTTTTACCATTGTGCTAAGGTTTATTTTAACTACTTGTAATTGCTCCTTATTTTATCTCTAATTTGACGGATGGGTGAATTTGCTGATCCTAGTGGGATATGAACCGCTGACCCTCTGGGTCCTGGAATAATCCAAGAAGCTTTTGTTAAAGTAAACTGACTTCTACCTTCATAATGAAGCCATTGTTCTAGCCGTTAGTGGCAGGAGATTATTTTGGGGAGTAATTTCATAGACAAGAAAGGTCCCTGGAGACATTTCAAGGCAAGTTTAGGGATAATTAACAAGCTTCTGGTTTAAACCAGACAACTTTGTCCCCTTATTCGGGGCTGATAATTATTTCTCATTCTTCTCCATCCACTTAAAGGGACGCTAACACCTCAAAAACTATAGTGATTCTGAAAGAGCTTTCAAATCCACCTATTTGTTATATATCCCAATTTTATTTAAAAAATGTTTCTGAGTTATTTAAATGTATAAATGATGGTAATTAAGGCATATTGTGCAGGCATTTCACGTCTTATTGCTATGTTACCAACTCTACACTTAACCTATTCAGTACTAGGGGAGGTGGGTAATGTGTTACTGAGCAGTGTCAGTGAGTGGGAAGGTAATGTAGGGATAAGACAGGAAGTCAGTGCTAGGGGAGGTGGGTAATGCATTACTGAGCAGTGTCAGTGAGTGGGGAGGTAATGTAGGGATAAGACAGGACATTAGTGATAGGGGAGGTGGGTAATACATTACTGATCAGTGTCAGTGAGTGGGGAGGTAATGTAGGGATAAGACAGGAAGTCAGTACTAGGGGAGGTGGGTAATGCATTACTGATCAGTGTCAGTGAGTGGGGAGGTAATGTAGGGATAAGACAGGAAGTCAGTGCTAGGGGAGGTGGGTAATGCATTACTGATCAGTGTCAGTGAGTGGGGAGGTAATGTAGGGATAAGACAGGAAGTCAGTGCTAGGGGAGGTGGGTAATACATTACTGATCAGTGTCAGTGAGTGGGGAGGTAATGTAGGGATAAGACAGGAAGTCAGTGCTAGGGGAGGTGGGTAATGTATTGGTGAGCAGTGTCAGTGAGTGGGAAGGTAATGTAGGGATAAGACAGGAAGTCGGTGCTAGGGGAGGTGGGTAATGTATTGGTGAGCAGTGTCAGTGAATGAGGCAGGTAATGTAGGGATAAAACAGGAAGTCAGTACTAGGGGAGGTGGGTAATGCATTCCTGATCAGTGTCAGTGAGTGGGGAGGTAATGTAGGGGATAAGACAGGAAGTCAGTACTAGGGGAGGTGGGTAATGCATTACTGAGCAGTGTCAGTGAGTGGGAGGTAATGTAGGGATAAGACAGGAAGTCAGTGCTAGGGGAGGTGGGTAATGTATTACTGAGCAGTGTCAGTGAGTGGGAAGGTAATGTAGGGATAAGACAGGAAGTCGGTGCTAGGGGAGGTGGGTAATGTATTACTGAGCAGTGTCAGTGAGTGGGAAGGTAATGTAGGGATAAGACAGGAAGTCGGTGCTAGGGGAGGTGGGTAATGTATTGGTGAGCAGTGTCAGTGAGTGGGGGAGGTAATGTAGGGATAAGACAGGAAGTCGGTGCTAGGGGAGGTGGGTAATGTATTACTGAGCAGTGTCAGTGAGTGGGAAGGTAATGTAGGGATAAGACAGGAAGTCAGTGCTAGGGGAGGTGGGTAATGTATTACTGAGCAGTGTCAGTGAGTGGGAAGGTAATGTAGGGATAAGACAGGAAGTCAGTGCTAGGGGAGGTGGTTAATGCATTACTGAGCAGTGTCAGTGAGTGGGGAAGATAATATAGGGATAAGACAGGAAGTCAGTGCTAGGGGAGGTGGGTAATGTATTACTGAGCAGTGTCAGTGAGTGGGGGAGGTAATGTAGGGATAAGACAGGAAGTCAGTGCTAGGGGAGGTGGGTAATGTATTACTGAGCAGTGTCAGTGAGTGGGGAGGTAATGTAGGGATAAGACAGGAAGTCAGTGCTAGGGGAGGTGGGTAATGTATTACTGAGCAGTGTCAGTGAGTGGGGAGGTAATGTAGGGATAAGACAGGAAGTCAGTGCTAGGGGAGGTGGATAATGTATTGCTGAGCAGTGTCAGTGAGTGGGGAGGTAATGTAGGGATAAGACAGGAAGTCAGTGCTAGGGGAGGTGGGTAATACATTGCTGATCAGTGTCAGTGAGTGGGGAAGATAATACAGGGATAAGACAGGAAGTCAGTGCTAGGGGAGGTGGGTAATGCATTACTGAGCAGTGTCAGTGAGTGGGGAGGTAATGTAGGGATAAGACAGGAAGTCAGTGCTAGGGGAGGTGGGCAATGCATTACTGAGCAGTGTCAGTGAGTGGGGAGGTAATGTAGGGATAAGACAGGAAGTCAGTACTAGGGGAGGTGGGTAATGCATTACTGAGCAGTGTCAGTGAGTGGGGAGGTAATGTAGGGATAAGACAGGACGTCAGTACTAGTGGAGGTGGGTAATGCATTGCTGAGCAGTGTCAGTGAGTGGGGAGGTAATGTAGGGATAAGACAGGAAGTCAGTGCTAGGGGAGGTGGGTAATGCATTGCTGAGCAGTGTCAGTGAGTGGGGAGGTAATGTAGGAATAAGATAGTAAGTCAGTACTAGGGGAGGTGGGTAATGTATTACTGAGCAGTGTCAGTGAGTGGGGGAGGTAATGTAGGGATAAGACAGGAAGTCAATACCAGGGGAGGTGGGTAATGCATTACTGAGTAGTGTCAGTGAGTGGGGAGGTAATGTAGGGATAAGACAGGAAGTCAGTGGTAGGGGAGGTGGGTAATGCATTGCTGAGTAGTGTCAGTGAGTGGGGAGGTAATGTAGGGATAAGACAGGAAGTCAGTGCTAGGGGAGGTGGGTAATGCATTACTGAGCAGTGTCAGTGAGTGGAGGAGGTAATGTAGGGATAAGAAAGGAAGTCAGTGCTGGGGGAGGTGGGTAATGTATTGCTTAGCAGTGTCAGTGAGTGGGAGGTAATGTAGGGATAAGACAGGAAGTCAGTACTAGGGGAGGTGGGTAATGTATTGCTGAGCAGTGTCAGTAAGTGGGGAGGTAATGTAGGGATAAGACAGGAAGTCAGTGCTAGAGGAGGCAGGTAATGCATTGCTGAGCAGTGTCAGTGAGTGGGGAGGTAATGTAGGGATAAGACAGGAAGTCAGTACCAGGGGAGGTGGGTAATGCATTACTGAGTAGTGTCAGTGAGTGAGGAGGTAATGTAGGGATAAGACAGTAAGTCAGTGCTAGGGGAGGTGGGTAATGCATTACTGATCAGTGTCAGTGAGTGGGGAGGTAATGTAGGGATAAGACAGGAAGTCAGTGCTAGGAGAGATGGGTAATGTATTACTGAGCAGTGTCAGTGAGTGGGGAGGTAATGTAGGGATAAGACAGGAAGTCAGTACTAGGGGAGGTGGGTAATGTATTACTCAGCAGTGTCAGTGAGTGGGGGAGGTAATGTAGGTATAAGACAGGAAGTCAGTGCTAGGGGAGGTGGGTAATGCATTACTGAGCAGGGTCAGTGAGTGGGGGAGGTAATGTAGGCATAAGACAGGAAGTCAGTACCAGGGGAGGTGGGTAATGCATTGCTGAGCAGTGTCAGTGAGTGGGGAGGTTATGTAGGGATAAGACAGGAAGTCAGTGCTAGGAGAGATGGGTAATGTATTACTGAGCAGTGTCAGTGAGTGGGGGAGGTAATGTAGGCATAAGACAGGAAGTCAGTACCAGGGGAGGTGGGTAATGCATTACTGAGTAGTGTCAGTGAGTGGGGAGGTAATGTAGGGATGAGATAGGAAGTCAGTGCTAGGGGAGGTGGGTAATGCATTGCTGAGCAGTGTCAGTGAGTGGGGAGGTTATGTAGGGATAAGACAGGAAGTCAGTGCTAGGGGAGGTGGGTAATGCATTGCTCAGCAGTGTCAGTGAGTGGGGAGGTTATGTAGGGATAAGACAGGAAGTCAGTGCTAGGGGAGGTGGGTAAAGTATTGCTGAGCAGTGTCAGTGAGTGGGGAGGTTATGTAGGGATAAGATAGGAAGTCAGTACTAGGGGAGGTGAGTAATGCATTGCTGAGCAGTGTCAGTGAGTGGGGAGGTAATGTAAGGATAAGACAGGAAGTCAGTGCTAGGGGAGGTGGGTAATGCATTGCTGAGCAGTGTCAGTGAGTGAGGAGGTAATGTAGGGATAAGACAGGAAGTCGGTGCTAGGGGAGGAGGGTAATGCATTACTGAGCGGTGTCAGTGAGTGTGGAGGTAATGTAGGGATAAGACAGGAAGTCAGTGCTAGGGGAGGTGGGTAATGCATTGGTGAGCAGTGTCATTGAGTGGGGGAGGTAATGTAGGGATAAGACAGGAAGTCAGTGCTAGGGGAGGTGGGTAATGCATTACTGAGCAGTGTCAGTGAGTGAGGAGGTAATGTAGGGATAAGATAGGAAGTCAGTACTAGGGGAGGTGGGTAATGCATTACTGAGCAGTGTCAGTGAGTGGGGAGGTAATGTAGGGATAAGATAGGAAGTCAGTACTAGGGGAGGAGGGTAATGCATTACTGAGCAGTGTCAGTGAGTGAGGAGGTAATGTAGGGATAAGATAGGAAGTCAGTACTAGGGGAGGTGAGTAATGTATTGCTGAGCAGTGTCAGTGAGTGGGGAGATAATGTAGAGATAAGACAGGAAATCAGTAGTAGTGGAGGTGGGTAATGCATTGCTGAGCAGTGTCAGTGAGTGAGGAGGTAATGTAGGGATAAGATAGGAAGTCAGTACTAGGGGAGGTGGGTAATGCATTACTGAGCAGTGTCAGTGAGTGGGGAGGTAATGTAGGAATAAGATAGGAACTCAGTACTAGGGGAGGTGGGTAATGCATTACTGAGCAGTGTCAGTGAGTGAGGAGGTAATGTAGGGATAAGATAGGAAGTCAGTACTAGGGGAGGTGAGTAATGTATTGCTGAGCAGTGTCAGTGAGTGGGGAGATAATGTAGAGATAAGACAGGAAGTCAGTACTAGGGGAGGTGGTTAATGCATTGCTGTGCAGTGTCAGTGAGTGGGGAGATAATGTAGGGATAAGACAGGAAGTCAGTGTTATGGGAGGTGGGTAATGCATTGCTGAGCAGTGTCAGTGAGTGGGGAGGTAATGTAGGGATAAGACAGGAAGTCAGTACTAGGAGAGGTGGGTAATGCATTACTGAGCAGTGTCAGTGAGTGGGGAGGTAATGTAGGGATAAGATAGGAACTCAGTACTAGGGGAGGTGGGTAATGCATTACTGAGCAGTGTCAGTGAGTGAGGAGGTAATGTAGGGATAAGATAGGAAGTCAGTACTAGGGGAGGTGAGTAATGTATTGCTGAGCAGTGTCAGTGAGTGGGGAGATAATGTAGAGATAAGACAGGAAATCAGTAGTAGTGGAGGTGGGTAATGCATTGCTGAGCAGTGTCAGTGAGTGAGGAGGTAATGTAGGGATAAGATAGGAAGTCAGTACTAGGGGAGGTGGGTAATGCATTACTGAGCAGTGTCAGTGAGTGGGGAGGTAATGTAGGGATAAGATAGGAACTCAGTACTAGGGGAGGTGGGTAATGCATTACTGAGCAGTGTCAGTGAGTGAGGAGGTAATGTAGGGATAAGATAGGAAGTCAGTACTAGGGGAGGTGAGTAATGTATTGCTGAGCAGTGTCAGTGAGTGGGGAGATAATGTAGAGATAAGACAGGAAGTCAGTACTAGGGGAGGTGGTTAATGCATTGCTGTGCAGTGTCAGTGAGTGGGGAGATAATGTAGGGATAAGACAGGAAGTCAGTGTTATGGGAGGTGGGTAATGCATTGCTGAGCAGTGTCAGTGAGTGGGGAGGTAATGTAGGGATAAGACATGAAGTCAGTACTAGGGGAGGTGGGTAATGTATTACTGAGCAGTGTCAGTGAGTGGAGGAGGTAATGTAGGGATAAGACAGGAAGTCAGTACTAGGAGAGGTGGGTAATGTATTACTGAGCAGTGTCAGTGAGTGGGAAGGTAATGTAGGGATAAGACAGGAAGTCAGTGCTAGGGGAGGTGGGTAATGTATTACTGAGCAGTGTCAGTGAGTGGGGAGGTAATGTAGGGATAAGACAGGAAGTCAGTGCTAGGGGAGGTGGGTATTGTATTACTGAGCAGTGTCAGTGAGTGGGGAGGTAATGTATGGATAAGATAGGAAGTCAATACTAGGGGAGGTGGGTAATGTATTACTGAGCAGTGTCAGTGAGTGGGGAGGTAATGTATGGATAAGATAGGAAGTCAGTACTAGGGGAGGTGGGTAATGTATTGCTGAGCAGTGTCAGTGAGTGGGGAGGTAATGTAGGGATAAGGCAGTAAGTCAGTACTAGGGAAGACTAAGTGGCTGTGGTCTTCAGTGCTGGTGCCAGTCATTAGTGGTAAGCCGTCCCCTTCTGAATGGGGCCAATCCTCGCTCATGTTATCCAGCCTCATACACATGCAAGATGTCTGTTGGTGTTGACGTCTGCACTCAGTAAAGTTTCTGTCGTTGCCCCCGTTATGGGATAATAATACACAACTAACACTATATGCAGTATTAGAGCTTCACAAATACATATGTATATATATATTTTTTTGTGTAAAGTCCATGTATTAAAAACCTGTGTGTGTGATAACACTGATGTGAATGTGCTGAGTCTTTTGCTTTCTATTTGTGCTGCTCATTCCATTCCACGTGCAGGCAAACTGGTAATAGAATGGCAAGTGGAGGAACGTATATATATTATGATGATCCCTGATGAAGTACTAACGATACCATGTACTACTAAGTACTAACGATAGTATGTACTACTAAGTACTAATGATACTATGTACTACTAAGTACTAACGATAGTATGAAATACAAACCTTTATCTATCACGCAGATTTTAAATAATCCTATATAATAATCCGCTGGGATGTTTGTCAGAAGACTTCACACACAGTACAGACTGCCTGAATATGCCACGGCTGATACACAGCAGAGTGTTCTACATCCGGACCGGAGTCCTCTCTGAGCCCCTTCCAGGGACCACTTGGTGAGCAGAGGGGCTCCGGGCACAAGCCAAGGCTGTTGGGTGGCACTGTGGCCTGTGTACATGGACTTATAAACTAGTATACTATAATTCAGTTGGTGACATTCCAGTATCTATGAGAATACAGAATTGGGAGATTAAAGTGAACATAGCCAAGTGCCTATATATCATCTTTTAGACTAAACACAGAGAAACCAGGGTGATACACTTCTATACACACCACACAGTCTGATCTCCTAAACACAGGGACACCAATGTGATACACTTATATACACACCACACAGTCTGATCTCCTAAACACAGGGACACCAGGGTGATACACTTATATACACACCACACAGTCTGATCTCCTAAACACAGGGACACCAGGGTGATACACTTCTATACACACCACACAGTCTGATCTCCTAAACACAGGGACACCAATGTGATACACTTATATACACACCACACAGTCTGATCTCCTAAACACAGGGACACCAGGGTGATACACTTATATACACACCACACAGTCTGATCTCCTAAACACAGGGACACCAGGGTGATACACTTATATACACACCATACAATCTGATCTCCTAAACACAGGGACACCAGGGTGATACACTTCTATACACACCACACAGTCTGATCTCCTAAACACAGGGACATCAGGGTGATACACTTATATACACACCACACAGTCTGATCTCCTAAACACAGGGACATCAGGGTGATACACTTATATACACATCACACAGTCTGATCTCCTAAACACAGGGACACCAGGGTGATACACTTCTATACACATCACACAGTCTGATCTCCTAAACACAGGGACACCAGGGTGATACACTTATATACACACCACACAGTCTGATCTCCTAAACACAGGGACACCAGGGTGATACACTTCTATACACACCACACAGTCTGATCTCCTAAACACAGGGACACCAGGGTGATACACTTATATACACACACCACACAGTCTGATCTCCTAAACACAGGGACACCAGGGTGATACACTTACATACACACCACACAGTCTGATCTCCTAAACACAGGGACACCAGGGTGATACACTTATATACACACCACACAGTCTGATCTCCTAAACACATGGACACCAGGGTGATACACTTCTATACACACCACACAGTCTGATCTCCTAAACACATGGACACCAGGGTGATACACTTATATACACACCACACAGTCTGATCTCCTAAACACAGGGACACCAGGGTGATACACTTCTATACACACCACACAGTCTGATCTCCTAAACACAGGACACCAGGGTGATACACTTCTATACACACCACACAGTCTGATCTCCTAAACACAGGGACACCAGGGTGATACACTTCTATACACACCACACAGTCTGATCTCCTAAACACAGGACACCAGGGTGATACACTTATATACACACCACACAGTCTGATCTCCTAAACACAGGGACACCAGGGTGATACACTTACATACACACCACACAGTCTGATCTCCTAAACACAGGGACACCAGGGTGATACACTTATATACACACCACACAGTCTGATCTCCTAAACACATGGACACCAGGGTGATACACTTCTATACACACCACACAGTCTGATCTCCTAAACACATGGACACCAGGGTGATACACTTATATACACACCACACAGTCTGATCTCCTAAACACAGGGACACCAAGGGGATACACTTATATATACACCACACAGTCTGATCTCCTAAACACAGGGACACCAGGGTGATACACTTCTATACACACCATACAGTCTGATCTCCTAAACACAGGGACACCAGGGTGATACACTTATATATACACCACACAGTCTGATCTCCTAAACACAGGGACACCAGGGTGATACACTTCTATACACACCTCACAGTCTGATCTCCTAAACACAGGGACACCAGGGTGATACACTTCTATACACACCACACAGTCTGATCTCCTAAACACAGGGACACCAGGGTGATACACTTATATACACACCACACAGTCTGATCTCCTAAACACAGGGACACCAGGGTGATACACTTATATACACACCACACAGTCTGATCTCCTAAACACAGGGACACCAGGGTGATACACTTATATACACACCACACAGTCTGATCTCCTAAACACAGAGACACCAGGGTGATACACTTATATACACACCACACAGTCTGATCTCCTAAACACAGGGACACCAGGGTGATACACTTATATACACACCACACAGTCTGATCTCCTAAACACAGGGACACCAGGGTGTTACACTTATATACACACCACACAGTCTGATCTCCTAAACACAGGGACACCAGGGTGATACACTTATATACACACCACACAGTCTGATCTCCTAAACACAGGGACACCAGGGTGATACACTTATATACACACCACACAGTCTGATCTCCTAAACACAGGGACACCAGGGTGATACACTTATATACACACCACACAGTCTGATCTCCTAAACACAGGGACACCAGGGTGATACACTTCTATATACACCACACAGTCTGATCTCCTAAACACAGGGACACCAGGGTGATACACTTCTATACACACCACACAGTCTGATCTCCTAAACACAGGGACACCAGAGTGATACACGTATTTACACACCATACAATCTGATCTCCTAAACACAGGGACACCAGGGTGATACACTTCTATACACACACCACACAGTCTGATCTCCTAAACACAGGGACACCAGGGTGATACACTTATATACACACCATACAGTCTGATCTCCTAAATACAGGGACACCAGGGTGATCCACTTATATACGCACCACACAGTCTGATCTCCTAAACACAGGGACACCAGGGTGATACACTTATATACACACCACACAGTCTGATCTCCTAAACACAGGGACACCAGGGTGATACACTTCTATACACACCACACAGTCTGATCTCCTACACACAGGGACACCAGAGTGATACACGTATTTACACACCACACAATCTGATCTCCTAAACACAGGGACACCAGGGTGATACACTTCTATACACACACCACACAGTCTGATCTACTAAACACAGGTACATCAGGGTGATACACATATATACACACCACACAGTCTGATCTCCTAAACACAGGGACACCAGAGTGATACACTTATATACACACCACACAGTCTGATCTCCTACACACAGGGACACCAGGGTGATACACTTATATACACACCACACAGTCTGATCTCCTACACACAGGGACACCAGGGTGATATACTTATATACACACCATACAGTCTGATCTCCTAAACACAGGGACACCAGGGTGATACACTTACATACACACCACACAGTCTGATCTCCTAAACACAGGTACACCAGGGTGATACACTTATATACACACCACACAGTCTGATCCTCTAAACACAGGGACACCAGGGTGATACACTTATATACACACCTCACAGTCTGATCTCCTAAACACAGGGACACCAGGGTGATACACTTATATACTCACCACACAGTCTGATCTCCTACACACAGGGACACCAGGGTGATACACTTATTTACACACCACACAGTCTGATCTCCTAAACAGAGGGACACCAGGGTGATACATTTATATACACACCACACAGTCTGATCTACTAAACACAGGGACACCAGGGTGATACACTTACATACACACCACACAGTCTGATCTCCCAAACACAGGGACACCAGGGTGATACACTTATATACACACCACGCAGTTTGATCTCCTAAACACAGGGAAACCAGGGTGATGCAATTATATACACACCAGACAGACTAATCTCCTAAAAAGAGGAACATCAGGGTAGGAAAGAGGGACAGAGGGATTTGGGTCTAAAAGAGGGACTGTCCCTCCTAAAGAGGGACACTTGGGAGGTATGCTTTAAATATTACTATACCTGTAAACTGCATGTTGCAGCCAGATCTGTTCATATCACTTTCTAAGGACAGCTGTAGTCTATGACTCATGTACAGTACATAAAATGTGCTCTTTTTCTAACACTAACAGTTTCATTTAAACATACCAAGCTTCAGTTGTAATAACCTAAAAATAAAACCATTTCCAGCAGTAGGAATACCCTTATTTTATTTATCATAAAAATAAACCCTCTAACATATAATTTATGTTAGTAATTGTCTGTTCCTACTAAATGTTTGGATGTTTCAGTTGTACAGTGCAGTTGTATTAACCGATAACTTCTCCACTTGCTCTCTGACACCTGTGCCCCTGATGATAAGCAGAGGTCTGCCACTAGCAGGCAATCATGTTTACCCGCAGGAGCCGATTGTACATTGGAGATTATAATTTGTCTTTCAGCGGTTTTGATTAAAAATCCCTATTGAAGGAATTTTTTGAGGGGTCACCTGCAGCTGCAGACGTGCTAAGATCGACTGGCAGGGGGTGTTGTAGTCCGGCAGCATACACAGGGCCTCGTGTGGTCCACCCATGGGTTGGATCTGTAAAGATATATGATGAAAAATATTCTAAACTATAAAAAAAATGATATATGTACATAAAGAAAGGATGTACTCAGTGGGTATATAGCAACATTTATTATTAAAAAGGAAATGTGAACAGTCAAAAATTCAGCAGCATCAAAAAAATCAGCAGCATCAAAAAATTCAGCAGCAAAGTTTCAGTCCTCTCCACGGGAGTCTGGCTTGATGAAGGTCCCAGGGAGAGAACCGAAACTTTCTGCTGAATTTCTTGATTCTGCTGAATGTTTGATTGATCACATTTCCTTCGGATTTCATTTTAATAATTATTGTTGATATATACACCCAGTGAGTGTGTCCTTTCTTTATCCAAATTACTTTATTATGTGGTAATCATTAGTGATGAGCGAGCACCCCAATGCTCGGGTGTTCGGGTGCTCTGACCGAGCACCCCCTGAGGCTCGAGTGCTCGGCCGAGCACCCGAGCCCCATTGAAGTCAATGGGAGGACTCGAGCATTACACCAGGCACCCCCTGCTCTGATGAGGGGAGGGTGCCTGGTCCATAGGAAAAGGGCAGAAAAAGATGGAAACACTACAGAAATGGTTCAGGGACAGCATAGGGAGGATGTCTGGATGCACCTTGGACTCCAACATCGCTGCTGGGAACGATCTTTCGCCCGTAGTACGCCATTTTTACAGACTGACCATAAAACACACAAAAAGGAAAATAAAAACGACTTTAGGCGAAAAATTGTTACCAAACAATATTTGCTGTATATTTACTTGTATATCATCTGCAAATTCTCCCAAAAATTTCCTTGATTTTCAGAACTGAGGCCATGATTAAGAGGGAAACGTGCGCAGAGGCAAATTCTCCCAAAAATTTCCTTGATTTTCAGAACTGAGGCCATGATTAAGAGGGAAACGTGCGCAGAGGCAAATTCTCCCAAAAATTTCCTTGATTTTCAGAACTGAGGCCATGATTAAGAGGGAAACGTGCGCAGAGGCAAATTCTCCCAAAAATTTCCTTGATTTTCAGAACTGAGGCCATGATTAAGATGGAAACGTGCGCTGAGCTGACCATCTAAAACATTATGGGTGAGGGTCTGCTGCAGAGCTGACCATCCTAAACATTATATGCGAAGGCCCGCTAGTGAGCTGACGCTATAAAACATTATATGAGAGGGCCCGCTAGAGAGCTGACCCAATAAAACATTATATGAGAAGGCCCGCTGGTGAGCTGACCTATATAAAAATTGTCAAACAGGGCCCGCTGGTGAGCTGACCCTATATAAAAATTATATCACAGGGCCCGCTGGTGAGCTGGCCCTATATAAAAATTATATCCCAGGGCATATGGAAGAGGAGGAGGAGGATGAGAAGATTAAGAGTCAACCATATACCCGTTTTTTGGGTGGAAGGGGTGAATGGGAATACAGAGTATTCCCATCATTGTAAATAACATATATAAAGTGAGTTTATGTTCCCCCGGGGCTTTCCTCCAGTGGAGTGGAGAAGTCAGGGGAAATCCAGGCCTTGTTCATTTTTATAAGTGTCAACCTATCAGCATTGTCGGTGGAAAGGCGGATACGCTTATCTGTTATGATGCCACCAGCAGCACTAAATACCCGCTCAGACAGAACGCTGGCGGCAGGGCAGGCCAGCACCTCCAAGGCGTAGAGTGCCAGTTCATACCACGTGTCCAGCTTGGACACCCAGTAGTTGTAAGGCACAGAGGGATCATTGAGGACGCTGACACGGTCTGCTACGTACTCCTTCACCATCTTCCAAAACTTTTCCCTCCTTGTGACACTAGGCTGCGCATCAGGGTGAGGGTGCTGGCGGGGTGTCATGAAGGTGTCCCACGCCTTGGAGAGTGTTGCCCTGCCTTTCTCGGAACTGCTGTGTGCTCCCCTTTTCTCCCCTTCTCGGTTGGCCAAGGTAGCACGTACTCTGCCGCCAGCGTTGTCAGATGGAAAATTTTGGAGCAATTTTTCGACAAGAACCTTCTGGTATTGCAACATTTTGCTTGTCCTCTCCACCGGAGGAATGAGAGATGAGAAATTCTCTTTGTAGCGGGGGTCCAGAAGGGTGAACACCCAGTAATCCGTGTTGTCTAAAATGCGTACAACGCGTGGGTCACGGGAAAGGCAGCCTAACATAAAGTCAGCCATGTGTGCCAGAGTACCAACAGTCAAGATTTCGCTGTCCTCACCAGGAGGATGACTCTCAATATCCTCATCCTCTTCCTCCTCTTCTGCCCACCCACGCTGAAGAGATGGAACTAAAGTTCCATGGCTACCCTCTGTAGCGGAGGCAACCGTGTCTTCCTCCTCCTCCTCCTCCTCCTCCTCCGCCTCCTCCAATTGTCGCTGAGAAGACGAAGTGAGGGTGCTCTGGCTATCACCTTGTGTAAGCTCTTCCTCCCCCATTTCCACCTCTTCCACATGCAAAGCGTCGGTTTTAATTGTGAGCAGCGAGCGTTTCAGTAGACACAGAAGTGGGATGGTTACACTGATAATAGCGTTATCGCCGCTCACCATCTGTGTCGATTCCTCAAAATTGCGTAAAACCTCGCAGAGGTCTGACATCCATTCCCACTCCTCACTTCTGATTACAGGAAGTTGAACGGAGAGGCGACGACCGTGTAACAGCTGGTACTCCACTACTGCCCTCTGCTGCTCACAAAGCCGGGCCAACATGTGGAAGGTGGAGTTCCAGCGCGTGCTCACGTCACACAGCAGCCGGTGAGCTGGCAATTGTAAGCGCTGCTGCAGCTTCAACAGGCCGGCTGAAGCTGTTGATGACTTACGGAAATGTGCACACACGCGGCGCACCTTGGTCAAGAGATCATGCACATTGGGGTAGGTTTTTAGAAATCGCTGCACCACTAAATTAAATACATGCGCTAGGCATGGTACGTGTGTGAGCTTGCCGAGCTCCAAAGCCGCCACCAAGTTACGCCCATTATCACACACAACCATGCCTGCTTGCAGGTTGAGTGGCGAGAGCCACTGCTCGGTCTGGTGACTAATCCCCTGCAACAGCTCTGAGGCCGTGTGCTGTTTGTCCCCAAGGCAGATCAGCTTCAGCACGGCCTGTTGACGCTTCCCCACTGCAGTGCTACACTGCTTCCAGCTACTGGCTGATGGGGGAGTGGCGCTGTGTGTAGAGAATTCGGAGGTGGAAACGGAGGAGGAGGAGCCAATAACGTAGGTGCTGGTGGAAACCCTGATGGAGGTAGGGCCCGCAATCCTCGGCGTGGGTAGCACCCGTGCCATCCCAGGGTCCGAGTCGCTCCCAGCCTCCACGACATTCACCCAGTGTGCCGTCAGGGAAATGTAGCATCCCTGGCCACAAGCACTTGTCCATGTGTCAGTCGTTAAGTGGACCTTCCCAGTAACTGCGTTGGTCAGGGCACGGGTGATGTTACGGGACACATGGTGGTGTAATGCGGGGATGGCACACCGGGAAAAGTAGTGGCGGCTGGGGACCGCGTACCGAGGGACAGCTGCTGCCATCAGGCTGCGGAAGGACTCAGTGTCCACAAGCCTAAATGGCAGCATTTCGATGGCCAGTAATTTTGAAAGGTGTGAGGTTAGTGCTATGGCCTGTGGGTGGGTGGCTGGGTACTTTCTCTTGCGCTCAAATGCCTGGGGTAACGACATTTGGACGCTGTGCTGGGACAGGGAAGTGGATGTGGTCGCTGATGGTGCTTCAGATGCTACAGGTGCAGGGCGGGAGGTATGCGGGCCTGCGCCTTCGACAGGCGATTGGCCGGCACCGAAAACAGGGGAAGAGGAGGCAGTGGTGTGGCCTGCAGACACAGATGGGCGATCCAGGCGTTCCTCCCACTTACTACGGTGCTTGGATGCCATGTGTCGGATCATGCTGGTGGTGGTGAGGTTTCTAGTGTTCATGCCTCGGCTCATTCTGGTGTGGCACAGGTTGCAAACTACAATTCTTTTGTCGTCCGCACTTTCCTTAAAAAAACGCCATACCGCGGAACACCTACCCCTTGGCAAGGTAGATTTACGCAAGGGGGTGCTCCGTGGAACATTTGCGGGCCGGTTTGGTGCGGTCCGCCTTCTTTCTGTAGCCACACCACTGCCTCTTCCAGCCTGTTGCGGTGCTGCAGATGGCTCACCCTCAGGACTGCTGTCATCGCTCGGCTCTACACCTTCCCAGGTGGGGTCAGTCACCTCATCGTCCACCAAGTCCTCCTCCACTTCCTCACTCTGATCATCCTCCTCAAGTCTTGATCCCACCACATACTCAGTCATTGACAACTGTATAACATTCTCCTCAATAAGGTCTTGAGATGGAAATAGTAGTTGATTTAATGGCAACTGTGTCTCATCATCATCATCATCATCCACTACTTCCTTTGACCTTAAATGCCGTTCACATCTGTCATCTTCTTGTGATTGGGTAGCCTCTAGAGGTTGTGAATCAGGGCACAAGATGTCATGTTCCTCTGCAAGCGTGCTTGGAGAGAGGGTCAAATGAAGGATTGGTGATGAGACGAGCTCCTCACTATATCCCAGTGTGGGATCACTTCTTTGACCAGACCGTGTATGGTGGGAGGAAGGATGATCAGAGTGAGGATTATGTTGACCAGACTCTTGGCTACTGAGAGTGGACTTGGTGGAAGACAGGGTGGTGCTTAACCGACTGGAAGCAGTATCAGCTGTCATCCAACCGACCACCTGTTCGCAGTGGTCGGACCTCGAGAGTGATGTCCTGCGACGCCCTGTAAAATTACACATGAAGCTAGGTATGGTGGATGTCTTTCTTTCTTGTGCTCTGGCACCAGACACAGTTTCTCCGCGTCCTGACCCGCGCCCTGAACTTTCAGGATCACGTCCACTTCCCCGTCCCTTTTTACCCGCCTTCTTCATCTTACACAGAATATGTGACTTTAATATTTGAGTTTGAAAACTTAACAGTATTTCTTATTATTCTGCAACTCTGCAGAGTACACAGAATAGGCTGCTAAACGGCGGTGAAACACACTGAATGGAATATGTGACTTTAATATTTGAGTTTGAAAACTTAACAGTATTTCTTATTATTCTGCAACTCTGCAGAGTACACAGAATAGGCTGCTAAACGGCGGTGAAACACACTGAATGGAATATGTGACTTTAATATTTGAGTTTGAAAACTTAACAGTATTTCTTATTATTCTGCAACTGTACAGAGTACACAGAATAGGCTGCTAAACGGCGGTGAAACACACTGAATGGAATATGTGACTTTAATATTTGAGTTTGAAAACTTAACAGTATTTCTTATTATTCTGCAACTCTGCACAGTACACAGAATAGGCTGCTAAACGGCGGTGAAACACACTGAATGGAATATGTGACTTTAATATTTGAGTTTGAAAACTTAACAGTATTTCTTATTATTCTGCAACTGTACAGAGTACACAGAATAGGCTGCTAAACGGCGGTGAAACACACTGAATGGAATATGTGACTTTAATATTTGAGTTTGAAAACTTAACAGTATTTCTTATTATTCTGCAACTGTACAGAGTACACAGAATAGGCTGCTAAACGGCGGTGAAACACACTGAATGGAATATGTGACTTTAATATTTGAGTTTGAAAACTTAACAGTATTTCTTATTATTCTGCAACTGTACAGAGTACACAGAATAGGCTGCTAAACGGCGGTGAAACACACTGAATGGAATATGTGACTTTAATATTTGAGTTTGAAAACTTAACAGTATTTCTTATTATTCTGCAACTGTACAGAGTACACAGAATAGGCTGCTAAACAGCGGTGATACACACTGAATGGAATATGTGACTTTAATATTTGAGTTTGAAAACTTAACAGTATTTCTTCCTATTCTGCAACTCTGCAGAGTACACAGAATAGGCTGCTAAACGGCGGTGAAACACACTGAATGGAATATGTGACTTTAATATTTGAGTTTGAAAACTTAACAGTATTTCTTATTATTCTGCAACTGTACAGAGTACACAGAATAGGCTGCTAAACGGCGGTGAAACACACTGAATGGAATATGTGACTTTAATATTTGAGTTTGAAAACTTAACAGTATTTCTTATTATTCTGCAACTCTGCAGAGTACACAGAATAGGCTGCTAAACGGCGGTGAAACACACTGAATGGAATATGTGACTTTAATATTTGAGTTTGAAAACTTAACAGTATTTCTTATTATTCTGCAACTCTGCACAGTACACAGAATAGGCTGCTAAACGGCGGTGAAACACACTGAATGGAATATGTGACTTTGATATTTTAGTTTGAAAACTTAACAGTATTTCTTATTATTCTGCAACTCTGCACAGTACACAGAATAGGCTGCTAAACGGCGGTGAAACACACTGAATGGAATATGTGACTTTGATATTTTAGTTTGAAAACTTAACAGTATTTCTTCCTATTCTGCAACTCTGCACAGTACACAGAATAGGCTGCTAAACTGCGGCGAAGCACACTGAATGGAATATGTGACTGATATTTTAGTTTGAAGACTTAACAGTATTTCTTCCTATTCTGCAACTCTGCACAGTACACAGAATGTGCTGCTAAACTGCGGCGACGCACACTGAATGGAATATGTGACTTTGATATTTTAGTTTGAAGACTTAACAGTATTTCTTCCTATTCTGCAACTCTGCACAGTACACAGAATGTGCTGCTAAACTGCGGCGACGCACACTGAATGGAATATGTGACTTTGATATTTTAGTTTGAAGACTTAACAGAATGTGCTCTAATCTGCAACTTTGCACACTAAACAGAATGTGCTCTAATCTGCAACTTTGCACACTAAACAGAATGTGCTCTAATCTGCAACTTTGCACACTAAACAGAATGTGCTCTAATCTGCAACTGTGCACACTAAACAGAATGTGCTCTAATCTGCAACTTTTCACACTAAACAGAATATTTTTTTTTTTTTTTTTTTTTTTTTTTCCCCCCACACAAAATAACCTGCTGCCCCCACACACAGTAGTCCTAAAAAGGACTTTTGGTTCTTTTTTTTCACAATTTTTTTTTTCCTCCCTACACTGCCTTTCCCTTCCTATCCTCAGCTCTCCCTGGCTCAGACTGAGCCGAACTCGATGGTCAGGTGCTATACAGCACCCGACCACGGGTTCTGGCCAGCCAATCAGTGTAATGCCAGCAGCCAACATGGCTGCTGGCATTACACCGATGTCAGAGCCTCCCTGCACGTTTATTGGCTGCGCAGCAGCCGCAAAACGTGCGGGGAGGAGACCCGAACATGGCGGGCGAGCACATGCGGTACTCGTACGAGTACCGCCATGTGCCGAGCAGAGCGATGCTCGAGCCGATCCGAGCATCGGCCGAGCATGCTCGCTCAACACTAGTAATCATCCATGAGGGCACAGTTGATGTGGGGGCAATTAAGTGAGTGCTAATATTACACACAAATATATATACTAGTTGAAAAGCCCGTGTACACAGGCCACAGTGCCACCTAGCAACCTTGGCTGGTGGGCGGATCCTCTCGTGAGTGGCGCAGTTGCAGTCATGTGCAGTATAGACTTTCTGCGCCGTGGCTGATACGGAGCGAGGTGCTGCGAATTCAGACCATAGTCCTCTCTGCGCACCCTCCTGGGACCGCTTGGTCTCTACTGCACATGACGGCTTCTGACAAACATACATTAGCGAATTATTATATAGGATATACAAAATGACATGAATGAGTATAGCAGTATGTGATAATACCTTTTTTTAGAAGACAAACGTTCAAGACTAACAACTTCCATTTATCAAGTCAAAAGCAAGTATTACTTTTGACTTTATAAATGGAGGCTGCCATTTTTAAAAGCTTGTCCTGTAAATTGAATGTTAGTCCAATAAAAAAGGTATTATCACAAGCAGGTGCTTGGTCCCAGGAAGGTGCGCAGAGATGAGTACGGTCTGAATTCGGAGCGCCCCGCTCCGTATCAGCGTATGACTGCAGCGCGACCAGTGACATACCTCCCAAGTGTCCCTCTTTAGGAGGGTCAGCCCTCTTTTAGACCCAAATCCCCCTGTCCCTCTTTAGCTCACTGATGTACCTCTTTTTAGGAGATCAGATTGCATGGTGTGTGTATATAAGTGTATCATGTTACTCTACAGCAATAAAACTCACATTATTGTTTGTTTAAACGTCAGTATATGTGTTTGTAAATTAGTGTGTGTGAATAAAATACTTTAGTATAGATGCAGCAAATCAAAAGTATTTTATTTACACAGGGTAATTTAGAAACACATAGACTAAAGATTAACCCTTTGAGTGCCAGAGGGGTACGCAACGCATTGTTTTGCAATGCGTTGCGTACGCCTCCGGCATTCAAAGGGTTAAGTACACATTTAGTGAGTTTTATTGCTGTGGAGCAATGTGATACACACTTCTCATTCTGATCTCCAGAAAAGAGGGAGAAAAGGGTAGAAAAGAGGGACAGAGGGATTTTTTTATCTCAAAAAGGGACTGTCCCTCCTAAAGAGAAAGAGGGACAGAGGGATTTGGATCTCAAAAAGGGACTGTGCCTCCTAAAGAGGGACATTTGGGAGGTATGTGCGTTGGACTCCACTCTGGCATTCATAAGGTTAATCAGTGGGATTTTGTATTTCTATGTAGTGCCTCTGGTTTGTTCCAGAATTGCCCTATTTCTCCTTGGTGCACTGGCCTCAGTGATGACTCTACCACTCCACTTTACACAATGCGGATCAATCAGAGCCCTGTAGTTTATGAACTCTGGAGGAATTTCCTGGTCTTTCGCCAAGTGAGATGGAAGAGAGTCAATATTTCACTTAAGTATAAGAGATAATGCTCAGAAAAATGAGTGCGGAGTAATGGACTGAGCACAGCACTGCACTTAAAAACCAACTCTGAGTTATTTATTGAGCCGATCATCGGTATAACGGCCTGCGCACGTCAATGTCATTCTCAAGGCAACTTCAACGAGATACTGAAATGGACAGACACTATGAAGTATAAAACACAAAGTGAAATAACAGACTGGACAAAGTGATGTCCCCAAGGGGTGATGTATAAACATGGGGTGATGTATAAACATGGGGGAGATGTATGAACAGGAGGGAGATGTATAAACATGGGGAGATGTATAAACATGGGGGGATGTATAAACATGGGGGAGATGTATAAATATGGGGGAGATGTATGAACATGGGGGGATGTATAAACATGGGGGGGATGTATGAACATGGGGGAGATGTATAAACATGGGGGAGATGTATAAATATGGGGAGATGTATAAACATGGAGAGATGTATAAACATGGGGGGATGTATAAACATGGGGGAGATGTATAAACATGGGGGGGATGTATAAACATGGGGGAGATGTATAAACATGGGGGGATGTATAAACATGGGGGGATGTATAAACATGGGGGAGATGTATAAACATGGGGGGGATGTATAAACATGGGGAGATGTATAAACATGGGGGGATGTATAAACATGGGGGAGATGTATAAACATGGGGAGATGTATAAACATGGGGAGATGTATAAACATGGGGGGAGATGTATAAACATGGGGAGATGTATAAACATGGGGGAGATGTATAAACATGGGGGAGATGTATAAACATGGGGAGATGTATAAACATGGGGTGATGTATAAACATGGGGGAGATGTATGAACAGGAGGGAGATGTATAAACATGGTGAGATGTATAAACATGGGGAGATGTATAAACATGGGGAGATGTATAAACATGGGGGGATGTATAAACATGGGGTGATGTATAAACATGGGGGAGATGTATGAACAGGAGGGAGATGTATAAACATGGGGAGATGTATAAACATGGGGGGATGTATAAACATGGGGGAGATGTATAAATATGGGGAGATGTATAAACACGGAGAGATGTATAAACATGGGGGGATGTATAAACATGGGGGAGATGTATAAATATGGGGAGATGTATAAACATGGAGAGATGTATAAACATGGGGAGATGTATAAATATGGGGGGAGATGTATGAACATGGGGGGATGTATAAACATGGGGGGGATGTATAAACATGGGGAGATGTATAAACATGGGGGGATGTATAAACATGGGGGGATGTATGAACGTGTGGGAGATGTATAAACAGGGGGGATGTATAAACATGGGGGGGATGTATAAACATGGGGAGATGTATAAACATGGGGGGATGTATAAACATGGGGGGATGTATGAACGTGGGGGAGATGTATAAACAGGGGGGATGTATAAACATGGGGGGGATGTATAAATATGGGGTGATGTATGAACATGGGGGAGATGTATAAACATGGGGGAGATGAATAAACATGGGGTGATGTATAAACATGGGGTGATGTATGAACATGGGGTGATGTATGAACATGGGGGAGATGTATAAACATGGGGAGATATATAAACATGGGGAGATGTATAAACATGGGGTGATGTATAAACATGGGGTGATGTATGAACATGGGGTGATGTATGAACATGGGGGAGATGTATAAACATGGGGAGATATATAAACATGGGGAGATGTATAAACATGGGGAGATGTATAAACATGGGGGGATGTATAAACATGGGGGAGATGTATAAACATGGGGAGATGTATAAACACGGGGAGATGTATAAACATGGGGGAGATGTATAAACATGGGAGAGATGTATAAACATGGGGGAGATGTATAAACATGGGGAGATGTATAAACATGGGGGGATGTATAAACATGGGGGATGTATAAACATGGGGGGAGATGTATAAACATGGGGGGAGATGTATAAACATGGGGAGATGTATAAACATGGGGGGATGTATAAACATGGGGAGATGTATAAACATGGGGGAGATGTATAAACATGGGGAGATGTATAAACATGGGGGAATGTATAAACATGGGGGAGATGTATAAACATGGGGTGATGTATAAACATGGGGGGGAAGTATGAATATGGGGGAGATGTATAAACATGGGGAGATGTATAAACATGGGGGAGATGTATAAACATGGGGGGATGTATAAACATGGGGGAAATGTATAAACATGGGGGGATGTATAAACATGGGGGAAATGTATAAACATGGGGGGGAAGTATAAATATGGGGGGGAAGTATAAATACGGGGGGATGTATAAACATGGGGAGATGTATAAACATGGGGGGATGTATAAACATGGGGGAGATGTACAAACATGGGGGAGATGTATAAACATGGGGAGATGTACAAACATGGGGGAGATGTATAAACATGGGGAGATGTATAAACATGGAGAGATGTATTAACATGGGGAAATGTATAAACATGGGGGAGATGTATAAATATGGGGGAGATGTATAAACATGGGGGATGTATAAACATGGGGGGATGTATAAACATGGGGTGATGTATAAACATGGGGGAGATGTATAAACATGGGGGGGATGTATAAACATGGGGAGATGTATAAACATGGGGGGGATGTATAAACATGGAGGAGATGTATAAACATGGGGAGATGTATAAACATGGGGGAGATGTATAAACATGGGGGAGGTGTATAAACATGGGGGGGATGTATAAACATGGGGGAGATGTATAAACATGGGGAGATGTATAAACATGGGAGAGATGTATAAACATGGGGGGGATGTATAAACATGGGGAGATGTATAAACATGGGGGAGATGTATAAATATGGGGGAGATGTATAAATATGGGGGAGGTGTATAAACATGGGGGGGATGTATAAACATGGGGGAGGTGTATAAACATGGGGGAGATGTATAAACATGGGGGGATGTATAAACATGGGGGGGATGTATAAACATGGGGGATATGTATAAACATGGGGAGATGTATAAACATGGGGGGATGTATAAACATGGGGTGATGTATAAATATGGGGAGATGTAGAAACATGGGGGAGATGTAGAAACATGGGTGATGTATAAACATGGGGAGATGTATAAACATGGGGAGATGTATAAACATGGGGGGAGATGTATAAACATGGGGAGATGTATAAACATGGGGTGATGTATAAACATGGGGGAGATGTATAAACATGGGGAGATGTATAAACATGGGGGGGAAGTATAAAGATGGGGTGATGTATAAACATGGGGTGATGTATAAATATGGGGGAGATGTATAAACATGGGGAGATGTATAAACATGGGGGGCTGTATAAACATGGGGGGGGATGTATAAACATGGGGAGATGTATAAACATGGGGGAGATGTATAAACATGGGGGGATGTATAAACATGGGGGGGAAGTATAAAGATGGGGTGATGTATAAACATGGGGTGATGTATAAACATGGGGAGATGTATAAACATGGAGGAGATGTATAAACATGTGGGGATGTATAAACATGGAGGAGATGTATAAACATGGGGGGGATGTATAAACATGGGGAGATGTATAAACATGGGTGATGTATAAACATGGGGAGATGTATAAACATGGGGGGAGATGTATAAACATGGGGAGATGTATAAACATGGGGGAGATGTATAAACATGGGGGAGATGTATAAATATGGGGAGATGTATAAACATGGGGGGGAAGTATAAAGATGGGGTGATGTATAAACATGGGGTGATGTATAAATATGGGGGAGATGTATAAACATGGGGGGCTGTATAAACATGGGGAGATGTATAAACATGGGGGGAGATGTATAAACAGGGGGAGATGTATAAATATGGGGAGATGTACAAACATGGGGGGGATGTATAAACATGGGGTGATGTATAAATATGAAGAGATGTATAAACCTGGGGAGATGTATAAACATGGGGAGATGTATAAACATGGGGTGATATATAAATATGGGGAGATGTATAAACATGGGGAGATGTATAAACATGGGGAGATGTATAAACATGGGGGAGATGTATAAACATGGGGATATGTATAAACATGGGGGGGATGTATAAATATGGGGGAGATGTATAAACATGGGGGGATGTATAAACATGGGGAGATGTATAAACATGGGGAGATGTATGAACATGGGGGAGATGTATAAACATGGGGGATGTATAAATATGGGGGATGTATAAATATGGGGGGAGATGTAAGGGGGAGATGTATAAACATGGGGGAGATGTATAAACATGGGGAGATGTATAAACATGGGGAGATGTATAAATATGGGGGGGGATGTATAAACATGGGGGCAGATGTATAAATATGGGGGGAGATGTATAAACATGGGGCAGATGTATAAACATGGGGAGATGTATAAACATGGGGGAGATGTATAAACATGGGGGAGATGTATAAACATGGGGCAGATGTATAAACATGGGGGGATGTATAAACATGGGGGAGATGTATAAACATGGGGGAGATGTATAAACATGGGGGGATGTATAAACATGGGGGAGATGTATAAACATGGGGGAGATGTATAAACATGGGGCAGATGTATAAACATGGGGAGATGTATAAACATGGGGGAGATGTATAAACATGGGGGAGATGTATAAACATGGGGCAGATGTATAAACATGGGGAGATGTAAAAACATGGGGGAGATGTATAAACATGGGGGAGATGTATAAACATGGGGGGATGTATAAACATGGGGGAGATGTATAAACATGGGGGAGATGTATAAACATGGGGCAGATGTATAAACATGGGGAGATGTATAAACATGGGGGAGATGTATAAACATGGGGGGATGTATAAACATGGGGGAGATGTATAAACATGGGGGGGATGTATAAATATGGGGAGATGTATAAACATGGGGAGATGTATAAACATGGGGGAGATGTATAAATATGGGGGGATGTATAAACATGGGGGGAGATGTATAAACATGGGGGATGTATAAACATGGGGGGAGATGTATGGGGGGAGATGTATAAACATGGTGGAGATGTATAAACATGGGGAGATGTATAAACATGGTGGAGATGTATAAACATGGGGAGATGTATAAACATGGGGGGAGATGTATAAATATGGGGGGATGTATAAACATGGGGGGATGTATAAACATGGGGGAGATGTATAAACATGGGGAGATGTATAAACATGGGGGAGATGTATAAACATGGGGGGATGTATAAACATGGGGGAGATGTATAAACATGGGGGGATGTATAAACATGGGGAGATGTATAAACATGGGGGGGAAGTATAAATATGGGGGAGATGTATAAACATGGGGAGATGTATAAACATGGGGGAATGTATAAACATGGGGAGATGTATAAACATGGGGGAGATGTACAAACATGGGGGAGATGTATAAACATGGGGGGATGTATAAACATGGGGGAAGTATAAATATGGGGGAGATGTATAAATATGGTGGAGATGTATAAACATGTGGGATGTATAAACACGGGGGGATGTATAAACTTCGGGTGATGTATAAACATGGGGGAGATGTATAAATATGGGGAGATGTATAAACATGGGGGGATGTATAAACATGGGGGGGATGTATAAATATGGGGTGATGTATAAACATGGGGTGATGTATAAATATGGGGGAGATGTATAAACATGGGGGGAGATGTATAAACAGGGGGAGATGTATAAACATGGGGGATGTATAAATATGGGGGGATGTACAAACATGGGGGGGATGTATAAACATGGGGGGATGTATAAACATGGGTGGGAAGTATAAATATGGGGGAGATGTATAAATATGGGGGAGATGTATAAACATGGGGGATGTATAAACATGGGGGGGATGTATAAACATGGGGGGGAAGTATAAATATGGGGGAGATGTATAAACATGGGGTGATGTATAAATATGGAGAGATGTATAAACCTGGGGAGATGTATAAACATGGGGAGATGTATAAACATGGGGTGATGTATAAATATGGGGAGATGTATAAACATGGGGTAATGTATAAACATGGGGGGAGATGTATAAACATGGGGGAGATGTATAAACATGGGGAGATGTATAAACATGGGGGAGATGTATAAACATGGGGAGATGTATAAACATGGGGGGGATGTATAAACATGGGGGAGATGTATAAACATGGGGAGATGTATAAACATGGGGGGGTGTATAAACATGGGGGGAGATGTATAAACATGGGGGAGATGTATAAACATGGGGAGGTGTATAAACATGGGGAGATGTATAAACATGGGGAGATGTATAAACATGGGGGGTGTATAAACATGGGGAGATGTATAAACATGGGGAGATGTATAAACATGGGGAGGTGTATAAACATGGGGAGATGTATAAACATGGGGGGGTGTATAAACATGGGGAGATGTATAAACATGGGGAGATGCATAAACATGGGGAGGTGTATAAACATGGGGAGATGTATAAACATGGGGGGGTGTATAAACATGGGGGGAGATGTATAAACATGGGGGAGATGTATAAACATGGGGGGAGATGTATGGGGGGAGATGTATAAACATGGAGGGATGTATAAACATGGGGGACAGATGTATAAACATGGGGAGATGTATAAACATGGGGAGAATGTATAAACATGGGGAGATGTATAAACATGGGGGGATGTATAAACATGGGGTGATGTATAAACATGGGGGAGATGTATAAACATGGTGGAGATGTATAAACATGGGGTGATGTATAAACATGGGGAGATGTATAAATATGGGGAGATGTATAAACATGGGGGAGATGTATAAATATGGGGAGATGTATGAACATGGGGAGATGTATAAATATGGGGGAGATGTATAAATATGGGGAGATGTATAAACATGGTGGAGATGTATAAACATGGGGAGATGTATAAACATGGGGGGAGATGTATAAATATGGGGAGATGTATAAACATGGGGGAGATGTATAAACATGGAGGAGATGTATAAATATGGGGGGGGGTGTATAAACATGGGGAGACGTATAAACATGGGGGGATGTATAAACATGGGGGGGATGTATAAACATGGGGGGAGATGTATAAACATGGAGGAGATGTATAAACATGGGGAGATGTATAAAATGGGGAGATGTATAAACGGGGGGAGATGTATAAACATGGGGAGATGTATAAATATGGGGAGATGTATAAACATGGGGAGATGTATAAATATGGGAAGATGTATAAACATGGGGGAGATGTATAAATATGGGGGGAGATATATAAACATGGGGAGATGTATAAACATGGGGAGATGTATAAACATGATGGAGATGTATAAACATGGGGGAGATGTATAAACATGGGGGGATGTATAAATATGGGGAGATGTATAAACATGGGGGGATGTATAAACATGGGGGGAGATGTATAAACATGGGGAGATGTATAAACATGGGGGAGATGTATAAACATGGTGGAGATGTATAAACATGGGGGGATGTATAAATATGGGGAGATGTATAAACAGGGGGGAGATGTATAAACATGGTGGAGATGTATAAAATGGGGGAGATGTATAAACATGGGGGAGATGTATAAACATGGTGGAGATGTATAAACATGGGGGGATGTATAAATATGGGGAGATGTATAAACAGGGGGGAGATGTATAAACATGGAGGAGATGTATAAAATGGGGGAGATGTATAAACATGGGGGGATGTATAAATATGGGGAGATGTATAAACATGGGGAGATGTATAAAATGGGGGAGATGTATAAACATGGGGAGATGTATAAACATGGGGAGATGTATAAATATGGGGAGATGTATAAACATGGGGAGATGTATAAATATGGGGAGATGTATAAATATGGGGAGATGTATAAACATGGGGGGGGTGTATAAACATGGAAAGATGTATAAAAATGGGGAGATGTATAAACATGGGGGGGATGTATAAACATGGGGAGATGTATAAATATGGGGAGATGTATAAACATGGGGAGATGTATAAATATGGGGAGATGTATAAACATGGTGGAGATGTATAAACATGGGGAGATGTATAAACAATCGGGGGGATGTATAAACATGGGGGCAGATGTATAAACATGGGGAGATGTATAAATACGGGGAGATGTATGAACATGGGGTGATGTATAAACATGGGGAGATGTATAAATATGGGAAGATGTATGAACATGGGGTGATGTATAAATATAGGGAGATGTATAAACATGGGGGGGATGTATAAACATGGGGAGATGTATAAATATGGGGAGATGTATAAACATGGGGAGATGTATAAATATGGGGAGATGTATAAACATGGTGGAGATGTATAAACATGGGGAGATGTATAAACAATCGGGGGGATGTATAAACATGGGGGCAGATGTATAAACATGGGGGTGATGTATAAACATGGGGAGATGTATAAATATGGGGAGATGTATGAACATGGGGTGATGTATAAACATGGGGAGATGTATAAATATGGGGAGATGTATGAACATGGGGTGATGTATAAATATAGGGAGATGTATAAACATGGGGGGGATATATAAACATGGGGAGATGTATAAACATGGGGAGATGTATAAATATGGGGAGATGTATGAACATGGGGTGATGTATAAACATGGAGAGATGTATAAATATGGGGAGATGTATAAACATGGGGAGATGTATAAACATGGGGGTGATGTATAAACATGGGGGAGATGTATAAACATGGGGAGATGTATAAATATGGGGGAGATGTATGAACATGGGGAGATGTATAAACACGGGGGTGATGTATAAACATGGGGAGATGTATAAACATGGGGGTGATGTATAAACATGGGGAGATGTATAAACATGGGGGAGATGTATAAACATGGGGAAATGTATAAATATAGGGGAGATGTATGAACATGGGGAGATGTATAAACATGGGGAGATGTATAAACATGGGGGGATGTATAAACATGGGGGGAGATGTATAAATATGGGGGAGATGTATAAACATGGGGGGATGTATAAACATGGGGGGATGTATAAATATGGGGAGATGTATAAACATGGGGGGATGTATAAACATGGGGGGATGTATAAATATGGGGAGAAATATAAACATGGGGAGATGTATGAACATGGGGGTGATGTATAAATATAGGGAGATGTATAAGCATTGGGGGATGTATAAACATGGGGGGGATGTATAAACATGGGGGGATGTATAAATATGGGGAGATGTATAAACATGGGGAGATGTATAAACATGGGGGGATGTATAAATATGGGGAGATGTATAAACATGGGGGGATGTATAAACATGGGGGGATGTATAAATATGGGGAGATGTATAAACATGGGGAGATGTATGAACATGGGGGAGATGTATAAATATGGGGAGAATGTATAAACATGGGGGGGATGTATAAACATGGGGGGATGTATAAATATGGGGAGATGTATAACTATGAGGAGATGTATAAACATGGGGAGATGTATGAACATGGGGGAGATGTATAAATATGGGGAGAATGTATAAACATGGGGGGGATGTATAAACATGGGGGGATGTATAAATATGGGGAGATGTATAAACATGGGGAGATGTATAAACATGGGGGGATGTATAAATATGGGGAGATGTATAAACATGGGGGGATGTATAAACATGGGGGGATGTATAAATATGGGGAGATGTATAAACATGGGGAGATGTATAAACATGGGGAGAATGTATAAACATGGGGGGGATGTATAAACATGGGGAGATGTATAAGCATGGGGAGATGTATAAACATGGGGAGATGTATAAATATGGGGAGATGTATGAACATGGGGGAGATGTATAAACATGGGGAGATGTATAAATATGGGGAGATGTATAAACATGGGGGGGATGTATAAACATGGGGGGGATGTATAAACATGGGGAGATGTATAAACATGGGGAGATGTATAAATATGGGGAGATGTATAAACATGGGGGGGATGTATAAATATGGGGAGATGTATAAACATGGGGAGATGTATAAATATGGGGAGATATATGAACATGGGGAGATGTATAAACATGGGGGAGATGTATAAATATGGGGAGATGTATGAACATGGGGGAGATGTATAAACATGGGGGGGATGTATAAACATGGGAAGATGTATAAACATGGGGAGATGTATGAACATGGGGGAGATGTATAAACATGGGGAGATATATAAACATGGGGTGATGTATAAACATGGGGGGGAAGTATAAACATGGGGGGAAGTATAAACATGGGGGGATGTATAAACATGGGGGGGAAGTATAAACATGGGGAGATGTATAAACATGGGGAGATGTATAAGCATGGGGGGAGATGTATAAACATGGAGGAGATGTATAAACATGGGGAGATGTATAAACATGGGGGAGATGTATAAATATGGGGAGATGTATGAACATGGGGGAGATGTATAAACATGGGGGGGATGTATAAACATGGGGAGATGTATAAACATGGGGAGATGTATGAACATGGGGGAGATGTATAAACATGGGGAGATGTATAAACATGGGGAGATGTATAAACATGGGGGGATGTATAAATATGGGGGAGATGTATAAACATGGGGGAGATGTATAAACATGGGGAGATGTATAAACATGGGGAGATGTATAAACATGGGGAGATGTATAAGCATGGGGGGATGTATAAACATGGGGGGGAAGTATAAACATGGGGAGATGTATAAACATGGGGGAGATGTATAAACATGGGGAGATGTATAAATATGGGGAGATGTATGAACATGGGGGAGATGTATAAACATGGGGAGATGTATAAACATGGGGAGATGTATAAATATGGGGGGATGTATAAATATGGGGGAGATGTATAAATATGGGGGGATGTATAAACATGGGGGAGATGTATAAACATGGGGGGTGTATAAACATGGGGAGATGTATAAACATGGGGGGATGTATAAACATGGGGGAGATGTATAAACATGGGGAGATGTATAAACATGGAGGAGATGTATAAACATGGGGGAGATGTATAAACATGGGGAGATGTATAAACATGGAGGGATGTATAAACATGGGGGAGATGTATAAATATGGGGGAGATGTATAAACATGGGGAGATGTATAAACATGGAGGGATGTATAAACATGGGGGAGATGTATAAATATGGGGAGATGTATAAACATGGGGAGATGTATAAATATGAGGAGATGTATAAACATGGGGGAGATGTATAAACATGGGGGAGATGTATAAATATGGGGAGATGTATAAATATGGGGAGATGTATAAATATGGGGAGATGTATAAACATGGAGGAATGTATAAACATGGGGGAGATGTATAAATATGGGGAGATGTATAAACATGGGGGAGATGTATAAACATGGGGGAGATGTATAAATATGGGGAGAATGTATAAACATGGGGAGATGTATAAACATGGGGAGATGTATAAACATGGAGGAATGTATAAACATGTGGTGATGTATAAATATGGGGAGATGTATAAATATGAGGAGATGTATAAACATGGGGGAGATGTATAAATATGAGGGTGATTTATAAACATGGGGGAGATGTATAAACATTGGGGAGATGTATGAACATGGGGGAGATGTATAAACACTGGGGAGATTTGTAAACATGAGGGAGATGTATAAACATGGGAGAGATGGATAAAACTGGAGTGATAAAGAAAGTGTCTGTAAAATTGTCCCAAAGAAACAAAAGGATATGTATTAAGATCTAGCGACATTTTAGCTAACTCCAGTAGAAATGGCCTTGATGGTCCCCGCAGTTGAGGAGAGTCCTGACATGTCATGGCATTCTGGGATGGCAGCGAGGCTGCATGTCGCTCTGCAATTCCAAAATAACATGCAAAATAAACAACCCACTGTGTTCCTTAACCTGCATGCCGGATTGAGCGGTTGTTAAGGCGTTAAGCGTCAGTATGTGTGTTTATATAATAGTCTGCTTAAAATAGCACTTTAGTCTTGGTCTAAACCAAGTGTCAGAAGCTCATGAACCAACATACAATTCATTGTAATGCCTCGCCAACCAGCCACTCCCCCCCAGCAACACCATCTAAAACACCAGTGTACCTCTTAGGCCGTTTAAAATGTTGTGAGCTATTTGTACTTGTCTGTGTGACAACATGAGCGTGCGTGTGTGCGTGTGTGCGTGTGTGCGTGTGCAACATTGTCACAGTTTCAAAGTTTCAGGTTATTGTTAGTATGGAGATCTGGAGTGATTATACTGCTCAGGTAGTGTGGAATAGTCAGTGAGATGTTAGTAGTGGAGGTTATAGTTAGTATGGAGATCTGGAGTGATCATACTGCTCAGGTAGTGTGGAATAGTCAGTGAGTTGTTAGTAGTGGAGGTTATAGTTAGTATGGAGATCTGGAGTGATCATACTGCTCAGGTAGTGTGGAATAGTCAGTGAGTTGTTAGTAGTGGAGTTTATGGTTAGTATGGAGACCTGGAGTGATCATACTGTTCAGGTAGTGTGGAATAGTCAGTGAGTTGTTAGCAGTGGAGGTTATAGTTAGTATGGAAATCTGGAGTGATCATACTGCTCAGGTAGTGTGGAATAGTCAGTGAGTTGTTAGTAGTGGAGGTTATAGTTAGTATGGAGATCTGGAGTGATCATACTGCTCAGATAGTGTGGAATAGTCAGTGAGTTGTTAGTAGTGGAGGTTATGGTTAGTATGGAGACCTGGAGTGATCATACTGTTCAGGTAGTGTGGAATAGTCAGTGAGTTGTTAGCAGTGGAGGTTATAGTTAGTATGGAAATCTGGAGTGATCATACTGCTCAGGTAGTGTGGAATAGTCAGTGAGTTGTTAGTAGTGGAGGTTATAGTTAGTATGGAGATCTGGAGGGATCATACTGCTCAGGTAATGTGAAATAGTCAGTGAGTTGTTAGTAGTGGAGGTTATAGTTAGTATGGAAATCTGGAGTGATCATACTGTTCAGGTAGTGTGGAATAGTCAGTGAGTTGTTAGTAGTGGAGGTTATAGTTAGTATGGAGATCTGGAGTGATCATACTGTTCAGGTAGTGTGGAATAGTCAGTGAGTTGTTAGTAGTGGAGAGGAAGTTATAGTTAGTATGGAGTGCTGGAGTGATCATACTGATCAGGTAGTGTGGAATAGTCAGTGAGCTGTTAGCAGTGGAGGTTATAGTTAGTATGGAGATATCGAGTGATCATACTGCTCGGTTATTGTGGAATAGTCAGTGAGTTGTTAGTAGTAGAGGATATAGTTAGTATGGAGATCTGGAGTGATCATACTGCTCAGGTAGTGTGGAATAGTCAGTGAGTTGTTAGTAGTGGAGGTTATAGTTAGAATGGAGATCTGGAGTGATGATACTGCTCAGGTAGTGTGGAATAGTCAGTGAGTTGTTAGTAGTGGAGGTTATAGTTAGAATGGAGATCTGGAGTGATCATACTGCTCAGGTAGTGTGGAATAGTCAGTGAGTTGTTAGTAGTGGAGGTTATAGTTAGTATGTAGATCTGGAGTGATCATACTGCTCAGGTAGTGTGGAATAGTCAGTGAGTTGTTAGCAGTGGAGGTTATAGTTAGTATGGAGATCTGGAGTGATCATACTGCTCAGGTAGTGTGGAATAGTCAGTGAGTTGTTAGTAGTGGAGGTTATAGTTAGTATGTAGATCTGGAGTGATCATACTGCTCAGGTAGTGTGGAATAGTCAGTGAGTTGTTAGTAATGGAGGTTATAGTTAGTATGGAGATCTGGAGTGATCATACTGCTCAGGTAGTGTGGAATAGTCAGTAAGTTGTTAGCAGTGGAGGTTATAGTTAGTATGGAGATCTGGAGTGATCATACTGCTCAGGTAGTGTGGAATAGTCAGTGAGTTGTTAGTAGTGGAGGTTATAGTTAGTATGGAGATCTGGAGTGATCATACTGCTCAGGTAGTGTGGAATAGTCAGTGAGTTGTTAGTAGTGGAGGTTATAGTTAGTATGGAAATCTGGAGTGATCATACTGTTCAGGTAGTGTGGAATAGTCAGTGAGTTGTTAGTAGTGGAGGTTATAGTTAGAATGGAGATCTGGAGTGATTATACTGCTCAGGTAGTGTGGAATAGTCAGTGAGTTGTTAGTAGTGGAGGTTATAGTTAGAATGGAGATCTGGAGTGATCATACTGCTCAGGTAGTGTGGAATAGTCAGTGAGTTGTTAGTAGTGGAGGTTATAGTTAGTATGGAGATCTGGAGTGATCATACTGCTCAGGTAGTGTGGAATAGTCAGTGAGTTGTTAGTAGTGGAGGTTATAGTTAGTATGGAGATCTGGAGTGATCATACTGCTCAGGTAGTGTGGAATAGTCAGTGAGTTGTTAGTAGTGGAGGTTATAGTTAGTATGGAGATCTGGAGTGATCATACTGCTCAGGTAGTGTGGAATAGTCAGTGAGTTGTTAGTAGTGGAGGTTATAGTTAGTATGGAGATCTGGAGTGATCATACTGCTCAGGTAGTGTGGAATAGTCAGTGAGTTGTTAGTAGTGGAGGTTATAGTTAGTATGGAGATCTGGAGTGATCATACTGCTCAGGTAGTGTGGAATAGTCAGTGATTTGTTAGTAGTGGAGGTTATAGTTAGAATGGAGATCTGGAGTGATCATACTGCTCAGGTAGTGTGGAATAGTCAGTGAGTTGTTAGTAGTGGAGGTTATAGTTAGAATGGAGATCTGGAGTGATCATACTGCTCAGGTAGTGTGGAATAGTCAGTGAGTTGTTAGTAGTGGAGGTTATAGTTAGTATGGAGATCTGGAGTGATCATCCTGCTCAGGTAGTGTGGAATAGTCAGTGAGTTGTTAGTAGTGGAGGTTATAGTTAGTATGGAGATCTGGAGTGATCATACTGCTCAGGTAGTGTGGAATAGTCAGTGAGTTGTTAGTAGTGGAGGTTATAGTTAGTATGGAGATCTGGAGTGATCATACTGCTCAGGTAGTGTGGAATAGTCAGTGAGTTGTTAGTAGTGGAGGTTATAGTTAGTATGTAGATCTGGAGTGATCATACTGCTCAGGTAGTGTGGAATAGTCAGTGAGTTGTTAGTAGTGGAGGTTATAGTTAGCATGTAGATCTGGAGTGATCATACTGCTCAGGTAGTGTGGAATAGTCAGTGAGTTGTTAGTAGTGGAGGTTATAGTTAGTATGGAGAGCAGGAGTGATCATACTGCTCAGGTAGTGTGGAATAGTCAGTGAGTTGTTAGCAGTGGAGGTTATAGTTAGTATGGAGATCTGGAGTGATCATACTGCTTAGGTAGTGTGGAATAGTCAGTGAGTTGTTAGTAGTGGAGTGGAGGTTACAGTTAGTATGGAAATCTGGAGTGATCATACTGCTCAGGTAGTGTGGAATAGTCAGTGAGTTGTTAGTAATGGAGGTTATAGTTAGTATGGAGAGCAGGAGTGATCATACTGCTCAGGTAGTGTGGAATAGTCAGTGAGTTGTTAGCAGTGGAGGTTATAGTTAGTATGGAGATCTGGAGTGATCATACTGCTCATGTAGTGTGGAATAGTCAGTGAGTTGTTAGCAGTGGAGGTTATAGTTAGTATGGAGATC
Organism: Rhinophrynus dorsalis; assembly: GCA_037306005.1. Taxonomy (NCBI): domain Eukaryota; kingdom Metazoa; phylum Chordata; class Amphibia; order Anura; family Rhinophrynidae; genus Rhinophrynus; species Rhinophrynus dorsalis. The sequence goes on from CM074721.1 coordinate 9,376,030, forward strand.
TGGAGTGATCATACTGCTCAGGTAGTGTGGAATAGTCAGTGAGTTGTTAGCAGTGGAGGTTATAGTTAGTATGGAAATCTGGAGTGATCATACTGATCAGGTAGTGTGGAATAGTCAGTGAGTTGTTAGCAGTGGAGTTTATAGTTAGTATGGAGATCTGGAGTGATCATACTGCTCAGGTAGTGTGGAATAGTCAGTGAATTGTTAGTAGTGGAAGTTATAGTTAGTATGGAGATCTGGAGTGATCATACTGCTCAGGTAGTGTGGAATAGTCAGTGAATTGTTAGTAGTGGAAGTTATAGTTAGTATGGAGATCTGGAGTGATCATACTGCTCAGGTAGTGTGGAATAGTCAGTGAGTTGTTAGTAGTGGAGGTTATAGTTAGTATGGAGATCTGGAGTGATCATACTGCTCAGGTAGTGTGGAATAGTCAGTGAGTTTTTAGCAGTGGAGGTTATAGTTAGTATGGAGATCTGGAGTGATCATACTGCTCAGATAGTGTGGAATAGTCAGTGAGTTGTTAGCAGTGGAGGTTATAGTTAGTATGAAGATCTGGAGTGATCATACTGCTCAGGTAGTGTGGAATAGTCAGTGAATTGTTAGTAGTGGAAGTTATAGTTAGTATGGAGATCTGGAGTGATCATACTGCTCAGGTAGTGTGGAATAGTCAGTGAGTTGTTAGCAGTGGAGGTTATAGTTAGTATGGAGATCTGGAGTGATCATACTGCTCAGATAGTGTGGAATAGTCAGTGAGTTGTTAGCAGTGGAGTTATACTTAGTATGGATATCTGGAGTGATCATACTGCTCAGGTAGTGTGGAATAGTCAGTGAGTTGTTAGTAGTGGAGGTTATAGTTAGTATGGAGATTTGGAGTGATCATACTGCTCAGGTAGTGTGGAATAGTCAGTGAGTTGTTAGTAGTGGAGGTTATAGTTAGTATAGAGATCTGGAGTGATCATACTGCTCAGGTAGTGTGGAATAGTCAGTGAGTTGTTAGTAGTAGAGGTTATAGTTAGTATGAAGATCTGGAGTGATCATACTGCTCAGGTAGTGTGGAATACATACCTCCCAACATTTCAAATTGACAAAGAGAGACACTTGTGTTTTAGGAGGTATTAATGGGGGAGTGGCTGGTGGGTGGGGCATAACCGAGAGTTTTTAGGCTATATCATGACCTATTGACACCTTCTTGTGTATCCTAATAAATGACTTATAACAAGACCAAAGCATTTTATTTACACAGAATAATTCATAAACACATATACTGACGTGATTATACTGCTCAGGTAATGTGGAATAGTCAGTGAGTTGTTAGTAGTGGAGGTTATAGTTAGTATGGAGATCTGGAGTGATCATACTGCTCAGGTAGTGTGGAATAGTCAGTGAGTTGTTAGTAGTGGAGGTTATAGTTAGTATGGAGATCTGGAGTGATCATACTGCTCAGGTAGTGTGGAATAGTCAGTGAGTTGTTAGCAGTGGAGGTTATAGTTAGTATGGAGATCTGGAGTGATCATACTGCTCAGGTAGTGTGGAATAGTCAGTGAGTTGTTAGCAGTGGAGTTTATAGTTAGTGTGGAGATCTGGAGTGATCATACTGCTCAGGTAGTGTGGAATAGTCAGTGAGTTGTTAGCAGTGGAGGTTATAGTTAGTATGGAGATCTGGAGTGATCTTACTGCTCACGTAGTGTGGAATAGTCAGTGAGTTGTTAGTAGTGGAGGTTATAGTTAATATGGAGATCTGTAGTGATCATACTGCTCAGGTAATGTGGAATAGTCAGTGAGTTGTTAGCAGTGGAGGTTATAGTTAGCATGGAGATCTGGAGTGATCATACTGCTCAGGTAATGTAGAATAGTCAGTGAGTTGTTAGCAGTGGAGGTTATAGTTAGTATGGAGATCTGGAGTGATCATATTGCTCAGGTAGTGTGGAATAGTCAGTGAGTTGTTAACAGTGGAGTTTATAGTTAGTATGGAGATCTGGAGTGATCATAGTGCTCAGGTAGTGTGGAATAGTCAGTGAGTTGTTAGTAGTGGAAGTTATAGTTAGTATGGAGATCTGGAGTGATCATACTGCTCAGGTAGTGTGGAATAGTCAGTGAGATGTTAGTAGTGGAGGTTATAGTTAGTATGGAGATCTGGAGTGATCATACTGCTCAGGTAGTGTGGAATAGTCAGTGAGTTGTTAGTAGTGGAGGTTATAGTTAGTATGGAGATCTGGAGTGATCATACTGCTCAGGTAGTGTGGAATAGTCAGTGAGATGTTAGTAGTGGAGGTTATAGTTAGTATGGAGATCTGGAGTGATCATACTGCTCAGGTAATGTGGAATAGTCAGTGAGTTGTTAACAGTGGAGTTTATAGTTAGTATGGAGATCTGGAGTGATCATACTGCTCAGGTAATGTGGAATAGTCAGTGAGTTGTTAACAGTGGAGTTTATAGTTAGTATGGAGATCTGGAGTGATCATACTGCTCAGGTAATGTGGAATAGTCAGTGAGTTGTTAACAGTGGAGTTTATAGTTAGTATGGAGATCTGGAGTGATCATACTGCTCAGGTAGTGTGGAATAGTCAGTGAGTTGTTAGTAGTGGAGGTTATAGTTAGTATGGAGATCTGGAGTGATCATACTGCTCAGGTAGTGTGGAATAGTCAGTGAGATGTTAGTAGTGGAGGTTATAGTTAGTATGGAGATCTGGAGTGATCATACTGCTCAGGTAGTGTGGAATAGTCAGTGAGTTGTTAGTAGTGGAGGTTATAGTTAGTATGGAGATCTGGAGTGATCATACTGCTCAGGTAGTGTGGAATAGTCAGTGAGATGTTAGTAGTGGAGGTTATAGTTAGTATGGAGATCTGGAGTGATCATACTGCTCAGGTAATGTGGAATAGTCAGTGAGTTGTTAACAGTGGAGTTTATAGTTAGTATGGAGATCTGCATTGAGCAGGCAGTCTGGTAGTTTTCCAGAGAAGTGGTTGTGTACTAAGCAAGAAAGGTGAAGGGCACATCTACTTTCCTGTGTTAACCAATTTAGTACATGACAATCTGTCCATATGTGACAGTCTTTGCGCCTGTTTCAGAGGCATAACTAGAAGCCACCGGGCCGTGGTGCAAGGATTGCCATGGGGCCCCCCCGCCCACATTACCCCCTCATCCACATTGCCCCTTCCACAATGCCCCCTTCATCTCCACAATGCCCCCTTCCATCTCTACAATGTCCCCTTCATCTCCACAATGCCCCCTTCATCTCCACAATGCCCACTTCCATCTCTACAATGTCCCCTTCATCTCCACAATGCCCCTACCTCCAGTCCCTGGTGGTCTAGCAGCATGGTTTGACAGATCTGTGTCTCCTTCGGCACAGATCTCTGGAAGTGAAGCTCCCGCGCGCCGCTGTAGTAATGCAGAGGAGATGATGTAATCTCCCAGCGCTCTATATTACTACAGCGGCGCGCCGAGTGGGAGATCAGGTGAGTGACTGCTGCGGGCGAGGGGGTCGCAGGCGGTGGCCGGGCCCCTGGAGTGACCCCTATTGTTTCGCCACTGGCCTGTTTGTGCTTTTTTTGTATGTATTCTGTATGTATTTCTGTATTTGAACGAATGTAGTGGGCAAAGATGTATCTTTTCTACATTTACATACAAAACCAATAACACACAAAAAATGCAGATGGACAACATTGTCACCACATTGGAAATCATAAATAAAAGTGTAAGTGATGCAAATTTCAACAACTTAATGAAATGTTAGTTTCTATGACCTTTTTTAAAAATTATTTCTTAAATTCTATGAGTATTGCCAAAGTTTCCCTTTACCCCCATCAATCCAGCAAACACCTTAAATCCTGTGCACGATATAAAGAAATGCTTGTGCGTACCTGGAACGCCTTTTGCTGAAAATGTGGCTCCGATGTTTGTACTGTGAGTTAGGGTCACAGTAATCCCATTGATTCCATCATAACGGTACATATTTAGTTTTCTAAATGTGAGGATTTAGGATTTCAAACAAAATCAATTAATTTCACCAGGTCTCCCTGAGAAAACAAGACTGTACAAAGCACGTTTATACACAGAAGTAAATTAACCCTTTGTGTGCCAGAACGGTATCCAAAGCATTTTAACCATACTGACCCTTAATAATAATGTTTTTGGTCTTCACATAGATCTGAATACTGTGAGTTTGTAACCCTTCTAATATCTCACCCACTATAGAAGTCAAGCTCACGGGTCTATAATTTCCTGTTTTGGATCTTGCTCCACTTTTTGAATACTGGTACCACATCAGCTTTCCTCCAATCACAGTGCATTATGCCTGATGCTAGTAAATCAATAAATAATAAGTATATGGGTCTTGCTATTACTGAACTAAGGGGGAGATTTATAAAACTGCAGTTATAAAGAAAGTATTTGTAGAATTGTCTCAAAGTGACTTAAGGACATATACACCTAGAATGTGTAGAAACGTAGACCAGGAAAAGGGGAAAGGCGTCCCTGTATTGAATCAACAACGCTATTCAGCCTCCAGCTCTATACCACAGTGATTTATACTCACAAGGCAATTGGCTGCACACTCTCCCAAATGGCCAACCATATAGTAGAAGGCGCCAAATAGTGTAATTCAATCTTGCAGACAACACAAATATAAGAAAGCAAGTGAATACTCACAAGTGTGATGTTCAGAAAATCAAGCTGGCCTTTCTTAGATAAGTCAGTGGTTTATACCACGAAATGCGTTAGAGGTTATTTATAGGGTCTGTATTCTTCATTTTTGTTTTATTATTTTAATACATCTGTAATACTTTTTTACCAATTGGTGCCGTATACAGTTTATTTCTCCTTGGGAATCAGATTGCTGGAGTCACCTGAGTGGAGACGGGTTATATTCTCCAAAAGCACAACTGTCAGCCTGTTCATATTGCTGACCATCACACTTCTGAGGATTCGCTTGTTTTCTTATATTTGTATTGTGTGCAAGATTTCATTACACTATTGGATGCCTTCTTCTTTTTCTTTTCATACACTAAGAATGCTCTTAAAGGGATAGTAGTACTAGAAAATAATTTTATTTTGTATTGTAGCCCTTAAAAAAACATTACAAATAATATCAGTCTTATCTCCCAAACCTCTATTGTTTGGGAGATATTAGCAAGTAAAGTAAATTTCCCTTTTCCTGGCTGCTTTAGCCAAGTCTGCCATCTAGTGGACAGATTTGGAATCCGGTCCACAGATCAGCGGGCAGCTCTTTAGCAGTGCCAAGATCATGATCTTTAAAAAGAACTAGTTCATTGGAACTGTGTACAAAGTGTTCCTGGCTTGCAGTCACACTTTGTACACCATTCCAATGAAGAAATTCTTTTTAAAGATCATGATCTCAGAACTGCTGAAGAGCCACGGCCGGTCTGCCGACAGGATTCCAAATCTGAAGGCTTGTGCAGTGACGTCACTCCAGGGGAACTTTACTTGCTAATATCTCCCAAACCATAAAGGTTTGGGAGATAAGACTTATATCATTTTTAATGTTTTTTAAGGGCTACAATATAAAATAAAATTATTTTAAAAGTATTACTATACCGTTAATAAATCTCCCCCTAAGTTCCTTCACTACCCGCGGGTGTATACCATCAGGTCCAGGTGCTTTATTCACCATAACTTTTTCCAGTTCATTTTGGACTTTGTCCTCAGTAAGCCATGTACACGGTGATGGAAATTCTGTGATACTGTAACATATATAGTAACATAGTTTACGAGACTGAAAAAAGATATGAGTCCATCAAGTCCAACCCATGCCAAAAACACCCCTGTTGATAAAGAGGAAGGCAAAAAAACATCAAAAACCCTGAAGACATTTCCAATTTAGCCCCAAGTGGGTAAAAAAATTCCTTCCTGTCTCCAAATGGCAGTCAGATATTTCCCTGGAACAACCTATCTGCATGGAAGCCAACTGTCATAATTTTCAATATTGATCTGTGCTAGACATACATCCATTGCTTCTTTTTAAGCAGTTACATTACCTGCGAGTACAGCATCCTGAGGCAAAGAATTCCATGGCTTTACCACCCTTACTGTAAAAAATCCCTGCCCTTGTTTTAGTTGAAAGTTCCTTTCCTCTAGTCTAGTGTCATTCTTAGCTCAGCTCCTTGTCTGTTTGCCCATAGTCTGTCGTTGCTTCCTTTGTATATACGGAAGAAAATCATGTGTTTAAGGTGTCAGCCATAGCCTTACTCTCACTCATTAATTCACTTGCCTCAGATTTAAGAAGTCAGATATCAACCTTAATCTTTTTCCCGTTTATATACTTGTAGAAATATTTAGGCTTTTCCTTGCTCTCTTTTGCAATACTTTTCTCATTTTCATTCCTAGCTAGACTAATTGCTTGTTTACAGATTGTGTTTCAGTCTTTACATATTTTTTGAAATTATGTGTCTAACCCTTTTGACTTAAGCGAGTAGTAAACTTTTTTTATGAAAACATATTTTATAGAGCATTTCCTGCTGAATAAAATAAGGTCACTCCCATCGCTGTCAGATGTTTTATTCAAAAATTATAGCAGTTTAAATAATCAGGAAGCGAATTTACTGTGTTTACTTCCTGATAGTTTTAACTGACAGGAAGTGAATTTACTGTGTTTACTTCCTGATAGTTCTAACTGACAGGAAGTGAATTTACTGTGTTTACTTCCTGATAGATCTAACTGACAGGAAGTGACTTTACTGTGTTTACTTCCTGATAGTTCTAACTGACAGGAAGTGAATTTACTGTGTTTACTTCCTGATAGTTCTAACTGACAGGAAGTGACAGGCAGTTTCTATCACATTCTATGGAGAACTGTATGTCTCTGACTTTTCTGACTTTCCTCTCCATTAGAATCTAACAGGAAATCTAATTAGAATTTGACCACTAGAGGGCACTGCTAATGTAAAAAAACATGGGTTTAAACTGTAATAACTCTGGAAATATAAATCTCTCGGCAGTGGGAGTACCCTTATTTTACTCAATAGGAAAGTCCCTACAATATATATTTTTTCATAAAAAAAGTTTACTGCTCCTTTAAATCATTTAAAACCGCCTGGATGATAGCGAGCTGTCAATGCATTGCAAATCAACGCACTAGATATCTCTTTAGCATTCCAGAGGTTTCAGTGTGAATTCAGCCTGATCTCTTGTACTTGAAACTGCGGTTGATTTGATTTAGAATTGAAATAACAACACTGGGCGGCTGTAACCACCTTTTTAGTGTTTATTTGCTGTTCTTCCTAAAAGTCTCAGCGTTTGTTTAGAGAGCGAGCAATCAGTTATTTGAGTTTCCGGTGATCAGATGTGCGATTTGGCCACAGAGGAAGGCGCTGGAATGGGCCCCTCATTACTTTGTATTCATTTGGATGTTTCACACAGACTCAGTGTAATCATCTGTATCTGCAATCTGATCAGCTTCCCACAAACAGGACCTGCGCTGCATTCTGTTACACACATCTGTGTCTGAGAACTAAAAACAACAAAAAAAGGAAAAAAAAAACAACTTCTGTTAGAACAATGTTTGGACTTCGTAGTGTCACCAGAATGAATTTACAATGATTCAGCTACATCTGGATGCTGGTTAACCCTTTGATTGCTAGAGACAATGCATTTGAAATGTTTCTAACGTTCAAGGTGTTAAAGATGACCCATCAAACTGGGAGAGGTTTGGTTCATTTTAAAGGGAAGTCAAAACTGCCTATATACTGTATTACCTATGTGTCTGTACTGTAGTTTGTGACAAATTAACTTTTATTTACTGGTGGCACACTCTGGCAATTTATGCAAACTAGTTTATGTGTTTAGTCAGTATGACCACACACTGTGATATGAATGGATCTAGTCTACACACTGTGATATGAATGGATCTAGTCCACATACTGTGATATGAATGGATCTAGTCCACACACTGTGATATGAATGGGTCTAGTCCACACACTGTGATATGAATGGATCTAGTCCACACACTGTGATATGAATGGATCTAGTCCACACACTGTGATATGAATGGGTCTAGTCCACACACTGTGATATGAATGGATCTAGTCCACACACTATGATATGAATGGATCTAGTCCACACACTGTGATATGAATGGATCTAGTCCACACACTGTGATATGAATGTATCTAGGCAGAGTCCACACACTGTGATATGAATGGATCTAGTCCACACACTGTGATATGAATGGATCTAGTCCACACACTGTAATATGAATGGATCTAGTCCACACACTGTGATATGAATGGATCTAGTCCACACACTGTGATATGAATGGATCTAGTCCACACACTGGGATATGAATGGATCTAGTCCACACACTGTGATATGAATGGATCTAGTCCACACACTGTGATAAGAATGGATCTAGTCCACACACTGTGATATGAATGGATCTAGTCTACACACTGTGATATGAATGGATCTAGGCAGAGTCCACACACTGTGATATGAATGGATGTAGTCCACACACTGTGATATGAATGGATCTAGCCCACACACTGTGATATGAATGGATCTAGTCCACACACTGTGATATGAATGGATCTAGTCCACACACTGTGATATGAATGGATCTAGTCTACACACTGTGATATGAATGGATCTAGTCCACACACTGTGATATGAATGGATCTAGTCCATACACTGTGATATGAATGGATCTAGTCCACACACTGTGATATGAATGGATCTAGTCCACACACTGTGATATGAATGGATCTAGGCAGAGTCCACACACTGTGATATGAATGGATCTAGCCCACACACTGTGATATGAATGGATCTAGTCCACACACTGTGATATGAATGGATCTACTCCACACACTGTGATATGAATGGATCTAGTCTACACACTGTGATATGAATGGATCTAGTCCACACACTGTGATATGAATGGATCTAGTCCACACACTGTGATATGAATGGATCTAGTCCACACACTGTGGTATGAATGGATCTAGTCCACACACTGTGATATGAATGGATCTAGTCCACACACTGTGATATGAATGGATCTAGTCCACACACTGTGGTATGAATGGATCTAGTCCATACACTGTGATATGAATGGATCTAGTCCACACACTGTGATATGAATGGATCTAGTCCACACACTGTGATATGAATGGGTCTAGTCCACACACTGTGATATGAATGGATCTAGGCAGAGTCCACACACTGTGATATGAATGGATCTAGCCCACACACTGTGATATGAATGGATCTAGTCCACACACTGTGATATGAATGGATCTAGTCTACACACTGTGATATGAATGGATCTAGTCCACACACTGTGATATGAATGGATCTAGTCCACACACTGTGATATGAATGGATCTAGTCCACACACTGTGGTATGAATGGATCTAGTCCACACACTGTGATATGAATGGATCTAGTCCACACACGGTGATAGGAATGGATCTAGTCCACACACTGTGATTTGAATGGATCTAGTCCACACACTGTGATATGAATGGATCTAGTCCACACACTGTGATATGAATGGATCTAGTCCACACAGTGTGATATGAATGGATTTAGTCCACATACTGTGATATGAATGGATCTAGTCCACACACTGTGATATGAATGGATTTAGTCCACACACTGTGATCTGAATGGATCTAGTCCACACACTGTGATATGAATGGATCTAGTCCACACACTGTGATATGAATGGATCTAGTCCACACAGTGTGATATGAATGGATCTAGTCCTCACACTGTGATATGAATGGATTTAGTCCACACACTGTGATCTGAATGGATTTAGTCCACACAGTGTGATATGAATGGATCTAGTCCACACAGTGTGATATGAATGGATTTAGTCCACACAGTGTGATATGAATGGATCTAGTCCTCACACTGTGATATGAATGGATTTAGTCCACACACTGTGATCTGAATGGATCTAGTCCACACACTGTGATATGAATGGATCTAGTCCTCACACTGTGATATGAATGGATCTAGTCCACACACTGTGATATGAATGGATCTAGTCCACACACTGTGATATGAATGGATCTAGTCCTCACACTGTGATATGAATGGATTTAGTCCACACACTGTGATCTGAATGGATTTAGTCCACACAGTGTGATATGAATGGATCTAGTCCACACACTGTGATCTGAATGGATTTAGTCCACACAGTGTGATATGAATGGATCTAGTCCACACACTGTGATATGAATGGATTTAGTCCACACACTGTGATATAAATGGATCTAGTACACACACTGTGATATGAATGGATCTAGTCCACACAGTGTGATATGAATGGATCTAGTCCACACACTGTGATATGAATGGATCTAGTCCGCACACTGTGATATGAAAGGATCTAGGTAGAGTCCACTCACTGTGATATGAATGGATCTAGTCCACACAGTGTGATATGAATGGATCTAGGCAGAGTCTACACACTGTGATATGAATGGATCTAGTCCACACACTGTGATATGAATGGATCTAGTCCACACACTGTGATATGAATGGATCTAGTCCACACACTGTGATATAAATGGATCTAGTCCACACAGTGTGATATGAATGGATCTAGGCAGAGTCTACACACTGTGATATGAATGGATCTAGTCCACACACTGTGATATGAATGGATCTAGTCCACACACTGTGACAGGAATGGATCTAGTCCACACACTGTGATATGAATGGATCTAGTCCACACACTGTGATATGAATGGATCTAGTCCACACAGTGTGATATGAATTGATCTAGACAAAGTCCACACACTGTGATATGAATGGATCTAGCCCACACAGTGTGATATGAATGGATCTAGTCCACACACTGTGATATGAATGGATCTAGTCCACACAGTGTGATATGAATGGATCTAGACAAAGTCCACACACTGTGATATGAATGGATCTAGTCCACACACTGTGATATGAATGGATCTAGTCCACACACTGTGATATGAATGGATCTAGACAAAGTCCACACACTGTGATATGAATGGATCTAGTCCACACACTGTGATATGAATGGATCTAGTCCACACACTGAGATATGAATGGATCTAGTCCACACACTGTGATATGAATGGATCTAGCCCACACACTGTGATATGAATGGATCTAGTCCACACAGTGTGATATGAATGGATCTAGTCCACACACTGTGATATGAATGGATCTAGACAAAGTCCACACACTGTGATATGAATGGATCTAGTCCACACACTGTGATATGAATGGATCTCGGCAGAGTCCACACACTGTGATATGAATGGATCTAGTCCACACACTGTGATATGAATGGATCTAGACAGAGTCCACACATTGTGATATGAATGGATCTAGTCCACACACTGTGATATGAATGGATCTAGTCCACACACTGTGATATGAATGGATCTAGTCCACACACTGTGATATGAATGGATCTATACAGAGTCCACACACTGTGATATGAATGGATCTAGTCCACACACTGTGATATGAATGGATCTAGTCCACACACTGTGATATGAATGGATCTATACAGAGTCCACACACTGTGATATGAATGGATCTAGTCCACACAATGTGATATGAATGGATCTATACAGAGTCCACACACTGTGATATGAATGGATCTAGGCAGAGTCCACACACTGTGATATGAATGGATCTATACAGAGTCCACACACTGTGATATGAATGGATCTAGGCAGAGTCCACACACTGATGTTAATATGATAGATGACATTATTTTTGTAGCTGTAATACAGGGAGATATAGGCCTGGCAATGAGTTATCATCCCAGTTAGATCACCCAGTTCAGTTTACAGTGAAGTAAAAATAAGTTCAAACCCCAGAATCCAGATGTCTCTGATCACAGGACAGCCATTGTCTGAAACATCAAAGGGAGCGACCCGGGGATCAGAAGAACTTAACACAAGTGCGGACACAGGGGGCTGATGGACTAAGAAAATGGAGGAATTCTGGGGACAAACCAACTGCGGTATAGGGGACAACAAAACATGTTGTTTTAAACTATTTAATACTAGTGGAAAGTGCAACATACTGTGTTCATGCCAATCTGCCTAGATATGTTTCCAGTTATGTAAATTACCTCACCATTAACCACATCTCATCGTAAACTACACCCAGCCATTGGCCACACCTTTCCATAAACCACACCTCACCATTAACCACCCCGCGCCATTAACCACACCTCGCCATTAACCACACCTCACCATTAACTATTCCTCGCCATTAACCAAAATTCACCATTATCCACACATCGCCATGATCCACACCTAGCCATTAATCACACATCGCCATTAATCACACCTGACCATTAACCACGCCTCACCATTAACCCCACACCGCCATTAACCACTCCTCGCCATAAACCACACCTTACCATTAACCACACCTCCCCATAAACCACACACCGCCATTAACCACACCTTGCCATTAACCACGCACCGCCATTAACCACGCCTTACCATTAACCACACACTGCCATTAACCACTCCTCGCCTTAAACCACACCTCACCATTAACCACACCTCCCCATTAACCACACCTCACCATAAACCACACCTCCTCATTTACCACTCCTCTCCATTAACCACACCTCTCCATTAACCACACCTCTCCATTAACCACACCTTGCCATTAACCACACATCTCCATTAAACACACCTCGCCATTAACCATGCCTCGCCATTAACCACACTTTGCCATTAACCACACCTCATCATTAACCAATCCTCACCATTAACCACATCTCCGAATTAACCACATCTCGCCAGGCACATCAAAATATTATGAAATCACGTAAAATAGATAATAAGTGTAAATAACATTTGCTCACACTCTTTTTGTGTCTAAAGGGTAAATTTGCTCTTCAGTAAATCTAAGTGATTTAATCATCCTATATAATAATTCACTAAAACTTGTGTAACACGCAGTCATACACAGTAGAGACTGCCTGTGTCGAGGCTGATAGAGCGGGGCGCTCCGAAGCTCTGTATCAGCCGCGGCGCGGGCAGTCTCTACTGTGCATGACTGCCCCACAACCAGCTGGCAGTGGCACTGTGGCCTGTGTAACGGGCTCTTCAACTAGTAGTGAATATATGACAAGTGGAATTCAGTCATCCAGGAGACGGTTTATTGCACAGCACTGATACACTGGAACTAAATTAACCCTCACATTGCAGGAATAGTAAATGTTCATTATGAAGACACCCATTGCATGGTTCTTCCCGCTGAATAAGACAAAGGGACCCGACAAAGTGACCCCCACTTGATTTTATATAAAAATTTACTATGTCATTAAACATTTACAGAAATACTAAACTGTTTTAATGAAAACATGTTATTTTTTTAATGTTGGGTAAAACAAGATTCCTCCCTGCTGGGAAATGTTTCATTCAATGATTATTACAGCTCAAATGTATTTTTTAGATGAACTATTAGCAACAGAGCCAGATGGTGTACAGAATGCAATTGTTGCTATAATGCACTCTATAGGAGAACCTAAAGGGACAGTAATGTCCCAGAAAATATATTTAGCATTTTTTTAGGGATTAAAAAGTTGAACTGAATGCAAAAAACCCTATCTCTCAACCCGCTATGGTTTGAGAGATATCTGCATTCAAAGTTTGACGTTTGCTGTTGTCAGCTGCAAAGCCGACATTAGGAGATCCATGTTGGCCAACATGGAGGCTCTTCAGCAGAGCCGCAATCACGTTATTTAAAAAAAAGACTTAATTGGAATGGTCTACAAAGTGTGCCTGGTTTGCAAGCACACTTTGTAGACCATTCCAATGAAGTCATTCTTTTTAAATAACGAGATTGCAGCTCTGCTGAAGAGCCTCCATGTTGGCCGACAAGGATCTCCTGCTGACAGCGTTACAGCTGACAGCTGGAGATGTCAAACTTTGAATGCAGATATATCACAAATCATAGCGGTTTGAGAGATAGGGTTTTTTGCATTCAGTTCAACTTTTTAATCCCTACAAAATGCTAAATATTTTTTCTGGGACATTACTGTCCATTTGAGTCTCACGCACTGTGGCTCTTCATAGTAAGTGATAGGAACAGCACCACCATGTGACCAGAAGAGAAAGCTGCAGTTTGATTTTACATAAAAAAAAGTTTGAACTGTTATAACATATACATAAAACATCTCCCATCAGTGAGGGTTCCCTTGTTTTACACAGCATGAAAAAAACAGCCCTGCAACATTAAAAAAAATGACTGCTGTTTTAATTAGAAATCTAATTCCTCAGGACTCCTAGGGTAAACCAGAAGAGACACTGTACAAGACTAATAATTATTGTCATTGATTTAAGCAGTGTTTTTAACCGCTTGCGCTGGAGACCTCTCTTGCATTCAAAGGGTTAAATACACATTTAAATCAATGGGAATTTTATGTATCCCAATATGGTGCAGTTGGGTAGATCCAGAATTGCACCACTTTCCTTTAGTAGATCTGCCTCAAACTGCTGCCCGCTGCTCCCTTTGATAGGCCCATACCCCAGTGACATCATAGGAGGTGACAGCTGGCATCTGAAAGACATCAGGACACAAAATTCATTATATATATAATCTGGGGACTGGGAAAACATGTTCTGACTGCAGTTTTCCTAATTGATAACAAGTTTCCCATTACAAAAACATTGCTATAAAGAGAAGCTGGTTATCTGATCTGCATTGTTATAAACACGAATTGTTATGTCTAAAGGAATCCAGGAAACCACAATGTAGAGGCCCTTCTGTGTAACGTTCCCTCGTGTATCTGCTGGATAACCATTATATAGGTCTGTTTAGTAACTAGAGACAGGCTGGTAATTACCAGGATTCCATAACATATCAAACGATTAAGCAAGCAGTAAACTATTTTATGGGGAAAAATAATTCTACACACACACAGACTGTCAGACAGACAGACAGATAGATAGACATGAGATAGATAGATAGATAGATAGATAGATAGATAGATAGATAGATAGATAGCAATAGACAGCTATTGCAGACTTTAAAGGCATAGTAATACTTAAAGGGATAGTAATACTTGCAAATTTCTAATCCCCATATTGCAGCTTTGTTAAAAATAAACTTATTGCCCCCAGTGTCGTCTCTCAGACCCTTATGGTTTGAGAGATGATAGTGCTCAAAGTTCCCCTCTCCCTCCCCCTTCCCTGACTGAACGCTGAATACAGAAACCCACAGATAGGTGCAGTTATCCTCACATCTCCAGCTTCCACCCAGAGCACACTAAACAAGCCATCAATCACAGACCTCCCAACATTTCAAATGGCCGAAGAGGGACACTTGTGTTTTACATGGTGTTGACAGGGGTGGGGTTGGTTGGATGGGGCATTACTGAGAATCTGTAGGTTATTTCATGACCTACTGACACCTCTTTCTTAAAGGGATAGTAATACTTCGTTTTAACTTTATTTTATTTTGTAGGCATTAAAAAAAACATGAAGAATGATATAAGTCTTATCTCTCAAACCTTTATGGTTGGAGAGATATTCACAAGCAAAGTTTCCCCTCCCGCCCCTTTTACCTAGTGTAAACCGTCTCTTCTCAGATGTGGAATGCAGTCCATAGACCAGACAGATAACAGAAGGGGACAATCTTCTTCCTATGAGAACAATGAAAGCCCTGCCCCCTTGACAAGCTTTTCAGGTTTTTCCCTTATCTTAATTGAAGATTGTCCCTCTCTGCAGTCTACCTGGGCACCTCCCTTCTGATCTGGCTGAGCAGTGTTACATCAGTAAAAGGTGAGGGAGGGGGATACTTTATCATTCAATTACTCTTGTACTACAACTCTGACAGAATTGATATAACACTCTCCAAAGTCCAAATACTATGATGATTAATTAGAGCTGCTTTTATTATGAAACATTACTATCCCTTTAACTGAACACATTACATAGCTCAAGATCAAAGTATTTAAAGGGATAGTAATACTCCATTTTGGCAGTAAATAATATTGTATGTATTAAAGAAATAAACAAAAGCATCTATGTATTTTTCTGTAACGTGCAGCGTTAAGGAGCAATTGCGTTCTAAAGTTTACCTCTCCTGACCCTTTTATGCACATCAGTGCTCAAACTGTCAGATTCTGGTCCGTGGACACAGACAGACCACCTGGAAGGCTGAAATAGGACTGGATACCAAGGAAATCTTCATGACGACGGTTTGAGGCAGTAGACCATCCTCATGAAGATTTCTTTGGTATCCACTGTTATTTTGGCTCTCCAGACGCTCTGTCCGGTCCGCAGACCACAATCCAAGTCTGACGGCTTGACTGGTGATGTGCATAAACTCATTTGGAGTCTTGTCACTGTGCCAGCAATCATGCCGATTTTGCCTCAGAAGATAATCACATCAGGGGCAGCACCCCTGGCTCCTGACTGGGGGGGGGGCTAGTGGGCTTATGTAACTAGTATGGCTGAGGGCTCTATAGGGGAACACACATGCAGGTGAGATTAGAGACAACAAGCGGGACTGAAGCCTGAAAAGCGGGAGATTTACTTAATGTGCTGGGACTATAGTATTGGGCCCCAAAATCGGGACTCTCCCATGTAAATCGGGAGAGTTACCAGCTATGAATTCATAGCCAAGCTATCGTATACCACTTCATATATACCGATACCAATCACCTCAATAATCATCTAAAAACATTGAATCATTCAAACAGAAGGCTACAAAACAAGGACAATCACAAAGAAATGAAAATCTGCATGGAGAACACCACGTGAACACCTGTTACAGTATAAAGACAAGGAATCCTCTACCAGAAATGCACAACGTCATCAAAGAGCTACAACCTCTGCTAACAGATGGTATAGTGTTAAAGTGGATCTCTCACATAGATATAAGTAATGCTCATTAGTTAGAGCATTTAGCCAAAACATTTAAAACGTTGTTCATTTTAAAAAAAACTTTATCAGCACAACAATGTAAGTTTAAAAGGTGCCCAGCAACCTACTTCCTGCTTGCAGCACTGCCTCTGCTCCCGTCCCACTACCCAGCATCCTCCGATGACGGAGGCTTTCTTTCTCTAAGCTGGAGCAATCTCATTGGCAGAGATTGATATCTAGCCAATGAGATTGCTCCAGCTTAGTGACAGACAGCCTCTGCCATCGGAGGATGCTGGATAGTGGGACGGGAGCAGCCTCTGTGCGGCAACTTTGGCAAACCGGAAGTAGGCTGCTGGGCACTTTTTAAATATACATTTTTGCTCTGATAATGTTTTTTTTTTAAAAATTAACAACATTTTAAATGTTTTGGATAAATGCTGTAACTAATGAGCATTACTTATATATAGGTGAGAGATCCCCTTTAAAGGACGCTTCCCCCCACCGCCTATTCTGGCAAAAAATTGCGCTGTAAAATCATGTGAAAACAACACCGCACAACACAACAACAAGATATACAGCATTAAATGATTATATTTATGCTCATCAGCAAATGTTGTCTGTATTATATAAAGCACTGACTGTGAATCGGGATGTAACCTTGGTCACACAGGCCTATCGCTAAACCGAAGGATAAATATACACAATCGCTTGAGAAATATCATAAAACTAAGAACTGTACTCCAGCCGGTCATCATTTCACCAAGAGAAATCATTCCATCCATAACCTTAAAACCAAATACTCAGAGGGAACCTCAAAAATAAGGAGAGAAAGACATTTCAAATTAAGATTATTACGATGATTTTTTTTCAAAACCAGATACACTGGACTAAATAAGGACTTTGGATTCCTTGCACATTACCACAATTTTACGTAGTATTTCCATCTGTTCATTTTGTTTTAGTACATGTTTACCCATTTTTCTCATTATTGTTCTATTTATTTCTACGTACGATGGATGTCTCTCTTTCTCTGTCTCTCTGACCCCCATTCCTCTTTTAAGAACATTAGATGACTTAATACTTGTCAGTTTGTGCTTTTATTAGTGGCTTTTAATGTACATGTTTCATTTTTTAAATCCAGTATGCTCTTGACTTGAAAATGAGAGCATTGCTCTTTAAAGCATGTCTCTAAAATTGAAGGTTAGTCTAATAAAAAAGTATTATTACATCCTGTGATACTCATTCATTTGGCATCTACACTGCTGGACTAACACAACT
Organism: Rhinophrynus dorsalis; assembly: GCA_037306005.1. Classification (NCBI taxonomy): domain Eukaryota; kingdom Metazoa; phylum Chordata; class Amphibia; order Anura; family Rhinophrynidae; genus Rhinophrynus; species Rhinophrynus dorsalis. The sequence goes on from CM074721.1 coordinate 9,394,162, forward strand.
ATGCTGGGTCCTGGCACAACCACACCCTCCGTGCCCCCCGTAGGTATGAAACAGGAGGGGAAGCAGTCAAACTGAAGATCAGTAATATGCCTTGGTGCTGTTGCAGTTGGCTGATAGTGACATTGTTCATGTTAGGGACCAGGAACCAGGCAGGACACAAAGATAAAGTGCAATACACCTTTATTAGTGCAACAAAAACAGAAGCATGATCCAACAACATAAACCAAAAGACAAGCCAGGGTCAGGAACCAAGACAGGTATTCAGCCGAGCCGGAGTCAGGAAACCAGAAGTCTGTGATGTCAGGAACAAGCCGAGGGTCAGAAGCACAGAAGTCAGCGAAGTCTGGAACAAGCCGATGGTCTGGAACACAGCAAACAGGAGCGCAGGAAAAGTCCACAGAAGACAGCAGCAAAAGGTCAGCAAACAAACACAAGGACAATGAGGAAGTGAGCCAAGCTGCTTTATATACCCTGAGAGGGTTGGCTGATAACAGTCAGGTGAGTAATCAGAGAGGTCAGCTGACCAGCCTGAGCCAGAAACTCAGAAGACAGCAGCAGTGGATAGCAGAGCACTAGATTAGCTCAGACATCAGAATCAATAGGCAGAATGAGAGCAGCTCAGCAAAACTGTGACAGTTTAAAAGCTCACACAGGACTTGAAAGCTGGATGAAGAAAACAAGTTTACTTAAAGGGATAGTAATGTTTCACAAAAACAGCAGCTCCAATTAATCTTCATAGTAATTGGGCCATGGAGAGTGTTATTTTAATACTATTAGAGTTGTAGTACAAGAGTAATTGAATGATAAGGTATCCCCCTCCCGCCCCTTTTACCTAGTGTAACACTGCTCACCTCAGATGTGGAATATGGTCACTTGAACGGACAGATCACAGAAAGGGACAATCTTCTTACTGTGATCATAAGGAAACCCTGCCCCCCTTGACAGGTTTTTCAGGTTTGTCCTTATGATCACTGAAGATTGTCCCTCTCTGTGATCCATCCGGACAGTCTTGCTGCTCTGAGGTGAGCAGTGTTACATCAGTAAAAGGGGCGGGAGGGGGATACTTTATCATTCAATTACTCTCGTACTACAACTCTGACAGTATTGATATAACACTCTCCATGGCCCAAATACTATGATGATTAATTGGACCTGCTTTTATTGTGACACATTACTATCCCTTTAACCACGTTTGGTCAGAAAGAGTGACCCTCCTTAGGATACAGAAACAAAATTAATTACCCCCTTAATTTTGGCACCTTTTTGGCGATTATTCACATTGTTCTGTATCTGGATTGTATTTCTTCATACAATTTAGAAATCCTATGTGTGCTTTGAACAATGTTACTACATATATATATATATATGTAATCATCATCATTTTCAGTTGTGGTTGATCCACTGCAGGATGAAGGCCTCCAACAACTTCAGTCCTGTAATTTTTGTTGCCACTTTACTCTTTCAGTTGTGTCACAAACCTTTTTATGCTGACGAATCCAATCACATGTATTTTGGTCGCTTTTTGTTCTGTTTAGAATTTGCGCTCTATTCTTCTCTGTGTAACCTTAAATTTTTGTATAGTTTTGGTATTCAGTGTCCATGTGTCACAGCCGTAAATAAGAACTGGGAGGACACATTGGTCAAAAGTCTTTTGCTTGTGGCAGAGTAATACATTTGTCTTCAAGACAGTACTACGTTTTCCACTTCATCCTAATTTTATTCATCGCTAAATTTCCATCATGGTGTTTCCATCTGCTGACATTCTCTGTAAACATACTTGTCCACGTCTTCCAGTTTTTGTCCATCTACTGTGATGTCCTTGGTTTGGTAAATACAACTTGTGTTTTATTGCTTTTCATCTTCAAACCAACATTTTCGCTGTCCTCTTGTAGCTCTTCAGTGCGTTTTTCTTGCAGTATTTCATGACTGCTGGTAAAGAATATGATATTGTGTCTGCAAAACTTAGGGTCAGGATCAGTAAAGTTTTTTTTATGAAACACATTTTACAGAGCATTTCCTGCTGAATAAAACAAGGTCACTCCCACTGCTGTCAGATGTTCTATTCAAAAATTATAGCAGTTTAAATAATCAGGAAGTGAATTTACTGTGTTTACTTCCTGATAGTTCTAACTGACAGGAAGTGAATTTACTGTGTTTACTTCCTGATAGTTCTAACTGACAGGAAGTGAATTTACTGTGATTACTTCCTGATAGTTCTAACTGACAGGATGTGAATTTACTGTGATTACTTCCTGATAGTTCTAACTGACAGGAAGTGACTCAGCAGTTTCTATCACATTCTATGGAGAACTGCATGTCTCTGACTTTTCTGACTTTCCTCTCCATCAGAATCTAACAGGAAATCTAATCAGAATTTGACTACTAGAGGGCACTGTTAATGTAAAAAACATGTGTTTAAACTGTAATAACTCTGGAAATATTAATCTCTTGGAAGTGGGAGTACCCTTATTTTACTCATTGGGAAAATCCCTACAATATATATTTTTTCATAAAAAAGTTTACTGATCTTTTAACTGCTCTAGGTAGTCTCCATTGAGTTTTAGTCCCAGTTTAGTTTGCGTAAAATGTATTCTAAACAAATAGAAATAATATATATTTAAAAATTCTGTTTCTGGTTTACTGTCCACTCTACCCCGGGCTGGCAGGGGGACGAAGTGTGAAATTCGCTTCAGTCCGTGAACTGCTCGGCATGCCCAATTGCATGGACAACGTTGTGCCCCATTCACTAGAATATATATATAAACGTATGTGTATGTGTATATATATGCAATTAGGCATGCCGAGCAGTTCATGGACTGAAGCGAATTTCACACTTCACACGTTTGTAGTGGTGGAGCACTCACTATAATAATAAAGGTAACTTGCCTGGGTGCCAGCCTTGAAAGGATGATGAATAGCCGATGAAAAACAAACTGCACTCACAGGTCTTTTGTTGGTGAAAAACTTGTGCTGATTTAATGAAATGGACATTTCGGCCTTACGTTAGGACTTTCTGAAGATCTTGAGCAAGGCCTAAGGTAAGGCCGAAACGTCAATTTCATTAAATCAGCACAAGTTTTTCACCAACAAAAGACCTGTGAGTGCAGTTTGTTTTTCATCGGATATATATACCCCAGTTTGTTAACATCTGGTTCAAGGGAGGTGAACGAGCAAGAAAATACAAATTATGAGGGTTTTGTAGGAGAAAAACATTGCTATTTTGTATTTGTTATTTTCTGTTATGAATTGACAGTCTGAGCCAATGTCTCACCAAGTGAGGTTTCCTGTCAGACACAGAATATCACTGGGTCATCTATAGCTGCATTTATTTCTCTTCAGTTCTTGGAAAAACATCTTTATCTCAGGTCCCCAAATGTGCTATAATTGGGCTGTGCACCTGCTTTAAAATATCTCAGCGTGAAACCATTTGCTTTTTCTTTCTAAACGTCTATAGTACAAGTTCTGTGCAGCTCTTGATTTCTGGCCAAAATATACATTATTCCCAACACCTTAACATGAAAAGTTCTATTGATTCCCCAGAAATGCAAAGACGGGAGAATTTTACTGTTTTCTAAAGAGATTTTAATGCAGCTTGAAGAAAAAGGTGAACAGGGTAATTAAAATGTATGTGTTGGTGTTTGTCCAGACTTTTTACTGGATTATTACATTTCGCAGAAGCCGATATGTGCACGCATGATAATGTATCGCTTTTTAACTTTGATTGAGAGAGCTGTCACGGGAACAGGGCCGTCCTGACTGTGTGGAACCACATCTGGATTTTACCCTTGTGCCGTGGAGTTACCCCTGAGTCCCTACCCCTGCCAGTGGGGGGTGATTGTCCCCTTTCCCTGGTTCCTCTGTTTCCCCAGTGAACACGTTTCCCAGTCTTATCAGTCCTGGGGACCCCGGACCTCCAAAAGGCAAGAGTGAGTCATGCAAAACATGTTCCTATTGTGAAGAGCTCCTTTTGTGCCCATGTTTACCCTTCCCATTGTATGTACCCCAGGCCTCTGTACCCCATATGTACACACCTATTGTCCCATTGTATACACCCCAGCCCTCTGTACCCCATATGTACACACCTATTGTCCCATTGTATACACCCCAGCCCTTTATATCCCATATGTACACACCTATTGTCCCATTGTATAGTTGATTCACTCATGTCTGGCCCCATTGTATCCTGTCTCCACCTACCCATTGTTCCATCATACAGTATGTTTACTCCCATTGTAAAACTTGAATATTGTTCCCATTGTCTCTTTGTATTATGTGCCCCTCCACCATCGGCCCTGTTGTCTTCTCATCTGTGGTTTGCAGTCACCTGTATCCTATTGTATTCTAATATGTGTGGGTAACTCGTTATGTGTGTATATAAACCCTGTGTGTTCTACAATAAATCAGTTCTTGTGTTACCCCTACTCTGGTGTTTCCTGGTGCTTGGGGTAAGCTTGCTGTATCTAGAGTGAGTTCACCCTACACTGAGTCTTGCCTAAGTGACTGGGTGAATGGAGCTATGATCCTGGTTCCTGGCTGGTGGAATTCCTGAGTGTCGTCCTGGACTAAAGAAGCACAGTTTGGCAGAGCTACTTAGTCTGAGTACAGGTATCCGTCACGAGAGGTATCCAATGATTGCACTGCAATGTGTTGGATACTCGCCTGGCATTCAAGTAGTTACCCCTAATCAATTTAAATACATTTCTTTGAATCATTGTCTTGGTTCGGATCTTCTTTTTTTCTACTGCGAAAATTGTGTTAAAACTCTGCATGCGGCATCACAGTAAATCTCTTTTTTGATTTGACCTATATATACATAATATGTAAACCCAAATTCCCTATCCTTTTTTTCACCTATTTTTTTCTTTACCTTTCTTTATTGTTTTTATTAACAACAACAGTCATAACAATGTATTCTAGTACGTCCCTTAAAAATATTCCTCCAGTAAAATAACGTACCTCATTTTTAAATGTAATAACCATTAATTCTAATACAGTCTATATCTCATTCATCATTCATTGTGTGAAGGTGGCTCGGGTTCCCTTATTCACTCTAATTTGCATAAAGAAAAACAAAAAACAAAACAAAAAAAACAAAACAATGTGTATTCGGGGAGAAAGCATTATCTACACCTAATCTATCTATCCTCTTTAGCATTATTTCCTTCTTTCTTCCTTCATTTTCCCTTCTCCCTATTTTCTTCCTTAAAGGAGCAGTAAGCTTTTATTTATGAAAACACATATTTTACAGAGCTTTTCCTGCTGAATAAAACAGGGTCACTCCCACTGCTGTCAGATGTTTTATTCAAAATGTATAACAGTTCAAATAATCAGGAAGTGAATTTACTGTGTTTACTTCCTGATAGTTCTAACTGACAGGAAGTGAATTTACTGTGTTTACTTCCTGATAGTTCTGACAGGAAGTGAATTTACTGTGTTTACTTCCTGATAGTTCTAACTGACAGGAAGTGAATTTACTGTGTTTACTTCATGATAGTTCTAACTGACAGGAAGTGACAGGCAGTTTCTATCACATTCTATGGAGAACTGTATGTCTGACTTTTCTGACTTTCCTCTCCATTAGAATCTAACAGGAAATCTAATTAGAATTTGACCAGTAGAGGGCACTGCTAATGTAAAAAAGAACATGGGTTTAAACTGTAATAACTCTGGAAATATAAATCTCTCCGCAGTGGGAGTACACATATTTTACTCAATAGGAAAATCCCTACAATATATATTTTTTAAAAAAAAAAAGTTTACTGCTCCTTTAATTCCTACTCTTCTCATCCTTTTATCTCTCTCTTATTTATATTCCAGGGGCTCTATCTAACCAGCATTAATTTTCCAATCTATTAATCCCATGGTTGGATAATTGTAGATTATGTTAACGTAGTGTACTTATAATCTTAATTTTAGTAATGACAGGAGGCTTTATATTGTGCTTATACTTCCTTTAATGAAACTCCAACAGCAGCACAGTAGTGTTGAGCGAGCATGCTCGGCCGATGCTCGGATCGGCTCGAGCATCGCTCTGCTCGGCACATGGCGGTACTCGTCGAGTACCGCCATGTGCTCGCCCGCCATGTTCGGGTGGCAGGGATCTGTGCCGGAAGGAGGCACAGATCTTACAGACGCTCCGCTGGACCACCAGGGACTGGAGGTAGGGGGCATTGTGGAGATGAAGGGGGACATTTTGGAGATGAAGGGGGACATTGTGGAAGGGGGGCATTGCGGAGATGAAGGGGGCATTGCGGAGATGAAGGGGGACATTGTGGAAGGGGGACATTGCGGAGATGAAGGGGGCATTGCGGAGATGAAGGGGGACATTGTGGAACGGGGACATTGCGGAGATGAAGGGGGCATTGCGGAGATGAAGGGGGACATTGTGGAAGGGGGACATTGCGGAGATGAAGGGGGCATTGCGGAGATGAAGGGGGACATTGTGGAAGGGGGACATTGCGGAGATGAAGGGGGCATTGCGGAGATGAAGGGGGACATTGTGGAAGGGGGACATTGTGGAGATGAAGGGGGCATTGCGGAGATGAAGGGGGACATTGTGGAAGGGGGACATTGTGGAAGAGGGGCATTGTGGAGATGAAGGGGGGCATTGACCAGGCACCCTCCCCTCATCAGAGCAGGGGGTGCCTGGTGTAATGCTCGTGTCGCCCCATTGAATTCAATGGGGCTCGGGTGCTCGGCCGAGCACTCGAGCCTCCGGCGGTGCTCGGTCAGAGCACCCGAGCACCCGAGCATCGGGGTGCTCGCTCAACACTACAGCACAGAACTCCCATAGTAACAACCAATAAGAAAAAGGAGAATCAGGTAAAATAAAGCACGACACAGCTAAATCACTCCTTTCTTTGCTGCTCCAACAAGCTGCATAGGTCAGAGTACCTCTTCTGTCCCTTTGCTATTTTACAGTTGTTTTGTATTGTACTGTGCTTATCTAGTTCATCTTTGCCAATATTTAGTTGGATATATTCTTATTTGCATCCTTTTTATTGTCTGGGGTGTTATCTCATTGATTGTGTACATTTCTAACGCTTAGAGTGCTTTTATAACCCTTTTTTAATATTACCTTTTTTGGGTCTGGCTCTCTGGTGCTCTGCCTTGGGGCTATTTTATATTCTGAAGATCCTTTATTACGACGCGTGCTACTGTTCGGAGCTGCGTTTTTACCTCTGGGACCTTTGTTTCCTATCCCCTGGTGGGGTGTTCGGCACTGCCAGACCCGGTCCATGGACCGGCCGAGTTTGCGGCAGCCATCTTGCATCTCGCTTCTCACGAGATTCTCGGCAGCCATTTTGTTTCCCACTTAACTCCATTGCCGGGTGGCTCTGGGTACGGAGATTGTCCTTTTTTCTCCATATGATACTTTACCAATTGTCTGTTTTCTCTCGGTTTCCCACTGGGCACATGTTTTTAATTTTTTCCCTTAATCCGCTTCATCTATCCTGACAAGTTTAAGTTTTGCAAACATACATTAAGATAATTACAAAAACCTATTGTAGTTTCTCCTACCTGGGTCCTTGGGGTGAGCCCCCATTTCTATCTACCCACGTGCGGATTTGTTTTATAACCTTACCTTTTATTGCAATACTATAAGGTAATTTCTATATTAGGAGGGTGAGCCCCTTCTTTCTATCTATCAACATTAATCCCCATTCCATCTTACACTGCCATATCGCATGTTGTTGTACTTCTGCACATAGAGGGGTCTTTATACTCCTCCAAAGTTTTGCTATTTGTAGTTTAACAGCTGTCAATACATGCAATACTATCTTTCTTTTCCATCTATTCATTTTTGGTATCCCCATGTGTAGTAGTGCACCTCTGGTTTTAATTCCAATATTACATCACATAATTCCCATATTTTCTGGAATATTTTACCCCAGACATCTTTTATCACCGGGCAGCTCCACCACACATAGATATACTCCCCCTGTGCAACATTACACCTCCAACACAACTCGGATACTTCAGGATTCATTTTCCCTAATTTTTCTGTAACCAAATATCATCGATTACTCACTTTATAACACAATTCCTTCAATTTTAAACAATGTATATTCTTATTAACCAGCATTAGAGCATCATTCCATTCTTTTGTTGTAATTGATTTTCCCAAATCTTTTTCCCACTTTTCTATAGCAGGGGGGTTTCCCAACTTTGACATTTTACTTAAAGGGATAGTAACCTCGAAAAAAAGGTACAGGCAAATGTATAAGTACAATTAAAACATACTTACTGCCCTCATTCCCATCTCTCAAACCATTATGGTTTGAGAGATGTAATAAAATAAAGGTCTCTGCTCCCTCCCACTTCTCATGTGTCCGCTGTATAGCGGACGTCATGAATTCCTGCTTCTGGGACCAAAAGGTGGCTCTTCAGGAGCGCTGTGAACGAGATATATAACTAAAATTATTTCATCTGTATGGTCTACAACGTGTGCCTGGCTTGCAAGCACACATTGTAGACCATACCTATGAAGTAATTATAGTTAGATATTCCGATGTCAGCGCTCCTGAAGAGCCGCCTAAAGTCGGTCGACCGGATTCTGCCTCTGACAGCTTTACAGCTCATCAGGCACAAAGGGGAGGGAACGGACGTCTTTATTTTATTATATCTCTCAAACCATAATGGGAATGGGAATGAGGGCAGTAAATATGTTTTAATTGTACCTATAAATTCGCCTGTACTTTTTTTCAAGGTTACTATCCCTTTAAAAACATTGTACAACTAGTCAGTAATTTCCTTTCAGATTCGACTTAGAATAATTCATAGAATCTTAATATCTGTTTTGATGGTTCTATTTTAATCAGGAATTTCTTAACAAATTGTGAAACTCTATAATAATTCCAAAACTCCCCATTTCCTAAATTTAATTCTGCAAGGGGTCTAAATTTATAGCCCAAAATAATATCCTTAATAGTTCCCAGTGCCTCCTTTTCCCATTTACTTAAATGAATATTCTCAATAAACTTTGCAATAGCTGTCAAAGGTGTAATCTTCGGTATCTTCTTACCTAAACCTAAAAATTTCTTGATCTTAGACCAAAAACCCATAAGGTCCCTCAAGATCAAAGAAGAGGTTTTAAACCTAATCTGTACCTCCCTAGGGTCCCAGAAATATGCAAAGATATTCCCCCCCTCCACCCACTCACTTTCAATCCAGTACCATATTTCTTTACTTGCTATCTGACTCTGAGAGGGAATTACATGCTGGCGTCTACTGGCTTCATATACATTTTCTATATCTGGATATCCCATACCTCCATCATTAATTTTCCTTGACAAATATCTCTTTGCAATCCTGGGGTTCTTCCCCTGCCATATAAATCTGTCAAAGGAAAATTGTATCATTTGTCTCCAACTTTTCGGCATGGAAATTGGAATTATTCTTGATAGATACATCCATTTTGGTAAAACATAATATTTAAGAGTATGAATTCTTCCCCACCCTGACAATACCAGTCCTTTACATTATTTCAAATCTCTCTGCATTTGCCTGTATAACCTAATAAAATTTATCTCCATACATTCCTTATATTGTCTCGTGATACGAGTATACACCCTAAGATATTCCAAATGCAGTTTAGTCCAGTCAAACTCAAACTGTTGTTTCAATCTTATTTCTATACCAGGTTCTATATTGGACATCAAACATCTTGATTTCTCTAATTTACATCCAGAATATATTGAGAACATATCAATCTCCTTCATAAAATTAACCAGCGAAAAATATGGCTCTTCTAGGGTGACCAAAATATCATCTGCATACATCATTATCTTTAATTCCTGAGAGTTAGGAATAGCCAATGGCTCTAATGTTAAAATATATAATAGCGAAGAGAGAGGGCATCCCTGCCGTGTTCCATTTTTAATAGAAAACCACTCCATAGAAAACCCTACATTTCTTGCTCTGGCCGATGGGCCTGAATACAAGGCTTTCGTTGCATTCAAAATAAACCCCTTAAATCCAAACTTCATCAGTGTGGCAAACAGAAATTCCCACCTGACCCTGTCAATGGCCTTCTCTCCATCCAATGACAGGGTCAGGAGGGGTCTGCCCTCTCTCTCCACCACTTCTACAATATCTAATATTCTCCTCATACTCCCTCTCGATGATCTCCCAGGTATAAACCCAACCTGATCTTGCTCAATTAAATCTGGTATTAATTTTTTAATTCTTTCAGCCGGTCTAGAATAATATAATTTTATGTACATGTTAAGGATTGAAATGTATATAATTCTTCACCACTTCTGAATACTTATCCTGTTTTAATATTGGGGCAATGTTTGCTCAACTGGAGAACTACCCCTACTTGCAATTTCATTAAAGGATTCCAATAAATCTTGGATAATTTCCTTTTTTCATTAATTTATAGAAAACGTCTGTATATCCATCTGAGCCTGGTGATTTATTTGATTTTAGATTAATTATGGCCCTATTTAATTCCATCTGTGTTAAAGGCTGATTTAAATCTTATAGCTGCTCCTGGGTAATATTAGGTAAGCCAACTATGGACAGATATCGTTCCACCTGAACCTTTTGTTTGTTTCCCGGAAGATTATATAATGTCTCAAAGAAATGTTTAAATTCGTTTTCTATCTCATGAGGGGTCAATATTGTCTTATTTCCTACTACAATCTTAATTATTTTCTTTGTGGCCTTTTCAAATTTCTTTTGGTTAGTTTTTTATTTTCTCTTTTACCAGACCCATACCACCTTATTCCTAAGTACTCAAATTTCTTGAAGCTTCCTCCATTAAACATTGGTTTATCTTATATTGTATTCTTTTTAGCTGCTCCAGTCCTTGAAACGATGGCGTAATTTTATTCACTCTTGTTATCTTAGCTAATTCTATGTATAGAACCAATAGCTTTAGATGTTTCTTTTTATTTTTATCACTTGCTAATTTTATTAAATGTCCTCTATGCACAGCATGTCATAGATGCAGACACTTCATTATGCCTCTTCTCCAGAAAGTACTTCCCTGTCATATCTCGAATATGTTCCAAATAATTGTTATTTTTTAAATAGATCTACAGGTAATCTCCAATCTGTTCATATCCTCCTATAATTATCATTGATCTCTATAACCACCAAATTGTCGTCTGACCAGGCCACCTCCTTAAAGGGATAGTAATGTTTCATAATAAAAGCAGCTCTAATTAATAATCATAGTATTTGGACTTTGGAGAGTGTTATTTCAATTCTGTCAGAGTTGTAGTACAAGAGTAATTCAATGACAAAGTACCCCCCCTCCCGCCCCTTTTACTGATGTAACACTGCTCAGCCAGATCTGAAGGGAGGTGCCCAGGTAGACTGCAGAGAGGGGCAATCTTCAATTAAGATAAGGGAAAAACCTGAAAAACTTGTCAAGAGGGGCAGGGTTTTCATTGTTCTCATAGGAAGAAGATTGTCCCCTTCTGTTATCTGTCTGGTCTATGGACTGGATTCCACATCTGAGAAGAGATGGCTTACACTAGGTAAAAGGGGCGGGAGGGGAAACTTTGCTTGTGAATATCTCTCAAACCATAAAGATTTGAGAGATAAGACTTATATCATTCTTCATGTTTTTTAATGCCTACAAAATAAAATAAAGATAAAATGAAGTATTACTATCCCTTTAATGTAAATCTTCTTAATCTCATTCAGTAATAACCCCAGTATAAAATCTATCCTGGAGTACACGTTAAAACTGAATGAGAAGCAGGTATAATCCCTCTCAGTTGGATGCCATATGCGCCAACAATCGTACAGATCATTTTGATTTAAAAGCTTATTAAATCTCATGGTATCATTAATTACATTTCTATCCTTCTTAGATTGCACAGAGGATTTATCTAAATCTAAATCTGTTACCATATTGAAGTCACCCAAAATCACCAGTTTTCCATTTTTTATATTATTTACTTTCTGAATTACCTTTTCTGTAAATGTAATAGCCATTTTGTTTGGGGCATACACATTAACTAAGGTGAACATAACATTATCTATTTTACAAACTGCTATAATATATCTTCCTTGGGTGTCGATCTCTTGATGTATCACATCCACAGCCAAATCTGTTGCAAACAGGATCGCCACCCCCCCTTTTTTTTATATATATATATATATGGCGTATTTATCATGGTCGGGAAGAATTTAGACCCCAAATTCACACGATCATTCAACTTCCAATGGGTCTCCTGTATTCCACAAATTTTTATCCCTTCTTTTTTCAAGTTTGACAACACTAGATGTCTTTTTTGTGGTGTATTTATACATTGTGTATTTATCATTGCAAACCTAATGCTTTCTCCCTCTTTTTGCTCTTTCCACCTCAAACCTGTGCCTTCCCTCCCAAACCACACATTCATATAGACATAACATATAATAAAACATTATACATGTACATTCCCTACGCACGACAAACCCCTTCTCCCTCGTTTTCCTGGAACAATACCTACACATTGGTCATCCAGGCAAAATCATTGCACCTAAGTGCAAACTAGGACCTCACTACGATGGTTTTCATCTTAAACTTCTTTCCAGTACACTAATACCCCCCCTACAGCTGACTTTAATTTTCCTTCCTTTCTCTCTTTCTTCTCTCCTTTCTCTTCATATTTAAATGGGGAGGGAGAGAGGGAGATGGAAAGGGAGACAAATGAAAAAAAAAAAAAAAACACCCCACTATAATTAATATTTATTTGTGTTGCATTCTACAAACCTATTTTAATTTCTAGAGTAATCTATTTTACACTACAGTTCCTCCCTGTTTTATTCATTCTTTACCCCCTCCCTTATTATATTCCCTACAATGACTTCAATCACCTGTGAATATTACACGCTCCACTCCTAGGGCTGTATGTTCAAAGAAGTAGAGAAATAGCTTTTGTGGTTTGTAACAACTTTTCAAAGTACAGTGTCGTTAATATTTTCAGAGAATGTCGGTTGTGATTGGAAATATGTCATTTGTCCTGACTGAAATTGTCGTATGTAACGACAAAAAAATGTCTTAACTAATGACAAAAATGTCTTTAAAAAGTCTTAACTAAAGACAAAAATTCTCACATTCAGAACACATTCCCTCCACTTTTTTCTTAACGTACAAATTTTGTCTTTTGAAAGACATTTTTTTGTTGTTAGTTACAACAAATTTTCTTTTCCTCTATACGACACTGGAGAATGGCTTAGCCACGCCCTTGCCCCGCCCCTTTGCCCGTCAATTCTGGAGTTGTGTCGTACACAACGGGCATTACTAGTTTTTTGTTGTATACTGTATAGAAAATATGTCGTTCGTGCATTAAATTACTTATTTTTGTCTTTCATATCACTGTTTTTTGTCATTATCCCTTTGAACATACGGCCCCTAGTGTACCTTGTATAACACTGAATGTAAGTGTGTCTTCCTCTTATCTATTAATCTAATCTAATCTCAGACACTTGTGTTTCCTTATTAACTACTTTCTCCAAGCATTCCTTCCTTATATGTAAGTGCACCAAAAAATAAAATACTTTAACCCCACTTTTCCTCCCACTCTATATCTACCCCATTTCCTCCCCAAACTACCTTTCCAAAAACCATTTCTTTAACCCCACTGGCGAATCAAATGGAAATGTTTCGCCATCCTTTGTAACCCCAAACATATCTTATACCCTGTCTCCTCATCATCATTATACAATCTGCAAAAGATTTTCTCCAACTTCTCATCCTGTAAGACAAGTCTGGAAACAGCCTTACTTTTTGGAATTTCGGATTTAAAGGTATAGTAATACTTTGTTTTATCTTTATTTTATTTTGTAGGCATTTAAAAACACATGAAGAATGATATAAGTCTTATCTCTCATACCTTTATGGTTTAAGAGATATTCACAAGCAAAGTTTCCCCTCCCACCCCTTTTACCTAGTGTAAGCCATCTCTTCTCAGATGTGGAATCCAGTCCATAGACCAGACAGATAACAGCAGGGGACAATCTTCTTCCTATGAGAACAATGAAAGCCCTGCCCCCCTTGACAAGTTTTTCAGGTTTTTCCCTTATCTTAATTGAAGATTGTCCATCTCTGCAGTCTACCTGGGCATCTCCCTTCTGATCTGGCTGAGCAGTGTTACATCAGTAAAAGGGGCGGCAGGGGGATACTTTATCATTCAATTACTCTTGTACTACAACTCTGACAGAATTGAAATAACACTCTCCAAAGTCCAAATACTATGATGATTAATTAGAGCTGCTTTTATTATGAAACATTACTATCCTTTTAACGGCATATTTTCTCGTTTAACCCTCATGATATTCATCTTGACTTTATGTGAATGGAAGCTTATCAGCACATCTCTTGGTAAACTAGCGTCCACATTATGTGGTTTAAATACTCTATGACATCTCTCTATAGCATTATACTCTTTTTCTAAACCAATTCAGATTGAGATATATTTTCTGGAATGCCTCTAATCCGAATATTATTCCGCCGAGACCTATCTTCTAAGTCCATTAGTTTTAATTCCATGGTTTCTATATTTTTCCGTAGTTGACCCATATCATCCTTCTGCAGACTTATCTGAAAGTCCAGGCTTTCCACTTTATCTTCCATATTTTTTATCTTAGTACCCAAAAGTGCAATCTCGCGGACTATAACCTCTGAATTACTTTTTATCTCTGCCATTATCTTCTCAGTATAACTCTGTAGAGTCTGTTTCACACATATTTTGATTATATCTGTTGTATGTGTTAAAGGGATAATAATACTTCGTTTTATCTTTATTTTGTTTTGTAGGCATTAAAAAAACATGAAGGATTATATAAATCTTATCTCTCAAACCTTTATGGTTTGAGAGATATTCACAAGCAAAGTTTCCCCCTCCCGCCCCTTTTACCTAGTGTAAGCCATCTCTTCTCAGATGTGGAATCCAGTCCATAGACCAGACAGATAACAGGGACAATCTTCTTCCTATGAGAACAATGAAAACCCTGCCCCCCTTTTACCTAGTGTAAGCCATCTCTTCTCAGATGTGGAATCCAGTCCATAGACCAGACAGATAACAGGGACAATCTTCTTCCTATGAGAACAATGAAAACCCTGCCCCCCTTTTACCTAGTGTAAGCCATCTCTTCTCAGATGTGGAATCCAGTCCATAGACCAGACAGATAACAGCAGGGGACAATCTTCTTCCTATGAGAACAATGAAAGCCCTGCCCCCCTTGACAAGTTTTTCAGGTTTTTCCCTTATCTTAATTGAAGATTGTCCCTCTCTGCAGTCTACCTGGGCACCTCCCTTCTGATCTGGCTGAGCAGTGTTACATCAGTAAAAGGGGCGGGAGGGGGATACTTTATCATTGAATTACTCTTGAACTACAATTCTGACAAAATTGAAATAACACTCTCCAAAGTCCAAATACTATGATGATTAATTAGAGCTGCTTTTATTATGAAACATTACTATCCATTTAAAGAGTCCACACTCTCTTCTCCACTTAATTCAATGGTTTATTCAAATCAAATATCTCCTCTCCTTCATTTACACTTTTCTGGGCTTGTGAATAACCAGTCTCAGGGGAAAAGAAGGTTGGTAGCCTCTTCTCAGACTTCCCAGTTTTATTGTCTTGTTTAGCCTCTTTTCTTTGATCCTTATTTTCTTTCAAGAGGTTTTTTGGGGATTTTTTAGGAGGCATTTCCCTTTAACATAAACATTGCATGCTCAGTACCTTATCAGCTCATTTACCATCGTAACAAATCTGACTCACAGTCTATATGTCATATTTCCAATCCCAACAATATCTATAAATATTGTATACTACTCCCTTCCCCAGTACACTCTGTAGTGATTATTCACTGGCAATGTTCCTCTTTATCTGTAAGGGTATATAGATCTCCTTCTTCTCCCCTCTATCTTCTTCCCACTTTACTATACCATCTAGTTGTATATAGGGTATGGGGGAATTATGGCCACTCTTCTTATTATAGCCTTCAATCACCAATAGATCTTATACCCACAGTTCTAAGAGTAACCACCATCTTCATTCAATGTTCATACACGGGCTTACTCCACAAAACCTGCTCTCATCAATTTTTACTTTTCTCTTAGCATTATTAAACGTTCTATACACACGTGTGTACACACAGTTCTCCTCTTGGGTAGGGATGGGTGAAAATTTTCGCCTCAAACTGAAATCGGCGAATAATGGCACTTTCTGCTTGGTGAAAAATTTCCTGTGAAAAGTGCAGGTTTTTTTTGCTTTTTTCCACCATTTCCATCCATTGAAAACAATGGGAAGAAATATTTCTACACCACACAAAAGTTTTCTACAGCCATATAAAAGGGTGTCATGGTGTCACAGCAGCCATTCTGTGTACAGCCATATAAAAGGGTGTCAGGGTGTCACAGCAGCCATTCTGTGTGCAGACATATAAAAGGGTGTCAGGGTGTCATAGCAGCCATTCTGTGTACAGACATATAAAAGGGTGTCAGGGTGTCACAGTAGCCATTCTGTGTACAGACATATAAAAGGGTGTCAGTGTGTCACAGCAGCCATTCTGTGTACAGACATATAAAAGGGTGTCAGGGTGTCACAGCAGCCATTCTGTGTACAGACATATAAAAGGGTGTCAGGGTGTCACAGCAGCCATTCTGTGTACAGACATATAAAAGGTGTCAGGGTGTCACAGTGTGCCATTCTGTGTACAGATATATAAACGGGTGTCAGGGTGTCATAGCAGCCATTCTGTGTACAGACATATAAAAGGGTGTCAGGGTGTCACAGCAGCCATTCTGTGTACAGCCATATAAAAGGGTGTCATGGTGTCACAGCAGCCATTCTGTGTACAGCCATATAAAAGGGTGTCAGGGTGTCACAGCAGCCATTCTGTGTACAGCCATATAAAAGGGTGTCAGGGTGTCACAGCAGCCATTCTGTGTACAGACATATAAAAGGGTGTCAGGGTGTCACAGCAGCCATTCTGTGTACAGCTATTTAAAAGGTGTCAGGGTGTCACAGTGTGCCATTCTGTGTACAGATATATAAACGGGTGTCAGGGTGTCATAGCAGCCATTCTGTGTACAGACATATAAAAGGATGTCAGGGTGTCACAGCAGCCATTCTGTGTACAGCCATATAAAAGGGTGTCAGGCTCTCACAGCAGCCGTTCTGTGTACAGACATATAAAAGGGTGTCAGGGTGTCACAGCAGCCATTCTGTTTACAGACATATAAAAGGGTGTCAGGGTGTCACAGCAGCCATTCTGTGTACAGACATATAAAAGGGTGTCAGGGTGTCACAGCAGCCATTCTGTGTACAGCTATTTAAAAGGATGTCAGACTCTCACAGCAGCTGTTCTGTATACAGACATATAAAAGGGTGTCAGGGTGTCACAGCAGCCATTCTGTGTACAGACATATAAAAGGGTGTCAGGGTATCACAGCAGCCATTCTGTTTACAGACATATAAAAGGGTGTCACAGCAGCCATTCTGTGTACAGACATATAAAAGGCTGTCAGGGTATCACAGCAGCCATTCTGTGTACAGACATATAAAAGGGTATCAGGGTATCACAGCAGCCATTCTGTGTACAGACATATAAAAGGCTGTCAGGGTGTCACAGCAGCCATTCTGTGTACAGCCATATAAAAGGGTGTCAGGGTGTCACAGCAGCCATTCTGTATACAGACATATAAAAGGGTGTCAGGCTTTCACAAAAGCCGTTCTTTGTACAGACATATAAAAGGGTGTCAGGGTGTCACAGCAGCCATTCTGTGTACAGCCATATAAAAGGGTGTCAGGGTGTCACAGCATGCCATTCTGTGTACAGACATATAAAAGGCTGTCAGGCTCTCACAGCAGCCATTTTGTGTACAGACATATAAAAGGGTGTCAGGCTCTCACAGCAGCCATTCTGTGGTTGTGAGAGGCGAGAACAACATGTATTTTAGCTAGAGGAGATAGGCAAACAAAGGGGAATTGAAGCTTTGTTTAGGAAGTCATTTAGGTAGGAGATTTGTTCTCTGTATTAGGGGAGTCCGGGGACACTCTAGGGGATAAGAAGGGAGGAAGGAGGTTGTCCCCCAAATACTCCAAAATTCCATGTGACTGACAGGCAAGACACAGACAACCTATCTGCTTGCTGATCTTGCTGTTATTGTCCCTGTGCTGGTGGGGAAGTCTGGGTAAAGACATTGTTGATTTTCTTTTTCAGTTATAATTTTTTTGGACAGACTGTGATAAGACAACAGGTGGACAACTTAAAAAATAAAATAAATAAAATATAAAAAAAAATAAAATAAAAAAGAATAAAAAATTAAATATCTTAGGTGACAGTGACAGACAGCTAACTGGGCTTAGACAAGGCATCATACAGCTCCATCAGTTGTGTTGTGCACTGTACAGTAAAAAAACACAGTGTAGTTGTGTAATGTCCAGAAAACGCACAAGGGGAAGGGGGAGGGGTGGAGCAGTGTAGGGACATGAGAGTAAAGTAGTAGTCCAAAAACCTACTGCAGCAATGGTTGTTGCAGCGTGTGCAATCAATGATGATGATCCCCCCTACTCCAAGGGAGGATGCAGTTTGTCAAGGTCCCAGCAAAACTAGTTCCAGCACCCCCAGTGCCAGTAGAAATAAAGAATCATATAAGACGACAACAAGTTGACAACAAGTCACATTCAAGTGTTGATGATGCTGGCAAAAGCATAATAGAGGAAGGTGTAGCAGCTGAACCGCCTGCTGCATCAGACAGTGAGACACCACAACACCTGTCCTCAAAGTAGTAGTGAATTTTGTTATAGTAAAAGTAAAAAGAAATTGTTTGAGACCTCCAAAAGCTTAGTGGAATATAAAGGTAGTAGTGGGCAAGAACTGTCAGGTGATGCTGATGCTACTGAGGATGACCTAATGATGACTGATGATGACGCAGATCTAGAATATATCCCTCCAGCATCCTTCTCTTGTTCAGATGAAGTTGAGAGTGAGGATGATGACAGGGCTATAAGATTAGCAGAAAGTCAAAGGCTGAATCTTCCTCCACTTTTAAGGAGCGCTGTGCCCGTCTATAAACTGTTTGAGAAAGCCATTGCAAAGTCTGACCCTGGACAAGTACAGATGTCAAAAAGCACACAGTCACCCTATCAGTCATCATCAGCATCATCACCTCTTCAAAGTCCAAGTCCCACTCAGACACTCACTCCTGTTTTGAGTACCCAGCAATAGCAACACAGGTTATTAACATCCACAATGTCAGATTTGATGAGTACCTCTGGTGCTGCTGCTGTAAGTGCTGCACCTTTGACACCTAGTAGTAATGGCAGCAGAATTGTATCAACATCTAACCCCAGTAGTAGTAGTAGTAGCAGAAACCACACATGACAGACAAAGCCAGGACAAGTATATTAACAGCAGCACAGATGAGGAGGTGGAGGACAGATGGGACCACTGCTATGACCGATCAGTAATGTGTGTCAATAATCTGAGAAGGAGGATAGAGTATGACAATGGTAAAAATACATACACAAATCACACCATGCCAGTCCCCCACCACCACCACTAAAATACATATCTACCACATTGTAGGTTGTACTTTATTTGTTTTATTACTTAACATCATCATGAATATGTGCCAGTGTCACTTAAGTAAGAAAGTGTTATGGGCAAAGGACAAATGCATTCTACATGATAACACATTTTTTAAGCCATATTTTGCTGTAGGACTCACAACTTTGACTTTCAGCCACTTATTTCTAAACTTCAGCCCTCAGAAGAAGTAATATTACAGTGGGAAATGTAGTACCTATAGGAAATATAGGCGAAAAATGTGTTAAAATAGGCAAAAAATGTGTTAACATAGGTGGAAAATTTGTTAAAATAGGTGAAAAGGCAAACATTTTTGCATAGGCGGAAAGGCAAAAATTTTTGCGGGAAAAGTGAGAAATCTGCACATTTTCGCGAAATTTTTCACGGGAAATTTTTCACACTCTTCGCCCACCCCTACTCTTGGGCAGCATCAATTAAATCAATGATACTTCACCAATCTTCTTCTCCGTGTACTATATGGGGAAGGGAGAATCACACCTTACTGGTACCGTAAGAGTGTAAATATCTTGCTGCGATATATAATAATAATTCACTAAAACTTGTGTAATGGCACAGTCATGCGCAGTAGCGTCCACCTCTGTATCAGCCGCGGCGTGGGCAGTCTGTACTGCGCATGACTGCCCTGCAACCGTCTGGCAGTGGCACCGTGGCCCGTGTAACGGGCGCTTCAACTAGTACTTCTATAAATCGTGTGCATACCTTGAATTCAGTGCTCGACGTGACCTTCTACCTCCTACCATCCCCAGCCATTCACCTCCAATGCCACTGCAACTCTTTTGGCGCTTTTTCTTTTTCCTTTTCCCCTTCTCTGTCGCAGTGTAACATACTCTCCGCTCCCTCTCCCAACCACTGAACGGTACTGAGCACTCTAGGAACATGTCTGGGAAGTCTGGCAGCCACTTACACGGAGTATCCGACCATCGTAGCTCGGTCCACAGCACCTGCACATGACGTGCCGCACGTATTCACGTCATGGCTCCACCCCGAACCCTTTTTTTTCCTATTTTTTATACTTACAGTGATCTTCCTGGATCAATGTTTCTAGAGAGATTTCTGGTAGGGACTGTGAAATGTTTAGTACAGTTCAATAGAGTTTGGTAAGAAGGATCACTATAGCAATAATTAATCCTTTCAGTGCCACACAGGTATACAACACTTTGAAAGCAATGCTTTGGATACCTTTGTGGCACTAAATAACTCTAACATTAATTTCCTGAATAAAAAAATCCCCATAGTAGTTTACCAACTTAAAGGGTTAGTAACGTCTTTATTAAACAAAACAAAATATTGTAGTTGTTACAAAAATAAATTAAATGATCGAAGTCCCATCTGTCAAATCTTTATAGTGTGAGAGATAAAATGTTTTAAAGCTCTCCCCTCCCTTCCCTTGCACTGTAGTCAGCTGTAAGCTGACAGTTGGCGGCTCTTCAGCAGAGCCAAAATAACGCGATCTAAAAGAAATACTTCATTGGAACGGTCTACAAAGTGTGCTTGCAAACCAGGAACACTTTGTAGACCGTTCCAATGAAGTATTTCTTTTTAGATATAGGTATTTCGGCTCTGCTGAAGAGCCACCTCGAGCTGGCCGACATGAATCTCCTTCTGTCATCTTTACAGGTGACATCAGGGAAAGGGGTGGGAGGGGGAACCTTAAAATGTTATATCTCTCAAACCATAAGGGTTTGAGAGACGGCACTTGGATCCTTTAGTTTACTCTTGTAATAGCTGCAATATTTTGTTTTGCTTAATAAAGACATTACTAACCCTTTGACGACTGTGCAGTCTGGGGCGATTCTAGAGGACCACGGTACTTTTGTTTACCGCACTGCATTCTGGGATTGCAGATCAGTGTGCAGCCACACTGCGATCCTAGAATTCCATGACTGTCACCAGTCCTTAACAAACTTGACAAAGGTCTCGAAGAGAGAACCGAAATGTTGCTGCTTTTGTTTGCTGCATGTTTTTCTTGAATTGTGTCATTTTAATAGTTTTGATACTTTGTGACTACTACATAGTAACATAGTAACATAGTTGATGAAGCTGAAAAAAGACATGCGTCCATTAAGTCCAGCCCATGCCAAATCACCCCTGTTGATCCAGAGAATGGCAAAAAGATTCCCTCTGGAGCCATTTCCAATTCAGCCCCAAGTGGAAGAAAAACAAACATTCCTTCCTGGTTCCAAATGTCAGTCAGATATTTCCCTGTATCAATATCCTATCTGCTTTGTAGCCATCTGTCATAATTATCAATATTGTTCTGTGCTAGATAGGCATCCATTGCTTTTTTGAAAGCAGCTGCATTATCAGCAAGCACAACATCCCGAGGCAAGGAATTCCATAGCTTTACTGCCCTTACTGTAAAGAATCCCTGGCTTTGTTTTAGTCTAACGCGCCTTTCCTAAAAGTGAGGGCATATTCTTTACATGATATATATATATATATATATATATTTAGTCAATGGATAGAAATCAGCACTCTCAGGTCTGCTCTCCAGTGTTACAAACAAACATAATCAAACAAAATTAATCAATGGTGATTATGTTTGTTGGTAGGTCACTATATTTTTATTTTTATTTAGGTTATGTATATATATATTTTTTTGGTGGGATGTCCACAATCCTAAAGGTCACAGGGTATAAAATGGGGGATGGTTCACTGTATTTGTTATCTTGAGAAAGATCCCGGTCAGGGATCGAAACGTTGATCTTTTAATAAAGACTCGTAACACTGGAGAGCAGACCTGAGAGTGCTGATTTCTATACATTGACTTCACATTTCTGTTTCGGCACCCAGGCAATCGCCCAATTGTTGACAGTGCCTCCTTGACTTATAATATATATCTATATATATATATATACACCAAAGTCTGTGCACATGCTATAACGCCAAAGTTATTAGCCTGTGTGCCAATTCAAATATATAACAGTGCATCAAAGTCCAATGATGAACTGAACTCACAGGTCTTTTCCACGGTGACAAAAAGTGTAGATTTGTTCCATCAATGTTTCTGCCTCATTTTGGGCCTTTTTTTACAATGCTTTTGTGTGTGTGTTTTTGTTTTGGAGGAGGTTAATCCTTTCAATGAAGGTGCATGGGCGATGCCATGCAGCCATTTTTTATATATATATATATATATATATATATATATATATGGAGAGAGAGAGAGAGCGAGAGAGAGAGAGAGAGAGAGAGAGAGAAAGAGAGAGATATTGTAAATGGCTACAGAGGGCTTTTTTTGTTGCCTTCCTCTGGATCAACAAGGGTGTTTTTGGCATGGGCTGGACTTGATGGACACATGTCTTTTTTCAGCCTTATCTACTATGTTACTATGAGAGAGAGAGATAAGCAGATTTTAGTATTATTTTTGTAAAAGTGAAAATGTAATCTTTCTGAAATCTCTACTATAATTACTCTAATAATGTACTTAGAATGTTTTATTTCCCTACACGTGTTGAGAAGTCACGTTGCGAGCGATAAGCATTCTCCTATAGACCTGTCCTGTGTTTATCATGATAGAGTTCTCTATTGTGGATCCGTTCTGTGCCACCCCCCATCCACCCATCGCTCAGGGACAGGCTGCCGAGTGAGAGCAGGAATATTATCTCCCCACAATAATGCACATTCCTCTCTGTACGTTCAGCCCAGCCGCACAATAACACAGAGTGGATGCACTTTTACTTTCAGATAGAAGTTGTAAGGACGCAGTAAATGACATAAAAGCTCACTATAAAGCACAAGCAATTTGATCTTAATGAAGGATAAATTATAGGTACATCAGCTCTCACCTACCTGCATTCTCTAATAATCACCAGAGTAAAGTTTAGGAAACTAGTTCCGCATTATTCCCCCTTCTCTAAGTGATCCTGAGTGCTGGGAACATTTGCTTGTACAAACCATTGTGCCTGAAGATAATCAGAGTGATACATTATAACAAATCAGTCCGGCTCTGGTCTCCCGTTCACTCTCCATTCTATAATTGGATTGAATTTCCTTACATTACGATCACATATGTCCCTCTACCCACAAACTCCTTTCGTTGCCCTCTGAATATATTGGATTAACCTATAAAACATTGTGCCTGGAAGTAGCAATGAGGCCTTCAATGGACTCATGCTAAGTGCAGCGACTGTTTTTCAAGTCAAAGTTTCACACACTATAATAGATACATTTTGTTTTCTAACTATTTAGGTATCACTGTGTCGGTTTTTTAAACTCAATTGGTTGAGCGAAAATAACGTGGAATTATTGGGAATCTGAATTTCCTTAAATAAATAGGTCCAAATTACATCAGCCTCGGAGGCCTCTAAGTTAAAGGGATAGTACTACTTCGTCTTATCTTTATTTTATTTTGTAGGCATTAAAAAAACATGAATAACGATATAAGTCTTATCTCTCAAACCTTTATGGTTTGAGAGATATTCACAAGCAAAGTTTCCCCTCCTGCCCCTTTTACCTAGTGTAAGCCATCTCTTCTCAGATGTGAAATCCAGTCCATAGACCAGACAGATAACAGCAGGGGACAATCTTCTTCCTATGAGAACAATGAAAACCCTGCCCCCCTTGACAAGTTTTTCAGGTTTTTCCTTATGATCACTGAAGACTGTCCCTCTCTGTGTTCCATCCGGACAGTCTTGCTGCCCTGAGGTGAACAGTGTTATATCAGTAAAAGGGGCGGGAGGGGGATACTTTATCATTGAATTACTCTTGAACTACAACTCTGACAGAACTGAAATAACACTCTCCAAAGTCCAAATACTATGATGATTAATTAGAGCTGCTTTTATTATGAAACATTACTATCCCTTTAAGAAGAAAATTGTTAGACACATAGGGGAGATTTATAAAGTGGAGTTAGTGGACAAGAAGGGTTAAATGGCTGTAAGATTGTCTCTTTTAGTTATAAACGTATTCAGTTAAGGAGGACATAATGCTATGTACTATGTGATTTTATAAAGGGCCGTAAGTTTGTAAGAAGTGGCACAGTTAATCTATAAACAAATGTCATGTCTGACCTGTTCTTATTATTTATGATCACCAAAGTTATATGTGTAACTAGAATACTTTATAAATAACAACACTCCTAATAAGGAATAAGGACATTTTAAGGATTCATTCGCAAGAACAAACAAGAACATTTTTTTTAAATCTTCCCCATTGAAACATAGAATTTGATGGCAGATAAGAACCATTCGCCCATCTAGTCGCCTGTTTTTCTTACTGTAGAATCCGCAAACCTTATTTGGTCCTTGGTCTTGTCTTATGTTCAGTACCATTTTATACCTATCCCATGCATGTTTACATCCCCTCACTGTATTAACCTCTACCACTTCTACTGGTAGGTTATTCCACTTATCTACCACTTCTGCTGGTAGGCTATTCAACGTATATACCACTTCTACTGGTAGGATATTCCACTTATCTACCACTTCCACTGGAAGGCTATTCCACTTATCTACAACTTCTGCTGGTAGGCTATTCCACTTATCTACCACTTCTGCTAGTAGGCTATTCCACTTATCTACCACTTCTGCTGGTAGGCTATTCCACTTATCTACCACTTCTATTGGTAGGCTATTCCATTTATCTACCACTTCTACTGGTAGGCTATTCCACTTATCTGCCAATTTTGCTGGTAGGCTATTCCATTTATCTACCACTTCTGCTGGTAGTATATTCCATTTATCTTCCCCTTCTGCTCGTAGGCTATTCCATTTATCTACCACTTCTACTGGTAGGCTAGTCCACTTATCTACCACTTCTGCTGGTAGGCTATGCCATTTATCTACCACTTCTACTGGTAGGCTATTCCATTTATCTTCCCCTTCTGCTAGTAGACTATTCCACTTATCTACCACTTCTGCTGGTAGGTTATTTCACTTATCTACCACTTCTGCTGATAGGGTATTCCAATTATTTACCACTTCTACTGGTAGGCTATTCCACTTATCTACCTCTTCTACTGGCAGGCTATTCCACTTATCTACCACTTCTGCTGGTAGGCCATTCCTCTTATCTACCACTTCTACTGGTAGGCTATTATACTTATCTACCACTTCTACTGGTAGGTTTTTCCACTTATCTACCACTTCTACTGGTAGGCTATTCCCTTTATCTACCACTTCTGCTGGTAGGCTATTCCACTTATCTACCACTTCTGCTGGTAGGTTATTCCACTTATCTGTCATGTCTACTGGCAGGCTATTCCACTTAGCTACCACTTTTGCTGGTAGGCTATTCCACTTATCTACCACTTCTGCTGGTAGGGTATTCCACTTATCTACTACTTCTACTGGCAGGCTATTCCACTTATCTACCACTTCTGCTGGTAGTCTATTCCACTTATCTACCACTTCTACTGGTAGGCTATTCCCTTTATCTACCACTTCTGCTGGTAGGCTATTCCACTTATCTACCATTTCTGCTGGTAGGCTATTCCACTTATCTACCACTTCTGCTGGTAGTCTATTCCACTTATCTACCACTTCTGCTGGCAGGCTATTCCACTTATCTACCATTTCTGCTGGTAGGCTATTCCATTTATCTACCACTTCTGCTGATAGGGTATTCCAATTATTTACCACTTCTACTGGTAGGCTATTCCACTTATCTACCATTTCTGCTGGTAGGCTATTCCACTTATCTACCACTTCTGCTGGTAGTCTATTCCACTTATCTACCAGTTCTGCTGGTAGGCTATTACACTTACCTACCACTTCTACTGGTAGACTATTCCACTTATCTACCACTTCTGCTGGTAGGGTATTCTACTTATCTACCACTTCTGCTGGTAGGTTATTCCACTTATCTACCAATTCTACTGGTAGGCTATTCCACTTATCTACCACTTCTACTGGTAGGCTATTTCAGTTATCTACCACTTCTACTGGTAGGGTATTCCACTTATCTACCACTTCTACTGGTAAGCTATTTCAGTTATCTACCACCCTCTCAGTGAAGTAAAACTTTCTTACATTACATCTAAACCTGTGTCCCTCTAGTTTTAGGGCAAACCAGCTACACTATAGGGGACAACTAAATATTACCATTGATTTAAATGAGGATTTTAACCCCTTGAATGCTACATTGTTCTCTCTGACACATTTGTAAGTATTCATTGGGTAAAATGTACACATTGCCAGCGCACATCCACTGCCATCAGCATTTAATGCCAGGGACTGCTGTTCAGGGTATGCGCTAGACCATATGATTGCTGTAGTGCGTACGGGCGCATACACGCCGCCATTGTTGGGACTTTAATGAAGCCAGCCCTGTACACATGCCATATCTATTGAACAGACAAATGGTATAACCCTTTGAATGCCAGAGGGGTATACAACTCATTAGGGTTAAATTGGAACTATTTTTAAGAAAATATATGTTATAGGGCTTTTCCCGCTGAGTAAAACAAGGACTTTGTCACTGCTGGGAGATGTTTTATCCAAAAGTTCAAAATGGTTATACTATCTAGAAACAGGGATCCAAGGAGCTCACTTCCTGAAGGTTCAGCTGTTACAATCACATTTTATGGAAAAATCTTATCAGTGACTCCCTTCTTCCATTGAATGTAACATAATAACTGTCTGAAATCTGGCCCCTAGAGGGCACTGTTACTGTAAAAGAACAACACTTTAAACTATGATAACTCTGGGAAGACACTTCACCCAGAAGTGAACGTTCCCTTGTTTTACTTATCGCAAAAAATATCCTACAATGTATGTTTTGTCATCAAAAAGTTTACTGCTCCTTTAACTCACGCCATTTCCTGTACAATGCATTTGGTATGACGCCTTAAGACAGAGCAGAAGGGAACGCACTGAAATACCCTTAGGCGCAGTGGCATTAAAGCGAGGAATTTTGGCCCAATAGCTTGGTATATTGACACTGGACAAGTGTACCGGTCAAAACCTTAATTCCATTGTCTGATTTAAGGTGGAATCAAGGTCATACACGCACCCCAATGGGTTAACCCTTTGAGTGCCAGAGATGTATTGCATTGCATAGCAATGCATTGATTACCTCTCTGGCACTCAAAGGGTTAAAGGTGGAGTATCACCCCAAACGAGGTCTCCCACTAATAATTACCCATTTAGAGATATGCGTACCAATGGTACTATTAGCCAGCATAATTATCGTGTTAGTTGGAAATCCTTCTTGTGCTGAGACTAACGGCCAGGCAACAGCGACGGCGCAGGTTATCAGATCCCTCTAATGCGCTGTTACATGGCCGTCAGTCTTGACAGAAGTAGGATTTCCAACTATTGAGGTCATTATGCAGGCTAATATTGCCATTGGTACGTTTATCGCTAGATGGCAATTTATTGGGGGGGGGGCTTTATTTGGGGTGATAATTCCCCTTGAAAAACACTTACATGAGTAGAAATACGGGGCATTTTTATTTGCCCCACGGTGCTGTGTCTTTACCCTAGAAATGACCCTCTTTTCTTTTGAACAGTTTGACCACTGAGGCAGATGTATGAAGGAATTCTGTGCAAACGCTAGGAGACAAAAATATGCAAATTCACATTGATTGAAATGGGACTTTTAACCCACGAAATGCTAGTGATGGCTCCATAGCATTCCAAAGCTGGTTTTCTCAGGTTCCTTGTAGTACATCTCTCTTATTAGTATTACAAGGACAATAAAGGGTTACAGCAGATGAACCTGCATTTGACCTAACTAGCCATTATGAGAACCCATACAAGTTCTTGCAACAAAGAAAGATTTCAGCGGCTCCGGAGTTCCAGGCTAATATATCTCTAAAATGTGCGCAAACTAATGGAAAGACCACAACCTCTGCGCTCTGCCCAAAAAGACCTCCCCAGGTCCATGACATATAGCTCACATGAAAAAATAGACTGCACTATAAGGTAGTGTAAATCCATTGATAAAATCACAATACTTATTCAAACAATTAAAATCAGAATATAATCTCAATCCTCTCACGACCTCCAAGATGTAAGGATGTAGTCTATACTCATCAACGCGTTTCGCGTGAACCACGCTTACTCATGATATCCTCGCCTATTTTTTCATTTGAGCTATAACCCACACAAGTTACCCAAATGCCGGTTGCTTTTAACCCCTCGAATACTAGAGAAATCTCCAACGCATTGTGAAGCAATGAATTGAGACCTCTTTTTCAGCATTTCAAGGGGTTAAAAGCCCCATTTCAAACAGTCTGTATTTTTCTTTGTTTGTTATGATGTCAACAAACTGTTTGGCCCAGGACGGCAAAACTTTTGACTACATTTAAACTGTTTGTTAACCTTTTGAGTGCTAGACGGGTGCAAAAATACTTGTGAAGCAATGCACTGTGTATCTCTATGGCATTTAAAGTATTAACCCCTTGAATGCTAGAGAGGTCTCATGCATTGGAGACCTCACTAGCATTCAAGGGGTTAAAAATATAAAGAATACAATCCCTCTCCCTGCCCCCCCACACTGGGGCCCATGGCAGGTAAATTAGCTCTGCTTTGGGCCACAGTAATAGCTTCTCACCTCTCCCCAAACCCTTCCCTCCTCCCCATTCTCCTTTCTAGGTGAAACCCATTGATATCTCTCCGGGGCTGCTCCACGGAGCCCAGCGATCTCATTCGGTCTCCCAGAGTGAGACGTTTACCATTCGTTCTGGTCCAGTTGCTGGTGTTGGTGCACAATAAACATTGCACCGCAGGGAGTGCGGCATGAACAGAAGAGAATGAGATCATCGCCCCACAGATTCCCCGCAGGGTTTTGGGATGGGGGTGGGGGGACTGAGACCTGTGTATGTGGTGTGAGACCGCTGTCACCTTAACCTGAATTCCGGCACCTCAACAAGGACATTACAGTGGATCTGTCACTTTGTAACAAAGAGAGGATTTTGAAAGCTTCCAAAAAACACCTGTATTACTGTTGTCCATTTTTTTTAAATTTAAAAACAATTTTATTGGATAGTTATATTTATTTAAAGTGGAACTACCACCCCTGCTAAACTTGCCCCCAAATAATTACCCATCTGGTGACTAGCTGCTCAGTAGTGCTAGTCACCAGAATTATTACCTCATTATTGAGAATTCCTATTGCTTCCGGGACTGGCAGCCAGGAAACAGCGCAGACATCTTTGCATAGTGACGTCTGCACGGTCGCGCTGTCAGTCCCAGTCTGCTCTAGGAGGCGTTGTTAGAAGTCATATCGTACCGAAAGGAACTGACAGCGCAGGTGCACAGATGTCACTGTGCAAAGACGTCTGTGTTGTTTCCTGGCTGTCAGTCCGGGAGCAGTATAGAATTCTCTATAACGAGATAATAATTCTGGCGACTAGAACTATTGAGCAGCTAGTTGCCAGATGGGTAATTCTTTGGGGGCAACTTTAGGTGTGGTGGTAGTTACGCTTTAATTGTCAGTTCATGCAGATTAGACTGTACTGACCTTCATGCCAACCAGACACTAATATTCCACACTGCTGTCCCTCCCAACTGTCCCTTCCTGCCAGCCAGACACTAACATTCCACACTACTCTCATCACCTGCCACTTCCTTCCAGCCAGATATTAACATTCCACACTGCTCTCCATCCCAACTGTCCCTTCCTGCCAGCTAGACACTAACATTCCACACTGCTCTCCATCCCAATTGTCCCTTCCTGCCAGCTAGACACTATCAGCCCACACTGCTCTCCTTCAAACCTCTTGTCCCTTCCAGCCAGATACTAACATTACACATTGCTCTCCCTCCCAACTGTCACTTCCTTCCTGACAGAACTAGATCATTTGAATTTTGATAACCTGACATAAATAAAGTTATATGTCTCGTAAACTCTTGTTTGAAATAAAAAAAGGCTAATATAAATATAGGTAATTTCAAAAGCTCTTTGATAATAACCCCCAATTTACGTTATCTTGGCACAAAATTGTAATGGTCACTAGTACGCGTTCCTAAAGCATCATTCCCCGGCCTCCTAAACACAACTTTAATGAAGAAAGAGCATTCACAATCGCCGGGACGTTGTATTAAACGTTTGTGTAGTTTCTGAGTTATGTAGCGGTAGAGATTATGGTAATTAAGGCCGTGCAGGCACTTCCTGTCTTATCCTTACGTTACCCCCCCACACACACACACTGACTGATAGGTACTACTCAGCAGTGAACTGGCAACTTCCCCAGCACTGAAAGGGTTAAGTTTTAGTGAGTTGTGGCGTTAATGTAGGGAAAAGATATAAAGTGCCTGCACGGGCTTAAAGAGATAGTAATCCTTCGTTTTAACCTTATTTTATTTTGTAGGCATTAAAAAAACATGAAGAACGATATAAGTCTTATCTCTCAAAGCTTTATGGTTTGAGAGATATTCACAAGCAAAGTTCCCCCTCCCGCCCCTTTTACCTAGTGTAAGTCATCTCTTCTCAGATGTGGAATCCAGTCCATAGACCAGACAGATAACAGCAGGGGACAATCTTCTTCCTATGAGAACAATGAAAGCCCTGCCCCCCTTTTACCTAGTGTAAGCCATCTCTTCTCAGATGTGGAATCCAGTCCATAGACCAGACAGATAACAGAAGGGGACAATCTTCTTCCTATGAGAACAATGAAAGCCCTGCCCCCCTTTTACCTAGAGTAAGCCATCTCTTCTCAGATGTGGAATCCAGTCCATAGACCAGACAGATAACAGAAGGGGACAATCTTCTTCCTATGAGAACAATGAAATCCCTCCCGCCCCTTTTACCTAGTGTAAGCTTTCTCTTCTCAGATGTGGAATCCAGTCCATAGACCAGACAGATAACAGCAGGGGACAATCTTCTCCTATGAGAACAATGAAAGCCCTCCTGCCGCTTTTACCTAGTGTAAGCCATCTCTTCTCAGATGTGGAATCCAGTCCATAGACCAGACAGATAACAGAAGGGGACAATCTTCTTCCTGTGCAAAGAAACACCCGATCAGAGACGGATTGATGATTCCCTGCATGCTTTCTGGTCAGAGCGTCTGATATCAGCCCGTCTGACAATAAAAGATTGTGAGTACAATTTTGTTTCACTCAGAGTATTTAAAGGGATAGTAATACTTTATTATTACTATCCCCCATAATTTAGATATTTGTAAAATAATTTAATAGTCCCCAGGTTTCTCTCAAACCTTTATGGTTTGAGAGATAACTGAAGGCAAAGTTCCCCCCTTTCCAGAAGTCAGCGTTGTACTGACTGCAGGGGAAGTCTGCCGTACGACAGTCAGGCGGCTCTGCAGCAGAGCCGATATCCTGTTAGTGAAAAAGAATTATTTCACTGAAACGGTCTTGTACACGTGCTTGGTTTGTACTTGGTTTATAAGCACACGTAGAAGACTGTTTCAGTGAAATATTTATTTGTCACCAACGCGATCGCGGCTCTGCTGCAGAGCCGCATGATGAAAGTCAGACCAGATATCCCTGCAGTCAGCACAACGCTGACTTCAGGGAAGGGGGAGGGAGGGGGAACTTTGCCTTCGGTTATCTCTCATACCATAAAGGTCTGAGAGATGAACCTGGGGGCTATTACATTAATATTTTGCAAATATCTACAATATGGGGGATAGTAATAATAAAGTATTACTATCCCTTTAATTGTATATCACTATTGGCGCTCTCTTTTCTTTTCTATTTGTAGCTGGAATCCTTATATCGCTTTGGGAGAGCGAGTTGGAGAGAGCAGCCGTCTAAGAGGAGAAATCGTCCTATACTGCGCCTGGGGAGCGGTTAGAATTTCCCCGGCTGCTTTTGAAGTTGGAAGAAGCATAGGCTGTCACTGCAGCATTTATCCTTGTGAGAGAGCGCACTGGCTGGGTGTCGGTGGTGGTGAATTTTTGGTCCATATTGATATACACAGTGGCGCTCCCTGTATTCTTCTCCCTCTTCTCTCTTGTTGAGCGGAACCAATAGGCTTTCACTTTTCCCAGAAATAAAACAGTGAACATTTCCTAAACTGGACTTTTGGTTAATAAGACACATAGTTTTGAATGAAGTTTGGGAATATAATGTAATTAAGGTTGCCACCCAGCCGGTATTTTACCGGCAGGCCGGTAAAAAATTGGCTTCTGTCCAATCTTAAGTCTATGGAGGGAATGCCATGGCCGGTATTTTTTTTGAAGAAAAGGTGGCAACCCTAAATGTAATAGGTCTGCTTTAACCCTTTAAGGACCAGATCGGTGTGCAACTCATCACTTTACAATGCACTGCAAACCTCTCTGCCTTAAAGGAGCAGTAAACTTGTTTTTATGAAAAACTACATGTTATAGAGCTTTTCCTGCTGCATACCTCCCAACATTTCAAATGGCCAACGAGGGACACTTGTGTTTTAGTTGGTGTTTTTAGGGGCGTGGCTGGTGGGCGGGGAATTTTTAGGTTACTTTTTCACTTATTGACACCTCTTTGTGTAACTGAATAAACAATTTAGAGCAAAACCAAAGTATTTTATTTACACAGATTCAATTACAAACACATATACTGAAGATTAACTAAACATTTATGTGAATTTCATTGCTGTGGAGCAATGTGATAGACTAATATATACACCACTCACTCTGATGTCCTAAAAAGAGGGACAACAGGGTAGAAAAGAGGGACAGGGGGATTTGGGTCTCAAAGAGGGACTGTCCCTCCTAAAGAGGGACACTTGGGAGGTATGCTGCTGAGTAAAACAAGGTCAGTCCCACCACTGTCAGTTGTTTTATTCAAAAGTTACAACAGTTCAAATAATCAGGAAGTGACTTTACAGTGTGATTACTTCCTGGAAGTTCTAATTGACAGGAAGCGACTCAGCAGTTTCTATCACACTGTATGTCACTGACTTTCTTGTCCATTAGAATGTAACAGAATAAGGAATTGGAATTTGACCACTAAATCGCACTGCTAATGTACAAAAACATGAGTTTAAACTGTAATAACGCTGGAAATATGCATCTCTTTGAAGTGGGAGTACCCTTATTTTACCAATCAGGAAATATCCTACAATATATATATATTCATAAATAAAATTTTACTGCTCCTTTAAAGGGTTATAGGACATCAAGGCAGTCTAAGGCCTTAGAGTTTAAAAAAAAGATGCATTTTTATACAGATGAATAAGACAAGGTACAATTTTTGGACTTGAGATGATTATTTTACATTTCTATTATTAACTAGATTGCCCCTTGGATGCTACTAATGTCTCCAATATGACGTGTCTATCATTCCAGCGGTTACAGTTCATATTTCATATAAATTCTAGGTAGGAAGGGGTCAGCCCTTAGAGAACGATGTCAACAGATATTAAAGTGGATCCAACATACAACTGTCCCTCAAATTAATCCATATTATTTACATAAACCTAATTTTTCAGACACTGGATTTAAGAAACAGAAAAGTAATTGGTTTTTGCAAGTTTTTAGGTTATTTCTAATTATTACTTTCCACTTGATCGTGTGAACAAAATATAATGTCAGGCCAAGGAGACGGACTAAAGGCGAAATCTGAAAAGCCAGGGGAACCGCGAGCTGAAATATCCTCCTGATGCAGAACGGCCTAACGCAGCGTGACATGAGACATCAGTGACCTGCAGGACATGTATAGGATACCGCAGTGTGACACGAGACATCAGTGACCTGCAGGACATGTATAGGATACCGCAGCGTGACATGAGACATCAGTGACCTGCAGGACATGTATAGGACAGGCGGGGTGGATGAACTGAAAGGAACTGAGTTGGAGACCTATCTAGCATTCTAAGGGTTAACCCTTTGAATGCCAGAGAGGTACAGAACACATTGCAAAGCAATGCATTGTTCGTGGGAGAGGCAATATCAAGAATTTTTAGGTTATTTCATGAACTACTGACACCTCTTTTTGTGACTGAATAAATGATGTAGAGCAACACCAAAGTATTTTATTACACAGATTAATTTATATGCACATTAGTGTCAGGGTGATACACTTATATACACACCACACAGTCTGATCTCCTAAACACAGGGACACCAGGGTGATACACTTATATACACACTTCACGGTCTGATCTCCTAAACACAGGGACACCAGGGTGATACACTTCTATACACACCACACGGTCTGATCTCCTAAACACAGGGACACCAGGGTGATACACTTCTATACACACCACACAGTCTGATCTCCTAAACACAGGGACACCAGGGTGATACACTTATATACACACCACACAGTCTGATCTCCTAAACACAGGGACACCAGGGTTATACACTTATATACACACACCACACAGTCTGATCTCCTAAACACAGGGACACCAGGGTGATACACTTCTATACACACCACACAGTCTGATCTCCTAAACACAGGAACACCAGGGTGATACACTTATATACACACCACACAGTCTGATCTCCTAAACACAGGGACACCAGGGTGATACACTTATACACACACCACACAGTCTGATCTCCTAAACACAGGGACACCAGGGTGATACACTTATATACACACCACACAGTCTGATCTCCTAAATACAGGGACACCAGGGTGATACACTTCTATACACACCACACAGTCTGATCTCCTAAACACAGGGACACCAGGGTGATACACTTATATACACACCACACGGTCTGATCTCCTAAACACAGGGACACCAGGGTGATACACTTATATACACACACCACACAGTCTGATCTCCTAAACACAAGGACACCAGGGTGATACACTTATATACACACCACACAGTCTGATCTCCTACACACAGGGACACCAGGGTGATACATTTATATACACACCACACAGTCTGATCTCCTACACACAGGGACACCAGGGTGATACACTTATATACACACCACACAGTCTGATCTCCTACACACAGGGACACCAGGGTGTTACACTTATATACACACCACACAGTCTGATCTCCTAAACACAGGGACATCAGGGTGATACACTTATATACACACCACACAGTCTGATCTCCTAAACACAAGGACACCAGGGAGGGAAAGAGGGATTTGTATCTCAAACAGATACTGTCCCTCCTAAAAAGGAACACTTGGGAGGAACAGACCCATAATATCTCCTAAAAAGGTATACTTGGGAGGCATGGACCCCTAATATCGCCTAAAGAGGAACACTTGGGAGGTATGGACCCCTAATATCTCCTAAAGAGGGACACTTGGGAGGTATGGACCCCTAATATCTCCTAAAGAGGGACACTTGGGAGGTATGAACCCCTAATATCTCCTAAAGAGGGACACTTGGGAGGTATGGAGCCCTAATATCTCCTAAAGAGGGACACTTGGGAGGTATGGAGCCCTAATATCTCCTAAAGAGGAACACTTGGGAGGTATGGACCCCTAATATCTCCTAAAGAGGGACACTTGGGAGGTATGGACCCCTAATATCTCCTAAAGAGGGACACTTGGGAGGTATGAACCCCTAATATCTCCTAAAGAGGGACACTTGGGAGGTATGGACCCCTAATATCTCCTAAAGAGGAACACTTGGGAGGTATGGACCCGTAATCTGTATAATGTAAAGCGCTAGCCTGAGAAGCTCCCTGTGTGCATAACCGCACATGCTCAGTAGAGACTGTTGGAATGATGCAGTCATGCGCAGTAGAGACTGTCCGAAAGCGCTGTTCCAGAACGAGGCGCTCCAAACGTCTCACCACCTGTCTCTGCTCCCGGCTCCGGGGCAGCAGCTGGGGCCGCTGGGTGACACTTTAGCACATGTACATGGGCTTTTATATTAATATCTCCTATAAAGGGACACAGGAGGTATGGACCCTTAATATCGCCTATTCCAAGCCGACTTTTATCTCCTTTATATTGTTGGCAAAGAGTGACAGTCTGGATGGAGAGTAGTGTGGAATATTACTATATAGCTGGCAGGAAATGGCAGATGGGATAGAGAGAAGTACAGTACTGTCTTATATTCATAAACTGGCAAATAATACAAATTATCTCAAAAACTGTTGTTTGAAATGAAACATTGCTAACATAATTATAGGGGATTTTGAAGTTTCTAAATCCCCAGTTTTTTTTTTTACAAAGTGACGTTCCACTTTAAGAGTTTCTTAATCCTGAAATGATAGGTTTTTTTCTGCGCTATATCTCTTTAATGTGAATAAAACAACAATCTATTATTTCCCTCTGTTGGTCAGATCCCGTCATGGCAGCCAACGTCTGAGCGTCACACAGTAGTCTGAGGCACAGCGACCCTCCATCATCATCATCACACTGAATGGAACAATTCACACGCTTATATACAGATACAGAGGTTAAACCCAAACACATGAAGAAATAAAATAAAGTGATGCTGGAAGCATTTGGTAACAGCTGGGCCAGATGACTGACTCAATTGGGGTCCATGAGGAAGGAATTAAGGAGCTGACTGCAGCCCAGTGACAGACACTTTAATCAGGAACCACGAAGCTGATTGACAAGACAGGAAGCTAAATGACAGGAAAAATGGAAACAGAAGGACGGATACGAGGAAGGGGCAGTCTGGGTCAGCCAACGACAAAAGTAATCAAGAACGACAGGCCATAATCCAGCCTTCCCTGCCTGGCACAGGGCGAGCTACAAACAGTGCACAGTCATGTATATATTTATCTATATTTATCTATATATATCTATATATCTATATAATCAGCCTGGGCTTATCTGGACGAGAATGCACACAGTAGAATGAAACATAAGTCTTTAATGTGTAAAAAATACTTCACACAACCAAACGTTTTTGGTCCTTCATGGGACCTTCATCAGGGTAACAAAAGCATGCAAGAAATTGCACATTTAAATACCTTAAAGGGATAGTAATGTTTCATAATAAAAGCAGCTCTAATTAATCATCATAGTATTTGGACTTTGGAGAGTGTTATTTCAATTCTGTCAGAGTTGTAGTACAAGAGTAATTCAATGACAAAGTATCCCCCTCCCGCCCCTTTTACTGATGTAACACTGCTCAGCCAGATCAGAAGGGAGGTGCCCAGGTAGACTGCAGAGAGGGACAATCTTCAATTAAGATAAGGGAAAAACCTGAAAAACTTGTCAAGGGGGACAGGGCTTTCATTGTTCTCATAGGAAGAAGATTGTCCCCTTCTGTTATCTGTCTGGTCTACGGACTGGATTCCACATCTGAGAAGAGATGGCTTACACTAGGTAAAAGGGGGGCAGGGTTTTCATTGTTCTCATAGGAAGAAGATTGTCCCCTTCTGTTATCTGTTTGGTCTATGGACTGCATTCCACATCTGAGAAGAGATGGCTTACACTAGGTAAAAGGGGCGGGAGGGGAAACTTTGATTGTGAATATCTCTCAAACCATAAAGGTCTGAGAGATTAGACTTATATCGTTCTTCATGTTTTTTTAATGCCTACAAAATAAAATAAAGATAAAACAAAGTATTACTATCCCTTTAAGAGTTAAGGAACACCCCCAGCATCCACATTGCCCTCCAGACATGCTCCCGACGTCAGGCGACGTTCACCGGAGAGCCGGTGCATGACGTCACCGTCAAGGGGCAGATCCAGGGGCAACGAGAAAAAACTGGAGAAGAGAAAATAATCCATCACAAAGTACAAACAACCAAAGAAACAATAAACACACAGTGTTGCAGAAAACAGAAAATAAAGGATACATAAAAAAACAAATGTTCTTAAGAATAAATATCCCCATACATCCCAAGTGTCCCTCTTTGAGACCCAAATCCCCTGTCCCTCTTTTCTACCCTGTTGTCCCTCTTTTTAGGACATCGGAGTGAGTGATGTATATATTAGTCTATCACATTGCTCTACAGCAATGAAATTCATATAAATGTTTAGTTAATCTTCATTATATGTGTTTGTAATTGAATCTGTGTAAATAAAATACTTTGGTCTTGCTCTAAATCATTTATTCAGTTATACAAAGAGGTGTCAATAGGTGACAAAGTAACCTAAAAATTCCCCGCCCACCAGCCACGCCCTTAGAAACACCACCTAAAACACAAGTGTCCCTCTTTGGCCATTTGAAATGTTGGGAGGTATGTATCCCCAAGATCTGAGGAGACTATAATGGAACAGCAAAAGAGAAAAGAGAAAGCAAGATTAACCCCCTGGATGCCAAATTGGGACAACACGCACTGCATATCAGCGAGCAGCATGTCACACCGGCATCCGGAGGGTCAGTGTGCAGGAAGCATAACATATATAAGTGCAGTGAACACAGACGTGACAGGCCCCGCCTCATACACAGCCGCGAGTACTCGCAACAATGTAGCACAGTGAGATCAAATGACAATATAAGCCGGCAAGAAGAAATACAGCAGCTCAGGCCCGCGTTGTGGAGTAATAAAACCCGCAAGACAAGACTATCACATATTAAAAGAAACAAAATCCAATACCATCAGTAACAAACATCACAGGTCACATCGCGCCATGTTCTGCCATGTCATGATAGTCCGGTATCCCGTTACTCTGGTTCCAATTACAATTTTAGACCAAATATAAACCAACAAATACGAGGTCGCCAGCTGAAGGAGGCCACTAACATTAATGTACAATAATGTCCAAAAAATGATCAGCAATCCTTATCCTGGAGGTGGATGCATCAGATAGTAATCCCAAATCAAGTGTCCCTGTGATAAGGAATGAGGAGAGAAAGGAATCACTGTGGTGTCACTTATACCAGGGATTGTCCCATACACACGTCCATCCAGGTCCTGTAGGATTGATTATATACTCGCTGTAGGTACTTCACACCTTGTCACAAACACTACACACACACACATACACATACACACACACACACTCATATAACACACCCAAACACACACACACACACACATATAATACACACACACAAACATACACACACACATATAACACACAGACACAAATACATATAACACACACACACATACACAAATATAACACACACACACACAAATACATATAACACACACACAAATACTTACACACATATGACACACACACAAATACATATAACATACAAAAACACATACACACACACACACACACACACAAACATACACACATATAACACACACACATACACAAACACATACACACACATATCACACACAAATACACACACACACACATATAACACACAAATACATATAACACACAAACACATATACATACATATAACACACAAACACACAAACACATACATACATGCAAACACATACACACACACACATATAACACACACACACAAACACATACACACACGCACATATAACACACAAACACACACACACGCACATATAACACACACAAATACATACACACACATATAACACACACACATACATACACACAAAACACACATACCCAACACTCAAACACACAAACACTACACACACACATACATACATACACACACACACTTATAACACACACACACACACAAACACACACACATACATACACATATAACACACACAAACATATAACACAAATACACACACACACATATATAACACACAAACACATACACACACATATAACACACACAAACACTACACACATACACAAATATAACACACAAGCACACACACACATACATACACACATACCCAGCACACACACACAAACACTACACACACACACATCTCTCTTTCAGTGTGATTTTGTTTCATACAGGAGTTGTGTTGAGGAAGACAAGTAGGGGTTATAAGACTTTTCCTCTAGAATAATACAGGTTCTCTGACTGCTGAGAACAGACAATATGTCACACACCCCTCTGGAAACTCAAAGGGTTAATGGTACATTTTTTTTTTTACATTTTGGAGCCACTTACGAGGGTCAGGGATAAGCACCCCAATGCTTCATTTATCATGAATATGTGTTTTTTCCCATCCATTTAGGAGACATTACTGTAATGGCACCTTTTAAATTAATGGAACGTTGTTAATTTGTGTCTCTTATTTCCTGGTAGGCTTGCCCCAGAATTGCTCTGCTTTTGTTTAGTGCATACGGCCCTTATACGAGCCCCCCCCCCCCCATGCTGCACCTTCTCCTTCATCCCTCTGTCCATCAGCGGAGCCCATGTTACTGTGTCACACTGACATGTGCCGCTGACAAGTCCCATTGAGGGGATATTTCACACCGAGCAATTGTTTTCTACACGATTTAGATTTGATAAAAGCAGAAATAAAAACCTCCTTCACATTTCACATGGATTTTGACTAATTCTGACTGATAAATAAGACGTGGCTGATTAAATCACTGACAGCAGTAAAACGTGTACTGCGCTATTGCACTGTATCTGCTGTTATATCTGAGTTTAAACAGGTCACTTAAACAGAGCTATGAGACAGAGCGATTTAACCCTTTGAATGCCAGAGGAGTATCCAACATACTCAAAGGGTTAAGCTGGCTTTTTACAAACCTCCATATTCCTGAAACCCCAACAATCATCTGTCGTTGGAGGGGGGCACCTGCAGAGGTCTGACGTGAGCATCGGCCTAATATTATTGGCTGCAGATTTGTTCATTCATTTCGGAACAAATGCAGAATTTAAGGAAAAATGCATGTTTCATGATATTTGGATTTAACTAAGAAACAAATGGCATGGAACTTGCAGTTCAAGAAACATGAACATCACTTTCAACATTTTTGTTTAATTCCATTAATTTATTCATTCATTCACATGTTTACACACATTCTTACACCACTGATAACACGTAATACACTTACCTTGATGTTGGAGGTACAGCAGTGCCCCTCAAGTTCCATGCCTCTTGCATCTTCAATTAAAGGGATAGTAAAACTGAGTAAAACAAGAGTACTCCCACTGCTTAAAGGTGTTTCATTCAAAAGTTATTAATTTTCAAAGTTGAATTTTTTTAGGTGCAATATCACAGTAGCCTGAAATTGTACAGTGGTGCTGTTGCTACACCATCCTATGAAGATTTATGGTCCCGGGACCAGAGCTGTCCATAGGATGGTGTAGCAACAGCGCCACTGTACAATTTCAGGCCCCTGTGATATTGCACCTAAAAAAATTCAACTTTGAAAATTAATAACTTTTGAATGAAACACCTTTCAGCAGTGGAAGTACTCTTGTTTT
Source organism: Rhinophrynus dorsalis (assembly GCA_037306005.1). Lineage (NCBI taxonomy): Eukaryota > Metazoa > Chordata > Amphibia > Anura > Rhinophrynidae > Rhinophrynus > Rhinophrynus dorsalis. The sequence continues at coordinate 9,435,745 of CM074721.1, forward strand.
ACTCAGAGTGATAAACCCTACAACATATTTTTTTTAACATTTTAAGTATTACTATCCCTTTAAGTAAAAAATATATATAAAAAAATGAAACCCCACTGACACCTACAAAATTTAAAAAAAAAAAAAAAAGCAAACAAACCTTAATCCTGCTAGGGCAGTTGCCTGAGCCAAAATGAGGAAAAAAAAATGAAAAGGGATTGACTTGTATATGGTCATCTCGGTTTAAATGAATTCCCACTCTCTCATTGGCTGGGATTGTGGGCTTACTCAGGGCACATAACATACCCTGCAGTAACCGGTATCCTTTTAAAAGGTCGCATGCAACCCCGTCACATACATTAACTATGTCGCCATGAGAAAAATGGAGACATGAGAATCTTGCACTGCATGACAGCGTGAGATTCTCATGTCGCGTACTGAAGGTTGCATATTATGTCTAAGTGCAACATGATTTACCCCAACGGGTCTTATAGCCTTTAAAAGTGCAAACAGATTTACTTAAACTTGTCTTTGAGCCTTCAATATGCTTCTTACACCTCAATATCAGTGGCAGCTCAAACATCAAACAAAACCCGTTCACCTGGGAGGCTGGGAGGTGAAGAGAATGACAGATGATCCGCTATCCAGAGCCACCCAGCTGAACGGGTTTCGTTTGATGTTTGTGCTGTTTGAGCTGCCACGGATATTGATATGCACATTTGGACATGCAGTACGTATGTTTGCATCAGTAGAAAAGCTGCTTCCAAAATTGGTATCTTTCCAAATGTTCATCCACTACGTTTGCCAGCACTGCATGCATCTTCCAAACTCAAGATGCCCCTGCCATACTTCTTTCTCGGACTAACACTGCCCAGTATGTGGTAGGCCTCACCCACCTCTACAAATCGACCGGCAGCTTCTTCACGTCCAGGATTCCAATCTGGGTGATAGAGAAAGGACTGCTTGTAATAGGCATCAATGCGGGCTGAAGTGCTGTTTCAGCAAGCGACATGAGAATCTTGCACTTTCTTGCTGTGCGAGATTCTCATGTCGCCATTTTAACCATGGTGACATGGTTAATGCATTAACACGATGTTTTCTATGTGACCATTTAAAAGTAAACCCCGTAACCTCAGCTCCTAGCCAACATCTAGCTGGAGGGGTCACAGATACACAAAAATTCACCCCTCCAGTCACTCTTACTTAACTCATTAACCAGTGGTGCAACAATAGGGGTTGCACCTGCGACCGGGACCATCACTTCAGGTGTCCGGCCTCCCCTGTGACCCCCCGCCTGGCGCCACGAACATAAATTAGCTGCTCTCGGCATTCTTGTAATGCAGAGCACTGGGAGATGACATCCCAGTGCTCTGAATTATTGGAGAGGTCCACACGGGAGCACCAGGTCTTCATAGAGGTCTGTGCCGAAAGAGGCACAGACTTCTACTGCCACGCCGCTGGACCACCAGGGAGGTAGGAAACGGACACTGGGGGCAATGTGTAGAGTTGGAGGCAATGTGGAGAGGTGGATATTGGGGGCAATGTGAAGAGTTGTGGGCAATGTGGAGAGGAGGATATTGGGGGCAATGTGGAGAGGAAGACATTGGGGGCAATGAGGAGAGTTGGGGGCAATGTGGAGAGGAGGACATTGGGGCAATGTGGAGAGGTAGATATTGGGGACAATGTGGAGAGATGGGGCAATTTGAAGAGGATATTCACGGCAATATGGAGAGTTGGGGGCAATGTGTAGAGGAGGACATTGGGGGCAATGAGGAGAGTTGGGGGCAATGTGGAGAGTTGGACATTGGGGGCAATGTGGAGAGATGGATGTTGGGGGCAATGTGGAGAGGAGGACATTGGGGGCAATGTGGAGAGGAGGACATTGGGACAATGTGGAGAGGTGGATGTTGGGGCCAATGTGGAAAGTTGAGGGCAATGTAGAGAGGAGGACATTGGGGTCAATGTGGACATTGGAGGAAATGTGGAGAGGTAGATATTGGGGGCAATGTGAAGAGGACATTGGGGGCAATGTGAAGAGTTGGGGGCAAAGTGGAGAGGAGGACATTTGGGGGCAATGTGGAGAGGTAGATATTGGGGGCAATTTGGAGAGTTGGTGGCAATGTGAAGAGGAGAACATTGGGGGCAATGTGGAGAGGTGGAGGTAATGTGGAGAGGAGGATATTGGGGCAATGTGTAGAGGAGGACATTGGGGGAAATGAGAATAGTTGGGGTCAATGTAGAGAGTTGGACATTGCGGGCAATGTGGAGAGATGGATGTTGGGGGCAATGTGGAGAGGAGGACATTGGGGGCAATGTGGAGAGGAGGACATTGGGGGAAATGAGAATAGTTGGGGGCAATGTGGAGAGTTGGACATTGCGGGCAATGTGGAGAGGTGGATGTTCGGGTCAATGTGGAGAGGAGGACATTGGGACAATGTGGAGAGGTGGATGTTGGGGCCAATGTGAAGAGGTGAGGGCAATGTGGAGAGGAGGACATTGGGGGCAATGTGGACATTGGGGGCAATGTGGAGAGGTAGATATTGGGGGCAATGTGGAGAATTGGGGGCAGTGTGGCAAGGTGGACATTGGGGGCAATGTGGAGAGTTGGGCACAATGTGGAGAGGAGGACATTGAGGGCAATGTGGAGAGTTGGCGGCAATGTGGAGAGGTGGACATTGGGGGCAATGTGGAGAGGTGGACATAGGGGACAGTGTGGAGATACCCAATGGGGGCAATGTGGTCAGGGGGGCCCATGACATCATCTCCCAGTGCTCAGCATGAAGAGAAGACCGCGTGGGAGCTCCAGCAGCTACAGGTCTGTGCCAAAGGAGGCACATACAGACCTCTCCTGCCGCTGGGCCACCAGGGAAGAGGTAGGAAAAGGACACTGAGGGGCAATGTGGAAATGATGGGGCAATATGGATCTGATGGGGGCAAGATGGAGATGATGGCAATGCAGAGATGGTGGGGCAATGTATGTGAGGGTAAGTTGGAGCTGATGGCAATATGGACCTGATGGGGGGCAATATGGAGATGAAGGGGGCAATGTGAGGGTAAGTTGGAGCTGATGGGGCAATATGGACCTGATGGGGGGCAATATGGAGATGAAGGGGGCAATGTGAGGGTAAGCTGAAGCTGATGGGGAGCAGTGTGGAGCTGATGGGGGCAATATGGAGCTGATTGGGGCACTGTGAGGGTAAGTTGGAGCTGATGGGGGCAATATGGAGATGATGGAGGCAATGTAAGGGCAATATGGAGATGATGGGGGGCAATGTGGAGATTAGGAACACTGTGGAGGTGTCCAGTGGAGATGGCCAATGGGGGGGTGCGCTTCAGATTTCTGTGCCTACAGGCTCCTGAGATGTAAATTCTTTCCTTTTTTTTAAATACATATTTTGAATAAATAATTATGAGAAGTGCCCTTTTTTTCATTTGAGCCCCTGACCCCCAAAATCTCTGTGTACACCCCTGCCCTGGTGAGTTAGAAATTGCCAGACAAGAGTGCTGGATTTCATCCCCCTCTTTCATTCATCTCTTCTACTTCTCTCTCTCACAATCTCACTCACTCCCAATCCTCCCATTCTCTCTCCCTCGCCCTCTCCCCACATCCGTCCCTCTCTCACTCCTCCCTTACACTGCTCCTGCCCGCTCTCTTTCTTACGCTCTCTCTCTCTCGCTCCCATCCCCAATCCGCTCGTCCCTCCTTTATTCATTCCAAATCAGAGCAGATGTTACCAGGATTTTCTTCAATTCCTTCACACAATGAATCATGGACATTTCGCACAACACCTACGTACTGCGCCAAAATACGGAGCGCTTTAGTGCATAGCAGGGTTGTTTTATTACACAAATATTGTATTCAGGTGGCATTTGTCATTTAAAGGATCAGTAAAGTGCTATTATGAATAAAACATATAGTTTAGGGCTTTCACATCTGCTATAACAAGGATACCACCACCACTGGCAAGTGCTTTATTCAAAAGTTATAACAGACCAAACTGAAATGAAGTGAATGAGCTGCTGCTATCGCATTCAATGGATAATTGTAGTCAGTGACTCACCTCTCCTACTGAAGCATTAGAATAACCGTCTAGACACCAGGGGTGAGATTCACTTAGCAGTGATAAAGAGGTGATAAAGTGGACATGACTTCTCTAGTGATATCACTTCTCCAGTTCCTATGTTATTCTATGGAACCTATGCACTAAGATCTCCAAAGCTGAATAAATCTTAGTGCATTGGTTCTATAGAATAATATAGGAACTGGAGAAGTGATATCACTAGAGAAGTTATCTCCACTTTATCACCTCTTTATCACTGCCTAGCGAATCTCACGCCTGGTGTCTAGACGATTATTCTATCGCTTCAGTAGGAGAGGTGAGTCACTGACTACATTTCTCCATTGAATGCAATAGCAGAAGCTCATCCACTTAATTTCAGTTTGGTCTGTTATAACTTTTGAATAAAGCACCTGCCAGTGGCGGTGTTATCCTTGTTACAGAAGCAGGGAAAGCCCTAAACTATATGTTTATCTCTTTATCACTGCTTAGTGAACCCCCCACCCTAGATATCACTAGTAATATAAAAATACATCTATTTGAACTGCTGTTCTACAGTATTCTTGTTTTACTCAGTGGGAAAACCCTAACAATATGTTTCTTTTTTCATAATAAATGTTTACTGTTGCTTTAAGAGTTTTATTCTTGTTGTTCCTATAGAAAGAGAGAGGAATTGTGACTTTGGGACGTATTTATCAAACTGAAGTGGAGCAAACCAAACATACCATAGGGCTGAAATGAAAATTGTGCAAATCGTCATTGATTTGCTATGTGAAGCAATGCATTGGAAACTTACCTAGCATTCATGGAGTTAACCCTCTGAGTGCCAGAGAACTACGCAATGCAAAGCTATGCGTTGCGCTCCCATCCGGCACTCATAGGGTTACAATCGACCTTTAACTCAATGGGAATTTTCATTATCTCACCCTCCAACGGTGCACTTGGGTCATTTCAGAATTGCTCTTCTCTGGCTTGATGTATATGGCCCTGTGTTTGTTTCCAGGACTAAAAGAAGTGAAGATCAGGTGAGATTGTATGTGAAGAACACACACAGCCCCATTGTACAGTAATTCCCAGCGAGCGCACAGCGAGTCGTTACCTTGACATTAATAAAGAGAAACCATGGTTATCAGACTGAAATAGACAACAATGGCAGGAGGCAGGCACCTGCGGGGGGGATCTGTCAAGTGGAAACGCCTGAAATCACATCCACATCTGCATCTCATTAACCGTTTGAGTGCTAGAAGGAATGCGCCGGAGACATCTCAAGTATCTAGGCTGACCATCCCTCACCTTTAAAGGGATAGTAATACTTTATTTTATCTTTATTTTATTTTGTAGGCATTAAAAAAACATGAAGAACGATATAAGTCTTATCTCTCAAACCTTTATAGTTTGAGAGATATTCACAAGCAAAGTTTCCCCTTTTACCTAGTGTAAGCCATCTCTTCTCAGATGTGGAATCCAGTCCATAGACCAGACAGATAACAGCAGGGGACAATCTTCTTCCTATGAGAACAATGAAAGCCCTTCCCCCCTTGACAAGTTTTTCAGCTTTTTCCCTTATCTTAATTGAAGATTGTCCCTCTCTGCAGTCTACCTGGGCACCTCCCTTCTGATCTGGCTGAACGGGGGGGGGGACTTTGTTTGTGAATATCTCTTAAACCATAAAGGTCTGAGAGATAAGACTTATATCGTTCTTCATGTTTTTTTAATGCCTACAAAATAAAATAAAGTTAAAATGAAGTATTACTATCCCTTTAAAAAGGGACACACATGAAAAATGCATACTACAGGGCTGCTTTGATTTTGGTGCACTCCTGAAATATGCCTATGTGTCCCTTTTAAAAGGTGAGGTCTGGTCAGCCTACAAGTATCCCACACGTTAAACGAGCTCCCGAGGAATGAAATGTTCGCCACGTGTGTATATATCAGTTATCAGCGCAATGGGCTGGCAATTCCACGGAATCCTATCATTTACTAACCTACCAGCGCCAGACGCTCGTGCCATGTGGACATGAATGGTGCAGTCTGTGGGGGTTTTGTCTCCTTCCTGTGTTCTACTGCTTGTTTAAAGGGATAGTAATACTTCGTTTTAACTTTATTTTATTTTGTAGGCATTAAAAAAACATGAAGAACGATAAGTCTTATCTCTCAAACCTTTATGGTTTGGAAGATATTCACAAGCAAAGTTTCCCCTCCCGCCCCTTTTACCTAGTGTAAGACATCTCTTCTCAGATGTGGAATCCAGTCCATAGACCAGACAGATAACAGCAGGGGACAATCTTCTTCCTATGAGAACAATGAAAGCCCTTCCCCCCCCCTTGACAAGTTTTTCAGGTTTTTCCCTTATCTTAATTGAAGATTGTCCCTCTCTGCAGTCTACCTGGGCACCTCCCTTCTGATCTGGCTGAGCAGTGTTACATCAGTAAAAGGGGCAGGAGGGGGACACTTTGTCATTGAATGACTCTTGTACTACAACTCTGACAGAATTGATATAACACTCTCCAAAGTCCAAATACTATGATGATTAATTAGAGCTGCTTTTATTATGAAACGTTACTATCCCTTTAAGCCTACAAATACCAGAAGGGTACACAATGTATTACTTCACAAAGTGCAGCGCGCCCCTCTGTCACTGAAAGGTTGAAGGCAATGTACTAAAGGAGATGCGTATGCCATTTCCCTATGTATGCTCTGTGACTGGCGTACTCTACTGAGGATCATTCCTGGGATAGTTTTCTTCTAGAGTCCCCAGAGGTGACACTTGTGGTGCAGGGGGGAGGATATAAATGATGCGATTCGTGTAACAAAGAGGTGGGGCTTGACTGTGGGTGGGGACAGTGCTTAATAGGCTGTGTAATAAAGTGGGTAGGAGGTGGACAGAAAAGGATGGGAAGGATGACAAGTGGGAGGGAAGTGGGAGGAACAGGGTGGGAAGGAGGAGAAGTGGGTGGGAAGTGGGAGGAACAAGGTGGGAAGGAGGAGAAGTGGGAGGGAAGTGGGAGGAACAGGGTGGGAAGGAGGAGAAGTGTGAGGGGAATGGGAGGAACAGGGTGGGAAGGAGGAGACGTGTGAGGGGAATGGGAGGAACAAGGTGGGAAGGAGGGGAAGAGGGAGTGAAGTGGGTGGAACAGGGTGGAAAAGGAGGAGGAGAGGGAAGGAAGTTGGAGGAACAGGGTGGGAAGGAGGAGGAGTGGGAGGGAAGAGGGAGAAGAAGGGTGGGAAGGAGGAGGAGTGAGAGGGAAGTGGGAGAAGCAGGGTGGGAAGGAGAGGAGTGGGATGGAAGTGGTAGGGACAGGGTGAGAAGGAGGAAAAGTGGGTGGGAAGTGGGAGGAACAGGGTGAGAAGTAGGAGAAGTGGGTGGGAAGTGGGAGGAACACGGTGGGAAGGAGGAGAAGTGGGTGAGAAGTGGGAGGAACAGGGTGGGAATAAGGAGAAGTGGGAGGGAAGTGGGAGGAAAAGGCTGAGAAGGAGGAGAAGTGGGAGGGAAGTGGGAGCAGCATGGTGAGAAGGAGGAGAAGTGGGTGGGAAGTGGGAGGAACAAGGTGGGAAGGAGGAGAAGTGGGTGGGAAGTGGGAGGAACAGGGTGAGAAGGAGGAGAAGTGGGTGAGAAGTGGGAGGAGCATGGTGGGATGGAGGAGAGGTGGGTGAGAAGTGGGAGGAACAGGGTGGGAAGGAGAAGAAGTTGGAAGGAAGTGGGAGGAACAGGGTGAGGAGGAGGAGAAGTGGGAGGGAAGTGGGAGGAACAGGTGGGAAGGAGGAGAAGTGGGAGGAAGCGAAAAGAACAGGGTGGGAAGGAGGAGAAGTGGGAGGGAAGTGGAAGAAACAGGGTGGGAGGGAGGAGAAGTGGGAGGAACAGGGTGGGAAGGAGGAGAAGTGGGTGGAAAATGGAAGAAACAGGGTGGGAGGGAGGAGAAGTGGGAGGGATGTGGGAGGAAAAAGGTGAAAAGGAGGAGAAGTGGGAGGAACAGGGTGAGAAGGAGGAGAAGTGGGAGGGAAGTGGGAGGAGCAGGGTGTTGAAGAAGGAGAAGTGGGAGGGAAGTGGAAGGAACAGGGTGGGAGGGAAGAGAAGTGGGAGGGAAGTGGGAGGGTGGGAAGGAGGAGAAGTGGGTGGGAAGTGGGAGGAACATGGTGTGAAGGAGGAGAAGTGGGAGGAAAGTGGGAGGAACAGGGTGTGAAGGAGGAGGAGAAGTGGGAGGGAAGTGGGGGGAACAGGGTGGTGAAGGAGGAGACGTGTGAGGGGAATGGGAGGAACAAGGTGGGAAGGAGGGGAAGAGGGAGTGAAGTGGGTGGAACAGGGTGGAAAAGGAGGAGGAGAGGGAAGGAAGTTGGAGGAACAGGGTGGGAAGGAGGAGGAGTGGGAGGGAAGAGGGAGAAGAAGGGTGGGAAGGAGGAGGAGTGAGAGGGAAGTGGGAGAAGCAGGGTGGGAAGGAGAGGAGTGGGATGGAAGTGGTAGGGACAGGGTGAGAAGGAGGAAAAGTGGGTGGGAAGTGGGAGGAACAGGGTGAGAAGTAGGAGAAGTGGGTGGGAAGTGGGAGGAACACGGTGGGAAGGAGGAGAAGTGGGTGAGAAGTGGGAGGAACAGGGTGGGAATAAGGAGAAGTGGGAGGGAAGTGGGAGGAAAAGGCTGAGAAGGAGGAGAAGTGGGAGGGAAGTGGGAGCAGCATGGTGAGAAGGAGGAGAAGTGGGTGGGAAGTGGGAGGAACAAGGTGGGAAGGAGGAGAAGTGGGTGGGAAGTGGGAGGAACAGGGTGAGAAGGAGGAGAAGTGGGTGAGAAGTGGGAGGAGCATGGTGGGATGGAGGAGAGGTGGGTGAGAAGTGGGAGGAACAGGGTGGGAAGGAGAAGAAGTTGGAAGGAAGTGGGAGGAACAGGGTGAGGAGGAGGAGAAGTGGGAGGGAAGTGGGAGGAACAGGTGGGAAGGAGGAGAAGTGGGAGGAAGCGAAAAGAACAGGGTGGGAAGGAGGAGAAGTGGGAGGGAAGTGGAAGAAACAGGGTGGGAGGGAGGAGAAGTGGGAGGAACAGGGTGGGAAGGAGGAGAAGTGGGTGGAAAATGGAAGAAACAGGGTGGGAGGGAGGAGAAGTGGGAGGGATGTGGGAGGAAAAAGGTGAAAAGGAGGAGAAGTGGGAGGAACAGGGTGAGAAGGAGGAGAAGTGGGAGGGAAGTGGGAGGAGCAGGGTGTTGAAGAAGGAGAAGTGGGAGGGAAGTGGAAGGAACAGGGTGGGAGGGAAGAGAAGTGGGAGGGAAGTGGGAGGGTGGGAAGGAGGAGAAGTGGGTGGGAAGTGGGAGGAACATGGTGTGAAGGAGGAGAAGTGGGAGGAAAGTGGGAGGAACAGGGTGTGAAGGAGGAGGAGAAGTGGGAGGGAAGTGGGGGGAACAGGGTGGTGAAGGAGGAGAAGTGGGAGGAAAGTGGGAGGAACAGGGTGGCAAGAAGGAGGAGAAGTGGGAGGAACAGAGTGGGAAGGAGAAGTGGGAGGGAAGTGGGAGGAACAGGGTGGCAAGAAGGAGGAGAAGTGGGAGGGAAGTGGGAGGAACAGGGTGGCAAGAAGGAGGAGAAGTGGGAGGGAAGTGGGAGGAACAGGATGTGAAGGAGGAGAAGTGGGAGGAAAGTGGGAGGAACAGGGTGTGAAGGAGGATAAGTGGGAGGGAAGTAGGAGGAACAGGGTGGGAAGGAGGAGGAGTGGAAGCAACAGGGTGTGAAGAGGGAGGAGTGGAAGGTAAGTGGGAGGAACAGGGTGTGAAGGAGGAGAAGTGGGAAAGCAGTGCTTTTAATGCTGCACATTTTACTTGATAATTTTTACGTTAGGAAAAGTCTTCTTTTATCTCCTTGATTGTCAGCGGAGTATGCAATGAGTTGCTTTGAGATGTGTTGCATACCCTTCTGGCACTCAAAGAGTTAAAGTTCAGTTGTCGTGTTTGGATCTGAAATCACTCAAAAGACAGCACAAGACAATAAAAATAAAATAAAGAAGGTTATGCACTCAAGGAACATAGTATCACGGTGCTAAGGTGACCACATATCCCTTTAACTCAGGGACATTTATAAAATACACACATTGCAGGACAGCACAGGAATCAAATCAACCCTGCAATGTGTGTATTTTATAAGTGTCCCTGATTTAAAGGGATATGTGGTCACCTTACACGGTGCCCGTGATTGGTGCTGTTCAGTGTCAGTCACTTGCTGAGTATCATGATTGGCTGTCTGTGATTAGCCCTCCTCACACAGCCTTTTTAAACCCAGGCTGAGCACTTCCAGGTTGCCCTTTCGTGGTGTTTCTGACTCCACTCTGCCTGACCGGCTTGTCAGGCTTCTGGGCCTGTTCCTGCTGTACTTGCTGATCCTGTGTTCCAGTGTTCCAGCACCTGAATCTCCTGCTCCAGCCGTCGCCCTGGCGACATTGTTCTTCTTGCTGCTGATCATACTTTGTTGGTTTACTCCACTAAACCTGGTTGCGATATACATTGTTGGTCCCAGCGTGCGGATGCTGGTTTACTCCACTAAACCTGGTTGCGATATATATTGTTGGTCCCAGCGTGTGGACGCTGGTTTACTCCACTAAACCTGGTTGCGATATATATTGTTGGTCCCAGCGTGCGGACGCTGGTTTACTCCACTAAGCCTGGTTGCAATATACATTGTTGGTCCCAGCGTGCGGACGCTGGTTTACTCCACTAAGCCTGGTTGCAATATACATTGTTGGTCCCAGCGTGCGGATGCTGGTTTACTCCACTAAGCCTGGTTGCAATATACATTGTTGGTCCCAGCGTGTGGTCACTGGTTTACTCCACTAAACCTGGTGGCGATATACATTGTTGGTCCCAGCGTGCGGACGCTGGTTTACTCCACTAAACTGGTTGCGATATACATTGTTGGTCCCAGCGTGCGGACGCTGGTTTACTCCACTAAACCTGGTTGCGATATACATTGTTGGTCCCAGTGTGCGGATGCTGGTTTACTCCACTAAACCTGGTTGCAATATACATTGTTGGTCCCAGCGTGCGGACGCTGGTTTACTCCACTAAACTGGTTGCGATATACATTGTTGGTCCCAACGTGCGGACGCTGGTTTACTCCACTAAACCTGGTTGCGATATACATTGTTGGTCCCAGCGTGCGGATGCTGGTTTACTCCACTAAACCTGGTTGCAATATACATTGTTGGTCCCAGCGTGCGGACGCTGGTTTACTCCACTAAACTGGTTGCGATATACATTGTTGGTCCCAGCGTGCGGACGCTGGTTTACTCCACTAAACCTGGTTGCGATATACATTGTTGGTCCCAGCGTGCGGATGCTGGTTTACTCCACTAAACCTGGTTGCGATATATATTGTTGGTCCCAACGTGCGGACGCTGGTTTACTTCACTAAACCTGGTTGCGATATACATTGTTTGTCCCAGCGTGCGGACGCTGGTTTACTCCACTAAACTGGTTGCGATATACATTGTTGGTCCCAGCGTGCGGACGCTGGTTTACTCCACTAAACTGGTTGCGATATACATTGTTGGTCCCAGAGTGCGGACGCTGGTTTACTCCACTAAACCTGGTTGCGATATACATTGTTGGTCCCAGCGTGCGGACGCTGGTTTACTCCACTAAACCTGGTTGCGATATACATTGTTGGTCCCAGCGTGCGGATGCTGGTTTACTCCACTAAACTGGTTGCGATATACATTGTTGGTCCCAGCGTGCGGACGCTGGTTTACTCCACTAAACCTGGTTGCGATATACATTGTTGGTCCCAGCGTGCGGACGCTGGTTTACTCCACTAAACCTGGTTGTGATATACATTGTTGGTCCCAGCGTGCGGACGCTGATTTACTCCACTAAACCTGGTTGTGATACACATTGTTGGTCTCAGCGTGCGGACGCTGGTTTACTCCACTAAACCTGGTTGCGATATACATTGTTTGTCCCAGCGTGCGGACGCTGGTTTACTCCACTAAACCTGGTTGCGATATACATTGTTGGTCCCAGAGTGCGGACGCTGGTTTACTCCACTAAACCTGGTTGCGATATATATTGTTGGTCTCAGCGTGCGGACGCTGATTTACTCCACTAAACCTGGTTGCGATATACATTGTTGGTCCCAGAGTGCGGACGCTGGTTTACTCCACTAAACCTGGTTGCGATATACATTATTGGTTCCAGAGTGCGGATGCTGATTTACTCCACTAAACCTGGTTGCGATATACATTGTTGGTCCCAGCGTGCGGATGCTGATTTACTCCACTAAACCTGGTTGCGATATACATTGTTGGTCCCAGCGTGCGGATGCTGGTTTACTCCACTAAACCTGGTTGCGATATACATTGTTGGTTCCAGCGTGCGGTCGCTGGTTTGCTCCACTAAACCTGGTTGCGATATACATTGTTGGTCCCAGAGTGCGGACGCTGGTTTACTCCACTAAACCTGGTGGCGATATACATTGTTGGTCCCAGAGTGCGGACGCTGGTTTACTCCACTAAACCTGGTTGCGATATACATTGTTGGTCTCAGCGTGCGGACGCTGGTTTACTCCACTAAACCTGGTTGCGATATACATTGTTGGTCCCAGCGTGTGGACGTTGGTTTACTCCACTAAACCTGGTTGCAATATACGTTGTTGGTCCCAGAGTGCGGACGCTGGTTTACTCCACTAAACCTGGTTGCGATATATATTGTTGGTCCCAGCGTGTGGACGTTGGTTTACTCCACTAAACCTGGTTGCGATATACATTGTTGGTTCCAGCGTGTGGACGCTGGTTTACTCCACTAAACCTGGTTGCAATATACGTTGTTGGTCCCAGAGTGCGGATGCTGGGTTACTCCACTAAACCTGGTTGCGATATACATTGTTGGTTCCAGCGTGCGGACGCTGGTTTACTCCACTAAACCTGGTTGCGATATACATTGTTGGTCCCAGCGTGTGGACGTTGGTTTACTCCACTAAACCTGGTTGCGATATACATTCTTGGTCCCAGCGTGCGGTCGCTGGTTTGCTCCATTAAACCTGGTGGCGCTATTACCATTAGTCCCAACGTGCGGACGTTGGTTTGCTCCTGTACATCCAGTACTGTGGTCAGTCGCTGTCCACTTCCTTGCAGTTGTCTGAGTATCCCTGGCAATAGACTCCTGCTGAGTAAGACCTCTATACTTATGCTCTATGCTGTCTTAGTCACCTGACAGCTGGTCTACTTGCTCAGGCTGCCCTGCCCGGTATTGGTGAGGCCGGTAGAACCTTGACGATATCATCCTGTAGGTTGCCTCACCCGGTATTGGCAGGGCCGGTAGAGCCTACTCCAGTACTCCTTTGGGCTGCCCTGCCCGGTATTGGTAAGGCCGGTAGAACCTTGTAATTCACCATCTTTAAGGTTGCCTTACCCGGTATTGGCAGGGCCGGTAGAGCCTACATTCAGCATTCCGTGGGGGCTGCCTTGCCCGGTATTGGTAAGGCCGGTAGAACCGGTATATGTCATCTCACGGTTGCCTTACCCGGTATAGGCAAGGCCGGTAGAGCCTGTCATTAAAACTGTCACTTGGGTTGCCTTGCCCGGTATTTAGGCAAGGCCGGTAGAACCTATTATATGTTATATTACTGTTGTATTGTTATGTATGTTTACCCTACGAGGACTGCCTTTAACTTTTAATAAAGTTAAGTTATTTTACCAAACCTTAAGTCTGAGAGTCTTCAAATCCGTGACACATAGTAACCTAGTAGATAAGGCTGAAAAAAGACATGTGTCCATGAAGTCCAGCCCATGCCAAAAACACCCCTGTTGATCCAGAGGAAGGCAAAAAAAAACACTGAAGCCATTTCCAATTTAGCCCCAAGTGGGTAAAAATTTCCTTCCGGACTCCACATGTCAGTCAGATATTTCCCTGGATCTACATCCTATCTGCACTGAAGCCAACTGTCATAATTCTCAGTACGGTTCTGTGCTAGATAGGCATACATTACTTTTTTGAAAGCAGTTACAGTATCTGCAAGTACAACATCCCGAAGCAAAGAATTCAATAGCTTCTCCACCCTTACTGTAAAAAGTCCCTGTCTTTGTTTTAGTTGAAAGTGCCCTTCCTCTAGTCATAATGGATGACCTCTCGTTCTTAGCTTAGCTCTTTGCATAAATAGTTGTTTTTACTGTTATTAATAAACTACTATTTTAGTTTTACTTGTTTTGTTCTTCCACTTCCCCCACAATTCTTCCCACCCTGTTCCTTCCACTTCCCACCCACTTCTCCTCTTTCACACCCTGTTCACCCACTTCTCCTTCTTCCCACCCTGTTCCCCTCATTTTCCACTCACTTCTCCTCTCCCACCCTGTTCCTCTCACTTCTCCTCCTTCCCACCTTGTTCCCCTCACTTTCCACCCACTTCTCCTCCCTCCCACCCTGTTCCTCCCACTTCTCCTTCTTCCCACCCTGTTCCTCCCACTTCTGCTCCTTCCCATCTTGTTCCCCTCACTTCCCACCCACTTCTCCTCCTTCCCACCCTGTTCCTCCCACTTCTCCTCCTTCCCACCTTATTCCCCTCACTTCCCACCCACTTCTCCTCCTTCCCACCCTGTTCCTCCCACTTCCTGCCCATGTCCTGCCCACGTATCCTCCTTGTCACCCTGTTCCTTCTACTTCCCACCCACTTCTCCTCCTTCCCACCCTGTTCCTCCCACTTCACGTCAACTTCTCCTCCTTCCCACCTTGTTCCTCCCATGTATCCTCTTTCCTTACCTATTCCCCCCACTTTCCACCCCCTTCTCCTCCTTCTCACCCTGCTCCTCCCACTTCTCTCTCCTCCTTCCAATCCTGTTCCTCCCATTTCCCACCCACTTCTCCTCCTTCCTACTCTGTTCCTCCCACTTCCCTTCAACTTCTCCTCCTTCCCACCCTGTTCTGACCACTTCCCGCCCACTTTATGACTCAAATATGATTAAGCCCTACCCACCAAATGAAGCCCCACCCCTTTTATGGCAGGAATTGCATCATTACTATCCTCCGATCGGCAGCACATGACCCCTCTCTGGGGACTTAAGATGAGCAAGTTCCCAGGTATGACTATGACTCACACCCATACACTTCCCCGGTGCACCGTGCAGCCACCGTGTCTGACCTGGAAGCCCTTCACTAGGATCTGTACAACTGTAGTGCAGCCCAGGAAGACTGACTTGAGAGACTTCAGAGCCTCACAGTTCAGCCTGCCTCTCACAGTATCAGCGAGGGATCAACAGGGGTCTCTTCTGATACCATTTCCTTTCCCCTGCTGATCTTATAGGGCCCGCAAAGAAGCCGCAGCTTCACCAGCAAGTCGACTCCCAGGGAAGGTGAAGAGACCACCATTGGAACACTCTATAACCAGGTGATACTGTCATGTCTGTCTCCATGGACCTGACATCCTTCCATTAACTGTCATGTCCTCCTCCATGAACCAGACATCCTGCCAGTAACTGTCATGTCCACCTCCATGGACCTGACATCTTACAAGTAACTGTCATGTCCGCCTCCATGGACTGACTTTCTGCCAGTAACTGTCATGTCTACCTCCATGTACCTGATATCCTGCCAGTAACTGTCATGTCCGCCTCCATGGACCTGACATTCTGCCAGTAACTGTCATGTCCACCTCCATGGACCTGACATCCTGCCAGTAACTGTCATGTCCACCTACACAGACCTGACTTACAGGACTGATAGAAAGTGTTAGGTCTTAAACAAAGTAAGGACAGAATCCATAGGGGTCATTAAGATTTTCTGGCCCTAGTATATTTCAGGATCTTGGGAAATGTAGCTCAGAAACAGTTTTCTATATTATTTGTTGCTACTTTATTACATTTTGTTCCGAGCATTTGGCACAATAGAGAGTAATGAATCATACCTTGTAGAACAGACATGGGCACCGTTTTTAAATTTCATCAATTAGTGTTCACTTTTACAGCAGTAAATGATCTTTTAAGTAAAGCACCTGCTTAAGATGCCTTGAGCCTCTGCCATGCCCTTAAACTAGTAGGAAGAAGGACTCGTTGGCAGGCGTCTCCCATTCAGATCTGCTCGGAACAAACTCGCAGGAAAGGTGAGAACGAAGATTACACTCAACCTTTATGGAGTTCTTCCAGATTGTGATTGAAGAAAGTAACTTGGCACATTCAGATACTGCCAAAATCTTACACTGATCCAGGACTCATGCCTCTTAAATATAGTGTTGTTCCACCACTTAGTCTGGATAATACATGTTATTTATATTGCTGAAAAATGAGTGTGCCAGGAGGGATATGAAAGTCAGAGGCTGCCAGTCCGACACTGAGAGGATGAGATGCATCACACTGGGTAAAGTAATACCACTCAGTTTTACTACCCACTCACCAGGTTTGGAGGTTCATATTATATCCTGTCCTCCAAACCCATGGATCTGACTGTACACACACACACACACACACACACACACACACACACACACACACACATACATACACACACACACACACACACACACATGCACACGAACAAATATATATAAATTTATATACATATACACTAACATATACACAATCGCACACAAACACATATATAAACATATAAACATACAAACACTCATACACACACACACACACACACACACACACATAAACACTCACACAAGAACACACCCAAACAAATACAAACACACAGATACATCCACACATAAACATATATATAAATGCACAGTAAAACAAACGTACACACAATCACATACATACACACACAGAAACATATATATATATATATATCCTATATAATAATTCACTAGGATGTTTGTCAGAAGCCATTATGTGCAGTACAGACCGCCTGAGAGCGCCGCTCACCTTCCTGGGACCGCTTGGTGAGCAGAGAGGCGCCAGGCACCAGCCGAGGCTGCTGGGTGGGAGTGTGGCCCGTGTACATAGGCTTTTAAAAATCTGACACACCAGTCAAGACATAAGACTTGCTTTTCCCACAGAAATCTCACATTTGCAGTGTTGTTACTATTGCACGGGATTCTGGGTAGGCATATGCAAATAGGTTTACCAAAGAATCACCTTTTTGCCTCAGAATCCATGTATAAAATGGAATCTGAGGCAAAAAAGGTGATTCATTGTTAAACTTATTTGCATATGCCTACCCAGAATCCCTTGCAGTAGTAACAACACTGCAAATGTGAGATTTCTGTGGGAAAAGCAAGTCTTTTTTTTAACTTTGTATCTACCACCATATATATATATATATATATATATATAAATATATATATATATATATATTGGGTATTGGTTGAAAGCACTCACTCATAAGAGACATATGCCCAGGTGCACAATCCCCAAAATAGATGAAATAGAAGAATGAAAGAGGGCAGCACCAGTGGGATTTATGAAATAGCTTTAATATATTCAATTGGCAACAATATAAGGTCGACGTTTCGGTCCCTCCTAGGGACCTTTCTCTTTTTGATCCCTATTGACTAATACATCTGTAGCACCTAGGGTGACCACATTTCCGTTCTGCTATTCCGGGACATGTGGTCACCCTACCTGGATATTCATTGTGCAGCGTGCCACACCTGTGCCTTTACGTTCCAGTCAGCAGAATGTATGACAGGTCAGTCACCGGGGACAAGGAGACACTGCACCGGCTGCGTCTTAGTGCTTAGTAGGCTGCCATTGGCTACCTGAAAGCACTAACGGCTGGACCGTGGGAATACTGCTATACAGTGATTGGTAGACGTGCTTCTTTGGGCGGTGTCCCAAACAAACATTGCCACTGATTGGCTGTAGGGGGAGTGAGGACCATCTCACCATCACTTGTGCTTCGCCGGTTCCGGTGCCTGTCATTTTTTTAGCTGCTTTGCCGGCGGCTGTCCGCATCTTTATCTTCTTGTCAGGTTATCAGAGGCTGAAGTGAAACATGCTGGACAACATTAATCTGCAGGGGCTGACCAGGGAACTGTCCCTGTACTTGGACAGCCAGGTGCGGGTGGGTCTTTTCGGCTCCGGGGTGTGCTTGCCCTTGGTACTGGGCTTCGGGGCAGCCTATGCCTTCTACTACCTAAGTGTCATTGCCAAGGTAATTTGAGTGGCATCCGGTCCCCTGCGGCTGGCTGGCACTGAGTTCCCTCCTACCCGCCCGCATCATCACGCGCCCCTGCGGGCCGTGATGACATACAGACAGAGAAGAGGGCAGAGGCACCGGAAGAGAAGCGCTTGTTTCCAGAGTCCAGCAGCAAGCGCTTCTCTTCCGGTGCCTCTGCCCTCTTCCTCCTCTCTGTATGTATGTCATCACGGCCCGCAGGGGCGCGTGATGATGCGGACGGGCGGCTACCTTCATTTCGGGACTCTTTATTGTCCCGGTGGGGGATGATCCGGGACGCGGGACATAGAACCAAATTAAGGGACAGTCCCGGACGTTCCGGGACACGTGGTCACCCTAGTAGCACCCGGTTTTATAACAAAAGTGAGTGTTGAGTGCATATCATATCCATTTCGCAGAATATATATATATAAACACATACACTCACAAATACTCACACACACACACACACACACACATACTGATACATACATACCTACCCACACATACAAATCACCGGTTTTGGTGGCTTACACTATATTCTGTCTTCCACACCCATAGATTTGACTGTACACACATACAGACACTAACACATACACACACTAACATATACACACACAAACACACACAAACGTACATATAAACACATACCCACACACAATAACACAAACAAACACATGCATATACGGTGTATAAACACATACATATACGGTATATAAACACATACACTAACACAAACACACAGAGAAACATACATACACAAACATATATGGTAAACACACACACTAACACAAACATACATACAGTCTCTAAGGCACACACACATAGATGCACACATAGAAGCACACACACACACACATAGATGCACACACACACAAACATATATATAAACACACACAAACATTCATATATATATACACACACACACACACACATACATACATACTCATACATGTATACACACACATACTAATCACCGGTTTTGGTGGCACACACTATATTCTGTCCTCCACACTCACAGGTGGGTATGTACACACACACACACACATATATACACAAACACTCATACACACACAACTAAACACTCATAAACACACACACACACACATACATATACACAAACACTCATACACACACAACTAAACACTCATAAACACACACACACACACATACATATACACAAACACTCATACACACACAACTAAACACTCATAAACACACACACACAAATAAACAGACACACACACACACATACGTACACACATATAGACTGCTGTGCTGCAATGATGTCACACCACCTACACAGCCAATAGGAATAGGTTCAACACTTCTATTTGGAAATGCAATGGTTATATCTATAGCATCCAGGGGTTAAAATTCATGGATGACACATCTTCACAGATAAACGATAACCCTTATCCCATAGAAGCCATGACTGTGCCTGTCTGCGTCTCTTCTCATTCCCAGATACAATTACACAGTACACAATGGCTCTGGGAATTACCCCTGTGTTTGCGCTGGGTGCATGTCTGCCAATTAAAGGGGCAGCTCACAGATCCAGGTCTTGAGATTCCCATCTCAGATGGTTCCCAGTCGGGCAGTTCCAGGGGGAGAGGAAACATAACGATTGTGCCAGGAGTTCTGGACACAGGCCACCACTATTTTAAACTCTTTTGGACCAGTCAATGCAAAGACAATCCAGAAATATTCTCACGTTGGACACTGGAAACACTGAAATCAGACTTAACCCCTCAGCCTTACAATATGGGACCACAAGATCAGGACCGGATTTACATCCCAGGCACCAAAAGGCAAGGCGTTCTAGGTGACGTTAGCTCCACCCATGACCACACCCTAAGTCCTCATATAACCACACCTCTAGTACTCATAAGACCAAACGTCCAACCCTCATATGACCACACCCTAAGTCCTCATATAACCACACCTCTAGTACTCATAAGACCATACCGCCAACCCTCATATGACCACACCCATAGTACTCATATGACCACACCCTCAGTCCTCATATGACCACACCCCTAGTACTCATATGACCCCGCCCCCTGGTCCCATCCAATATTTCCTGGCACAAAAATTACCCTTGGC
Organism: Rhinophrynus dorsalis; assembly: GCA_037306005.1. Classification (NCBI taxonomy): domain Eukaryota; kingdom Metazoa; phylum Chordata; class Amphibia; order Anura; family Rhinophrynidae; genus Rhinophrynus; species Rhinophrynus dorsalis. The sequence continues at coordinate 9,455,939 of CM074721.1, forward strand.
TTATAACACGCAAAAATGCTTTAACCCCTTGGTTGCTATAGAGATCTCCAACATATTGCTTCTTTGTAGCACCCAAGAGGTTAAATAATATCCTGTAAAGGTGTATACTGCTGCCTCAGGAACATTGCAATTCCACTGGCCACAGCCAAAATCCAGAATGTGGGTGTGGCCAGCACAGATGAGGCTCCGCCCCTCATAATTTGGCACTCTAGGCAATTGCCTCTTGTGTCTCTTGTGAAATCCTGCATGAGATCACAGGGGATCTCCCTGAGGCTGATGTATGCAGGAGAACCAGAGTAATGTTGGATTACATCATCTGCACCATACGGTACATAAACATTCCCACTATTTACATGGAGCTTGCAAGTTACTGAATGCTAGAGAGGTCTCCAATGCATTGCAAAGCTAAAACCTCACAAAATAATGTACCTACCAAGTGTCCCATTTTTAGGAGTCCATACCTCACAAGAGTCCCTCTTTAGGAGTCCATACTTCACAAGTATCCCTCTTTAGGAGTCCATACTTCACAAGTATCCCTCTTTAGGAGTACATACCTAACAAGTGTCCTTCTTTAGGAGTCCATTCCTCACAAGTGTCCCTCTTTAGGAGTCCATTCCTCACAGGTGTCCCTCTTTAGGAGTCCATACCTCACAAGTGTCCCTCTTTAGGAGTCCATACCTCACAAGTGTCCCTCTTTCAGAGTCCATTCCTCACAAGTGTCCCTCTTTAGGAGTCCATACCTCACAAGTGTCCTTTTTAGGAGTCCATTCCTCACAAGTGTCCCTCTTTAGGAGTCCATACCTCACAAGTGTCCCTCTTTCAGAGTCCATTCCTCACAAGTGTCCCTCTTTAGGAGTCCATTCCTCACAAGTGTCCCTCTTTAGGAGTCCATACCTCACAAGTGTCCCTCTTTAAGAGTCCATTCCTCACAAGTGTCCCTCTTTAGGAGTCCATTCCTCACAAGTGTCCCTCTTTAGGAGTCCATTCCTCACAAGTGTCCCTCTTTAGGAGTCCATTCCTCACAAGTGTCCCTCTTTAGGAGTCCATACCTCACAAGTGTCCCTCTTTCAGAGTCCATTCCTCACAAGTGTCCCTCTTTAGGAGTCCATACCTCACAAGTGTCCCTCTTTAGGAGTCCATACCTCACAAGTGTCCCTCTTTCAGAGTCCACTCCTCACAAGTGTCCCTCTTTAGGAGTCCATACCTCACAAGTGTCCCTTTTAGGAGTCCATTCCTCACAAGTGTCCCTCTTTAGGAGTCCATACCTCACAAGTGTCCCTTTTAGGAGTCCATTCCTCACAAGTGTCCCTCTTTAGGAGTCCAAATAGTTTTTTTTGTGTAAAAGTATTGTACCAGGAAGAATACAATGAGATTGTCTCTCATTTCCAAGTCAGTCCTGTATTCATTTTACCTACCTCAGAAAGGTGAAAGGCTGAGCTGACCTTGCCGGGACTACAACCTGCGACCTTACAGCTTGTACAGATTCTACAGCTGGTGCATTAACTAACTGAGCCATCTCACGGTCTCTTACCTCCCAAGTGTCCCTCTTTAGGGAATATTAGGGTTCCTGCCTCCCAAGTGCTCCTCTTTAGGAGATATTAGGGTTTCCTGCCTCCCAAGTGTCCATCTTTAGGAAAACAGACTGTGTGGTGTGTATGTAAGTGTATCACCCAGGTGTCCCTGTGTTTAGTAGATCAGACTGTGCTGTGTGTATATAATTGTATCACCCTGGTGTCCCTGTGTTTAGGAGATCAGACTGTGTGGTGTGTATATAAGTGTATCACCCTGATGTCCCGTGTGTAGGAGATCAGACTGTGTGGTGTGTATATAAGTGTATCACCCTGGTGTCCCTGTGTTTAGGAGATCAGACTGTGTGATGTGTATATAAGTGTATCACCCTGGTGTCCCTGTGTTTAGGAGATCAGACTGTGTGGTGTGTATATCAGTGTATCACTCTGGTGTCCCTGTGTTTAGGAGATCAGACTGTATGATGTGTATAGAAGTGTATCACCCTGGTGTCCCTGTGTTTAGGAGATCAGACTGTATGATGTGTATAGAAGAGTATCACCCTGGTGTCCCTGTGTTTAGGAGATCAGACTGTATGATGTGTATAGAAGTGTATCACCCTGGTGTCCCTGTGTTTAGGAGATCAGACTGTATGATGTGTATAGAAGTGTATCACCCTGGTGTCCCTGTGTTTAGGAGATCAGACTGTGTGGTGTGTATATAAGTGTATCACCCTGGTGTCCCTGTGTTTAGGAGATCAGACTGTGTGGTGTGTATATAAGTGTATCACCCTGGTGTCCCTGTGTTTAGGAGATCAGACTGTGTGGTGTATATATAAATGTATCACATTGCTCCACAGCAATAAAACTCAGCTCCAATTAATCTTCAGAGTGTTATTATAATACTGTCAGAGTTGTAGTACAAGAGTAATTGAATGATAAAGTATCCCCATCTTGCCCCTTTTACCTAGTGTAACACTGCTCACCTAAGAGCAGCAAGACTGTCCGGATGGATCACAGAGAGGGACAATCTTCAGTGACCATAAGGAAAACCTGAAAAACCTGTCAAGGGGGGCGGGGTTTTCATTATGATCACAGTAAGAAGATTGTCCCTTGCTGTGATCTGTCCGGTCAAGAGACCAGATTCTGCATCTGAGGGGATGTGACTTACACTAGGTAAAAGGGGCGGGAGGGGGATACTTTATCAGTCAATTACTCTTGATCTATGAATCTTGAAATAACACTTTCCATGGCCCAAATACTGTAATGATTAATCTGAGTTGATTTTATTGTGAAACATTACTATCACTTTAAATAAATGAGAATTTATATTTCACCCCTAACATGCAGTTGGTTTGCCCCAGAATTGCGTCATTTCCTTATAGTACACCAGCCTCTGTCTCTCTAACAAAGTCACAGGGGCAAAATTCATCAAGGCCATCAGGATTTTCTGGACATAGTAAGGTAAGTGGGGGGTTATTGTTAACAGATGTTACCTCTCTATTAAAGGCATTAGAGGGTAATTCTGTCCATTACAGCCCTAAAAGATATTCTAACCTTTAACCCTTTGAGTGCAATACTTCGCATACCCCTGTTGGCACCAAAAGGGTTAACACATACTTATAATAATGGAGGGGCCAGTAGAGAGAAGGAAATCTTCATCCGTCTGGTTCATTGTTTCATTTTGTGGATACTGAAAAGAGACAGAGAGAGAGAGAGAGAGAGAGAAAGAGAGAGAGAAAGAGAGAGAGAAAGCGAGAGAGAGAGAGAGAGAGAGAAAGCGAGAGAGAGAGAGAGAAAGCAAGAGAGAGGGGGAGAGAGAGAAAGCGAGAGAGAGAGAGAAAGCAAGAGAGAGGGGGAGAGAGAGAAAGCGAGAGAGAGAGAGAAAGCAAGAGAGAGGGGGAGAGAGAGAGAGAGAGAGAAAGCGAGAGAGAGGGAGAGAGAAGCAAAAGAGAGGGGGAGAGAGCGAGAGAGAGGGAGAGAGAGAGAAAGCAAGAGAGAGGGGAGAGAGAGAAAGCGAGAGAGAGAGAGAGAAAGCGAGAGAGAGAGAGAAAGTGAGAGAGAGGGAGAGAGAGAGAAAGAGAACGAGAATAAGAGAAAGAGAGAGCATGAGATAGAGTGAGAGAAACAGAGTGAGAAGAAGAGAGGGGGAAAGAGAGAGAGATCAAGAGAAAGAGAGGGAGAGAAAGACAGAGAAAGAGGCAGAGAGTGAGAGACAGAGAAAAAGGGAGAGAGAAAAAGAGAGAGTAGAGGAGAGTGGGGAGTGGAGGTATGTGTGGAAGAGAGAAGGAGTGAAAGAAGGGCGATAGGAAAAGGCGAGAGGATCAAGACAGAGACTTTAGGGAGACGTAATGCTCCTAATAATACCTACCCACACACACTTACCTTACTGTTGCCAGAAAATCTTACTGACCCCTATGAATTTTGCTGTTTTGTTTTAACATCTTCACTCAGTCCTGGATTTCAGGACCATGGGGGCAGACATGACAGTTACTGACAGGATGTCAGGTCCATGGGGGCAGACATGACAGTTACTGACAGGATGTCAGGTCCATGGAGGCAGACATGACAGTTACTGGCAGGATGTCAGGCCCATGGAGGAGACATGACAGTTACTGACAGGATGTCAGGTCCATGGGGGCAGACATGACAGTTACTGGTAGGATGTCAGGTCCATGGAGGAGGACATGACAGTTACTGGTAGGATGTCAGGTCCATGGAGGAGACATGACAGTTACTGACAGGATGTCAGGTCCATGGGGGCAGACATGACAGTTACTGACAGGATGTCAGGTCCATGGAGGAGAGATGACAGTTACTGGCAGGATGTCAGGTCCATGGAGGAGGACATGACAGTTACTGGTAGGATGTCAGGACCATGGAGGTGGACATGACAGTTACTGACAGGATATCAGGTCCATGGAGGAGGACATGACAGTTACTGGCAGGATATCAGGTGAATGGAGCAGGACATGACAGTTACTGGTAGGATGTCAGGTCCATGGAGGCGGACATGACAGTTACTGACAGGGTATCAGGTCCATGGATAGGGTTGCCACCTTTTCTTCCAAAAAATACCGGCCATGGCATTCCGTCCATAGACTTAACATTGGACAGAAGCCAATTTTTTACCAGCCTGCCGGTAAAATACCGGCTGGGTGGTAACCCTATCCATGGAGGAGGACATGACAGTTACTGGCAGGATATCAGGTCCATGGAGGCGGACATGACAGTTACTGGTAGGATGTCAGGACCATGGAGGTGGACATGACAGTTACTGGCAGGATGTCAGGTCCATGGAGGAGGACATGACAGTTACTGGCAGGATGTCAGGTCCATGGAGGAGGACATGACAGTTACTGGCAGGATGTCAGGTCCATGGAGGAGACATGACAGTTACTGGCAGGATGTCAGGTCCATGAGGGCAGACATGACAGTTATTTGTAGAACCACAAGACATAAACTTTTCCCAGCGCACATGTAAATGTAACTCTTTAAGGACCAAGGAGCTGTCTGGTTCAGATCAATAGTGACCAAGTCAGGATGATATTTGGAAACACTTGAGGACATGTCAACGTTTTTTCTTCCCTGGACTTAAAGGGGCATTAGGACTTCTCTTTTTCTGCTGCTAGTTCCTTCTCATGCAACCTAGTATCCTGCTGGCTCCCCAACAGCTTCACTGCGTTGGTTGCCTACCTTTAAGATATAACTACCCCTATGTCTCTTTCCTCTGCTGTTGTCTCCAGGACAGAATGTGTCAATTACTATTAACATTTGTTCTTAGCGAGGCGATTGGTTCCAGCCCTAAATATAATGTCCTTCCCAGCTCAGAGATTTACAACACTGGTCACGTGGAGTTTCACTACATTGTTCTCATTGGAACAAAGAGCATTCTGTGGACTTAAAACGAAAAAATCAGCCGATTTCATCTCAATTCAGGACTTGTCCATGGGAACAGATCTGCTGATCTTCAGCCCCCAGTGGAATCTCTGCTTTTCTTGGGTACAATTATTCCTATCAGATTAAGTGATACTCTCTGATCTTCCCATACTTTGAGCAATTAGAAAACAAAAAGACTTTGGTAGCAAGGAGATAATTATCTAATTGTCTTCCTCGTCTCCTCGCCCTTCGGAGAGCGGGCACTGTTTCAAGAGTCTGACTGTGAAAAAAGTATCTCTGGAACATCTGCTTTTCCTTGGACTCCGCAGGCAGCCGCGTAAACACATTGCGACTTGATTTGGGGGTTGGCACTGATAAGGGGGTCCTGCTGGAAAATTCACCTTGATCTGTTACCTGGTATGGGACATTATAGCGTGAATCTTCAAAGCATTGCATTAAAGTTTAACCCACTGAGTGCCAGAGAGGTACGGAACGCATTGCTTTGCAATGCGTTCCGTACCCCTCTGGCACTCAAAGGGTTAACCCACTGAGTGCCAGAGAGGTATTTGCAATGCATTGGATACCTCTTTGGCACTCAAAGAGTTAAAGGAACCCTAGCCCCTAAAAACAACTTTGGTGTTTTTGTAAGAGATTTCAAAATCATCTATTACTTGTATTTGACATTTTTTTTTATTATAAAAACTATTTTCTGATGTGTAGGAGATGGTAGTTACTGCGGCCTTAGTCCTGTATCACTTCCCACACTCACTAACTAGACCGCATCAGACAGCAGGAAAATACTTATTATCTAATCACAAACATTACAGCTTTAACACGTTTACCCATACTGGTTATTAGAATGTCTTTAAAGGGATAGTAGTGTTTCACACTAAAAGCCGATCCGATTAATCTTCATAGTATTTGGGTCATGGAGAGTGTTATTTCAATTCTGTCAGAGTTGTAGTACAAGAGTAATTGAATGATAAAGTTTCCCCCTCCTGTCCCTTTTACCTAGTGTAAGTCACCTCCCCTCAGATGTGGAATCTGGTCTCTTGACCGGACAGGTCACAGCAAGGGACAATCATCTTACTGTGATCATAAGGAAAACCCTGCCCCCCTTGACAGGTTTTTCCCTTATCTTAATTGAAGATTGTCCCTCTCTGTGATCCATCCGGTCAGTCCTGTTGCTCTGAGGTGAGTAGTGTTACATCAGTAAAAGGGACGGGAGGGGGATACTTTATCTTTCAATTACTCTTGTACTACAACTCTGACAGTATAGATATAACACTCTCCATATGATGATTAATTAGAGCTGCTTTTTTTATGAAAAGTTACTATCCCTTTAAAGTGATAGGAATGTAATCTTTCACAGCGACCGTGATTCCCCCGTCATTATTTATCATCCTCAGAATGATTCACAAGGTTCCATGGAAATTGCAAATTCTCAGCAGAATAACAATGTATGGACAGTGGAATTCACATTACAGGAAGAGGTTAATTCACTTAAAGGGGAACTACACCTATGGACATATGTGGCCCTTATTCTTTTCTCCTCCGCCCCTTTGGACAGTTGGAAATGTAAGGGCATATGCAGAAGGAAAAGGAGGAATCATTTCTGGAGCAAGCCAACTGCACCGATGGGGGGGATGATTAAAATAAAAAAATAAATTTGGCTTTTAACCCCTTGAATGATAAACACATTGCAAAGCAATGCATGGAGACCTCCCGATCATTCAGGGGTTTAAACACCCCATTGAATCAATGGGGTTTCTATTATTTGCATACTGTAGTGGTGTTGGTTTGCCCTGAATCGCTCCACTTAATTGAACTTTGTTCAGACACATTCTTTTCCTCCTGCCTTTCCTTTAACCCTTTGGGTGACAGAGGGGTATCCAATGCATTGCCTTGCAAAGCAATGGATCCGCCTCTGGCACCCAGAGGGTTAATACTACAGCTGGGAATCTAAGCGCATGTGTCTGCACACAACACTCCCCGGGCTGCTGGACAGGAAACCCTACTTTACTCCCCTCTACGTTTTTTGGGTCCCTGAGCGAAAGATTCACATGGGTCCCCCATTTGCTCCCCCGTCCGTATATCTAATAAGACATTGCCATGTGATCTTGTTTACATGCAGCGGTGGCGGTACTGTTTAACCCCTTAAGGACCCTTGACGTACCAGGACTGTCACGGTCCTTGAACTACTCAAGGACCGATGACGGTCATGGTACGTCACGTACTTTTTACTTACAGCGCTCTACCGGGAGCGCTGTAAGTAAAAATAGGGCCTGAAATAGACCGCTCCAGGATCGGAGCGATCTCTTTCAAGCCCCATAATGACCCGCCGATACACGCAATAGGTCACGTGTACCGGCGCATCAAAGTGCCCCTATGCGGTCATTATGGGACGGAAATGTCCCATGACCGCCAGTTCTTAAGGGGTTAAGCGCTGTGAGGCCCTCTGACCAAGTGGGGGAGCTCTAAGCAGCTGCTTATTTTGCTTATAATGTAGCACCACTACTGACTCCACTACCCAGTGAAACAGCCCCCCCCCCACACCTAATGTTCTTCTTTTCCAACCAGTAGTCCGTGCATCAGGGCACAGCACACCTGTCACTGGTGCCCTCTCCTTGTAGAGGGCGATCTTGTTGCCCCCGCTCGCCGTGTTAGATTATCATACCAGCTGCTATACTTCTGCACTTCCAGCCTCGTTATGGACTTATCTCCTAACAACAACTGACTCCTGTTTGTGAGCGGCACACAAGCATATGTCCTTACAAATCAACAACTTTACATTTCACAGATTTTTTTCATCCTTTGTTTTATCTAAAACATTCAGATTGAATCTATCTCAGAAAAAAAGATTTCTTTTTGGTTATTGGATGTTATGTGTATAGAGCGACTGGTGCAATTCTGGGGCAAATCAGCTGCATCACAAGAGACAAATGAAACATTTTAATATTCCCATTGATTTAATTTAACTATATAATTCACTAATATGTTCAGGTACCCACAAAGGGAGGCAAGAGGGGGCACTTGCTGCCCCCCTACACTTTCCATCCCCCCTCCAGATAAATATATGGGCTTGGCTGGCTGGCTGACTGGCCTGGAGAGGCATATTATGACTTTGTGCCCCCACCAAAAAAAAACACAAAACAATTTCTGGAGACATCCACTGAAATTGATCAAAATATAGAAACACAGTAATCTAGTAACATAGTAACACGGTAACATAGTAACACAGTGACATAGTAACACAGTAATATAGTAACATAGTAACACAGTAATATAGTAACATAGTAACACAGTAATATAGTAACACAGTAATACAGTAATATAGTAACATAGTAATATAGTAATAAAGTAACATAGTAACATAGTTACACAGTAACACAGTAACATAGTAATTTAGTAACATAGTAACACAGTAATATAGTAACACAGTAACATAGTAACATAGTAATACAGTAACACAGTAATATAGCAATACAGGAACATAGTAACACAGTAATATAGTAATAAAGTAACATAGTAACACAGTAACATTGTAACACAGTAACATAGTAACACATGCCACTCTACAGATCTCTGGTTAGACCTCACCTAGAGTATTGTGTACAGTACTGGAGACCCCATCTCCAGAAGGATATAGATACTCTAGAGTATTGTGTACAGTACCGGAGACCACATCTCCAGAAGGATATAGATACTAGAGTATTGTGTACAGTACTGGAGACCCCATCTCCAGAAGGATATAGATACTATAGAGTATTGTGTACAGTACTGGAGACCCCATCTCCAGAAGGATATAGATACTATAGAGTATTGTGTACAGTACTGGAGACCCCATCTCCAGAAGGATATAGATACTCTAGAGTATTGTGTTCAGTACTGGAGACCCCATCTCCAGAAGGATATAGATACTCTAGAGTATTGTGTACAGTACCGGAGACCACATCTCCAGAAGGATATAGATACTAGAGTATTGTGTACAGTACTGGAGACCCATCTCCAGAAGGATAGAGATACTCTGGAGAGAATTCAGAGAAGGGCTACTAAAATGGTGACTGGTTTACAGGAAAAGAAATATCAGGATAAAGGATCTGAACATGTATAGCTTGGAGGAGAGAAGAGAGAGAGGGGATATGATAGACACATTCACATACATGAAGGGATTCAACAAAGTGCAGGAGGGAAGTATATTTTAAAGGAGTAGAAATATTAGGAAAAGAGATCATAGTGTACTGTAAAACTAGAATGACAGAGGTTTAGATGTAATGTAAGAAAGTTTTACTTCACTGAGAGGGTAGTAGATAAGTGGAATAGCCTACCAGCAGAAGTGGTTGATAAGTGGTATAGTCTACTATTAGAAGTGGTAGAGGTTAATTCAGTGAGGGAATGTAAGCATGCATGGGATAGGCATAAGGTTGTCCTGAACATAAGACAAGACCAAGGACCAACTAAAGTTTGAGATTTTTACAGAAGGAAAATGGTCGACTAGATGGGCCGAATGGTTCTTATCTGCTGTCAAATTCTATGTTTCTGTGTTCAACAAGGAAGTAGCCAGATCAAAATACAGGAGATCAGTAAGAACATTCAGGAACCGGACGACCCAAGAGAAGACTAGTTGACTCTATGCATGGATGAAAATAATGAGAGGTTGATTTATATATGTCTGCGTACACCTATACATCATATTCTATATTGAACTGACTTGCACATGTACTGCTGTGAGACGTGCATTCAGGGAAACGTGAATAAAGAAGAGTAAGTATTAGTGTCACGCATCAGACACATACCTGGTCCATAGCAGACGCCAGAGGCCTGGAAGGACACCGTGACAGTTAAATAATGACAATAAGAATGATGTAAACTCCAAAGCTTCCACTCCAGCACCTCTCCACAGACCTAGGATATCGTCTATGAAATGGCACTACGAGGGGGTGCTGATAAGTATTGAGCCTTACCCAGGAAAAACTGAGCTAGGAATCTGTAACTGCCAACTATTCTACATATTCCCCCAGGAAGTCAATGCACTTGCGACATCTGTCCTGAAGCTTCTTAAAGGAGCAGTAAACTTTTTTTTATAAAAAAATATATATTGTAGAGATTTTCCTACTGAGTAAAATAAGGGTACTCCCACTGCTGAGAGATTTATATTTCCAGAGTTATTACAGTTTAAACCCATGTTTTTATTACATTAGCAGTGCCCTCTAGTGGTCAAATTCTGATTAGATTTCCTGTTAGATTCTAATGGAGAGGAAAGTCAGAGACATTCAGTTCTCCATAGAATGTGATAGAAACTGCTGAGTCACTTCCTGTCACTTAGAACTATCAGGAAGGAAACACAGTAAATTCACTTTCTGTCAGTTAGAACTATCAGGAAGCAAACACAGTAAATTTACTTCCTGTCAGTTAGAACTATCAGGAAGTAATTACAGTAAATTCACTTCCTGTCAGTTAGAACTATCAGGAAGTAAACACAGTAAATTCACTTCCTGATTATTTAAACTGCTATAAATTTTGAATAAAACATCTGACAGAGATGGGATTGACCTTGTTTTATTCAGCAGGAAATACTCTATAAAATATGTGTTTTCATAAAAAAAGTTTACTGCTCCTTTAAGTCCCTATAAATAAAATTCTTCCAACTGCTGCTGTAACCACTCATTTGCAGCATTAGTTGCCTCCGGAACACTCCCAAATCGTTGTCCCTTTCGGTGTTTTTTGAGATTGGGGAACAGATGATAGTCGAAGGAGCCAGGTCGGGCAAATAGAGTGGATGGGGCATCACCTGAGAGCCTAAGGAGGTCAGTTTTGCCATTGTGTCACCTGCAGTGTGTGATGAGGCGTTGTCATGCAACAGGATGACACCTCTGGAGAGCTTTCCTTTATGTTTTTCCTTGATGTTTTGCCTCAACTTCGTCAATAAAGCACAGTAATGTGTTGCATTGATGGTTGAACCCTTTTGGAGGTAGTCCACCAGCAGAACTCCCTTCTTATGCCAAAAAACTGTTGCCATTTGCTTCTCACTGACCTTTGCACACGGAACTTCTTTGGCCTGGGAACCACTGTGCCTCCATTCCTTAGACTATTCCTTTGTCTCAGAATCATAACAGTAGATCCATGTCTCATCACCAGTTACCAGTTTGTCTAGGAAATGTGATTCATTTCTTGCAAAATGTTCCAAAACAGCCACCGATGTCTCCACACGTCTCCTCTTTTGTTCAGTTGTCAAAAGTTTTGGGATCCACTTTGCTGCAAGCTTTCTCATTTCCAAGTTGTTGTGGATAATGGCACCAACTCTCTCTAATGATATTCCCAGATATGTAGCAATATGTTTGGCTGATATTTGGTGGTCCTCCATGATCATGTCATGGATGGCTTTCACATTTGCAAGCACAGAGACAGAAACAGGCCTTCCACTGGGTTTCTCACTTTCAACACAGAAATGGCCAGTTTTGAAATTGACAACCCAGTGTTTAACTGTTGCATATGAAGGGCCACTGTCACCCAAAGTTTGTGACATTTCTTCATGGATCTGCTTCGCACCTTTCCTTTGGAGAAACAGGAACTTGATTATGGTCCTATCCTCTTCCACACCGAACTTTTCTGGAGGTGCTGCCATGTTCATTTTGGACCTTAAAAATAAAGATTAGTTAAAATCATAGGTAGTTGATTTTTACACCATTGAATATAGATAAATTGGCCAATGCACCCTGCAATTTACAGCTTCCTAACTCAATTTTGTCTGGGTAAGGCTCAATACTTATCAGCACCCCCTCGAAGAACACCACATCCTGCCCACATATGTTATAATGCTACAACATTTGTCCTTACAAATGACCCACAAAAAAATGGAGTGGAAGGGGTTAATCTGGTGCCCGTGGAAATTTCTTTGGTCTGGAGGAAAAAACTGTCCTTGGAATATAAAATAATGTGGGAAAGAGTAAACCTAACATTTTAGAAATTAATTTATTTTGCAGTATTACACTTGTTGTATCTGCACCTTCTATATTATATTCATGTGTAATCTACGTGTATAGAGATGCAGCGTCCACTGACAGCCAGACAAATTCCACGTTCTTCCATTTCTTATCATTCGATTACTGCGACACATGTTGGGAATCCTTGGTATAGAGCATAACGTAATAACATATATTTGCCGGAAAAAAAAAATCAACAAATGCTGAAATATGTGACGTAAAATATGTGCCTTGCCAATTATGGGACATCGAGGGGGGGTTTAGTTTACTTATAGATTTTAGGAATGTGATAGTGGAAGGGAGTATCTAGTTAAGAACAAAACATTTATTGAAATTCTTTCTTAGATATAATATTCTTTCGTAGTGCTTATTTCAACATTTATAATAAAAATAAATTAAAGGGATAGTAATACTTAAAATGTAAAAAAAAATATGTTGTAGGGTTTATCCCCCTGAGTAAAACAAGAGTACTCCCACTGCTGAAAGGTGTTTTATTCAAAAGTTATTAATTTTCAAAGTTGAATTTTTTAGGTGCAATATTACAGTGGCCTGAAATTGTACAGTGGCGCTGTTGCTACACCATCCTATGGAGATTTATGGTCAATTGACCAGAGCTGTCCATAGGATCGTGTAGCAACAGCGCCACTGTACAATTTCAGGCCACTGTGATATTGCACCTAAAAAATTCAACTTTGAAAATTAATAACTTTTGAATGAAACACCTTTCAGCAGTGGGAGTACTTTTGTTTTACTCAGGGGGATAAACCCTACAACATATTTTTTTTTACATTTTAAGTATTACTATCCCTTTAAAAAAGTGTTATAACATAAATTCCCATATTCCTCTATATTCATCGACAATCTCTTACCCTCCTCAGTTAATATTGGGTATTTTGTACAATTATCGCTCTCCATTTATGATCTAACTAGTGTAAAAGCCCGTGTACACAGGCCAAGGTCCAGGTGATGTTAACCCTTTGAGCGCCAGAGGGGTGCTTTGCAATGTGTTGCGTACCCCCTCTGGCACTCAAAGGGTTAAGAGGACGGTCCTGCTCTGCGTCCTGTCGCCGACGCATTTATGCACTGATGAGACTGCCCGAAAGCACAGAATGCTCCCAGCATTCCGTGCTCCAAGTACAGAACTCCCAGCATTCCATGCTCCCAGCACAGAACTCCCAGCATTCCCTGCTCCCAGTACAGAACTCCCAGCATTCTGTGCTCCCAGCACAGAACTCCCAGCATTCCATGCTCCAAGCATTCCTACACCTCCCAGCATTCCATGCTCCCAGCATTCCATGCTCCCAGCATTCTGTGCATTCGGGCAGTCTCTACTGCGCATGACGGCTTCTGATAAACATCCTAGCGAATTATTATATAGGATGATGAGCCGTATAGAGATACTTTTTGTGGTTGTGTATGTTTCAAACCTTGATGTTTCCGACTGAATTCATCCATGTAGTGTAGGTGAACGATACAGGAATAGCATTAATGATCACTGAAGGTTTACACAAAAATACACTTAATTATTTTGTGATTCGCACATTTGCAAACATTAATTATCACACGTTCTGCTTTGTGTGATTGAGATCTCTTTGTGGGAGCAGCAATTCTGGAACAAACCAAATTCACCATGAACAAAAATGGCCAGTGAATGAAATGGGGCCTTCAACCGTTTGAATGCTAGAGAAGCGACGAGTTGGAGACCTCTTTAACCCTATAAGTGCCAGAGGGGTGAGCCACGCATTTCTGCAATGCGTTGCTTACCCCACTGGCACTGAAAGCGTTAATACTCAAGCTGTTAGAAGACCCATATTAATCAGTGGGAATCTGGGGAGTTTTGGTTGGTATAGGTGATACTTAAATATTACTAATCCCCCATATTGTAGTAATGTTGTAAAGAATTTAATTGTCCCCAGTGTCATCTCTCAGACCTTTATGGTTTGAGAGATAACTGCCCACAAAGTGCCCCCCTTCCTCCCCCATCCCTGAAGTTAGTGTTGTAGCTAAAGGGATATCCGGTTTTATGTGCATCAGGCGGCTATGCAGCAGAGCCAAGATCACGTTAGTAAAAAATTATTATTTCACTGAAACGGTCTTCTACATGTGCTTGCGTGGAACTTTGCGTTCTGTTATCTCTCAAACCATAAAGGTTTGAGAGATGACACTGGGGACAATTAAATTCTTTTTAACATGCCTACAGTATGGGGATTAGTAATATTTAAGTATTACTATCCCTTTAACAATAGTTTTCTTACCTCTCATACCTACACGATTCTACAGAAATCCTTAATCTTCCGAGAATGATGGGCTGGTTAGTGGGTCTGAGTGTCTGCTTCATCAGTCCCTTAATGTGCCTTTCAGCACAGTGCAGCGCCTCCTAGAGGAGACTGGGACTGACAGCCTAGGTGCACAGACAAGATGTCTGCGCTGACGCCTGGCTTCTGGTCTCACAAGATTAAGGATTTCTGTAGAATTGTGTTGTTCTGAGAGGTAATATAACTATTATAACTAAATGCTCTGTGGTCCTTAAAGGGATAGTAATACTTCGTTTTATCTTTATTTTATTTTGTAGGCATTAAAAAAACATGAAGAATGATATAAGTCTTATCTCCCAGACTTTTATGGTTTGAGAGATATTCATAAGCAAAGTTTCCCCTCCCGCCCCTTTTACCTAGTGTAAGCCATCTCTTCTCAGATGTGGAATCCAGTCCATAGACCAGACAGATAACAGCAGGGGACAATCTTCTTCCTATGAGAACAATGAAAGCACTGCCCCCCCCCCCTTGACAAGCTTTTCAGGTTTTTCCCTTATCTTAATTGAAGATTGTCCCTCTCTGCAGGATATCAGGATAGACTAAAGGATCTGAACATGTATAGCTTAGAGGAGAGAAGAGAGAGAGGGGATATGATAGACACATAAACAGGTCGCTGCAGGTTTCTCATGTTTTTCCTTATGATCACTGAAGATTGTCCCTCTCTGCAGTCTACCTGGGCACCTCCCTTCTGATCTGGCTGAGCAGTGTTACATCAGTAAAAGGGGCGGGAGGGGGATACTTTGTCATTGAATTACTCTTGTATTACAACTCTGACAGTATTGAAATAACACTCTCCAAAGTCCAAATACTATGATGATTAGTTAGAGCTGCTTTAATTATGAAACAATACTATCACTTTAACAGCCACCGCCTGCTGGATCGGGTGGTCATTAAGGAGTTAAGAACAGATTATACCTGGAGTTAATTTTAGGGCAACAATTCTGTCACTAAATTGTCACAATTAGCAACATTTCATACCATGACTGTACCAAACACACAACTACGTGGCGTTAAGTCTCACAGAACCAGCAGATTCTTCTCTTTAAATGCTGAACTTCAGTTTTAGAACAGATTACAGACGTTTCTCTCTCTGCTTTATAAATCTCCCCCTGTGTTCCCTGGTGCAGCGCTGGAAGATAGCCGTGAGAAAGGCTCGGTCTGGCTGACCTTCCATCAGAGCGACCAGTAGCTCACGCTGGGAATCCGCGGCAGTAAATACAAAGGGGAGAAGAGAAATGACTCTTACTAATGGAACAAGGGGATGAAATGATTCCTAATGTGACTGGATTCTATATAGTAATCTGGGAGGCTAAAGACAACGCCGTACGCTCACACACCTGGATTCTGAGCACATTAACCCCTTGAGTGCCATACATATGTGTGTATGTGTGTATATGCATGTGTGTATGTATGTGTGTGTACGCATGTGTGTATGTATGTGTGTCTGTGTGTGTATGTATGTGTGCGTGTATGTGTGTGTGTGTGTGTGTGTGTTTGCTTCTATGTGTGCGTGTATCTGTATATATGTGTGTGTGTGTGTGTATGTATATTTGTGTATGTGTGTGTGTTTGTATTTATTGTGTGTGTGTGTGTTTGTATTTATTGTGTGTGTATGTGCGTATATGTGTGTGTATATGTCTGTGTGTGTGTATGTGTGTGTATATGTGTCTGTGTGTGTATGTGTGTGTATATGTGTGTGTATATGTGTGTGTATATATGTGCGTGGCGCTGTTGGTACACCATCCTATGTACAGCTCTGGTCAGTCACTGTAACATTTCAGGCCATTGAGATGCTGCAGCTAAAAAATTCACGTTTGAGCTGCAATAACTTTTGAACAAAACACCTTCCAGTGGTGGAAGTTCCATTTTTTTACTCAGAGCGATAAACAATATTTTTTACATGTAAGTATTATTGTCCCTTTAGCCTCCCTCTCATTTCTACATCCTCGGCTTTGTGTCCTATTTGAGTTATTGTTGCATCAAAGTTTAACCCCTTAACATCCGGTGACGTGTCAAGACCATCACCGGTGTCCTTGCCTAACGGGCCGATGACGGTCCTGGCATGTCATATACTTTGTGCTCACATCTCTCCTGCGGGAGCGCTGTGTGAACTAGCGCTGTCCCAATTTCAACGCTCCAAGACAGCAGAGGTCACTACCAGACCCTCGTTCGGCACGCTAGCACACATGATCGGTCACATGTACCGGCATGCCGACCAACTTCACAGCGGGAACAGGACCGTCCTGACTGTGTGGAACCACATCTGGATTTTACCCTTGTGCCGTGGAGTTACCCCTGAGTCCCTACCCCTGCCAAGGGGGGGTGATTGTCCCCTTTTCCCTGGTTCCTCTGTTTCCCCAGTGAACACTTTCCCAGTCTTATCAGTCCTGGGGACCCCGGACCTCCAAAAGGCAACAGTGAGTCATGCAAATCATGTTCCTATTGGGAACAGCTCCTCTTGTGCCCATGTTTACCTTTCCCATTGTATGTACCCCAGCCCTCTGTACCCCATATGTACACACCTATTGTCCCATTGTATGCACCCAGCCCTCTGTACCCCATATGTACACACCTATTGTCCCATTGTATGTACCGCAGCCCTCTGTACCCCATATGTACACACCTATTGTCCCATTGTATGTTCCGCAGCCCTCTGTACCCCATATGTACACACCTATTGTCCCATTGTATACACCCCAGCCCTCTGTACCCCATATGTACACACCTATTGTCCCATTGTATGCACCCAGCCCTCTGTACCCCATATGTACACACCTATTGTCCCATTGTATGCACCCAGCCCTCTGTACCCCATATGTACACACCTATTGTCCCATTGTATGTACCCCAGCCCTCTGTACCCCATATGTACACACCTATTGTCCCATTGTATGCACCCAGCCCTCTGTACCCCATATGTACACACCTATTGTCCCATTGTATGCACCTAGCCCTTTGTACCCCATATGTACACACCTATTATCCCATTGTATGTACCCCAGCCCTTTGTACCCCATATGTACACACCTATTGTCCCACTGTATGTACCCCAGCCCTCTGTACCCCATATGTACACACCTATTGTCCCACTGTATGTACCCCAGCCCTTTGTACCCCATATGTACACACCTATTATCCCATTGTATGTACCCCAGCCCTCTGTATCCCATATGTACACACCTATTGTCCCATTGTATGTACCCCAGCCTTTTGTATCTCATATGTACACACCTATTGTCCCATTGTATGTACCCCAGCCTTTTGTACCCCATATGTATACACCTATTGTCCCATTGTATGCACCCCAGCCCTCTGTATCCCATATGTACACACCTATTGTCCCATTGTATGCACCCCAGCCCTTTGTATCCCATATGTACACACCTATTGTCCCATTGTATGTACCCCAGCCCTTTGTATCCCATATGTACACACCTATTGTCCCATTGTATGTACCCCAGCCTTTTGTATCTCATATGTACACACCTATTGTCCCATTGTATGTACCCCAGCCCTCTGTACCCCATATGTACACACCTATTGTCCCATTGTATACACCCCAGCCCTTTATATCCCATATGTACACACCTATTGTCCCACTGTATGTACCCCAGCCCTCTGTATCCCATATGTACACACCTATTGTTCCATTGTATACACCCCAGCCCTTTGTATCCCATATGTACACACCTATTGTTCCATTGTATACACCCCAGCCCTTTGTATCCCATATGTACACACCTATTGTTCCATTGTATACACCCCAGCCCTTTGTATCCCATATGTACACACCTATTGTTCCATTGTATACACCCCAGCCCTCTGTACCCCATATGTACACACCTATTGTCCCATTGTATGTACCCCAGCCCTCTGTACCCCATATGTACACACCTATTGTCCCACTGTATACACCCCAGTCCTTTGTATCCCATATGTACACACCTATTGTCCCACTGTATACACCCCAGTCCTTCGTATCTCATATGTACACACCTATTGTCCCATTGTATGTACCCCAGCCCTCTGTATCCCATATGTACACACCTATTGTTCCATTGTATACACCCCAGCCCTTTGTACCCCATATGTACACACCTATTGTCCCATTGTATGTACCCCAGCCCTCTGTATCCCATATGTACACACCTATTGTCCCATTGTATACACCCCAGTCCTTTGTATCTCATATGTACACACCTATTGTCCCATTGTATGTACCCCAGCCCTTTGTATCTCATATGTACACACCTATTGTCCCATTGTATACACCCCAGCCCTCTGTACCCCATATGTACACACCTATTGTCCCATTGTGTGCACCCCAGCCCTTTGTATCTCATATGTACACACCTATTGTCCCATTGTATGTACCCCAGCCCTCTGTATCTCATATGTACACACCTATTGTCCCATTGTATGCACCCCAGCCCTTTGTATCTCATATGTACACACCTATTGTCCCATTGTATGCACCCCAGCCCTCTGTACCCCATATGTACACACCTATTGTCCCATTGTATGCACCCCAGCCCTTTGTATCCCATATGTACACACCTATTGTCCCATTGTATGTACCCCAGCCCTCTGTATCTCATATGTACACACCTATTGTCCCATTGTATGCACCCCAGCCCTTTGTATCTCATATGTACACACCTATTGTCCCATTGTATGCACCCCAGCCCTTTGTATCCCATATGTACACACCTATTGTCCCATTGTATGCACCCCAGCCCTTTGTACCCCATATGTACACACCTATTGTCCCATTGTATGTACCCCAGCCCTCTGTATCTCATATGTACACACCTATTGTCCCACTGTATGTACCCCAGCCCTTTGTATCTCATATGTACACACCTATTGTCCCATTGTATACACCCCAGCCCTCTGTACCCCATATGTACACACCTATTGTCCCATTGTATGTACCCCAGCCCTCTGTACCCCATATGTACACACCTATTGTCCCATTGTATGTACCCCAGCCCTCTGTACCCCATATGTACACACCTATTGTCCCACTGTATACACCCCAGCCCTCTGTACCCCATATGTATACACCTATTGTCCCACTGTATGTACCCCAGCCCTCTGTACCCCATATGTACACACCTATTGTCCCACTGTATGTACCCCAGCCCTCTGTACCCCATATGTACACACCTATTGTCCCATTGTGTGCACCCCAGCCCTTTGTATCTCATATGTACACACCTATTGTCCCATTGTATGTACCCCAGCCCTCTGTACCCCATATGTACACACCTATTGTCCCACTGTATACACCCCAGCCCTCTGTATCTCATATGTACACACCTATTGTCCCATTGTATGTACCCCAGCCCTCTGTATCTCATATGTACACACCTATTGTCCCATTGTATGTACCCCAGCCCTCTGTACCCCATATGTACACACCTATTGTCCCACTGTATACACCCCAGCCCTCTGTATCTCATATGTACACACCTATTGTCCCATTGTATGTACCCCAGCCCTCTGTATCTCATATGTACACACCTATTGTCCCATTGTATGTACCCCAGCCCTCTGTATCTCATATGTACACACCTATTGTCCCACTGTATGTACCCCAGCCCTCTGTACCCCATATGTACACACCTATTGTCCCATTGTGTGCACCCCAGCCCTTTGTATCTCATATGTACACACCTATTGTCCCATTGTATGTACCCCAGCCCTCTGTACCCCATATGTACACACCTATTGTCCCACTGTATACACCCCAGCCCTCTGTATCTCATATGTACACACCTATTGTCCCATTGTATGTACCCCAGCCCTCTGTATCCCATATGTACACACCTATTGTCCCACTGTATACACCCCAGCCCTCTGTATCTCATATGTACACACCTATTGTCCCACTGTATGTACCCCAGCCCTTTGTATCTCATATGTACACACCAATTGTCCCATTGTATGTACCCCAGCCCTTTGTACCCCATATGTACACACCTATTGTCCCACTGTATGTACCCCAGCCCTTTGTATCTCATATGTACACACCAATTGTCCCATTGTATGTACCCCAGCCCTTTGTATCCCATATGTACACACCTATTGTCCCACTGTATAGTTAATTCACTCATGTCTGGACCCATTGTTCCATTACACAGTATGTTTACTCCCTTTGTCCCCTGAGGCCCCCATTGTATAACTAGTGTATTGTTCCCGTTGTGTCTCTGTATTATGTGCCTCTCCACCACCGGCTCCATTGTATCTCCATATGGGGTTTGCAGTCACCTGTATCCTATTGTATTATAATATGTGTGGATCACTCTGTGTGTGTGTGTATATAAACCCTGTGTGTTCTACAATAAATCAGTTCTTGTGTTACCCCTACACTGATCTTGCCTGGTGCTTGGGGCACATTTTTGCTCAGTAGATATGATGGACTTTATTTATGCTCCTATTTATTTTTTCACAGCACTTACCCACGGACACAAACACTTATAAACACTAAACATTGCTGTAGTGGGGCCAGGTCGGAAGACTTGTGCTGTAGTAGGGGAGCTGGACGGCCACCTCCCCTTAAAGACTCAGAAGTTCCTCACTCAGGAGGGAGCAGAAGATTTGATGTCCTGGGGTAGGGACGCTACAATGCAGAAGACCCCCAGGGTGAAGGCTCTCCTCTCCTTCCGGGGCGTAGGAGAAGTCCAAAGGTCCCCATTAGCTTTGAAGGGCGACGGGGGCTGAGGGCTGATCTGGCCACACGAAGAACACTGACATAGTCCATGAGTGACCACAGTGCATGGACGGGATGAAGGGAAGCACAGGATTGCACAGCACGAAGACTGGACATCACCTCGGGCTTTTATCAGTACCTGGGGGTGATCTGTGGGATATCATGGGTTTGTGTTCCAGATCAGAGGAAGCCGTGACTGACGGAGACACCCAGGCGGGGTGTCTGCTGGTACCGTTACACGGTCCTTAAAGGGAATCCACTCACCCGTCCGCTCATCATTAAGGGGTTAAATGCCATTCTTTTGTCCATTCGTATAACTCTTGATTCTTGGGAGACGTAGTTCAGGCCCAGCCCTAAAATCCACTTAATTAGCGCTGGCATAGTACCAGGACACGTCTGATATGACAGATCTAAAGGTCTCTGTGATGATGGCTCTGTCCCTGCCTGGCACCAGATTATTGTTTTATTGAAGGACAATACAAAACACACACAATGCATTCTCATACCTCCCAACATTTCAAATGGCCAAAGAGGGACACTTTTGTTTCAGGTGGTGTTTATGGGGGTGTGGCTGGTGGGCGGGGCATTACTGAGAATTTTTAGACTATTTCATGACTTACCGGCTCCTCTTTGTGTAACTGAATAAATTATTTAGAGCAAGACCAAAGTATTTTATTTACACAGATTAATTTATAAACACATATATTAAAGATTAACTACACATTTATGTGAGTTTTATTGTTGTGGAACATGTAGTAAACACTACTCATTCTGGTCTCCTGAAAAGAGGGACAAAAGGGTAGAAAAGAGGGACGGAGGGATTTGGGTCTGAAAGAGGGACTGTCCCTCCTAAAGAGGGACACTTGGGAGGTATGCATTCTGGGTATTTGATACCTTGTATTTCATGAATAGTAATAATTCTGCCAATGATACATTTCTGTAAAGGAAAAGTGGAACAGTTTGGGGGGGGTCTGTCTGTCACAGTAGAAAGATTAAAAATTCCCCAAATTCCTACTGATTTAACCCTTTGAGTGCCAGAGTGGTACTCAACACACGGCAAACCAATGCGTTGTGTACCCCTCTGGCACTCAAAGCGTTAAAGGGATAGTAATGTCTTTTTAAAACATAACAAAATACTGTAGCTATTAAAAAAAAAAAACGAAATGATCCCAGTCCCGTCTCTGAGACCTTTATGGTTTGAGAGATAGAATGTTTTAACCCTTTGAGTGCCAGAGGGGTATGAAACGCATTGCAAAGCAATGCGTTCCATACCCCTCTGGCACTCAAAGGGTTAAAGTTCCCCTGTCACTGATGTCACCTGTAAAGCTGGCAATCGGAGGTCCGTGTCGGCCGACTCAAGGCAAATACCGAAATCTAAAAAGAAATACTTCATGGAACGGTCTACAAATCGAGCCTGGTTTGCAAACACACTTTGTAGGCCGTTCCAATGAAGGTTTTGATTTTAGATTGCGCTATTTCGGCTCTGCTGGAGAGCCGCCTGCCGGTCCCAGGACCAGGATCTCCTGCTGTCGATTTACCGCTATTGTCAGGGAAAGGGGAGGGAGGGGGAATTTTAACCATTTGAGTGCCAGAGGGGTATGAAACGCATTGCAAAGCAATGCATTCCGTACCCCTCTGGCACTCAAAGGGTTAAAATGTTCTGTCCCTCAAACATAAAGGTCTGATAGACGGGACTGCGATCATTTAGTTTATTTTTTTAATAGCTACAATATTTCATTATGTTTTAACCCATTAAGGACCCTTGATGGTCCTGGCACGTCATGGGTTGGGGAGAGATAAAGACCCATGACGTGCCAGGACCGTCATGGAATTCAGGGCTTCTGCTGCACGCCGTTCAGGGAGCCCTGAATCGGATACTGAAAAAAAAAAAGGTCTGGCGCACGATCGGCCGGTCCTTAAGGGGTTAAAAAGACATTACTACCCCTTTAACCCATCAATCCATAATGCACTGGACATTTCTCAAGCATTTATAGGGTTAAATAAGGATTATTAACCCCTTGAATGCTAGAGAGATCTCCAACGCTTTGTGAGACCTCTCTAGCATTCAAGGGGTTAAAGTCCCCATTAAAATTATTAGGGTTTTTCTTCCCCCTCCCACCCTAAGGGGAAGTTTGTTTGGTCCTCAGTTCCACCTCCCTGTGGAATCTCATTCACTCTGTGTATTTGTTCTGCTTTATTACTACTGCTGTGCACTGCAGAGAATCACAGAGATCCCAATGGCCCCGCCGGACGTCTGATGGATAGTAGAAATAAAGTGAGAGGGAGATGCTACTGGCTCCGTACCCTGCTATGTGTCAGGGGCATAGTTATCCAGATAAGAGATGCTCTACCCCTCTAAGCACAGAGTCGTATTGATCTTAACTGATAGGATTGCTCCTTCAGGGTCTCAGCGCAGCGGGAGGAGGAAGGCGTTCATCTTTGCTCTTCCTGACGCTCTAACTCAAATCCATGAGCATTGTATTGGACCCAGAGGCACGGATAACGGCCCTATAAGTTACAGCTCTCAGCAGCTTCTCTTTGTTTCATCGTTCTATAAGAGCTGGTGTGCGTTACGCAGCACAATAAACATTACTCCTGTGTATTATGAAGACAGACCGCGCAGTTTCTGGGATATTTGCTGCAGTTCATCAGTTATGTTCCCCTTTAAGTCACAATAATTGTTATTAGCCGACAACAGGAAAACGCTGCGTGTTTGCATCTTGTTAGAAAAATAATACAATAAAGCCCTGGCATGTCGCAGCGCCAATGCGTTGTACACACCTCAGGCAATCGAAGGGTTAAGATTACATCCTGGCACAGGAAATTTAACACGTTGGTTGCTAGAGAGCTCTGCTACATATTGCTGATCAGTGCGTTGGAGATCTCTCAAGCATCCAATGAGTTAAATAACAGGCAGTAAAAAGGTTACATGAGCTGAGACTAAAACAAAGGCAGGGGTTCTTTACAGTAAGGGCTGTAAAACTATGGAATTCTTTACCTCTGGATGTTTTACTTGCAGATAATGTAACTGCTTTCAAAAAAAGCAATGGATGCCTATCTAGCACAGTGCAATATTGAAAATTATGACAGATGGCTTCAATGCAGACAGGATGTTGATCCAGGGAAATATCTGACTGCCATTTGGAGTCAGGAAGGATTTTTTTTACCCACTTGGGGCTAAATTGGAAATGGCTTCAGGGTTTTGATGTTTTTTTTGCCTTCCTCTGGATCAACAAAGGTGTTTTGGCATGGGCTGGACTCGATGGACGCATGTCTTTATTCAGCCACATTAACTATGTTACTATGAGACAGAGTAGTCTCCACCCCTCACAATTTGGCACTCTAGACAGCCGCCTATTCTGCCTACTGGGAAATCCGTCCCTGGACAAACCACCTGTATTGTAAGGGGCAAATAAAATCGTCCGTGGATTTAGATGGGCAGGGGAGGGCTGGCAACTTTTGGCCTGGGGGGCAAGTATAATCAAGTGGCCCATTTCTACTATCGCTCCAGCCCACTGTCCCAGCCCACTCCCTTATGATGATTTTATAAATGGCATAAATCATGTGAAATAAGGTGAGGGATACCACAGAGCTTACAATGGAAATTGTGTTACACTAGTAATGCCACAAAGCTTACAATTGAAATGGAGCTACACTAGTGCTATCACTGAGCTTACAATTGAAATAGAGCTACACTAGTGATGCCACAGAGCTTACAACTGAAATGGAACTACACTAGTGGTACCACAGATCTTACAATTCTATGATACAAATTTCATAACAGAAGTAGCAATCTATAATGTGAAACACAAAACATAATAGAGCTAGCAATCGGTCATGTGTGTCACAGTATAGACTTAAATATAGTTGAAGACCACATACTCAACATTTCACTCCATGGATAGCCATGACATTGGCTACTAATGACCCCCTGCCAACATTAAATTTTAGAACCTTCACATGCAGATGCTTAGGGTGTTTGTGTGTTAGAGGGATGGCGAAAAGCAAAGATGGATAGGAAAATGGGAGAGAATTGTAGGACATGGGTGAAAATATGGGGGTATGAAATGGACAGAGGAAATAAAAAGAGAAGAAGAATGGAGAAGGCTGGGAAAGAGGATGGGTGGAAGCAGCTGAGACAGAATGGGTGGATGAGGACAGTTGGGCGAAGCTTAGAGAAAGGATAGATGGGGAACAGAATGGGAAATAAAAATAGAAAATGGGGAAGCTGATAGAGAGGATGGGTGGGATAAGCTGAGGGGATGGGTGCGAGAAACCGAGAGTGGATGGGTGGGGGAAGTTGAGAAGATGGGTTGGGGAGGAATGGTGGGTGAAACTGAAAAAGAACAGATGGGGGAATCTGTGAGAGTATGGGTGAGTGAAGCTGAGTGTATGGGAGGGTAATGCAGACAGGATGGGTGAATGAAGCTGAGAGATGATCTCTGGATTTAGCTGAGAGAGAAGATGAGTGGTTGAAGCTGAAAGAGTGGATAGGAGAATGGGTGGATAAAGCTGAGGGGATGGGTGGATGAAGCTTAGTGAGGATGGAAAGATGAAGCTGAAAGAATGGGAGGATGGAGCTGAGACACAGGATGGGAGGATGAAGGTGTGAAAATGACTGGATGAAGGGGAGAGGGTCAGAGAAAGAGAGAGCAGGGGAGAAGGAAGCTAAGAGAGGGCAGTGGAGAAGGAAGCTGAGAGAAAAGATGGGAGGATAAAGCTGTGAGAATGAGATTAAACTGATGGAGAGGGGGTGGGAGGATGAGGCTGAGAGAGAAAGTATTGGAGAACGAAAGAGCATGGGAGAATTAACTTGAGAAAAGATGGGAGAGTGAAGCGGAGGGGGAGGATGAAGGTGAGAAACGGGGTGGGTGGGTGAACCTGAAGAGGGTTGGGTGATATGCTGTGAGAAGATGGTGGTGGTCTGAGACAGTACACAAACAAACACACATACATTAACACTGCTTTGCAATGTGTTCCAAGGTGGAATTCCTTGAACTACCTGTATGCTGCGATATGCTTTCATTCACCTGTCACATGACAGGGCACCTGATTAGAGTTGTCCCAATCAGGTTTTGGGTTCAAAGTAATTTTAACCCCTTGTAAAGCAATGCAGTGCAAATCCCCTTGGTCTTTAAGGGTTTAAAAAGGTGCTCTGATATGTGGACAGGTGAATATAAGCAAAGAGCAGCATACATGGCGCTCCCTCACTGACAATGAAATACCCATCCCTCTGAACTGTAGCCCTCATCAGAAATTATTTGGTTGGGGTGTAACTGGCAGAGAGTTGCCTTATTCACTTCTTATTGTGGGTAAAGAGGCATCTTGACCATTTGTAATATCTGGTCACTGTACTTTGAGACATAACATATTGCACAGTTGGCCACATTCACAAAAGAAAATTGGAGCAAACCTATTGCACCACAGCAAAAACTGTACTAATCCGATATAATAATTCGCTAGGATGTTTGTCAGAAGCCGTCATGCACAGTAGAGACTGCCTGAAAGCACAGAATGCTGGGAGTTTTGTTCTGAGAGCATTCTGTGCTTTCGGGCAGTCTCTGCAGTGCATGACTGCGTCAGAGGCAGGACCGACCTCTTACCATCACCCGGACCTTGGCCCGTGTACACGGGTTTTTACACTAGTATACTATAAAATGCATGGATACCTTACTGATATCCAAAGGGTTAATGTACAGGGTCACAGAAGCATACAATCCAGCAGAATGAGTTTTTACTGAGTCCCTCACTCTTAGCAATTGACTTTCTGGTTGTCAATAAATAGTACAGCAGCCAGGAAACCTGTTGTTCATCAACTGCTTTTGGGCTACAATTATAGGCTGTAGAACAGAACTTATAATTGTAGTCCAACAACATCTGAGTAGCCACAGACTGACTACCTCTATGCTACTGATATTGAATAATATTACAAGCTATCCATTCTACAGGGCTGTATTTGATAGCTATCCAATACAACCATATACAGTGAATTTTTTTAGTGTTTGTTAGTGTTACCTGGCTCTCAATGGGTTAAAATTGTTAAGAGTGAAAGCTCCGTTGAAACATTCATTCTACAGGGTTGTACTGGAACAGCAGATAATTCAAATAGCCCTGCAGAATGGATGGCTTATAACAATAATCGACAAAACTACCTTATAATCTACCTGTGTCAGAGGCTGATTCAGTTCAGGGCTGGGGTAGTAGCATCAGCTATGGGCACAGTGCACAGCAGCCCAGCAGCTGTCCACCTGCTGCAATGCTCCCAATCATGTGCCACAGCCTTGTGGGCGCTAGTGTGAACATAGTGAAGGTAGGTTTCACTGCTCTGGGAAGTCCTGAATCCAGATGTGTTTCCTCCCAATCTACAATACATTGCACAGGATTTGCACTGCTGCAGGATACTAGAGGGCTGCATTAAACAACTCTCTGGTACTAAAATGGTTAACAGCTACTCCACAGCATGATCGTGCAGGTCTGGTTGATGATCGTTATGAAAGTAACAGGAGTGCACTTTTGTTATTTACAACGAGATTATCAAATAGACCAGCAACATTGAGCTGCAGAGTTGCAGTTAACCCTTTTAGTACCAGAGTTGTTTCCCCCGCAGTCCTCTAATACCCAAAGGATTACAAAGCTGTGCACCCCAAGCTCAATGGAGACTGAAATGAAGCAATAGTCTGTTTTGTGTTTGGTGTTATGTAGCATTGAAAAGGCTGTGCAATGCATTGGAGACTCGGAGGTTAACCACTAGTAATCTACAGGTTTTTCATGCTCTCATGTTTTTGTTTGTGACCTTCCTTCCTGTGTTACTTTTTCTCAACTTATACCCAGTCTGTCTCCCCCACAAACACACACATATAAAATGAGTTACCTTCTAGTAAGTGGAACTAAAGATATTAATGGACAGGGTTAGGTATATTACTGGCTCCTCTGCAGAGAGATAATACCCAGCAAACGGACTCTGCATACTGCCACCACTTCACTCATGCATATGCGTGGATCACTAGGAGTCCAGGAACATGCGCAATACAGAAAAGCATGATCTAAAATCTCATTGGCTGGCTGGTACTGATAGAGAGTGAAACCCAGCCAGCCCGCTTGAGTCACCGTAGTGGCCTGATGACCCAGTCTTATGACCGGCCCAGGGGGCAATTGCCCCCCTGCCCCATGGGCCAGCCCGCCTCTGTAGATGGGGGTTTTAACACTTTAAATGTTAGCATGGTCTCCAGCGCACTGTGAATAGAGACCTCTATAGCATCCAAGGGGTTAACAGCCTAACTGAATTCAATGGGAAGTTGGCGGGCTGTTTTTTTTTAAATTTGCATGAGGCTGTTTGATCCACTTTACTCGGTGTATCTGACACTAAAAGAAATTATCTTAAAGGACAACTGACACGTCCTAATAGCAACCCCCTACTGAACTGGCAAAAACAGTTAATGTCCCCTATCAATCTTGCCTTGCGCCTTTGTTGAAGAGATAACAGTTAGTCTTAGATGTTGGGTCCATGGAGGTGGACATGGCAGTTGGTAGTGGAACCACAGGACCTCAAACTCCGCCCATCTCACACGGTCATATTAAAGCGGAACTACCATGTCACAAAATGTTTAGTTTAACTAAGTCCCCTCCTGGCGACTAGCTGCTTAGTAGCGTTAGTCACCAGAATTATTACCTGATTTAATAGATAAATGCTTTATTCCCCAGCTGTCAGTAGCACGGAGCGCGGGGATCTTGCTAGAATGATGTCCGTGCGCCTGCGCTGTCAGTCCCAGCCGGGTCTAGGAGGCGTTGCTAGGAGCCAGCCACCTCCGGAAGGGACTGACAGCACAGTGGCGCGGACGTCATTCTGGCATGATGTCCGCACTCCGTGCTACTGACAGCTGGGGAATAAAGCATTTATCTATTAAATCAGGTAATAATTCTGGTGACTAACGCTACTAAGCAGCTAGTCGCCAGGAGGGGACTTAGTTAAACTAAACATTTTGTGACATGGTAGTTCCACTTTAATTAATTATGAGGATCTGAAATGCATTGCTCACTATGCTTTGTGCACCCGTCTGACCCTTAACCTTTTGAGTGTCAGAGTTCGCACCTCTCTGGCACTCAAAGGGTTAAAAGTTCAAGTAGGCCCATGCACTCTGTTTGCTTCTGATTGACATGAGGCCCAGGACTGACTGGAGATGTTACCTCTTGAAGAGAGGTACAAGGGCAAATTCATAGGGGCCATTAGAATTTTCTGACTTTTGTAAAGTAATAGGGGGGGATTACTATTTTGAGGTGTGACTTCTCCTTTAAACAGTAGGTGTGATCAAACATAACTTCATACTGAATCTTACTCAGCAGGGAACCCACCGGCTCCACCCCGGAGACTACGTCTTTTAACCCTTTGAGTGCCACAGGGCTAAGCAACGCATTGCAGAGCTTACCCCTCTGGCTCTCATAGGGTTAATTACGGGTCTATGGGGAACAGAGGCTGATTCTCCTGGGTAACTCCACCTACTTCCTGTCTACCCCGCCTACTTCTCCCACTGTTCCGCCCACTTCCCGCCCATTCTAATATTACCGTATTTCCTCGGATATTAAGAGAGGTTCAGGCATTTTAGCCTGAAAAAGCGACCTCATCTTTTATCCGGGGTCACCCTACATTCCAACTGGATGGAAAGGAAATCCCATCTAGCGGTCAGTCCGGGACATCTCACTCCCTCTGCCCTTCAGCTTCATGATGGACACGGCAGTCTTCTTGGATTGAGGTCTGACTCCACGCTGATGGTGTGAGACACAGAAACGTCCTTCCAGGAGTATGGACCTGGAAGGACCTTCCTGCATCGCGCATCACTAGGGTGACCACATTTCCAATCTGCCATTCCGGGACATGTGGTCACCCTAGTGGCTCCCGCCGGCGCTGACCATCTTTCTTAGGCTGACACAGAGTAAGAGTTCCCCAGTGGTAACTCTATGTGTCGGCCTCAGAAAGATGGTCAGTGCTGGCGGGAGCCTCAGTCGCTAGACTCACTCACAGCTGTCTCACACGCACCAGACCAGCCAGCCAATGAAATGTATTTGCTATATCGTCCTTATTGGCTGGCTGCACTGGTGCGTGCTGCGCTATGTAGGTAGGCTGTGGGTTCCGGCTTTGTTGCTCCATTCCAGGACTCTTTGTTGTCCCGGTGGGGGGTGACCTGGGACGCGGGACACAGACCTACAATAAGGGACAGTCCTGGGCATTCCGGGACGTGTGGTCACCCTACGCGTCACCACTGTGGAGGCGGACCTCACTACAAGAAGACTGCCAGGTCCGTTATCAACTATTAACCTTTTAAGTGCCAGAGGGGCATTGCAAAGGAATGCATTGGATTCCCCTCTGGCACTCAAAGGGTTAAAGGTAGAGGGTGAAAAATGGGAAGCAATACTGGGTGTGAATTAAAGCAGAAAATATCCAATATACGGGTTCACCATTTATTGGGGATTTTTTTCTTTTTTTCGCACCCAGCATTTGGAAAGTTGGGGAACTGCCTTATAAACGGGGTGGCCCAGTGTGCAGGCACATACAGTAAATCCCACCTTTGCCCCTCCAATCACGATTAAGCACTGCCCACTCAATTAAGCCCCACCCACTTTAAGACATTTGCATGATTTAGACAAACCCATTTCCAGCCCATGAATCCTCTCCGGGGATCCAAAGAAACATGGAGGAGATTTATAAAAGTGGAGTTCATGGAAAAGAAGAGTTAAAATGGCTGTTAGTTATAAAGTAGTAAGGACAGATTAGGAGGACATGACACCGAGCATTACTTTTTTTAAATTAATGACATACGGAAGTCTGCAAAAAGTGTCTCAGCGAGAATATAAAGAAATGTCGATATTTGCGATAATTTTGCGACAATTTTCACAAAATGTTTAATGCCATGTCTGACCTGTTATTCTTTATGGTCACCACATTTATAAATGTAACGAGAATATGTTGTAAATACCAACACTTATAATGAGGACATTTTAAGGATCTGTTTGCTAAAACTAATGAGAACACATACATTTCTCCCACTGTTTCCAAGCATGTTACTTAAAGGGATAGTAATACTTCGTTTTAACTTTATTTGATTTTGTAGGCATTAAAAAAACATGAAGAATGATACAAGTCTTATCTCTGAAACCTTTATGGTTTAAGAGATATTCACAAACAAAGTATCCCCCCCTGTTCAACCAGATCAGAAGGGAGGTGCCCAGGTAGACTGCAGAGAGGGACAATCTTCAATTAAGATAAGGGAAAAACCTGAAAAACTTGTCAAGGGGGGGAAGGGCTTTCATTGTTCTCATAGGAAGAAGATTGTCCCCTTCTGTTATCTGTCTGGTCTATGGACTGGATTCCACATCTGAGAAGAGATAACTTACACTAGGTAAAAGGGACGGGAGAGGAAACTTTGCTTGTGAATATCTCTTAAACCATAAAGGTTTGAGAGATAAGACTTATATCATTCTTCATGTTATTTTAATGCCTACAAAAAAAAGCACATTAAATGAGCCCAGCAGCATCTCTCAAATCTTTATGGTTTGAGAGATATCCACTTTCCTCCCCTGACGTCAGTGCTCTAGCTGACTGCAAGCTAATTCGGTCCCGGGATGGAGGAGGCTCTTCAGCAGTGCCGAGGATGCATTACTGGAACATAAATCCTTCACTGGAACAGTCTTCTAAGTGTGCTTGGTTTGCAAGCATATGTAGAAGACTGTTTCAGTGAAGGATTTCTTTTTCATTAACACAATCTCGGCTCTGCTGCAGAGCCTCCGCTTGTGGATAGGATTCCCCTTCTGTCAGATAGATCATTGACGTCAGGGGAGGGGGAACTTTGAAAGCGGATATCTCTCAAATCATAAAGGTTTGAGAGATGCTTCTGGATTCATTTGTTTTTTTAAGGGCTACAAGATTAATTAAAGTTAAAGGGATAGTAATAGTTTTTTTAGCTTTATTTTATTTTGTAGGCATTAAAAAACATGAAGAACGATATATATGTCTTATCTCTCAAACCTTTATGGTTTGAGAGATATTCACAAGCAAAGTTTCCCCTCCCGTCCCTTTTACCTAGTGTAAGCTATCTCTTCTCAGATGTGGAATGCAGTCCATAGACCAGACAGATAACAGAAGGGGACAATCTTCTTCCTATGAGAACAATGAAAGCCCTTCCCCCCTTGACAAGTTTTTCAGCTTTTTCCCTTATCTTAATTGAAGATTGTCCCTCTCTGCAGTCTACCTGGGCACCTCCCTTCTGATCTGGCTGAGCAGTGTTACATCAGTAAAAGGGGTGGGAGGGGGATACTTTATCATTCAATTACTCTTGAACTACAACTCTGACAGTATTGAAATAACACTCTCCAAAGTCCAAATACTATGATGATTAATTAGAGCTGCTTTTATTATGAAATATTACTATCCCTTTAAATGTAAGTATTACTATCCCTTTAAAAATATTTTACAGCCTTATAGAATCTAAAGGGTTAATCTAAATGAGTTGAAATGGTCTGTAAAATTCTCACAATTATCTCCCAAAAATAGACAATTTTCCACTGTTGAAAAACACACCAGCCATCTACTAACAAATTCATTTTGTGAATATCAAAAATTAGCACAAATGTTGTTTTTTCCCCCCATAATTACAGTTACAGAGTGGGCTGGAGGCTGAGTGAAATACATAATAATCAGTATTATTATTTTAACCAGAAATGTTGTGTCATACGGATTAAATGCACTTTTGTCTTCTCCCTTATTTTTCTTTCATTTAAGTTTTCTAATACATTAGGAATCATATTACTGAAAATTCAAAATGTTGCACTGAGAAATTTATAGTGCAAATATGTTACTAAAAATGGACTCTTTATTTCCTCTAAAATTGCATTCAGCTTCGCGCTGTAATTAGCTTTTTAACTCCAGCGTCATTGGCTATAGAAAGCTGAACGAAATGTACAATCATTTCTCATGAGAAGAAGTTGGTGCCAAGCCCCATCTGAATTACTGCCTGTTGTTTTGCTTAAAAAACTAGAGCCCATTTCCAGGCACATTATACATCTCCGATCAGTTTAATTAAAAGTGAATAAATAATTTAAATACATAGAATGAGAACTAATAGATTTTGATCCATGAAGTGTGCTTACACGCACATTACTTATCAAAACGCATAAAAGAAAATGATCGTGGCTTACAAACTTATGGTTTGTAATAACACCTCCTAAAATTAACCCCATCCCGACAACTGACTTACCAGGTACGTCCCGCAAAAACTGTCACTTAGTGTCCATGGGAGCGGACATGACAGTCACTGGCAGGATGTTAGGTCCATAGAGGCAGACATGACAGTTACTGGCACATACCTCCCAACATTTCAAATTGCCAAAGAGGGACACTTGTGTTTTAGGGGGTGTTTCTGGGAGCGTGGCTGGTGGGAGTGGCATTAATAATTTTTAGTCTATTTCATGACCTATTGAAACCTCCTTGTGTAACCTAATAAATTACTTATAACAAGACCAAAGTGTTTTATTTACACAGACTAATTTATAAACACAATACTGACATTTAAACAAACAGTAATGTGAGTTTTATTGCTGTAGAGCAAAGTGATACACTTATATACACACCAGTCTGATCTCCTAAAAAGAGGGACATCAGGGTGGGAAAGAGGGACAGGGGGATTTGGGTCTAAAAGAGGGACTGTTCCTCCTAAAGAGGGACACTTGGGAGGAATACTGGCAGGATGTCAGGTCCATGGAGGCAGACATGACAGTTACTGGCAGGATATCAGGTCCATGGAGGCGGACATGACAGTTACTGGCAGGATATCAGGTCCATGGGAGGAGGACACATGACAGTTACTGGTAGGATGTCAGGTCCATGGAGGCAGACATGACAGTTACTGGCAGGATATCAGGTCCATGGTGGCAGACATGACAGTCACTGGCAGGATATCAGGTCCATGGAGGCGGACATGACAGTTACTGGCAGGATGTCAGGTCCATGGAGGCGGACATGACAGTTACTGGCAGGATGTCAGGTCCATGGAGGCGGACATGACAGTTACTGGTAGGATGTCAGGTCCATGGGAAGAGGACACATAACAGTTACTGGCAGGATGTCAGGTCCATGGAGGCGGACATGACAGTTACTGGCAGGATGTCAGGTCCATGGAGGCAGACATGACAGTTACTGGTAGGATGTCAGGTCCATGGAGGCAGACATGACAGTTACTGGTAGGATGTCAGGTCCATGGAGGCAGACATGACAGTTACTGGCAGGATATCAGGTCCATGGGGGCAGACATGACAGTTACTGGCAGGATGTCAGATCTATGGAGGCAGACATGACAGTTACTGGCAGGATATCAGGTCCATAGAGGAGGACATGACAGTTACTGGCAGGATGTCAGGTCCATGGAGGAGAACATGACAGTTACTGGCAGGATGTCAGGTCCATGGAGGCGGACATGACAGTTACTGGCAGGATGTCAGGTCCATGGAGGCGGACATGACAGTCACTGGCAGGATGTCAGGTCCATGGGGGCGGACATGACAGTTACTGGCAGGATGTCAAGTGCAAGGAGGCAGACATGACAGTTACTGGCAGGATGTTATGTTCATGGGAGCAGACATGACAGTTACTGGCGGGATGTCAGGTCCATGGAGGCAGACATGACAGCTATTGGCAGTATGTTATGTCCACAGAGGAGACATGACAGTTACTGGCAGATTTTTAAGACTGAAGCAGGCAGAGTGTTTGTAATGCTTTAACGACCACAGGGGTGTGCAATGCATTGCAAACCCATCAGGTCGTTAAAGGGTCAAGAGTACCACTTGCAGTGAGCAGAGTTTGAGTTCCTGAGGTCCTTCCACCAGCTGTTCATAGGGGCCATTAGAATTTTCTGGCCATAGTAAGGGAAGTGAGGGTTATTTTTAGGTGATAGTTCTGCTTTAACATTCACATTTTTGGGCACCAGCAGACACTCTGTTAAGAGAACAAAACATTCATAATTATATTGACACAAAATGACTTTTAGAGCCATAGGCTTATTTTTGGCATAAAAGTGAACTGCACATTTAATTTACTGTCAGGACAGGAATAAGATTCTAAAAAGGTTCTGTCCAGACATAGTGAGGAAGCTGTGTTGGCTATTGGATCAGCTGTTGTATCTGTTCTGTCCACAGGGTCACAGGTTCTAGTCCCAGAGAAGTCATCTCAGTCTTTCACGCTACAGAGGTAGATAAACTGAGTACAAGGACATACCACCCTACAGAG
The DNA here is from genome assembly GCA_037306005.1 of Rhinophrynus dorsalis. Classification (NCBI taxonomy): domain Eukaryota; kingdom Metazoa; phylum Chordata; class Amphibia; order Anura; family Rhinophrynidae; genus Rhinophrynus; species Rhinophrynus dorsalis. The sequence goes on from CM074721.1 coordinate 9,491,605, forward strand.
GTAGATAAGACATGTACCAGGACATACCACCCTACAGAGGTAGATAAGACAAGTACCAAGACACACCACCCTACAGAGGTAGATAAGACAAGTACCAGGACACACTACCCTACAGAGGTAGATAAGACATGTACCAGGACACACTACCCTACAGAGGTAAATAAGACATGTACCAGGACACACCACCCTACAGAGGTAGATAAGACAAGTACCAAGACACACCACCCTACAGAGGTAGATAAGACAAGTACCAGGACACACTACCCTACAGAGGTAGATAAGACAAGTACCAGGACACACCACCCTACAGAGGTAGATAAGACAAGTACCAAGACACACCACCCTACAGAGGTAGATAAGACAAGTACCAGGACACACTACCCTACAGAGGTAAATAAGACAAGTACCAGGACACACCACCCTACAGAGGTAGATAAGACAAGTACCAAGACACACCACCCTACAGAGGTAGATAAGACAAGTACCAGGACACACCACCATACAGAGGTAAATAAGACAAGTACCAGGACACACCACCCTACAGAGGTAGATAAGACAAGTACCAGGACATACCACCCTACAGAGGTAGATAAGACATGTACCAGGACACACCACCCTATAGAGGTAGATAAGACATGTACCAGGACACACCACCCTACAGAGGTAGATAAGACATGTACCAGGACACACCACCCTACAGAGGTAGATAAGACAAGTACCAGGACACACCACCCTACAGAGGTAGATAAGACAAGTACCAGGACACACCACACTACAGAGGTAGATAAGACAGGTACCAGGACACACCACCCTACAGAGGTAGATAAGACAAGTACCAGGACACACCACCCTACAGAGGTAGATAAGACAAGTACCAGGACACACCACCCTACAGAGTTAGATAAGACAAGTACCAGGACACACCACCCTACAGAGGTAGATAAGACAAGTACCAGGACACACCACCCTACAGATGTAGATAAGACAAGTACCAGGACACACCACCCTATAGAGGTAGATAAGACAAGTACCAGGACATACCACCCTACAGAGGTAGATAAGACAAGTACCAGGACACACCACCCTACAGAGGTAGATAAGACAAGTACCTGGACACACCACCCTACAGAGGTAGATAAGACATGTACCAGGACACACCACCCTACAGAGGTAGATAAGACAAGTACCAGGACACACCACCTTACAGAGGTAGATAAGACAAGTACCAGGACACACCACCCTACAGAGGTAGATAAGACAGGTACCAGGACACACCACCCTACAGAGGTAGATAAGACAAGTACCAGGACACACCACCCTACAGAGGTAGATAAGACAAGTACCAGGACACACCACCCTATAGAGGTAGATACGACAAGTACCAGGACATACCACCCTACAGAGGTAGATAAGACAGGTACCAGGACACACCACCCTATAGAGGTAGATAAGACAAGTACCAGGACACACCACCCTATAGAGGTAGATAAGACAAGTACCAGGACATACCACCCTACAGAGGTAGATAAGACAAGTACCAGGACACACCACCCTATAGAGGTAGATAAGACAAGTACCAGGACACACCACCCTACAGAGGTAGATAAGACAAGTACCAGGACACACCACCCTATAGAGGTAGATACGACAAGTACCAGGACATACCACCCTACAGAGGTAGATAAGACAGGTACCAGGACACACCACCCTATAGAGGTAGATAAGACAAGTACCAGGACACACCACCCTACAGAGGTAAATAAGACAAGTACCAGGACACACTACCCTACAGAGGTAGATAAGACAAGTACCAGGACACACTACCCTACAGAGGTAGATAAGACAAGTACCAGGACACACCACCCTACAGAGTTAGATAAGACAGGTACCAGGACACACCACCCTACAGAGGTAGATAAGACAAGTACCAGGACACACTACCCTACAGAGGTAGATAAGACAAGTACCAGGACACACTACCCTACAGAGGTAGATAAGACAAGTACCAGGACACACCACCCTACAGAGGTAGATAAGACAAGTACCAGGACACACTACCCTACAGAGGTAGATAAGACAAGTACCAGGACACACTACCCTACAGAGGTAGATAAGACAAGTACCAGGACACACCACCCTACAGAGGTAGATAAGACATGTACCAGGACACACCACCCTACAGAGGTAGATAAGACAAGTACCAGGACACACTACCCTACAGAGGTAGATAAGACATGTACCAGGACACACCACCCTACAGAGGTAGATAAGACAAGTACCAGGACACACTACCCTACAGAGGTAGATAAGACAGGTACCAGGACACACTACCCTACAGAGGTAGATAAGACAAGTACCAGGACACACCACCCTGCAGAGGTAGATAAGACAAGTACCAGGACACACCACCCTACAGAGGTAGATAAGACAAGTACCAGGACACACCACCCTACAGAGGTAGATAAGACAAGTACCAGGACACACCACCCTACAGAGGTAGATAAGACAGGTACCAGGACACACCACACCCTACAGAGGTAGATAAGACAAGTACCAGGACACACAACCCTACAGAGGTAGATAAGACATGTACCAGGACATACCACCCTACAGAGGTAGATAAGACATGTACCAGGACACACCACCCTACAGAGGTAGATAAGACAAGTACCAGGACACACAACCCTACAGAGGTAGATAAGACAAGTACCAGGACACACAACCCTACAGAGGTAGATAAGACATGTACCAGGACATACCACCCTACAGAGGTAGATAAGACATGTACCAGGACACACCACCCTACAGAGGTAGATAAGACATGTACCAGGACACACCACCCTACAGAGGTAGATAAGACAAGTACCAGGACACACCACCCTACAGAGGTAGATAAGACAAGTACCAGGACACACCACCCTACAGAGGTAGATAAGACAAGTACTAGGACACACAACCCTACAGAGGTAGATAAGACATGTACCAGGACATACCACCCTACAGAGGTAGATAAGACATGTACCAGGACACACCACCCTACAGAGGTAGATAAGACATGTACCAGGACACACCACCCTACAGAGGTAGATAAGACAAGTACCAGGACACACCACCCTACAGAGGTAGATAAGACAAGTACCAGGACACACCACCCTACAGAGGTAGATAAGACAAGTACCAAGACACACCACCCTACAGAGGTAGATAAGACAAGTACCAGGACACACCACCATACAGAGGTAGATAAGACAAGTACCAGGACACACCACCCTACAGAGGTAGATAAGACAAGTACCAGGACATACCACCCTACAGAGGTAGATAAGACATGTACCAGGACACACCACCCTATAGAGGTAGATAAGACATGTACCAGGACACACCACCCTACAGAGGTAGATAAGACATGTACCAGGACACACCACCCTACAGAGGTAGATAAGACAAGTACCAGGACACACCACACTACAGAGGTAGATAAGACAGGTACCAGGACACACCACACCCTACAGAGGTAGATAAGACAAGTACCAGGACATACCACCCTACAGAGGTAGATAAGACAAGTACCAGGACACACCACCCTACAGAGGTAGATAAGACATGTACCAGGACACACCACCCTACAGAGTTAGATAAGACAAGTACCAGGACACACCACCATACAGAGGTAGATAAGACATGTACCAGGACACACCACCCTACAGAGGTAGATAAGACAAGTACCAGGACACACCACCCTACAGAGGTAGATAAGACAAGTACCAGGACACACCACCCTACAGAGGTAGATAAGACAAGTACCAGGACACACCACCCTACAGAGGTAGATAAGACAGGTACCAGGACACACCACCCTACAGAGGTAGATAAGACAAGTACCAGGACACACCACCCTACAGAGGTAGATAAGACAATTACCAGGACACACCACCCTACAGAGGTAGATAAGACATGTACCAGGACACACCACCCTACAGAGGTAGATAAGACAAGTACCAGGACATACCACCCTACAGAGGTAGATAAGACATGTACCAGGACACACCACCCTACAGAGGTAGATAAGACAAGTACCAGGACATACCACCCTACAGAGGTAGATAAGACAAGTACCAGGACACACCACCCTACAGAGGTAGATAAGACAAGTACCAGGACGTACTTGAAAGTACGAGATAATCTCAATGTTTCGTCCCTGGTAAAATGCTGCAATAAAACAATCTACTCTGTATTCTCAATAAACACATTATCCCCTATACATTCTAAGATCACATTTACGACAGTAAATAAAAATCACATTTGTCCCAAAGTTGTGTTATTTGCAGTTGCTAGAAATTTCTCGGGAAGAGAGGAATTCCATCAACATAATATTCCCTATTGAAAAAACGAATTTTGCAGTTGGTAAGGACAATGCTGAATATTGTCAGTTATGCACCTTTTGTGGCACTAAATCAACTAGCAGAACACTGATTCCACAATAACCACACAGGAGGCTGAGGAGGTGAAATTGTGGAGAAACCACTTTTACAGTAGGAAATACCCCATTCCCTGTATCACTGATCCTCTCAGTCTGGTCCGGATGGAGCGTGCCAAGGGACAATCTTCAGTAAGCAAAAGGAAAATCCTTATCGCCTTCCTCAGGAGAGACAGGGTTTTCCTTATACTTGCTGACTGAAGACTGTCCCTCGCTGCATCCATCCGGTCCCACAATCGGTTTCCATATCTAAGGGGAGGTGGCCAGAAGGGGTGGAGACTCTTACAGGGGCTCTTGAGACTTTGTTTCTTCACTAGTTGTCCCCATTATTGTTCATATTGTCAGAAAGTGATCACTGTTTGAGGTTTGGGGAAGGAGGATCATCAACACTCCCTAACTCACTATTTATCTTGCCTGCCAGCAGGAGACTTATCTACCCAGAGTCAGATTTACATCTCAAGCAATCCTAGGCAAGGCACTGCAGGTGCTCTTAGCTCCGCCCATGACCACACCCCTGTAAGTGATTATAAAACTGATGAAAGGACATTGAGATTGCTTTGGCCACACCCACAATTAAAATTGTGGGTGAGGCCAACATAGATGAAGCACTGCCCCTCAAAAATTGGAGCGTTAGGCTCTGCCTTTTGGTTGATCGGGCTCTGTGACCAGTGACGTCCAGGACAGATTAAATACGTCATGTCTTGGACCAAGGCTAAATGACAAAATTCATGAAGGTCATTAGTATTTTATGTCAATACTATGGTGGATTATTATTAGCAAATGATTACAGCTGCTCTCCAGCATCCATTGACACACGTCAGGAAACAAATCCAACTTGTATAAAAAAAAACCTATATTGGAACTTAAAGTACAAAACAAAACACAGAGAAAAGGTCGAGGTGGGGGGAACATCAACAGGGGGACCCCAACAAATCTTATGCGTTTCACGCAAAATCGCACTTGCTCATAGACTCAGTCAATGGACGCTGGAGTGCATCTGTAACCATTTGCTGACTGTACTACATGACCCGGCTGGAGGAGAACTGGGACGGCTTGCACCTGGATTATGGAGTTTCCAGACGGCCGGGAACGAGGATGTTTCATGATGTACTGTGGAATTAGCTGGCGTGTTAGAGTGCATATGTCTTCTATTCATTGGATTATTATTAAGACACTAGTGTAAAAGCCCATGTACATGGGCTAAGGTCCGGGTTATGTTAACCCTTTGAGTGCATTGCTTACCCCTGTTGCACTCAAAGGGTTATGAGGCCAGTCCTGCTCTACGTACTGCGTCCACCTCAGTGGCGGCACATGCGATGCAGTCATGTGCTGTAGTGACTGCCCGAACACACAGAATGTTCCCAGCATTCCTCCCAGCATTCCATGCTCTCAGCATTCCATGATCCCAGCATTCTGTGCGCTCGGGCAGTCTTTACTGTGCATGACTGCATCGGACAAACATTCTAACGTTTTATTATATAGGATTAGCATTATTTTTAAGTCTCAGACTTCACTTGAATCCCAGACCACCTACTGGCCATGAGGATCCCAGGCCAGAGGACTGATATTGGACATCACAGTCCTTGGCTTTTGGATTCATTGCATTCCATAACACATGGTAGTTGTTCTGGGTGGATTATCCCTCTCAAACTGGTATCCACCATGACCTGCTTTTCTATTGACTCCAAATGTTTAGGGGTCCCTTTCAAGTTCACTCCCCTTCCCTCTCCCTTTTTATTTTTTGTTCCCCTGTTCTGCCTCTTTCTCACCCTCCACTCTTTCCTTCGTTATCTCTCTGTTCCTTACACTGCCTAGGGTACCTGCGTCTCCTCTCTGTGTTTTATTACACTTGTACCCCCCGTGAAGCTATACCTTGTTTATGTTTGTTTGTTTGTGGGGGGGCTGATACTTAAAGTCACAGGTTCCCCCTTGATCTGTTGTTCCCTAATCACCCAGGTTGTTGTATCATCCTGCTCCTCTTTTTTAATATTTAATGTAAAATTCAATAAATTTTGAATTAAAAACAAAACAAAACAGCATAGTTGTTCTTCAAAGGACAGTTGTAAACAGCGCAGTTCACGAAGTGTGTAATTGTGATGTGTGCGTGCATTCTACACCTGTATAGAAATATCTGTAGCACGGGAAAATATCTAAGAAACTGATTTCTTCAATACAGATTACTAAATAAATGCAAATGAATATTAATATAAATATGTGTGCAAAGGGCTACATTTATTTCCATAAAAGGCTAGGGGGGCATCTTGTCAAAAGGTTCGGGAACCACTAGGTTAACTCTTTGAGTGCCATAGAGGTATCCAAAGCATTGCAACATTGTTTTACAATGTAAATCAATGTAAAATTGTGGACATTTGTCACGTGGTTTGTTCCAGAATTGATCCTCTATTTCTTTGTACATAAGACCCCTAGGGCTGTTCTTCACGCAATTCTGCAGCAAACTAAATTCCTAATCATTTAAATGCAATGTTTAACCCCTTGAATTCTCCAAAGGTCTCCAACGCATTGCTTTCTCTAATGGTTCAGTTGGTTTGCACCAGAATTGTCGCTCTTATATTCCTGAATTCCTCTATCTAAAAAGAAAAATCTCCCGGCTCGTTTACTGCGCAGTAATTTATGGTAGATCGGATTAGTGTTTTGCATTTCTACCTTCCCATGGGTGTGAATGAGAAAGGGAGACAAATAGCACGAGGGGATGTGGGACGATTCATCCCCTAACATTCCTCCAGTCTCTGCTCTGCAATGTAGATAACCTCTTAATGCACCCAGCTTTATTCAATAATAATCATCCTGTAATGTTTCAAATATTTAAATCATGTTTATAATAACACCATTTTTATGCGGCGTCTCTCATAAAGATCTCAAGGCGTTTTACAATACAAATAAAACACAGAAGGTAAGAAAAGAAATCATTGAAAGTTTAGAGGATGCGGATCTACCTATTGGTCCTCTGGTAGTCTAATTAAATCCGTACAAAAAATACACAACATGACAGTGTAACTGTTGAACTAGTGAGCCAGATAACTCAAGACGCGTTTTACTGTCTTCCATGGTATAAAGCAGGGGTAGGACTATATTTTGGCTGGGCTGCCGCAATACATTCTTTAAGTTTATAACTCCAGTAAGTGTGGGGAAGCTTCATTGTGTACAATGATAATATTTCATATTCGCCGGTAAAATGTTGTGCTAGTACAGAATTAAATCTGCTTCGTGGGACAAGGTGTTGCAGGCTGGGGATTATTGAAAGACCTGGGACACATTCTTCCATCTTTAACATAGAAACGTTATGACTTATGCATAAACAAAGTGCAGCAATTCTCAAGCAAACAAAGTTCCAAGGGAAGTGATGTCTCTGCTGGGCTACAAGAAAATGGCTTAAAGTGATAGTAATACTTAACAGTCAATAGATTTAGTTCTGTCCTACGGCTCTTCAGCAGAGCCGTGATCGCGGTAGTTAGAAAGAAATACTTCATTTGAAATGTCTGTGTTTGCCTGGTTTGTAAGCACACGTTGTAGACCGTTCAAATGAAGTATTTTTTTGTAACTACCGCAATCACAGCTCTGCTGAAGAGCCACAGGATGGTCTATGGACTGCGATCGCCGTCTGTAACTTTGAAAGCTGACGTCAGCACAAGGGGAGGGAAGGGGGGACTTTGCAAATTGGCGCAATTAATGTATTTTTTTAAGTATCTACAGAACTAAATCTATTGAATGTAAAGTATTACTATCACTTTAAAGACAGACCTCTAAACACTGGAGAACCAGTGAATATGAAATATTATCATTGTACACATGAAGCGTCTCTACACTTACTGGAGTTATAAACTTAAAGAATGTATTACAGCAGCCCACCAAAATATAGTCCAACCCCTGCTTTATACAATGGAAGACAGTAAAACGCGTCTTGAGTTATCTGGATCACTAGTTAAACAGTTACACTGTCATGTTGTGTATTTTTTGTATTTTTCCCAGACGAAGCCTAAGTCATACATGGAACAGGTAGTCAGACAGAGCCACAGGACCGCACCAGATTGGATATCTACTATTCCAGGAGGTAATACAGAGAGAATAGTCAGACAGAACCGCAGGTCAGCACCAGGATGGATGGTCAGACAAGCCGGGTTATACACGGAACACACAAAAGAAATAAACAACTGCATCAGACACCAACGTAAGGGAGACTGATCTAGTGTCCAGAGCCCTCTTATACCCAGCCAGGAAGTAGGAAGGTGGAGCCCTCTTATACCCAGCCAGGAAGTAGGAAGGTGGAGCCCTCTTATACCCAGCCAGGAAGTAGGAAGGTGGAGCCCTCTTATACCAGCCACGAAGTAGGAAGGTGGAGTCCTCTTATACCAGCCACGAAGTAGGAAGGTGGAGCCCTCTTATACCAGCCAGGAAGTAGGAAGGTGGAGTCCTCTTATACCAGCCACGAAGTAGGAAGGTGGAGTCCTCTTATACCAGCCACGAAGTAGGAAGGTGGAGTCCTCTTATACCAGCCACGAAGTAGGAAGGTGGAGCCCTCTTATACCAGCCAGGAAGTAGGAAGGTGGAGTCCTCTTATACCAGCCAGGAAGTAGGAAGGTGGAGTCTCAAAGTCCAAAGGCATAAAACTAACACCTGCGTCATATTCCTAACTTGCGCCTGTACGTGACAGAGAGATGCGTTGAGACTCGTGCCCAAACCCGTGTCACCTGAACCAGCCGCGACACTTGGGAAGAGGACACGGACGACCGCTGGAGGTGCCAGACACAGCCAGACTGCAAGCCAGGAGAGATGAGGGCAATGATGCTGAAGCGTTATACCCAGCCCCAGGCACCCAGCAGAGACTGGCAAAGCGCTGCTGGGACTGAAGTAAGGCACACTGTGACAAGAGATAGGTGCATATCACAAACCCGCTATACAGAGGTAGGTACTTATCACACACTTACACTATATAGAGATAGGTGCATATCACACACACACTATATAGAGGTAGGTGCATATCACACACATACACTATATAGAGGTAGGTGCATATCACACACATACACTATATAGAGATAGGTGCATATCACACACATACACTATATAGAGATAGGTGCATATCACACACATACACTATATAGAGGTAGGTGCATATCACACACATACACTATATAGAGGTAGGTGCATATCACACACATACACTATATAGAGATAGGTGCATATCACACACATACACTATATAGAGATAGGTGCATATCACACACATACACTATATAGAGATAGGTGCATATCACACACATACACTATATAGAGGTAGGTGCATATCACACACATACACTATATACAGGTAGGTGCATATCACACACATACACTATATAGAGATAGGTGCATATCACACACATACACTATATAGAGATAGGTGCATATCACACACATACACTATATAGAGATAGGTGCATATCACACACATACACTATACAGAGATAGGTGCATATCACACACATACACTATATACAGGTAGGTGCATATCACACACACACTATATAGAGGTAGGTGCATATCACACACATACACTATATAGAGGTAGGTGCATATCACACACATACACTATATAGAGGTAGGTGCATATCACACACATACACTATATAGAGGTAGGTGCATATCACACACATACACTATATAGAGATAGGTGCATATCACACACATACACTATATAGAGATAGGTGCATATCACACACATACACTATATAGAGGTAGGTGCATATCACACACATACACTATATAGAGGTAGGTGCATATCACACACATACACTATATACAGGTAGGTGCATATCACACACATACACTATATAGAGATAGGTGCATATCACACACATACACTATATAGAGATAGGTGCATATCACACACATACACTATATAGAGATAGGTGCATATCACACACATACACTATATACAGGTAGGTGCATATCACACACATACACTATATAGAGGTAGGTGCATATCACACATACACTATATAGAGATAGGTGCATATCACACACATACACTATATAGAGATAGGTGCATATCACACACATACACTATATAGAGGTAGGTGCATATCACACACATACACTATATAGAGGTAGGTGCATATCACACACATACACTATATAGAGGTAGGTGCATATCACACATATACACTATATAGAGATAGGTGCATATCACACACATACACTATATAGAGATAGGTGCATATCACACACACACACACTATACAGAGATAGGTGCATATCACACACATACACTATATAGAGATAGGTGCATATCACACACATACACTATATAGAGGTAGGTGCATATCACACACATACACTATATAGAGGTAGGTGCATATCACACACATACACTATACAGAGATAGGTGCATATCACACACACACTATATAGAGATAGGTGCATATCACACACACACACACTATACAGAGATAGGTGCATATCACACACACTATATAGAGGTAGGTGCATATCACACACATACACTATATAGAGATAGGTGCATATCACACACATACACTATATAGAGATAGGTGCATATCACACACACACACACTATACAGAGATAGGTGCATATCACACACATACACTATATAGAGGTAGGTGCATATCACACACATACACTATATAGAGGTAGGTGCATATCACACACATACACTATATAGAGGTAGGTGCATATCACACACATACACTATATAGAGATAGGTGCATATCACACACATACACTATATAGAGATAGGTGCATATCACACACATACACTATATAGAGGTAGGTGCATATCACACACATACACTATATAGAGGTAGGTGCATATCACACACATACACTATATACAGGTAGGTGCATATCACACACATACACTATATAGAGATAGGTGCATATCACACACATACACTATATAGAGATAGGTGCATATCACACACATACACTATATACAGGTAGGTGCATATCACACACACACTATATAGAGGTAGGTGCATATCACACACATACACTATATAGAGGTAGGTGCATATCACACACACACTATATAGAGGTAGGTGCATATCACACACATACACTATATAGAGGTAGGTGCATATCACACACATACACTATATAGAGATAGGTGCATATCACACACATACACTATATAGAGATAGGTGCATATCACACACATACACTATATAGAGGTAGGTGCATATCACACACATACACTATATAGAGGTAGGTGCATATCACACACATACACTATATACAGGTAGGTGCATATCACACACATACACTATATAGAGATAGGTGCATATCACACACATACACTATATAGAGATAGGTGCATATCACACACATACACTATATAGAGATAGGTGCATATCACACACATACACTATATACAGGTAGGTGCATATCACACACATACACTATATAGAGGTAGGTGCATATCACACATACACTATATAGAGATAGGTGCATATCACACACATACACTATATAGAGATAGGTGCATATCACACACATACACTATATAGAGGTAGGTGCATATCACACACATACACTATATAGAGGTAGGTGCATATCACACACATACACTATATAGAGGTAGGTGCATATCACACACATACACTATATAGAGATAGGTGCATATCACACACATACACTATATAGAGATAGGTGCATATCACACACACACACACTATACAGAGATAGGTGCATATCACACACATACACTATATAGAGATAGGTGCATATCACACACATACACTATATAGAGGTAGGTGCATATCACACACATACACTATATAGAGGTAGGTGCATATCACACACATACACTATACAGAGATAGGTGCATATCACACACACACTATATAGAGATAGGTGCATATCACACACACACACACTATACAGAGATAGGTGCATATCACACACACTATATAGAGGTAGGTGCATATCACACACACACTATATAGAGGTAGGTGCATATCACACACACACACTATACAGAGATAGGTGCATATCACACACACACACTATATAGAGGTAGGTGCATATCACACACACACACACACTATACAGAGATAGGTGCATATCACACACACACACTATATAGAGGTAGGTGCATATCACACACATACACTATATAGAGGTAGGTGCATATCACACACACACACACTATACAGAGATAGGTGCATATCACACACACACTATATAGAGGTAGGTGCATATCACACACATACACTATATAGAGGTAGGTGCATATCACACACATACACTATATAGAGGTAGGTGCATATCACACACATACACTATATAGAGGTAGGTGCATATCACACACACACACTATACAGAGATAGGTGCATATCACACACACACTATATAGAGGTAGGTGCATATCACACACATACACTATACAGAGATAGGTGCATATCACACACATACACTATATAGAGGTAGGTGCATATCACACACATACACTATATAGAGGTAGGTGCATATCACACACACACACACTATACAGAGATAGGTGCATATCACACACACACACTATATAGAGGTAGGTGCATATCACACACATACACTATACAGAGATAGGTGCATATCACACACATACACTATATAGAGGTAGGTGCATATCACACACATACACTATATAGAGATAGGTGCATATCACACACATACACTATATAGAGGTAGGTGCATATCACACACATACACTATATAGAGATAGGTGCATATCACACACATACACTATATAGAGGTAGGTGCATATCACACACATACACTATATAGAGATAGGTGCATATCACACACATACACTATACAGAGATAGGTGCATATCACACACACACACACACACACACTATACAGAGATAGGTGCATCACACACACTATATAGAGGTAGGTACATATCACACACACACATACACTATACAGAGATAGGTGCATATCACACACACTATATAGAGGTAGGTGCATATCACACACACACTATATAGAGGTAGGTGCATATCACACACACACACTATACAGAGATAGGTGCATATCACACACACACACTATATAGAGGTAGGTGCATATCACACACACACTATATAGAGGTAGGTGCATATCACACACACACACACTATACAGAGATAGGTGCATATCACACACACACTATATAGAGATAGGTGCATATCACACACACACACACACTATACAGAGATAGGTGCATATCACACACACACTATATAGAGGTAGGTGCATATCACACACACACTATATAGAGGTAGGTGCATATCACACACACACACTATATAGAGGTAGGTGTATATCACACACACACACTATACAGAGATAGGTGCATATCACACACACACTATATAGAGATAGTGCATATCACACACACACTATATAGAGGTAGGTGCATATCACACACACACACACTATACAGAGATAGGTGCATATCACACACACTATATAGAGGTAGGTGCATATCACACACACACATACACTATACAGAGATAGGTGCATATCACACACACACTATATAGAGGTAGGTGCATATCACACACACACTATATAGAGGTAGGTGCATATCACACACACACACTATATAGAGGTAGGTGCATATCACACACACACACTATACAGAGATAGGTGCATATCACACACACACTATATAGAGGTAGGTGCATATCACACACACACACACTATACAGAGATAGGTGCATATCACACACACACTATATAGAGGTAGGTGCATATCACACACACACACACACACACACTATACAGAGATAGGTGCATATCACACACACACTATATAGAGATAGTGCATATCACACACACACTATATAGAGGTAGGTGCATATCACACACACACACACACTATACAGAGATAGGTGCATATCACACACACACTATATAGAGATAGTGCATATCACACACACACTATATAGAGATAGTGCATATCACACACACACTATATAGAGGTAGGTGCATATCACACACACACACACACTATACAGGGATAGGTGCATATCACACACACACTATATAGAGATAGTGCATATCACACACACACTATATAGAGGTAGGTGCATATCACACATACACTATACAGAGATAGGTGCATATCGCACATACACTATATAGAAGTAGTGTCACGGTTCCCAGAGAAGTTCAAGAGTCAGTACAGTATAGTTAAATGCAATTTATTGATAACCTAAAGGTAAGCAAAATATATACATTATATACAGCAGGAACAAGCAGATGGTTACAGGCCAACGAACACTGCTATCAGGAGTAGTAGGCTACTGAGACTGGCCAATCTGCTGGAGACTAGGCCTAAGCCACTGGTAGTCTCTGCTGGAGCCAGGAACAGGAGCAGGAACAGGAACACTGGATCTTGATCCCACGTAGCGGGTGTACCAACTCACGCCTGCAGTCAGTAGGGAGCAATATCTGACTCACCCTGCAGTCAGAATGGAGTGAACTCTGACTCACGCCTGCAGTCAGAATGGGAAATAGATAGCTGACTCGCCTGCAGTCAGTATCAGAGCTGGTCTACCAGAGCCCCAAGTCCGCGCTAGGTTGGGTGTCTGCTAGGTACAAGGAACAAACGTAAGAACAGTCAGACAGAGCCACAAGTCAGCATCAGAGGGGGTAGTCAGACAAACTAGGTCATACACAGTTCAGGTAGTCAGCCGGAGCCACAGGTCTGCACCAGGTTGTGTGTCCACTATAGCAAAAGAATAGTCAGACAGAGCCACAGGTCAGAACTAGGTTGTGTGTCCACTATAGGCAGGGGAGGGCTGGCAGATTGTGGACTAGGGGGCAAATACATTCAAGCAGCCCATTTCTCTTATCGTTCGAGCCCACTGTTCCAGCCCACCCACTTTTCTTGATTTTAAAATTGGCATTAATGTTGTGACTTAAGTCAAGTGATACCACATAGCGTACAGCTGAAATGGTGATACACTAGTGCGCAACTACAAAGCTTACAATTTAAGTAAAGCTTACCTAGTGATACTATAAAGCTTAGAAGGGAAATGGTTTATGCTACTAGTGTAGCTCCATTTGGATTGTACATCTGTGGTGTCATTTATGTAGCTCCATTTCAATTGTAAGCTCTATGGTATCACTAGTGTAGCTCCATTTACAGCAGCAATCAGCAGATTTAGTGAGGTGCAGTGGCCTACCAGCCCAGACATATGACCAGCCCAGGGGGCAATTGCCCCCCTGCCCCCCAGGCCAGCCCTCCCCTGACTATAGGGATAAGCAAAAGAATAGTCAGAGAGAGCCACAGGTCAGAACCAGGTTGGATGGAAGACTAGCCAGCTCATACACAGAGCCCAAGGTAATAGAACTGCTATGAACAACAACGCAAGGGCAACTGAGTCAGGACTCAGTCTGCCTTTTGAACCCCTCCACAGGAAGTAGGTAGGAGGAGCAGCTCAGAGGGAGGAAGTAGGTAGGAGGAGACTACAGGAAGCAAACACATAAAATAGAGGCCTGCAGCATGCTTGAAGCCTCGCGCCTATAGATGACTCTGAAACCAAGGTAAGCTGTAACAGGTAGGTGCATATCACACACACACACTATACAGAGGTAGGTGCATATCACACACATACACACTATACAGAGGTAGGTTCATATCACAGACACACACTATACAGAGGTAGGTGCATATCACACACATACACACTATATAGATGTAGGTGCATATCACACATACACTATACAGAGATAGGTGCATATCACACACACACACACACACACACACACACACACACTATATAGAGATAGGTACATATCACACACACACACACACACACACTATAAAGAGGTAGGTGCATATCACACACATACACTATACAGAGATAGGTGCATATCACACACACACATTATACAGAGGTAGGTGCATATCACACACACATAACATACAGAGGTAAGTGCATATCACAGACACACACACACTATACAGTGGTAGGTGCTTATCCACACACTATACACCGGTAAGTGCATATTACACACTATACACTGGTAAGTGCATACCACACGCACACACTGTACAAAGGTATGTGCATATCACACACATATTCACACTAAACAAAGTTATGTGCATATCACACACACTATACAGATGTAGGTGTATATTGCACATACACACACACATACACTACATAGAGGTAGTTTCATATCACTCACACACTACACAAAGGTAGGTGCATATCACACACATACACTATACAGAGAAAACGTACACAATTTTAGTTTACTGTGATATCCACAAAAAATTTGCACCACCAACGCTGTGCAACATTTGCTAATATATTGTAAACACACTGACATAACCACTCATTGCTGTGTTCTACTACAAACGTAAATATTCTCCTGGGGTAGTTACCAAAACTCCATCAGGCCTACGGCAAATGGCACCCCTAGGATGCCATCCCCATCAGACCTCTGTCATTACACCCCTGATAATTAACTAGATTTCAGTGACAGGCATGTATTACAGAAAACAGAATAAAACATATAAAGTGACAATTTGCCTTTAAGGAGAATATGATGTGTTTATGAGGCCGGGAATTGTAGAACATTCTATCTTTAAGTCCAGTCAAGCATTCCACTGGAAAGCATTGTCCAAAAACAACATGGGAACGCCATCTATAATGTATTTATAACATCAGAATTCTTTCCATGGTAACAAACTTAGTAACTGCCACAAACACTGTAAGACTAATTTCCAAGCTGTTCCCAAACAAATGCAGCGTTAATTTATAATGTAAATTATTGAGGCGGCTCGGCTCGTATTAAACTGCGATTGTGTCTGTTTGAATTCTTCACGTACATCATTTGGGGGTTTGTTATCTGTTAAAAATGCCCTTCAGCTGAGGTCACTCCCAGGCTCAACGGTCACTACTGGGGTATGAGGTCAGAACTGGGGTCTGAGGTAACTCTTGAGGGCTGCCATCACTCCCGAGATCTTAGGTCAGAGGAACACAAGCCTTTCTTCGAGTAACCCCCTCACCAAAAGTTCAGATTTTCAGGATTTCCTCTTATGAAGAAAGGAGAACCTTATTAACAGAGGCAGATGCTTCCGAATGAGGGAGTCACTGACTGTTCCTGTGACGATATCTTGAAATCCTGGGGTAGGGGTAGAAGACATGTTTGAGCATCTATGTTCTAGGTCATGGCTGGAGTCTGAGGTCATTCCTGGGATCTGATTCCACTTTTAGGTCACTCATGGGGTTTGAGGTCATTCCTGAACACTGAGGTCACTCATGATGTTTGAGGTCACTCCTTAGTTTAGATGAGCATTTGGATTCTGTAACGATGTCTGTATGAAAAACGCTGTTTTACAAGATATGAAACATGTCTTGAGAAGCAGTTTTTTGCAGGAAAATGCAGGAAAAGTATTATGTGATGTCTAAGAAAATGCAGGATTTCTTACCATGTAAGAATAGGTTCCTGCCTTGGTCACTTGGTGAAGAAGGTAGGAGAAGGTCTATGGAGGATTAGCGGCACTGCTGCACCACTCTGTCTCTCTCATCCCTCACTTTGTCTCTCCTTTCTCATCTGATGTGTCTCTCCCCCTCTCCATCTCTCCGCATCTTCTACACCCAGTATCCTACTATCCATCCATTCCTTTTTCCTACTCTTTGTCTCTATTATTCTCCCTATCTACATATCTTCCCTTCTCCTGCAATCTCTCTCACATTCTCCCACTCTCTATCTCTTCTCCCATAAGCTCTTTTTCCTATTCCCCTGCTCAGTCTCTTCTCTTCTCCCGCACTCTTTCTTTCTACTATTCTCCAACTCTCCATCTCTTCTCTTCTGCCTCACACTTTCTCTCCCACTCTCCATCTCTTCCCTTCTCCAGAGCTCTCTCTCCCATTCTACCGCGCTCCATCTCTTCCCTTCCCCAGAGCTCTCTCCCATTCTACCGCGCTCCATCTCTTCCCTTCCCCAGAGCTCTCTCCCATTCTACCGCGCTCCATCTCTTCCCTTCCCCAGAGCTCTCTCCCATTCTACCGCGCTCCATCTCTTTCCTTCCCCAGAGCTCTCTCCCATTCTACTGCGCTCCATCTCTTCCCTTCTCCAGAGCTCTCTCCCATTCTACCGCGCTCCATCTCTTCCCTTCTCCAGAGCTCTCTCCCATTCTACCGAGCTCCATCTCTTCCCTTCTCCAGAGCTCTCTCCCATTCTACTGCGCTCCATCTCTTCCCTTCTCCAGAGCTCTCTCCCATTCTACCGTGCTCCATCTCTTCCCTTCCCCAGAGCTCTCTCCCATTCTACCGCGCTCCATCTCTTCCCTTCTCCAGAGCTCTCTCCCATTCTACCGCGCTCCATCTCTTCCCTTCTCCAGAGCTCTCTCCCATTCTACCGCGCTCCATCTCTTCCCTTCTCCAGAGCTCTCTCCCATTCCACCGCGCTCCATCTCTTCCCTTCTCCAGAGCTCTCTCCCATTCTACCGCGCTCCATCTCTTCCCTTCTCCAGAGCTCTCTCCCATTCTACCGCGCTCCATCTCTTCCCTTCTCCAGAGCTCTCTCCCATTCTACCGCGCTCCATCTCTTCCCTTCTCCAGAGCTCTCTCCCATTCTACCGAGCTCCATCTCTTCCCTTCTCCAGAGCTCTCTCCCATTCTACCGCGCTCCATCTCTTCCCTTCTCCCTCACTCTCTCCAACTCTCCATCTCTTATCTTCTCCCGCACTCTCTCCACTCTCCATCTCTTCCCTTCTCCCGCACTCTCTCCCTCTCTCCATCTCTTCCCTTCTCCCGCACTCTCTCCCACTCTCCATCTCTTCCCTTCTCCCGCGCTCTCTCCCACTCTCCATCTCTTCCCTTCTCCCGCACTCTCTCCCACTCTCCATCTTTTCCCTTCTCCCTCGCTCTCTCCCACTCGCCATCTCTTCCCTTCTCCCGCACTCTCTCCCACTCTCCATCTCTTCCCTTCTCCCGCACTCTCCCCCACTCTCCATCTCTTCCCTTCTCCCGCACTCTCTCCAACTCTCCATCTCTACCCTTCTCCCGCACTCTCTCCCACTCTCCATCTCTTCCCTTCTCCCGCGCTCTCTCCCACTCTCCATCTCTTCCCTTCTCCTGCGCTCTCTCCCACTCTCCATCTCTTCCCTTGTCCCGCACTCTCTCCCACTCTCCACCTCTTCCCTTCTCCTGCACTCTCTCCCACTCTCCATCTCTTCCCTTCTCCTGCACTCTCTCCCTCTCTCCATCTCTTCCCTTCTCCCGCACTCTCTCCCACTCTCCATCTCTTCCCTTCTCCCGCACTCTCTCCCTCTCTCCATCTCTTCCCTTCTCCCGCACTCTCTCCCACTCTCCATCTCTTCCCTTCTCCAGCGCTCTCTCCCACTCTACATCTCTTCCCTTCTCCCACACTCTCTCCCACTCTCCATCTCTTCCCTTCTCCCGCGCTCTCTCCCACTCGCCATCTCTTCCCTTCTCCCGCACTCTCTCCCACTCTCCATCTCTTCCCTTCTCCCGCACTCTCCCCCACTCTCCATCTCTTCCCTTCTCCCGCACTCTCTCCAACTCTCCATCTCTACCCTTCTCCCGCACTCTCTCCCACTCTCCATCTCTTCCCTTCTCCTGCACTCTCTCCACTCTCCATCTCTTCCCTTCTCCCGCACTTTCTCCAACTCTCCATCTCTACCCTTCTCCCGCACTCTCTCCCACTCTCCATCCCTTCCCTTCTCCCGCGCTCTCTCCCACTCGCCATCTCTTCCCTTGTCCCGCACTCTCTCCCACTCTCCACCTCTTCCCTTCTCCCGCACTCTCTCCCACTCTCCATCTCTTCCCTTCTCCCGCACTCTCTCCCTCTCTCCATCTCTTCCCTTCTCCCGCACTCTCTCCCACTCTCCATCTCTTCCCTTCTCCCGCACTCTCTCCCACTCTCCATCTATTCCCTTCTCCCGCACTCTCTCCCACTCTCCATCTCTTCCCTTCTCCTGCACTCTCTCCCACTCTCCACCTCTTCCCTTCTCCCGCACTCTCTCCCACTCTCCATCTCTTCCCTTCTCCCTCACTCTCTCCAACTCTCCATCTCTTATCTTCTCCCGCACTCTCTCCACTCTCCATCTCTTCCCTTCTCCCGCACTCTCTCCCTCTCTCCATCTCTTCCCTTCTCCCGCACTCTCTCCCACTCTCCATCTCTTCCCTTCTCCCGCACTCTCTCCAACTCTCCATCTCTTCCCTTCTCCCGCACTCTCTCCCACTCTCCATCTCTTCCCTTCTCCCGCACTCTCTCCCTCTCTCCATCTCTTCCCTTCTCCCGCACTCTCTCCCACTCTCCATCTCTTCCCTTCTCCCGCGCTCTCTCCCACTCTACATCTCTTCCCTTCTCCCGCACTCTCTCCCACTCTCCATCTCTTCCCTTCTCCCGCGCTCTCTCCCACTCGCCATCTCTTCCCTTCTCCCGCACTCTCTCCCACTCTCCATCTCTTCCCTTCTCCCGCACTCTCCCCCACTCTTCATCTCTTCCCTTCTCCCGCACTCTCTCCAACTCTCCATCTCTACCCTTCTCCCGCACTCTCTCCCACTCTCCATCTCTTCCCTTCTCCTGCACTCTCTCCCACTCTCCATCTCTTCCCTTCTCCCGCACTCTCTCCAACTCTCCATCTCTACCCTTCTCCCGCACTCTCTCCCACTCTCCACCTCTTCCCTTCTCCCGCACTCTCTCCCACTCTCCATCTCTTCCCTTCTCCCGCACTCTCTCCCTCTCTCCATCTCTTCCCTTCTCCCGCACTCTCTCCCACTCTCCATCTCTTCCCTTCTCCCGCACTCTCTCCCACTCTCCATCTCTTCCCTTCTCCCACACTCTCCCCCACTCTCCATCTCTTCCCTTCTCCTGCACTCTCTCCCACTCTCCATCTCTTCCCTTCTCCCGCTCTCTCTCCCTTCCCCATTGTTTCGGATAGGAAAGCAGGACAAGGGATGGATAAACATAACAGATTGTCATTTGGTTTGACCCTATATAAGGACCAGTGGGGTGTTTGATGTTTTACTCCCTCTGATGCTTAAAGGGTTATATGAAATTTCTAATGAATGAGATCTCCTGGCACTTAAAGGGTTAACTGAAGACAAATAATGTCATTCACTTTTTCCTTAATTATTTTAAAGGGACTTCTCCTCCTTAGTAAAACAAGGCACCCCCACCGCAGAGAGGTGTTTTATCCAAAAGTAATTTCAGCTCTAATGTGTACTTTTTCGGTGCAGTACATCCATGGCCTGAAAAGTTACAGTGGCGCTGTTACTGCACAAGTCTATGGACACCTCTGGTCAGGTGACCATAAAACTGCATGGGCTCGATACTATTGACCGCGCCAAAACTAGTGTTACAGTAAAAGCAAGCAATATGTATTTTGCAAACGGCGTTTCACCGGTTTTGTATTGCAGAATCACAGTAAAACAAAACCGGCGTAGTCCGCACATGTCGCCATACTAACAAACATGGAGCTGTCTGCTTTTATCCAACTACGCCTTAAACTACCGCCTACAAACACACTAAACGTCAAAGACCAAGGAAATAGGCGCACGTTTAACGACAGAAAGATCAAGTTAAGCGTTACATGGCCTAGATTCACTAAATGTCCGTGCTGTGGACATATTATTTTGTCGATGTGTTCGAAACACTTCTACATTTCATATACAAGGAGGGGCTGGATTCAAATGCAAGAGATAAATGTTACCTCCAGTTTTGTCAAATGTCATAAGACTAAATGTAAGAAAAAACTACTTTGCAGACATGGAACAGCCTCCCAGCAGAAGTGGTAGAGGCTAAAATACTAAATGAATGTAGGAACTTTTGTGATAAATAAATGGATATTCTAAGGATTAAATAATCCATTTTTATTGTTAAATAGATAGCAAAATGAGCAGATAGATGGGCAAACTGGACCTTATCTGATATCAAATTCTGTGTATCTATGTTGCTTAAAGGAACAAAAACTTCCTAGTAGAAGTAACCCCTAATTTACCTTAATCTAGGCAGAAATTCCTAATGTCCCATACACAGAAATAGACAGACAGACACAGAGAGAGAGATAGAC
Source organism: Rhinophrynus dorsalis (assembly GCA_037306005.1). Taxonomy (NCBI): domain Eukaryota; kingdom Metazoa; phylum Chordata; class Amphibia; order Anura; family Rhinophrynidae; genus Rhinophrynus; species Rhinophrynus dorsalis. Next base: position 9,514,129 of record CM074721.1, read on the forward strand.
AGAGAGATAGACAGATAGATACAGGGGAGGGCTGGCAACATTTGGCCTGGGGGGCAAATTTAATCAAGTGGCCCATTTCCACTATCACTCCAGCCCTCCATCCCACTCCACCCCCTTCTGTTGCGTTCATAACTTTCATTAATGTTGTGAAGTAACACAAGTATCAGACGAAGATGATTGGAGTTGTAGTCCAACAACAGTTGAAGGGCCACAGATTTTGCATTATTTATGCAAGAGGGTAAATCAGCATACAAAACCTGCGGGCAACCTGTGACCCTCCAGCTGTGTTGTACTGCAACTCCTATCATCTTTATCCCAATGTTGCCAAGTTCAGGATGATGGGAGTTGTAGTCCAAAACTTTTGGAGGGCTACATGCTTCCTATCACTTGTGTAGGGGGACAAGTCAGTGTACAGCAGCTGTGGGCAATCTGTGATACTCCAACAATGTTGGACTACAGCTGTCATCATCATGAACTCTATGCTGCCCAACTGAGGGCATTGGGAATTGCAGTACAGCAGAGGCTACTGCAGGGCCACATATTTCCCATCAGTTTTGTTGGGGTAAATGGCAAAGACAAACAGAAAGGGGTTGCACAGCCCAGGACCCCCATCCCCATACACACTTTTGTCCTCTATTAGAGAGAGAGAGAGAGAGACAAAGCATTAAGGCCTCAGTAATGACACATTACTGCTACTCTTGCCATATGTCTAGACCAGGGGTGGGCAAGTTGTCACACTCCAGCTCATGTTAAACTACAACTTCAATCATCCTCAAGTAGAGTTGGATGGCTGAGAGTGAGAAAAATTGTAGTCCAACAACAGCTTCAGGTCAATAGCTCTACATTCAACAGAGGCCCTGAACCTCAGATTTACCTGACACCTGAAATATTCTTTTAACAGAAAAGGACAAATAACACAGACTGTCAGTGTCCCCAGAGTAATGAGTTGCATTGTGTTGGGCCTTTGTCACATTACTTTTTCACACCTCCCAACATTCCAAATGGACCACATACCATTCAACAGAGGCCCTGAACCTCAGAGCATGCAATTTTTTTACATACATATACAATTCATGTAATTATTACATATAGAAAAGAGATTACTCTACCTTTAAGAGAATACAGTTTGACCCATTAATGCAATCTCGATTTAAATGAAAATGTCATTTAAATCTGAACTGCATAATGAGTCAAACTGTATTCTCTTATGTAGAGTATATTTTCTATATGTAATTAATTATATATGTATGTAAAAATTGCATGCTATGATGTTCAGGGCAGCCAGGGGGGCTCTGTTGAATCCATATTATATGGGAGCTTGTGTGGAAATCATAATCAAAATTTTTGATTTATTTACCACCAGCAGTCAGTCAGTCAGTAGAATGAGCAGATAAATTTTGCGCGCTGCGCAGCTGGATTGCCGCTCTCAGGCTCAGCACCAGACCAGTCCAGCCCCCAAACAGCTTGTGACAGAGACTGTGCTCTGCTCAGTGTAGCCTAGCCTCAGCTTGTAGCCTGTGCGTGCGCGCTCGATGACGACATTGAAGCCAGACAGCCCATGACCCCAATGCCCACAACACTGCACAGCTATCATCCAATGGGGAAGGAACACTGAGACACATTGCCTGGAGACGGAGGCAGTGCTAGCGTCTATTGGATCACAATGGAGGTGAGGGCAGGACAGGAAACCTAGGAATCGGATGTTGAGGTGAATTTATTTCATGTTGCGCGGCCCGCCCTAAGCAACATGAATAACCAGACTGCCGGCCCTGATTTTAATTACTGACTAGACTCACCAAGCATGCTGTTACCAGGGCCGGTGCAAGGATTTTTGTCTACACAGGCAAAAGTGCATTTTGATGCCCCCCACCCAGGGTTGCCACCTTTTCCTCAAAAAGTACTGGCCATAGTTGTGAGTCAGTGAGAGTGGAGCCACAAAAGGTGCAGAACCACTCAATGTTGCAAGTTGATGAAGCCAGGGCTGCACTGTAAGCCCCTGTGTGCCCTATGTCACCACCAGCGCAATACAGTTATATGTCACACCAGAGTAATTCATTTATATGTCACCAGCACAGCAATGCAGTTATATGTCACCATCAGAGCAATACAGAGTTATATGTTACCACCACCAGAGCAATACAGTTAGATGTCACCATAAGACAATACAGAGTTATATTTCACCACCACCAGAGCAATAAAAAGTTATATGCCACCACCAGAGAGGAGGATCTCTCCTGTATTCTCCTCGGCAAGAGTCTTGGTGGTCAGAATGAGGAGAAGACATCAAGGGGGAAAAATAAATCTCTCAAACTGCAATTCTATAGCATTTAAAAAAAAAAAAAAACAACAACAACACAGCACTGTTACATTATCTAAAACAAACAGATAAGGGAAACGTTTGGTAAGGTGACACATCCCCTTTAAACAGAGACAATCTGGATGCCGAAGTTGAATGGAATCCTCATAAGTGTACCAAAAGGATGAAATCAACCAGCACCTGCAGGGTTAAGTTCAAATAAAACAGTGTTTAATGTGGAGTGTCAACATTTCAGTGCAGCCATGTGCTGACGAAAGTGAACATCGCTGCACTGAAGCATTGACACACCATATTAAACACTGATTTATTTGAACTTAACCTTGCAGTTGCTGGTTGATTAAAGTTTGGTATATATATATGTACTAGTGTAAAAGCCCATGTACACGGGCCAAGGTCCAGGTGATGTTAACCTTTTGAGTGCCAGAGGGGTACCCCTCTGGTACTCAAAGGGTTAAGAGGCTGGTCCTGCTCTGCGTCCTGCGGCCGACTTAGTCATGCGCTGTAGAGACTGCCTGAAAGCACAGAATGCTCCCAGTGCAGAACTCCCAGCATTTTGTGGGTTCCAGCAGTCTCTACTGCACATGACGGCTTCTGACAAACATCCTAGCAAATTATTATATAGGATATATTATATATATATATATATATATATATATATATATATATATATATATATACATACACACACACACAGGGCTCAAAATTTCCACTCGCCACTAGCCAATGGCGAGTGAAAATTTAGCCCTGGCAAGTAGAAATTCAGCCCTGGTAGGTATGTTTTGGCTTGCAGTGGTGAGTAACTTTTCAGGTCTGGCTAGTAGCAAAGGACTTCCAATTTTAAGCCCTGTATATATATATATATATATATATATATATATATATATATATATATGTGTATATATATATATATATATATATATATATATATATACACACACACACACATACCACCTCTTGATTCCCCCTTTTGCCTCATGATCCCCCTCTTGATTCCCACCTCTTGCTTCGTTCTCCCCATCTTGACTCTTAAGCCTCCTCCCTTTGCCTTTTTCTCTCCCTTTTTGAACCCCCTTTCTTCCCCTCCTTGACTCTTGATCCCCCCTTTTGCCTCTTTCTCCCCCTCCTGATCCCCCTCCTTTTGCCTCATGCTCCCCCCTCAATTTGTCTCTTTTTTCCCCCCTCTTGACCCCCTCTGCCTCTTTCACCTGCTCTTGATGCCCCGTCTTGCCAAGTTGCCTCTCTTTACCCCTCTTGATCTTCCTTTTGCCATTCTCCCCCTCCTGATCCCCCATTTTGCCTCCCCCCTTGCCTCTCTCTCCCCTTCTGCCTCTTTCTCCCCCACTTGATCCTCCTCCTTTTGCCTTTTTCTCCCCATCATTTCCCCCTCTTTTGATCCCCCCTTTGCCTCTTTCTCCCCCTCATTGACTCTTGATCCCCCCCTTTGCCTCTCTCTCCCCTTCTTGACTCTTGATTCCACCCTTCCTTTTGCCTCTTTTTTCTCCCTCTTGACCCCCCTCTGCCTCTCACCCACTCTTATTGCCCCCTGTTGATTCTCCCCCTTTTGCCTTCCTCCTCCTTACCTCTCTTTACCCCTCTTGATTTGAATGCTCCCCCTTTTGCCTTCCTCCCCCTTACCTCTCTTTACCCCTCTTGATTTGAATGCCCCCCCCCCTTTTGCCTCTCCCCCTTACCCCTCTTGATTTGAATGCTCCCCCTTTTGCCTTTCTCCCCCTTACCTCTCTTTGCCCCTCTTGATTTGAATGCTCCCACTTTTGCCTTTCTCCCCATCTTGATTGACCCTTTTGCCTGTTTTCCCCTTTTCCCTGTGACCTCACTGTGTCTGTCGTCTGGCCGGCGTGACTGGCTTCCGCTGGCCTCCCGCTCAGATCAGCTCTCTCCACTGTAGCTGAGTTAGGTGCAGCCGCCGGCCGGCGCCTACCCGGTGCGACCGTGCGCAGCAGACGCAGTTCTAGTCACTGGGTCTATACCCGGTCCGCCCCCACTCACTAGACGCGGCGAGGCGCCATCGGATACATGTAATTGGACTGGAGCTTTTTTTTAACCCTTTGAGCGCCAGAGTGGTACGACCGCTATGGCGCTCAAAGGGTTAAGAAGAAGGCAGCCCCAGGGGATCTTCATAGTACGTAGAAAAAATAAATAAATGGAAAACCAAAAAAAAAAATATCCTCAATTTGGCGCCCCAGCACAAGACTCCGCTCTGGCCCGCAGCCACACTGACAGACACACTTCTACTTATTTGATTTTTTTTTTTACATGGTGGCCCGCTGCACGCGCTGGCCCTGCGGCCCGGGGGGCAATTGCCCCCCTGCCCCCCGGGCCAGCCCGCCCCTGTATAGATAGATAGATAGATAGATAGATAGATAGATAGATAGATATGAGATAGATAGATAGATAGATAGATAGATAGATATGAGATAGATAGATAGATAGATAGATAGATAGATAGATAGATAGATAGAAAGATATATAGATATGAGATAGATAGATAGATAGATATGAGATAGATAGATAGATAGATAGATAGATAGATAGATAGATAGACAGATTGATATGTGATAGATATATTTGATATAGGTAGATAAGAGACAGATAGATAGATAGATAGATAGATAGATAGATAGATAGATAGATAGATAGATAGATATGAGATAGATAGATAGATAGATAGATAGATAGTTGATAGATGGATAGATGTGGCATATATAGTTAGATAGATAGATAGATAGATAGATAGATAGATAGATAGATAGATATGAGATAGATAGATAGATATGAGATAGATAGATAGACAGATATGAGATAGATAGATAGATAGATAGATAGATAGATACAGAAAGACAGACAGAAAGAAAAACAGACACACAGAGAGATAGATAGATAGATAGATAGATAGATAGATAGATAGATAGATAGATAGATTGATATGTGATAGATATATATGATATAGGTAGATAAGAGATAGATAGATAGATAGATAGATAGATAGATAGATAGATAGATAGATAGACATGAGATAGATATATATGAGATAGATAGATAGATAGATAGATAGATAGATAGATAGATAGATAGATATGAGATAGATAGATAGATAGATAGATAGATAGATAGATAGATAAAATCCAGTACTAATGAAAGGTTCATATTGAGCAGCCTGCACAGCATTGATTGTGTCCATTAGGGTGTTATGACCAGATTAAGGATGTTTTTACTGTTCAGGAGTAGTGAGTCTTGGGCCTTCAATTGTTGGAAACTACAGATCCCATTACCCCAACAGCTGGAGCTACAACGACTGATCCCCCCGTCCCAGTGCATTATGGGTGAAGTTCTGCACATCCTCATTTCCCAATGAAATAAACACCTCTGTGATATTATATCATCCGGAAACAGTTTTACGGGAGAAGACAATTTATATCCTAGAAGATCCAAACGGACTATCTGTAAGGAAAATAATAAAATCTCTGATATGAACAAGCGAGCCCCAAAATATACTGCTTTGTCATGGGAAGAGTCCACTTTTAATAGTCAATAAAACCAGAAGAATGCTCTTGTTATCATCTGCATAAGTAAAACAACTTCAGCCTCGCACATGGATCTCACTGGGATACGGGACACGTAACTACCAGAATCCATCACTGCAGACAGCTGCGCTCCCGTGCGCTCCTGAGAAAGGGCCCCTGGTAATTGTAAAGATCTCCAGGTGACACCGTGTCTGGAACTCGAGGAGAAATAGGGACCCATAATGCAGCACAGCGTGATGAAGTGCGGCTTTCCCAGCAAAGAAAATTACGAGGGCGGCATTAGATATCCCGGACTTAATTGGGTTGACGTACTATGTAAAAATGGTGTTATTCTGGGGCAAATCAGATAAACATTCCCAAACTTTCATATAAAAACAGCTCATTTTGCAGTTGTCGCCTTTCACTAAAACACACTGGGGTGACCGTACGGTGTATGTTCCACTGAAGAACGGGCGCTGGAGCAGATCTCCTGTCCCTACGCCTGCCTAATGCCTGTTTAACCCCTTAACGACCAGGGAATCCGGAAGCGGGCGTGACTTAACGACCACGGAGCAGTTTTTTTTATTGCTCCGTTGCGTTCCGGACTCCTCGAACGGCGTGCAGCCGCGGGGGGAGCCCGGAACTCGATGACGGTCATAGTACGTCATCGGTCGTTAAGTCAAATTGACCCTTGACGTACTATGACCCTCAAGGGTCGTTAAGGGGTTAATGTATACAGGTGTCATGTGGTGTGTATTGGTGGGATAGACCCATATAAAGAGTCTGCTGTAGGATTCCGTCCTTCCTACTGCAAATCTTTCCTGTTTAACCCCGTAACGATCAGCAGTCCGGGGAGCGGATTTAGTTAAGGACCATTTTAATCCTATTCTGCACGCCGGCACACGTGACCGATTATTTGTGCCAGCTGGCCGAACAGGGGTATGATAGTGACCTCTCCGGTCTTGGAGCAGTCAGCCTCAGATCCCGGGACTGGTCAAAGCTTTCCCGCGGGAGTGCTGAGAGAAAACAATATACGACGTGCCATGACTGTCATCAGTCCTGTAGGCAAGTATGCCAATGACGGTCCCGGCACGTCACTGTCGTTAAAGGTGAGCCAGTTTTAGCAAGAAAATATTAGGTTTTTGAGTGGAGGGTTGGGTGATTTTATCAGGTTTTAACTGACCAAAATCAACGCGTTTTCACAACAGAGCTTTATCAAGTGTTATTTTATTTTACATTTTTTTTTTTGGTAATGATTATTTGTAACCCTTTGAGTGCCAGAAGGGAAAGCAACACATTGCTCTGCAATGCCCCTCTGGCACTCAAAGGGTTAATTTTACAGTTATATGATTAATATGTATTGGATAGTACTCACTTGAAATCGAGGTACCTTGGAGCGGTAAGAGAGTGTAAACATACGTTGGACAAATTATGCTACAAAACCCTCATTTGTTTGAAATTAAAGGGATAGTTAATTTTAAGTTGATTTAATATTGTAGACATTAAAAAAGATTAACATCAATGTAAGTCTTATCTCTCAAACCTTTATGGTCTGAGAGATATAACTTGCTAAAGTTACCTTTTCCTGTCTGTTTTACTCAAGTCTGCCATCTAGCTGACAGCTGCAGATTCCAGTCATTTGACCAGACAGAGGCTCTTCAGCAGAGCTGAAATCACGCTATTTAGAAATAAATACTTCATTGGAACGGTCTACAAAGTGTGCTTGCAAGCCAGGCACACTTTGTAGACCGCTCCAAATTATGTATTTATCTTTAGATATCGTTATATTGGCGCTGCTGAAGAGTCGCATCTGGTCAAGCGACCAGAATCTGCTTCTGACAGCTTTACAGCACGTCAAGCAGAAAGGGGAGGGACCAGAGAACTTTATTTTCCTATATCTCTCAAACCATAACGGTCTGAGAGATATGAATAAGTGCAACTACTCTCTTTTAATTGTATATACCATATAGTTAATACTTTTTTTTCTGACATTACTATCCCTTTAATCAACACATAGATATAATATATATATGAATATATATGAACACAAGGTTTACTGTTTCTGGGTAATCTGTATGGATTAGCACAGGGTTGAGTTTTTTCTGTTGATTTACTAAACTGCTTGTGTAACAAAGGAATCCAAGAAAGTGGAGGGGTCGCTATTTTATAAAGAGCCATAAATTGATGTATTATTTGGGATTGATGCAAGAAACCTATTAACGCCTTGATACTGAATAGCACGTTAGCCAGACGTATGAAAACATGCGCTACTTGCCTTGCTGAATTAGGCACAATTGCTAATCCTCTCAGAAAACAGCGGACATTTTAGCCACACCCACTTTTTGAAAAACATTCTTTAAAAAATGTTAAAACGTTTACTAACTGAGAAAAAACATGCGTGATTCAGGAACATTTTGGTGGTATCATTTTGCCATCAAAAGTTCCCTGTGAATAGCGATTGCACACTTTTTTTGCATTCCGCCCAAAGTCTCCACTTAATGCTCCTTGCGCCAAGGTGTTGCCCGCGGGCAGTGGGTGGGCATTTCTGTAACGCTATCTGCTATGTTGCCGTGTTACCGGTGGGGCAGGAGTAAGAGACTTGCTGGTGTGAAAGGGATGTAGTCAGGGCCGGCGCTAGCATAAGGCAGCTTAGGCAGCCTCCTTAGGGCACCGCAGCACAGGGGCGCCGAAATGGGGGGAGCTGCAAATTTTTTTTTATTATTATTTTTTTTTTCTGATTTATCTTTTATAAATATCTGCCGTGAGGGAGCACTGATTTACGTTACCAAGCGTTCCCTCACACGTCTATGTCCAGTCAGTGAGCGGATGCACCCAGTGATGTCAGACGCTCTGCAACTGCGGACCACCAGCGGCGTCAGAAAGATGGAGGAGGACTCAGGACACAGCAGGCCTTCACGTCAGGAATACGTCCGCAGTGACCATCTCACTTCCTCCCCACATAAAGAGGTAAGAGGAGGAAAATGAGTTGGGGGGGCCGTCAAGAGGGGGGAAAGAGGCTACAGAGGGCCAGTTAAAACTAGAGGGGGAGAAAGTCAAAAGGGGAGAGAGAGTCAAAATGGGGGGTCAAGAGGAGAGAAGGTCAAAAGGGGGGGAGAAAGGGTCAAAGGGGGATCAACACTCAAAAGGGGGATCAAGAGTCAGACAGGGGAGAAAGAGTTAAAGGGGGATCAACAATCAAGAGGGGGGATCAAGAGTGAAAAGGGGGAGAGAGTCAAAGTGGGATCAACAGTAAAGTGGGGGAGAAAGAGCCAAACACATTAACTAACACACTGATACACATACAGACAAGCATACACATTAATACACTTATACACATATAGAGAACACACACTCTGACACAATGATACACATATAGAGAAGCACACACACACACTTATACACTGATCCCCCTACAGAGAGTCACACAAATTGACACAATTATACACATTCAGGGAACACACACTGACACACACATATACATATAGGGAACACACTGACACACTTATATGCATATAAGGAACACATGCAATGATACACATACAGACACACACACACTGATACACATATACAGATCACACACTTTGACACACTTATACACATATAAGGAACACACATATTGACACATACACGTATTGGGAACATATACACACTGACATATATACATATAGGGAACACACACACACTGACACTTATACATGTATAGGGAACACACAAACATACTGACACTTATTCACATATAGGGAACACACTGACCCTTATACACATATAGGGAACACACACACACTGACACTTATACACATATAGGGAACACACCCACATTGACACTTATACACATATAGGGAACACAAACACACTGACACTTATTCACATACAGGGGCGGGGAACAAGGGGTGGAGCCAAGAGGCGGCAAAAGGAGGTTTTGCCTAGGGTGGCAAAAATCCTTGCACCGGCCCTGGATGCAGTACAGGGATCATACGCTCTAGTGCACAGACAGTCAATTGTCAGGTCTCAGCTGTTGGGGGCTACAACTTCCATGATCCCCGACCTGCCATTGGCTGGCAGGGAATTGTGGGAGCTGCAGTTCCCAACAACTAGAGGTTCAGCCATTGAGGCCTCCTCTAGAGCAATTATTTGAAGTTCAGCCTCTGGCAGTGGAGGATGACTCCAGTGACGATGCACAGGATAATTTGTACATTTTAACTCTATGCGCCTGATGTACTAAGAAACTGGGTAAATTCTAGTGCAATGTAGGTGCGCCACAGGGTAAAAATAATATATTCCCCAAATTGACTTTGACTTAAATAGGTTGTTAACCAACCCCGTCAGTGCTGGAAAGGTCTCTAACTCATTGCACAGCGGCACATTATAGACGTCTCAGGCATTCAAGGGGTTTAAACTTTCACCCGCTATAAAGTTGCCCTGCAATAATTAAGCAGGTAGAGACTAGCTTTATAATAGATATATTACCTCTGAAATGTATCCGATTATAAAGAAATCCTTTATTTTAGGAGAGTGACGGGCAGGTTAGTGCAGTCCCTCCCGGTTACCTTGTGACACACTGCAGTGCTTCTCAATGGAGATCGGGACTGACGGCGCAGGTGGGAAGACAAGATGTCTGCACTGACGCCTGGCTTCCGGTCTCCTAAAATAAAGGATTTCTTTATAATCAGCTACATTTGAGAGGTAACATATATCTATACTATATATATAATCTAGTCGCCAGCTACTTAATTATTGCAGGGCGACTTTATATCGGATGAAAGTTCTCCTTTAAATCTATGAGAATTTTGGCAATGCGTATTTGTCTCCTATGGGGGCTTGTTCCAGAATTGTTCCACTTTTACTTAGTACATCAGCCTCTGCGTCTTCTGTTGAGGGGTAAATTTACTGCACACGTTTAAAAAAATCCTGTTGATTGAACCCTTTGAGTGCCGGAAGGGATAGCCAAAGCATCGCTTAGCAATGTGTTGGATGTGTTTTTGGCATTCAAAGGGTTAAATCAGCTTTCAACTCCTTGAATGCCAGAAACTCCTCCAACACATTGCGAAGCACAGCGTTGGAGACCTCACTAGTATTCAGTTGGTTAATCCTTTGAGTGCCAGAGGTGGTACGCAATGCATTGCGTACCCCCTCTGGCACTCAAAGGGTTAAAAACCCCATTTAACTAATTTCATGCCAGAGACGTCTCCACTGGATTGAAAAACAATGCGCCAGAGGAGTCTCTCGTGTGCAAGGGGTTTGTAATTTTTGGTTCTTTCCTTATTAATGCAGTTGGCGTGCCCCAGAATAACTCCACTTTGTCACTGTACATATAGCCCTAAGTGTATCGGGTCCAAACGGCTGTTAAATGTGAGACAGGAGCAGTAATTTAACCACCTGGCATCAGGAAAGGCCTTGGGGGATGAAAGGGGAACGTTAAAATAAAGGAAGCTTGTTCTATGGCCAAAGCCGGTCTGAAGCACAAGCCAAAGTGTATAATAATAGACAGACGCGTTCCGCGTACAAGTCGCTGAGTGATCCTATAGAACACGCTACAAACCGAACATTATTGTGGGACCAGGTGACCTCTGGTTAAGTCCACGGAGCCGCTCTACCCAGTGGGTTTATGTACATGAATATGGATGATTAAAATCTTGGAGTAAGTGATTTCATGAAAGATAATTTAGTCATTGTTAAACTCTCTGAGGATGATTTACTAAGGAGAAGTAGAGAAATTCAGAATGAAATCAGCGGCACCATAGACAGCAATCTATTAATTAATTTCGCATCTCAGAGCCCCTAAGGGACATAATCACATGGAAATTATGCGGCAGAAGTAGGGTGACCACCTGTCCCTGATTACCCAGGACAGTCCCTGATTTTGAATGTGTGTCCCTTGTCTCTGATGACGACTTCCAGGGACAATAAAAAGTCCTGGAAAAAAGACTCCAGAGCAAAGAGGTCTAAACACCAGAAGGAGAACATCCCATTACCTACTGGGACAGGAAGTGACGCCTCTGCTGGACTACAAGAAAATGGCCTCCAGACAGATCACTAAACACTAGAGAGAATGGAAAGAGAGAATGAAATCATCCTGATTTCAAACAGGAGCTGCAGTACAATTTTGTAGTAGTATAAGGCTAGTCTAAGAGAGTGAAGTACCTGTTCTTGTAGTCCACCACAGTCATCACTTTCTGTCACAGCAGTCAAAGGGCAGTTCCCCCTCTAGTGTTTAGAACTCTGTGGTGCGCCAGATAAAGAGCGGGCAGTGTACATCTGTCTGGTGATGTACGATGACCTCTTCCCCATGGCTGCACTAAAGCCGAGGACAAAGCAGTGTCCCTGAATGGCAGACTGGATATGTGGTCACCTAGGCAGAAGAATCACATGACGGGACGCAGAGGGAAAAGTACAAGGGCTGCAGTTGTAATGGGGTCTGGTATAAAAGGCAGAGGTGTAGGAACCCCCACAAATCTGGGGGATATCATTTTTACTGTGTGCCTCTTTAGCCCCCCAGCCCCCTGTGTGTCACTTTAGTGTTCCCCCCAGCCCCTCTGTCCCTTCTTTGTAGTGTGGCCGAGCGAACTGAGGTAGAGGAGCTTCTGATCCTCTACCTGGTCTGACAGGAAGTGATCGTTGCACTCGGCGAGTGGCTTCCTGTCAGACCAGAGTAGAGGATACAGAAGCTTCTCTACCCGCAGTCAGCTCTGCTCGGCCACACTACAAGGAGGTGACCGACAGGAGGAAGCGCTGTGCAGTGCGCTCCCCTCCTGCCGGTCACCCAGATCCTGCTCCCCTCCGGGCCGGTGTACCTAGCGCCCTGGGGGGATTTCTACATTATCTGTCCCCCGCATGATTTCCTGTGGGGATGCGTCCCCCCCCATCCACCCAGTTCCTACGCCCCTGATAAAAGGGGGCCATTGTCTGTAAAAGGGTACGGTGGAGGTGCTCCCATCCTTTTGGGTCTGTACCCACTCTGTGTTAGTGATTTCTGATTGAAAGCAGCTCAGTCTTCTCGGGATGATAACAGATACTTGTGGACGATGCAGGAAACACGCACAATCGCTATTTCCAGTGTGAAAATCAATAGTGAATACATTTCCACGTGATTAGCAGACAGCGGCGCATATTTTTTGTGGGTGTGGTCAGGATTAGCGAGCCTGTCTGAGTGGAATAGCGAATGCGTCTAATACAGGAAGATCTTTTGGGAATGATTTTATATGTCTGCGGACTGTTGTCGCAAAAGCTCGTTTTTTACGTGCAATTGAAGAAGCGTTCGGTATACGGCTTCCTGAATCAGAACGTGCGCAATATCTATCTGCGCAGGAAAAATGTCTTTATCGCATGGACACGTTTCTTGTATCCCGCCATTTATTTATTTAGGCGTAATGTTTAGGTGTTTTCAAATCCAACGTGTTTCCTTACAAGATAGTTCATCAAAGGCAATTTCAGATTTAGAAGAGATGGTAATATGTATTAGCACTCGCTTAACCTTTTAGGTGCCAGCGGGGTATACAACGCAATTCAAAGCAATGCGTTGACTACCCCTCTGGCACTCAAATAGTTAAGATGGGGTACCTAGGCGAGGTAATCGGACTTAAACATATTTTGGACAAACTATGCGACAAAATCCTCTTTTTTTGAAAGTGAATTAACGCAATGGTATAATCCTATATAATAATTCACTAAGATATTTGTCAGACGCCGTCATGCACAGTAAAGACCGCATGTACAGAGCGCCTGAAGACGCTGCTGCTGATACGGAGTGGGGCGCACCGAATTTGGACTGGAGTCCTCTCTGTGCTCCTTCCTGGGACCGGTAATGCGCAGTACAGAGGGCCTGAACACGCTGCAGTGATATGTAGTGGGACGCTCCTAATTTCAGACCGGAGTCCTCTCTGCGCATCTTCCTGGGACCGCTGGGACTATGTTCTGAATTCGGAGCACCCTGCTCAGTATCAGCCACGGCGCATTCCGGCACTCTGTACTGCGCAAGACTACAGCACGGGCAGTGAGCAGAGAGACTCCGGGTACAAGCCGAGGCTGCTGGGTGGCACTGTGGCCTGTGTACACGGGCTTTTAAACTAGTATATATATATATATTAAAAATTAAACTAGTATATATATTATATATATTAGAGGAATTTGCAACTGCTCTAATTCCTTCTGATGCTGAGATGCAAGGGCAGCAGATGCTGAGGAGCAGGTTAGTGTGTCACAGACCATCATGGACACAGTGGGAATGGGGTCAACAAGTGATGCGTGACTAGGACAGGTTCCACTTGCCAGCAGTAGCAATACTCCTGGTCCTAGTTGCAGTGCTGAATCTGAGGCAGTAGCAGCAACAGCTGCAACAATATCCGCCGCCACAGACAATGAAGGGGAATGTGGAGGACAAGAAGAAAGAGACCATTCTTCTTCACCTTTCCCTTCCCTCTGATGTCATCATGGGTGTGGGACTATTTTTCTGTGCGGCAGGCACAGTACAGTCATCAGCAACGGCACTGTGCACAATTTGTAACAAGTCAGTGAGAAGAGAGGAGGGAACACATCTTGACACAAGCGCCCTCATATCATGAAACACAGACACCATGATATTTACTCCAAACATGTTAAAGCCAAACACCCACCACAGAAATCAAGCACCACTTTTGCTGTCCCTGACTCTCCAGAAAGGCAACAAGAGGCGAGGTAGAGATCAAAGAGAAGGAGGAATAGAACAACCCAGGCAGAGACCGGAAGTTCCAGGACGAGTGAAACAACTAGCTCGCCATCACCTTCTAGGGCAACTACATCTTCTGCCAATCCTCTTTGTTCATTACCTCCCCCCAAATGATAGCCGCTCTGTAGATGTCAGGATGTGGCAGTTCATCTCTACCCATTGCACACTGTGTGGCGCACTGACCAAACATGCCAGTGTGGTGGAGGAGAATCGCAATCAGTGCATCAAGCGGCATCAGAGGAGATTCCATCCTGTAGAATATGCTAAGATGGTGGCAGGGAGGGTTCATCATTACTATTAAACTGTCAGCAAGTTGTCATGTGTCCTTAGCGGGATCTGGCCAAGGGGTACAGTGACAGCGGCAGTACTTGGTTTCGGGTGTCATGGTGTTTGGATACAGTTGTGCCCCCAGATGTTATTTACCACACACACATACTGTGCACATTGCAGTTGCTGATGGAAGCCACAGTTCCTGCTCTCAAGGGAACAAATATATTCTAATAACAACACACCCATGATGATTTTGGAGGAGGGGCAGGTGGAGAAGATTTAATGGCAACTTCTTCTTTTCTCCACATAGACTGGGGGCTACTTATACTGTTGCTACTGCCTCAGGCATAACACTGGAGTCAGTTGTGGCAAGTGAAACCTTCATCCTCCATCTTCCATGTTACTGCTATTGTTGATCCCTTTCAGCCGCCTAATCATCCTGCTGCTTAAACAACTCAGCAGCAGCAGTACGAACAGCAGTTGCAACTCAGGACTCGGGAGGACATTTGACAGTGACCACTGGCCAACACGACCTGCTGGCATTAGGCCAGTAGGGCATTTTTATTTTTTTCTCAGGGCTTGTGTTTTGAAAAAAAAAAACTAGTCCTACAAAAAAATAAACAATTTTTGGGGGTTTGTTTCTAACAAGCCTAAGTCCTACAAATCAATGTTTCTTCATGGCTTGGGCTTCTAATAAGTCTAAGTCCTACAAAGGCCTCTAACAACAAATCATCAAATCATCCTCTACAAAATACTGTATCAAGTCAAGTATCAGTCCACCCCAGTGGCAACTTATGTCAGGGGGTTCCTGTCTCTGTCACTTTAAATACAAATGTCTTATTTTATTGATTTTTTTATTAACTGTCCCCCCAATAGCAGTCAAGAAAGCCCCCCAAAACAAATTCCCTGTTCAAATGATTCATACATTCACCAACACAGGCCTCCTCCTCAGACCCCTTTATACAATGTCTTATGGTTTTTATTTTATTTAGGATTTCATTTTTATTAAGTGCCCCCCAATCCCAGTAAACAACCCCCCAAAAATCATACCCTGTTCAACTAATTATTCCCCCACACCCCACCAACACAGGCACCTCATGTCCCTTTTATACAATGCCTTAGGGAAATAAAATAATATTTGTAATGTGGTGTGTGTAACTTCTATGTTCCCACTGATTTCAATGGGCGAAAAAGCAGAAAATCTGCACTTTTCTCAGGAAATTTTTCACCAAGCAGAAAGTGCCATTTTTCGCCAATTTCAGTTTGAGGCGGAAAGTTTCACCCACCCCTATTAGTACCACGTGTTAGACTAACGGTGTTGGGGGTGACAT
This sequence comes from Rhinophrynus dorsalis, assembly GCA_037306005.1. Classification (NCBI taxonomy): domain Eukaryota; kingdom Metazoa; phylum Chordata; class Amphibia; order Anura; family Rhinophrynidae; genus Rhinophrynus; species Rhinophrynus dorsalis. The sequence goes on from CM074721.1 coordinate 9,530,269, forward strand.
TATTGAGCTTATCTAGAGCCCAAGAGAACCAGTAAAGTGGGGAACTGCAGGCAAAACTCAATAAAACCTTCCAGCAACGGGTTCCCATCATCGTTCCCTTGTTGGTTTCCAGTCTTCTGAAGGGATAGTAAAAACCAGCAGCTCCAATTAATCCTCATAGTATTTGGGCCATGGAGAGTGTTATTTCATTACTGTCAGAGTTGTAGTACAAGAGTAATTGAATGATAAAGTATCCCCCTCCCGCCCCTTTTACCTAGTGTAAGCCCCTCCCCTCAGATGTGGAATCTGGTCTCTTGACCGGACAGGTCACAGCAAGGGACAATCTTCTTACTGTGATCATAAGGAAACACTGCCCCCCTTGACAAGTATATCAGGTTTTTCCTTATGTTCACTGAAGATTGTCCCTCTCTGCGATCCATCCGGACAGTCTTGCTGCTCTGAGGTGAGCAGTGTTACATCAGTAAAAGGGGCAGGAGGGGGATACTTTATCATTCAATTACTCTTGAACTACAACTCTGACAGTATTGAAATAACACTCTCCATGGCCCAGATACTATGATGATTAAGTGGAGCTGCTTTTATTGTGACACATTACTATCCCGTTAAGGCTTTACCATTATTTTCACACTCTCAGGACCCCAGAGGTCTGTAACATATTGCAAAACAATGCATTGCATATCCCCCTTGCACTGAAAGGGTTAAAGTGTATGACAGGGAGTGTGCAGTTTACAGCTTTTTCCTTTAAATCATTCCTCTACCCCCAACCCCCCCAAAAAAAGCAGATAATTGTCTGTGGTCGGATTCTGGTCACATCGGAAGAGTTAATTGTGAAACAAAGCTCAGCTCTTCCATTATCCAAATGAAAAACAGATGTGAGACGTAAAATGTGACGGGAATTTTTTTGGACGTGTTCGGTGGGTGGTTGGAGAGGTATTAGATTCTTATAATATTAATCTGAGGCCACCAGCTGAACGTGGCATATGGGGCAGGCTGGCAGCGCGGCGTTCCACAGGAATAATAAGTATTTACTATCCTCCCGGGCCCAGCTGTGAGTGTGATACAGGGACGTCAGCGGCGCGGTGCCGGGGAAGCTGATTTCATTTATATGACTAATGTTCCCTGTCTGCTCGATCTATGGTCACCTTGATATTTAACCCCTGGGATGCTGAACCGGTCTCATTATCACTGCAGCTCAAAGCGCCGGAGATCTCTTTAGCATGTAAGGAGTTAATAGACGATTATGGGGTATAATGAAATATATATATATATATATATATATATATATATATATGCACTCAATGGGTTAAAAGCCCCATTTTAATCAATGGAACGTTTTATTTGTCGTTGTGCTTTGCCTCTGAATTGCTGCAGCCTCCTCCTTAGTACATGGGGGTCTTCAGCGCCGGATTTACATCCCAGACTCCCCCAGAAAAGGCAGTCTGTGAGCCCTTAGCTCCGCCCATCGCCAAACACCCACTACTCACATGACTCGGCCCCAGTCCCATTGTAATACCCTTGGCCTTCAAAGGGGATATTTTGCCCCTTTGCAACTTTGCCGAAATAGTTTTGTCATATACAGTAGATAATGAAAAGTGTATACATTAAAAAAAAAAAAAAAAAAAAAAAAAGCTTTTGGCGAAATTAACCCTTTGAGTGCCAGAGGGGTACGCAATGCATTGCAGAGCAGTGCATTGTGTACTCCTCTGGCACTCAAAGGGTTAATTTCGCCAAAAGAAGAGCAATGCATTGCGTACCCCTCTGGCACTCAAAGGGTTAAAAGAATATATACAGCTCTGTACCAACTTCTGGGCAGACTATGGTTACCTGATCTGTGCCGCAGTCTGCCGCTCTGCCTCTCTCTATCCAGCCTCCTCCGATGACGGAGGCTTTCTGTCTGCAAGCAGGAACGCTCTGATTGGCAGAGATCGATTTCTGGCCAATCAGAGCGCGCCAGCTTACAGACAGACAGCCTCCGTCATCGGAGGAGGCTGGATAGAGAGAGGCAGAGCGGCAGACTGCGGCACAGATCAGGTAACCATAGTCTGCCCAGTTGGTACAGAGCTGTATTTATTATTTTAATTTTGCCAAACGGGTTTTTTTAAAAACAAAATGTATACACGTTTTATTATCTACGATATCAGACAAAACTAGTTAGGCAAAAGTTTTAATGGGGCAAAATATCCCCTTTAACAAGCGAGGAGGAAAAGAGAAAAGAACGACCCCCACACACACGCTCTGTTGCTAGAGAGGTACACAACGCAGCGCTTTGCATCCAAAGGATTAAATAATAGACTGTAACTGGATGTACAACAGGTGCCAACAGGGGCGGACTGACCATTAGAGCATTCGGTCACGGACCGAGGGCCCGCGACCAAGGGGGGACCGCCGCCACTTTTATATATGAATATACTATACAGTATAAATATATTGTCCCCCTGTCTGCTGTGTAAAGGCCAATCCATTCTGATTTTATAATGCGCCGCTCCGCTCAGTGAGGCCGCACATTATAGCCAGCATCCACCGCCATGACATGCCCAGCAGACGTGATCCACCACAGGCACATTATTCGCAGCTCAGCCTCAAACACAAAAGCGTCTTGCTGCCAGACTCAGTCCGTTACTGTCTGGATGTCTCTGACAGCAAGCGCTTGAAGTGCTTCTTCAGTACTGTTCCCTCTGCTCTGCACATGCCTACGGGCATTGATGTCATCACGACCCGCAAGGGCGCGTGATGATGGGTGGGGGGAAGACATGGGACTCAAGGAGACACTCAGAAGCCAGCCCAGGGCAGGGGACATCACCTGGGGCCTGCAGCCCGCCAAGGAGGACACACGCATCATGACAGTGACACAAACTCACCAGGATCAGGACTAGAGCAGACTCAATCACCTCAGGAGGACCACACAACCAGAAATCCACAGCGGCAGTGCACCAGTGACAGTCAGTGACGCTGATAGACAGTGACATAAGACTAGGGTTGCCACCTTTAAAAAAAAATACCGGCCAAGTCATTCCATCCATAGACTTATCATTGGAAAGAAGCAAATTTTTTACCGGCCTGCCGGTAAAATACCGGCTGGGTGGCAACCCTACATAAGACCCACACAGAGCATATAGCACAGGTAGGCCAGTAACCCCCCTCAGGCTATCCAACCCCCCCCCACAGGTCATCCAGTACACCCACACCAGGCCATCCAGGGGGCCCAGACCTCTTTTTTGGACCAGGAGACCTAGGTCCTGTCAGTCCACCCCTGGGTGCCAATATATTGAGATTATTCTGGCCACACCCATAGTTCAGAATGCGGGCACAGCCTACACTGCTCAGGCACCACCCCTCAGCAATTGGAACTCCAGGCTGTTGCCTACTCTGCCTAATGGGAAATCTACCCTGGGGGCCTTATTTTATTGTCCCAGTCCTCAAACTGACAGAAACAAAGGTTGGCTTAGATATCCTGCAACTTTAATTTGTATTAAACTAAAATATTTCCTCTTAAAGGGATAGCAACCCTTAATTTTGACTTTACGTATTTGCAAGTGTATATGTAAGGTAACACTGCCTAGACTTCCCATAATTTTATTTAATATTCGCTTATTGTTTTATCTTTTTATGCTCCTGACAGCTGAGCTCCCTGGATCTCTGTTTCCACAAAGTTTTCTGGTCAGTTTACCATCAAAGCAGGACAGAAATGCAATGTATCACTATCCCTGCAGCACTGAGAACTCTGTGTGATACAATGTAACAGTATCCCTGTAGTACTGAGTGATCTGTGTGATACAGTGTAACAATATCCCTGCAGCACTGAGAGATCTCTGTGATACAATATAACACAATCCCTGCAGCATGGAGAGATCTGTGTGATACAATATAACATAATCCCTGCAGAACAGCGAGATCTGAGTGATGCAATGTAACACAATCCCTGCAGAACGGAGAGATCTGTGTGATACAATGTAACATTATCCCTGCAGCACGGAGAGATCTGTATGATACAATGTAACACTATCCCTGCAGCACGGAGAGATCTGTGTGATACAATGTAACACTATCCCTGCAGCACGGAGAGATCTGTGTGATACAATGTAACACTATCCCTGCAGCACGGAGAGATCTGTGTGATACAATGTAACACTATCCCTGCAGCATGGAGAGATCTGTGTGATACAATGTAACACAATCCCTGCAGAATGGAGAGATCTGTGTGATACAATATAACATAATCCCTGCAGAACGGAGAGATCTATGTGATACAATGTAACACTAACCCTACAGAACGGAGAGATCTGTGTGATGCAATATAACATAATCCCTGCAGAACAGAGAGATCAGTGTGATACAATGTAACACAATCCCTGCAGAACTGAGAGATCTGTGTGATACCATGTAACATTATCCCTACAGCATGGAGAGATCTGTGTGATACAATGTAACACTATCCCTACAGCACGGAGAGATCTGTGTGATACAGTGTAACACTATCCCTACAGCATGGAGAGATCTGTGTGATACAATGTAACATTATTCCTACAGCATGGAGAGATCTGTATGCTGGGTGTTCTGTACACTCCACTACTGTGAAAATTGCTGCTGTGAGACTCACTGCCATCACAGTCCGGCGCTGCAGTGGTCTACAGCAGGACCCAGGCATCACAGTCCTGCGCTGCAGCGGTCTACAGCAGGACCCAGGCCTCACAGTCCGGCACTGCAGTGGTCTACAGCAGGACCCAGACATCATAGCCCGGCGCTGCAGCAGTCTACAGTAGGACCCAGACCTCACAGTCCAGCACTGCAGTGGTCTACAGCAGGACCCAGACATCATAGCCCGGCGCTGCAGCAGTCTACAGTAGGACCCAGACCTCACAGTCCAGCACTGCAGCAGTCTACAGTAGGACCCAGACCTCACACAGAGCCACACTGCACGGGCAACTCTATGAACCATGCATTCGATTCTATGGTGATTTCACCCTTGCATGCTGTAGAGGTCTCTATCATATTGCTTTGCAATGCAGTGGAGACCACTCCAGGATCCATGGGGTTAAATGCAGAACAGTGCGTTGGATACCTCTCTGGCTCTCAAAGGGTTTAATCCCTCGAATGCCAGAGTGGGGTGCCCAACTCATTGCAAAGAAATGCATTGGTCACCCCTCTGGCATTCAAAAGGTTAAAAGAGATGTTTTATATATATATTAGTTTTCACAACATTAAACTAAAGTTTTTTGGGAAGCAGAACCCACATCCAACTCTCTTTTATTGACTGGGGGGCTTTGTATTTGATCTGCTTGAATGCAGACGTCATTTATAAATCTCTCCCAGGCAGAAATAAAATAATGTTCCCGACACATCACCCTCCTTCTCCTGTCACTTGCTGTTTATACTTCTATTTAAAATGTACAGAAATAGTGCTTTTTTCTCCCAACTCGCTGTCATGAATTTCTTTGCTCTGTATTGGGGAGTTACCCTACCGATTTCCACCCCTCCGTTATGATAATATGGTGACCCTTATATTCACGTTACAGAAAGCGAGTTCAGTTCTCCTCCCTTCTCTATTTATAATGCCAATCCATCCTGATGGCACAAATACAGCTTCTTTCTGTAGGAATAATGTTAATTCAGCAGTCAATCATACGTTAGAAATCATCACACGTCCAATTTCTATGTTCACATTCAACTCTTTCGTTAAAATATGAAATGAATACGTGAAAAAAAATTGTTCTTCTTTATCCTTTCTTTCGATTGCAGGTGATCAAATCCTAAATAAGAAAACAATTTGGCTCCTCAAAATAGCTTAGTAGATTCACTGGCTTTGTACCTAAAATGTTTTACACATACAATTCAATATTAATTACAAAGAAAACAAAAAAAGTATGTGCATCAAACCATAACTTTTACCAATAAATCATTTGTGACTTAATACAGATAATAATTAGGTTTAGTGACAGGTTTGTGTCCAAACCCCTGTGTAATGTGCCTGCCAATGTCTATTTAAACAATTTTGATCAGTAAGGATGCGCTCACCAAGTTCTCCTGTACTTTTTAACATTATTTATTCAACTTAAATGAAGATACCATTATTCCTTGAGCTTTAAGGTGTATCTATATAATTAGTGTGTGTAACAGAAGCACTTACCTAGGTAGGAGTCCATCATACAGCAGTCAGGTGTATCTATATAATTACTGTGTGTAACAGAAGCACTTACCTAGGTAGGAGTCCATCATACAGCAGTCAGATGTATCTATATAATTACTGTGTGTAACAGAAGCACTTACCTAGGTAGGAGTCCATCACACAGCAGTCAGGTGTATCTATATAATTACTGTGTGTAACAGAAGTACTTACCTAGGTAGGAGTCCATCACACAGCAGTCAGGTGTATCTATATAATTACTGTGTGTAACAGAAGCACTTACCTAGGTAGGAGTCCATCATACAGCAGTCAGGTGTATCTATATAATTAGTGTGTGTAACAGAAGCACTTACCTGGGTAGGAGTCCATCACACAGCAGTCAGGCATATCTATATCATTACTGTGTGTAACAGAAGCACTTACCTAGGTAGGAGTCCATCACACAGCAGTCAGGCGTATCTATATCATTACTGTGTGTAACAGAAGCACTTACCTAGGTAGGAGTCCATCACACAGCAGTCAGATGTATCTATATAATTACTGTGTGTAACAGAAGCACTTACCTAGGTAGGAGTCCATCATACAGCAGTCAGGTGTATCTGTATAATTACTGTGTGTAACAAAAGCACTTACCTAGGTAGGAGTCCATCACACAGCAGTCAGGCGTATCTATATAATTACTGTGTAACAGAAGCACTTACCTAGGTAGGAGTCCATCATACAGCAGTCAGGTGTATCTATATAATTACTGTGTGTAACAGAAGCACTTACCTAGGTAGGAGTCCATCACACAGCAGTCAGGTGTATATATATAATTACTGTGTGTAACAGAAGCACTTACCTAGGTAGGAGTCCATCACACAGCAGTCAGGTGTATCTATATAATTACTGTGTAACAGAAGCACTTACCTAGGTAGGAGTCCATCACACAGCAGTCAGGTGTATATATATAATTACTGTGTGTAACAGAAGCACTTACCTAGGTAGGAGTCCATCACACAGCAGTCAGGTGTATCTATATAATTACTGTGTGTAACAGAAGCACTTACCTAGGTAGGAGTCCATCACACAGCAGTCAGGCGTATCTATATAATTACTGTGTGTAACAGAAGCACTTACCTAGGTAGTCAGGTGTATCTATATAATTACTGTGTGTAACAGAAGCACTTACCTAGGTAGGAGTCCGTCACACAGCAGTCAAGTGTATCTATATAATTACTGTGTGTAACAGAAGCACTTACCTAGGTAGGAGTCCGTCACACAGCGGTCAGGTGTATCTATATAATTACTGTGTGTAACAGAAGCACTTACCTAGGTAGGAGTCCGTGACACAGTATTGTGTACAGTACTGGAGACCCCATCTCCAGAAGGATATTGATACTCTAGAGAGAATTCAGAGAAGCGCTACTAATATGGTGACTGGTTTACAGGAAAAGAAATATCAGGATAGACTAAAGGATCTGATCATATAGCTTGGAGGAGAGAAGAGAGAGAGGGGATATGATAGACACATTCACATACATGAAGGGATTCAACAAAGTGCAGGAGGGAAGTACATTTCAAAGGAGTAAAAATGTTAGGACAAGAGGCCATAGTCTAAAACTAGAGGGACACAGGTTTAGATGTAAAGTAAGAAAGTTTCACTTCACTGAGAGGGTAGTAGATAAGTGGAATAGCCTACCAGCAGAAGTGGTAGAAGTTAATACAGTGACAGAATGTAAGCATACATGGGATAGGCATAAGGCTGTCCTTAACTTAAGAAAAGACCAAGGACCAAAAAAGGTTTGAGATTTTTACGGTAGGAAAATCGGCGACTAGATGGGCCGAATGGTTCTTATCTACCATCATATTCTATGTTACTATGTTTGTTTAATACATGGCAAGAAGTCATAGAGAATTTAAGGCCCCAAACCACTGTACATTCTCCCCAATATAACTTTCAACAAAAAGTTAATTTTTGTGCCAATTTTCTGGTACCTGCTGTCACATACCTCTATTGTGTTTCACAATAGCCCATGTCCCTTCAGCACCATCACAGAGCCCACACCCCACACCTGCTCCCACGTTTACTGAATAAGAAGATAGAAGAGCACAGATGAAGAAAAGAAGATGACAGATGAAGATGAAAGAATATGACAGCTAGAAGCTGATTGGCTGGGAGGTGTGTAAGCACATCCCAGCCAACTGAAGGCTGCCAATTAGTTTGAATCGAGACGAGCATATAAAAGCCGGTCTCGGTTCAAAATTCCAGCAGCCTGACTCAGGCAACGGCCTCAGAAGTAGGGCAAGGGTGGGATACTGGAGACATTTATTGGAAGCATTTATTTTAAAAAGACAAAATTTAAAAAACACCCCTCTGGCACTCAGAGGGTTAACTGTCGCATCTTTGTGGGGCTTAAGTTTTTTTAATTACAAGATACAGAACTAAAGAAGAAGACTGAAGAAAGAGAAGACGAATGAAGAAGCCGGACGGCCTTTGATGTTCCTACAATTCACGCTATTTAGAGCGAGTTGTGGGAACAAAAACCAACAACGCTCGTTGCTCCATGTACAGCACCGGCTATCGAGAATCTGAGAGACATATGTGGCTTTATTGGACGGTCTTTTTTTTTTACTATTGCCACCAGTTTTACCGCTGGTAATAGTATCGAACCCTCAATTACTAGGTTTGCTATGTGCTAATTTAAAGGGATACTAATACTTTATTATTACTATCCCCCATATTGTAGATATTTGCAAAATAATTTAATAGCCACCAGGTTCATCTCTCAAACCTTTATTGTTTGAGAGATAACCGAAGGCAAAGTTCCCCCCTCCCTCCCCTGAAGTCAGTGTTGTGCTGACTGCAGGGAAGTCTGCCGTACGACAGTCAGGCGGCTCTGCAGCTGAGCCGAGATCCCATTAGTGACAAAGAATTATTTCACTGAAACGGTCTTCTACATGTGCTTGGTTTGTGCTTGGTTTGTGATTGGTTTGCAAGCACATGTAGAAGACCGTTTCAGTGAAATAATTCTTTGTCACTAACACGATCGTGGCTCTGCTGCAGAGCTGCATGATGAAAGTCAGACCGAATATCCCTGCAATCAGCACAACGCTGACTTCAGGGAAGGGGGAGGGAGGGGGAACTTTGCCTTCGGTTTTCTCTCATACAATAAAGGTTTGAGAGATGAACCTGGGGGCTATTAAATTATTTTACAAATATTTACAATATGGGGGATAGTAATAATAAAGTATTACTATCCCTTTAATACAGCAATAGAGAGTCCTTTATCGTGTCTTACTAGCCACCACACGTATTTGAATACCAAATTCCTCTGCTTTTTCACTGCTTCCAATGGATGCTAATTTAGCGCCCGTTGTGTATTTTTACCTGTCGGTAGATTGTCACAGCGCAGGTAACAGAATACCAAACTGTGATATAAAACTACTGTCGGTAGGTAGTGATAGTATTGAGCCCTTAATGAGCTGAACAACGAATCGGTAAGACCTAGATATCGGGCACATCAATCACAAAGCGTGACTGACTAAGGAAATGTGTGTAATTCTGGTCTAATACAACTGCACCACAGGGAAAATGAAAACATCTTCCCAAATCTGCCACTGATTTAAATGGGGCTTTTGACTCCCTGAACACTAGAAAGGTCATCAATACATTGTTGCAATGCACTGGGGACCTTTCTAGCATTCAAGGGGTTAAACCTCCATTTAAATCAATGGCAGACTGATTTTTATTTGTTCCCAATGGTGAAAATGTTTTGCTCCAGAATGACACCACATTTCTTTGTACATCAGTCACAATCCCAAAATAAAAAGCCCAATTCAGTTTTAAAGTGTTAGTAATGTCTCCAAAAAAAGTGTTTTTGCATTTAGAAGAGCTTAAAAAGCTGAGCTAAATGCAAAAAACGTATCTCTCAAACCGCTATGGTTTAAGAGATACGGGAGTTTAAAGTTTGATTTCTCCTACTGACAGCTGTAAAGCTGTCAGCAGGAGATCCTTGTATGCCGACACGGAGGTGCTTGAGCAGAGCCGCGATCTCGTTATTTAGCACGAATACCTTCATTGGAATGGTCTAAAAAGTGTGCCTGGTTTTCAAGCACTCGTTTTAGACCATTCCAATGAAGGGATTCGTGGTAAATAACGAGATCCCGGCACTTCTCAAGCGCCACCGTGTCGGCATACAAGGATCTCCTGCTGACAGCTTTACAGTTGTCAGTAGGAGAAATCAAACTTTAAACGCCCGTATCTCTTAAACCATAGCGGTTTGAGAGATACGTTTTTTGCATTTAGCTCAGCTTTTTAAGCTCTTCTACATGCAAAAATGTTTTTTGTGGACATTACTAACACTTTAAGCACTCAGAGTAAGATTTGTCCCTCTTCCTTCAGAATCACCATCTTGTTTTCTCTACACTTGGCCGTCCAGGTTTCCCAGCGATGCTCTTACTGACGTGAGATATCAGACTCCACGATAGCAATGCTAAAAACATATCTTTCATTCCAAAACTAGTTGAAGAGCCCATTACAAGGGCCACAGTGCCACTGCCAGCCGGTCGCAGGGCAGTCACGTGCAGTAGAGACTTCCCACTCCGCGGCTGAAACAGTGCCAGCCGGTCGTGGAGCAGTCATACACAGTAGAGACTTCCCACTCCGCGGCTGATACAGTGCCAGCCGGTCGCGGTGCAGTCATGCTCAGTAAAGACTGCCCACGCTGCGGCTGACACAGAGCGGGAAGCCTCATCACAGGCAATCTCTATTGAGCATGACTGCGTCATTACAAACTTCCTAGGGAATTATTACATAGGATGTTTAACACTAAAGAAAAGTAGAACTTGCAGGCGGAGCAGGTAAACGGCTCAGGGAGAAGCAGTCACAGTCGACATCTGTTCCATACCATTTAGCACTGTGTAAAGCCTCAAATTAGATCTCGCCGAGGCCCTGGATTTTACTTCTTCAAACGATGAACAACACGAGTCTTCCTGTTGACCATAAGCGTGATCTGTAATGAACCTCTGAGGTGGAGACACACGTGGACCGGATATGTAAGAAGGTCAGGAAGAGGCTGGTAACTGTGGGCTGGATGGATGATTTGGCAACATTGTACATATAAGTCAAGTTGGAAAATGTTACTGTCTCTTCTGATGAGGCCTGGGCTGCATTGTGAGAACAACGGCACCAATATTAGCGCAAACAGGAGACTGTAAAGAGGCTTCCTTGTTGGTCCTGATAGAAGAGACTGAGCTGCACCATTCAATATGGTGTACTTCCCCAGGACTATCTGGGAGTATGCGAGTGCTGATGGCACAACACATGGTGCCTGACGGGAAACAGCCGGGCATCCGCTTTGAGGTGACCTGAAAGGCTTGGGAGAAGCCAGCAGGAGCCAGGAGACAAATATCTGTAGCCTCCAGCACCCATACTGACAACTTGATCTATTGGGGCAGGAAGACTGGAGCATGGAAGATGTTGTGGGGCCTTGGAGATTTACTGAGACCACCAGAGTCAGCAGTGTAGCTTGTATGTTGGCTATAGCCACAACCCACGCCTCTTCCCTGTCATGTATCCCAGTTCCCTACCCACAGCCACGGAGGGCACAGTTAGTGTCATAACGTTATTAGGCATATTGAATTATTATGAATATTACATTATTAGGAATTTTATATTTATATATATATATATATATATATATATATATATATATATATATATATATATATAAAACTCTTAGGTATGTTTCCATTCCCAGCGTGCTGATTGGCCTCTTAGGAAACATACCTAGCCAATCATAAGTGCTGTCAGTTGTTTTATTCAAAACTGATAACAGTTCTAATAATCAGGAAGTGATTTTACTGTGTGTTTACTTCCTGATAGTTCTAACTGACAGGAAGTGAATTTACTCTGATTACTTCCTGATAGTTCTAACTGACAGAAAGTGAATTTACTGTGTTTACTTCCTGATAGATCTAACTGACAGGAAGGGGATTTACTGTGTGATTATTTCCTGATAGATCTAACTGACAGAAAGTGAATTTACTGTGATTACTTCCTGATAGTTCTAACTGACAGGAAGTGAATTTACTGTGTTTACTTCCTGATAGTTCTGACAGGAAGTGAATATACTGTGTTTACTTCCTGATAGTTCTAACTGACAGGAAGTGAATTTACTGTGTTTACTTCCCAATAGTTCTAACTGACAGGAAGTGAATTTACAGTCTATGGAGAACTGTATGTCACTGACTTTCCTCTTCATTTGAATGTAACAGAAAAATCTTCTATATATATATATATATATATATATATATATATATATATATATATAAAACACTTAGGTATGTTTCCATTCCCAGTGTGCTGATTGGCCTCTTAGGAAATATATCCAGCCAATCATAGCGTTCCGTTCGCCAGCCCGGAGTGCCGGCCAGTCAGCACACGCAACCACCTCTTGAAACCCAAGCATATAGCTCAGCATTCTGGGACATGTAGTCAGCACAGGCAAAACACCGCTTGAAACATAAGCATATAGTGTAGCATTCACTCAGGGTCACACACACTCAGGATCATACACTCATTCACTCAGGGTCACACACACACTCATCCACTCAGGGTCACACACATAAACCTTTGTTTTTAAAACTGTTATTCGCAGTGGAATAAAGTTTCTCTTAACGTTTGAAAGTGCAGTAGGAGTCAACCGCTAGTTGAGCACAGAGTGTTTCACACACACTCACTCAGGGTCACACACACACTCATTCACTCAGGGTCAAACACACTCAGGGTCACACACACTCAGGGTCATTCACACACACTCATTCACTCAGGGTCACACACATGCACACCCATTCACTCAGGGTCACACACACTCAGGGCCACACAAACACACATTCATTCACGCAGTGAATGATTCCCAGTTATGTTGTGTTCCTGGTCCTGGTGCTGTGGTCCCAGTGCTGTGGTCATGGTTCTGGTGCTGTGGTTCTGGTGCTGTGGTCATGGTTCTGGTGCTGTGGTCATGGTACTGTGGTCCCTGTGCTGTGGTCATGGTTCTGGTGCTGTGGTCCCGGTGCTGTGGTCATGGTTCTGGTACTGTAGTCCCGGTGCTGTGGTCATGGTTCTGGTACTGTAGTCCCGGTGCTGTGGTCATGGTTCTGGTGCTGTGGTCCCGGTGCTGTGGTCATGGTTCTGGTGCTGTGGTCATGGTTCTGGTACTGTAGTCCTGGTGCTGTGGTCCCGGTGCTGTGGTCATGGTTCTGGTACTGTAGTCCCGGTGCTGTGGTCCTAGTGCTGTGGTCATGGTTCTGGTACTGTAGTCCCGGTGCTGTGGTCCCGGTGCTGTGGTCATGGTCCCATTGAATTGGTTTTGGCTCTCATGCTGTGACCATGATCCAGGTGCTGTGGCCATGGTCCCAGTACTTTGGTCATGGTCCCGGTTCTGTGGTCATGATCACATTGCTTTGGTCATGGTTCTGGTGCTGGGGTCCCGGTGCTGTGGTCATGGTTCTGGTGCTGTGGTCCCAGTGCTGTGGTCATGGTTCTGGTGCTGTGGTCCCGGTGCTGTGGTCATGGTACCGGTGCTGTGGTCCCAGTGCTGTGGTCATGGTTCTGGTGCTGTGGTCCCAGTGCTGTGGTCTCGGTGCTGTGGTCATGGTTCTGGTGCTGTGGTCATGGTCCCGGTGCTGTGGTCATGGTTCTGGTGCTGTGGTCCCAGTGCTGTGGTCCCAGTGCTGTGGTCATGGTTCTGGTGCTGTGGTCCCGGTGCTGTGGTCATGGTCCCGGTGCTGTGGTCCCGGTGCTGTGGTCCCAGTGCTGTGGTCATGGTTCTGGTGCTGTGGTCCCGGTGCTGTGGTCATGGTTCTGGTGCTGTGGTCCCGGTGCTGTGGTCATGGTTCTGGTGCTGTGGTCCCAGTGCTGTGGTCATGGTTCTGGTGCTGTGGTCCCAGTGCTGTGGTCTCGGTGCTGTGCTCATGGTCCCGGTGCTGTGGTCATGGTTCTGGTACTGTAGTCCCGGTGCTGTGGTCCCGGTGCTGTGGCCATGGTTCTGGTACTGTAGTCCCGGTGCTGTGGTCCCGGTGCTGTGGTCATGGTTCTGGTGCTGTGGTCCTGGTGCTGTGGTCTCGGTGCTGTGGTCATGGTTCTGGTACTGTAGTCCCGGTGCTGCGGTGCAGTTTGGTACTGTAATTTAATGTAGGTATTGTTTCTGTTTCACGTTATGTGGGGGATTTCATTAGATATAACTGATATCTCAGAAAACATTGTGGGATTAGGTTTCTGCTTTGTGTTTAACCCTTTGCGTACCAGAGGGTTAATGTATATTGTGTAATGTGTTTACCTGTACAGCATCATGGAGATGAATTGGTGAGTCACGAGCTTGTCCATTGATCCTGTAAACAATAGAGGACCCTCCAGGGATCCTGCAGCCAGCTGGACGGCTTTGTTCTTCCAGGGAACAATGGAGGAGGACCAGGAAGGGAACGTGTATTCTGTGGCTGACCCAGAGTTCCTGGCAGTTGGGTTTATTACGCTTTAAAGAAGCAGGTTGAAGTGTAAGCAACAAGAATGCACTGAACCAAGGAGTTAACCCTTTGAGTGACATAGAGGTTACAAAAATGCATTGGTTACCTTCTGACACTCAAAGGGTTGAAAGAACACTAACACCTTCCTATCACCCCCCCACACACATACACACATCTTAATCTGGGCAGAAAATCCTAATGGCCTCTATGGATCAATTCTGCTTCTGTTGTTTTCCCTAAATGGCATCTCTCAGATGTACTAGATATGATGTATTTAGAGGCAGACTTGATGCTTTGTAACAGGAGTCTAGAATTCCAGACTTCATCTACTGAAGGATTCCTAACAAGCTGAGTCCAGGAGTCCAGAATTCTAGACTCCATCTACTGAAGGATTCCTAACAAGCTGAGTCCAGCAGTCCAGAATTCTAGACTCCATCTACTGAAGGATTCCTAACAAGCTGAGTCCAGGAGTCCAGAATTCCAGACTCCATCTACTGAAGGATTCCTAGCAATCTGAGTCCAGGAGTCCAGAATTCCAGACTCCATCTACTGAAGGATTCCTAACAAGCTGAGTCCAGGAGTCCAGAATTCCAGACTCCATCTACTGAAGGATTCCTAACAAGCTGAGTCCAGGAGTCCAGAATTCTAGACTTCATCTACTGAAGGATTCCTAACAAGCTGAGTCCAGGAGTCCAGAATTCTAGACTCCATCTACTGAAGGATTCCTAACAAGTGGAGTCCAGGAGTCCAGAATTCTAGACTCCATCTACTGAAGGATTCCTAACAAGCCGAGTCCAGGAGTCCAGAATTCTAGACTACATCTACTGAAGGATTCCTAACAAGCTGAGTCCAGGAGTCCAGAATTCCAAACTCCATCTACTGAAGGATTCCTAACAAGCTGAGTCCAGGAGTCCGGAATTCTAGACTTCATCTACTGAAGGATTCCTAACAAGCTGAGTCCAGGAGTCCAGAATTCCAGACTCCATATACTGAAGGATTCCTAACAAGCTGAGTCCAGGAGTCCAGAATTCCAGACTCCATCCACTGAAGGATTCCTAACAAGCTGAGTCCAGGAGTCCAGAATTCCAGACTCCATCCACTGAAGGATTCCTAACAAGCTGAGTCCAGGAGTCCAGAATTCCAGACTCCATCCACTGAAGAATTCCTAACAAGCTGAGTCCAGGAGTCCAGAATTCCAGACTCCATCCACTGAAGGATTCCTAACAAGCTGAGTCCAGGAGTCCAGAATTCCAGACTCCATCTACTGAAGGATTCCTAACAAACTGAGTCCAGGAGTCCAGAATTCCAGACTCCATCTACTGAAGGATTCCTAACAATCTGAGTCCAGGAGTCCAGAATTCCAGACTCCATCTACTGAAGGATTCCTAACAATCTGAGTCCAGGAGTCCAGAATTCCAGACTCCATCTACTGAAGGATTCCTAACAAGCTGAGTCCAGGAGTCCAGAATTCCAGACTTCATCTACTGAAGGATTCCTAACAAGCTGAGTCCAGGAGTCCAGAATTCCAGACTCCATTTACTGAAGGATTCTTAGCAATCTGAGTCCAGGAGTCCAGAATTCCAGACTCCATCTACTGAAGGATTCCTAACAATGTGTCCAGGAGTCCAGAATTCCAGACTCCATTTACTGAAGGATTCCTAGCAAGCTGAGTCCAGGAGTCCAGAATTCCAGACTCCATTTACTGAAGGATTCTTAGCAATCTGAGTCCAGGAGTCCAGAATTCCAGACTCCATCTACTGAAGGATTCCTAACAATCTGAGTCCAGGAGTCCAGAATTCCAGACTCCATCTACTGAAGGATCCCTAACAAGCTGAGTCCAGGAGTCCAGAATTCCAGACTTCATCTACTGAAGGATTCCTAACAAGCTGAGTCCAGGAGTCCAGAATTCCAGACTCCGTCTACTGAAGGATTCCTGACAAGCTGAGTCCAGGAGTCCAGAATTCCAGACTCCATCTACTGAAGGATTCCTAGCAATCTGAGTCCAGGAGTCCAGAATTCCAGATATTATCTACTGAAGGATTCCTAACAAGCTGAGTCCAGGAGTCCAGAATTCCAGACTCCATCTACTGAAGGATTCCTAACAATCTGAGTCCAGGAGTCCAGAATTCCAGACTCCATCTACTGAAGGATTCCTAAGAAGCTGAGTCCAGGAGTCCAGAATTCCAGACTTCATCTACTGAAGGATTCCTAGCAATCTGAGTCCAGGAGTCCAGAATTCCAGACTCCATCTACTGAAGGATTCCTAACAAGCTGAGTCCAGGAGTCCAGAATTCTAGTCTCCATCTACTGAAGGATTCCTAACAAGCTGAGTCCAGGAGTCCAGAATTCTAGACTCCATCTACTGAAGGATTCCTAACAAGCCGAGTCCAGGAGTCCAGAATTCTAGACTACATCTACTGAAGGATTCCTAACAAGCTGAGTCCAGGAGTCCAGAATTCCAAACTCCATCTACTGAAGGATTCCTAACAAGCTGAGTCCAGGAGTCCAGAATTCTAGACTTCATCTGCTGAAGGATTCCTAACAAGCTGAGTCCAGGAGTCCAGAATTCCAGACTCCATATACTGAAGGATTCCTAACAAGCTGAGTCCAGGAGTCCGGAATTCCAGACTCCATCCACTGAAGGATTCCTAACAAGCTGAGTCCAGGAGTCCCGAATTCCAGACTCCATCCACTGAAGGATTCCTAACAAGCTGAGTCCAGGAGTCCAGAATTCCAGACTCCATCCACTGAAGAATTCCTAACAAGCTGAGTCCAGGAGTCCAGAATTCCAGACTCCATCTACTGAAGGATTCCTAACAAGCTGATTCCAGGAGTCCAGAATTCCAGACTCCATCTACTGAAGGATTCCTAACAAGCTGAGTCCAGGAGTCCAGAATTCCAGACTCCATCTACTGAAGGATTCCTAACAATCTGAGTCCAGGAGTCCAGAATTCCAGACTCCATCTACTGAAGGATTCCTAACAATCTGAGTCCAGGAGTCCAGAATTCCAGACTCCATCTACTGAAGGATTCCTAACAAGCTGAGTCCAGGAGTCCAGAATTCCAGACTTCATCTACTGAAGGATTCCTAACAAGCTGAGTCCAGGAGTCCAGAATTCCAGACTCAATTTACTGAAGGATTCTTAGCAATCTGAGTCCAGGAGTCCAGAATTCCAGACTCCATCTACTGAAGGATTCCTAACAATCTGAGTCCAGGAGTCCAGAATTCCAGACTCCATCTACTGAAGGATTCCTAAGAAGCTGAGTCCAGGAGTCCAGAATTTCAGACTTCATCTACTGAAGGATTCCTAGCAATCTGAGTCCAGGAGTCCAGAATTCCAGACTCCATATACTGAAGGATTCCTAACAAGCTGAGTCCAGGAGTCCAGAATTCCAGACTCCATCTACTGAAGGATTCCTAACAAGCTGAGTCCAGGAGTCCAGAATTCCAGACTTCATCTACTGAAGGATTCCTAACAAGCTGAGTCCAGGAGTCCAGAATTCCAGACTCCATTTACTGAAGGATTCTTAGCAATCTGAGTCCAGGAGTCCAGAATTCCAGACTCCATCTACTGAAGGATTCCTAACAATCTGAGTCCAGGAGTCCAGAATTCCAGACTCCATTTACTGAAGGATTCCTAGCAACCTGAGTCCAGGAGTCCAGAATTCAGGACTCCATCTACTGAAGGATTCCTAACAATCTGAGTCCAGGAGTCCAGAATTCCAGACTCCATCTACTGAAGGATTCCTAACAAGCTGAGTCCAGGAGTCCAGAATTCCAGACTCCATCTACTGAAGGATTCCTAACAAGCTGAGTCCAGGAGTCCAGAATTCCAGACTCCGCCTACTGAAGGATTCCTAACAAGCTGAGTCCAGGAGTCCAGAATTCAGGACTCCATCTACTGAAGGATTCCTAACAATCTGAGTCCAGGAGTCCAGAATTCCAGACTTCATCTACTGAAGGATTCCTAACAATCTGAGTCCAGGAGTCCAGAATTCCAAACTCCATCTACTGAAGGATTCCTAACAAGCTGAGTCCAGGAGTCCAGATTCCAGACTCCATCTACTGAAGGATTCCTGACAAGCTGAGTCCAGGAGTCCAGAATTCCAGACTCCATCTACTGAAGGATTCCTGACAAGCTGAGTCCAGGAGTCCAGAATTCCAGACTCCATCTACTGAAGGATTCCTAACAAGCTGAGTCCAGGAGTCCAGAATTCCAGACTTCATCTACTGAAGGATTCCTAACAATCTGAGTCCAGGAGTCCAGAATTCCAGACTACATCTACTGAAGGATTCCTAGCAATCTGAGTCCAGGAGTCCAGAATTCCAGACTCCATCTACTGAAGGATTCCTAACAATCTGAGTCCAGGAGTCCAGAATTCAGGACTCCATCTACTGAAGGATTCCTAACAAGCTGAGTCCAGGAGTCCAGAATTCCAGACTCCATCTACTGAAGGATTCCTAACAAGCTGAGTCCAGGAGTCCAGAATTCCAGACTCCGCCTACTGAAGGATTCCTAACAAGCTGAGTCCAGGAGTCCAGAATTCAGGACTCCATCTACTGAAGGATTCCTAACAATCTGAGTCCAGGAGTCCAGAATTCCAGACTTCATCTACTGAAGGATTCCTAACAATCTGAGTCCAGGAGTCCAGAATTCCAGACTTCATCTACTGAAGGATTCCTAACAATCTGAGTCCAGGAGTCCAGAATTCCAAACTCCATCTACTGAAGGATTCCTAACAAGCTGAGTCCAGGAGTCCCGAATTCCAGACTCCATCTACTGAAGGATTCCTAACAAGCTGAGTCCAGGAGTCCAGAATTCCAGACTTCATCTACTGAAGGATTCCTAACAAGCTGAGTCCAGGAGTCCTGAATTCCAGACTCCATCTACTGAAGGATTCCTAGCAATCTGAGTCCAGGAGTCCAGAATTCCAGACTCCGCCTACTGAAGGATTCCTAACAAGCTGAGTCCAGGAGTCCAGAATTCCAGACTCCATCTACTGAAAGATTCCTAACAATCTGAGTCCAGGAGTCCAGAATTCCAAACTCCATCTACTGAAGGATTCCTAACAAGCCGAGTCCAGGAGTCCAGAATTCCAGACTCCATCTACTGAAGGATTCCTAACAAGCTGAGTCCAGGAGTCCAGATTCCAGACTCCATCTACTGAAGGATTCCTGACAAGCTGAGTCCAGGAGTCCAGAATTCCAGACTCCATCTACTGAAGGATTCCTGACAAGCTGAGTCCAGGAGTCCAGAATTCCAGACTCCATCTACTGAAGGATTCCTAACAAGCTGAGTCCAGGAGTCCAGAATTCCAGACTTCATCTACTGAAGGATTCCTAACAATCTGAGTCCAGGAGTCCAGAATTCCAGACTACATCTACTGAAGGATTCCTAGCAATCTGAGTCCAGGAGTCCAGAATTCAGGACTCCATCTACTGAAGGATTCCTAACAAGCTGAGTCCAGGAGTCCAGAATTCCAGACTCCATCTACTGAAGGATTCCTAACAAGCTGAGTCCAGGAGTCCAGAATTCCAGACTCCATCTACTGAAGGATTCCTAACTAGCTGAGTCCAGGAGTCCAGAATTCCAGACTCCATCTACTGAAGGATTCCTAACAAGCTGAGTCCAGGAGTCCAGAATTCAAGACTCCATCTACTGAAGGATTCTTAGCAAGCTGAGTCCAGGAGTCCAAATTCCAGACTCCATCCACTGAAGGATTCCTAACAAGCTGAGTCCAGGAGTCCAGAATTCCAGACTCCATCCACTGAAGAATTCCTAACAAGCTGAGTCCAGGAGTCCAGAATTCCAGACTCCATCCACTGAAGGATTCCTAACAAGCTGAGTCCAGGAGTCCAGAATTCCAGACTCCATCTACTGAAGGATTCCTAACAAGCTGAGTCCAGGAGTCCAGAATTCCAGACTCCATCTACTGAAGGATTCCTAACAATCTGAGTCCAGGAGTCCAGAATTCCAGACTCCATCTACTGAAGGATTCCTAACAATCTGAGTCCAGGAGTCCAGAATTCCAGACTCCATCTACTGAAGGATTCCTAACAAGCTGAGTCCAGGAGTCCAGAATTCCAGACTTCATCTACTGAAGGATTCCTAACAAGCTGAGTCCAGGAGTCCAGAATTCCAGACTCCATTTACTGAAGGATTCTTAGCAATCTGAGTCCAGGAGTCCAGAATTCCAGACTCCATCTACTGAAGGATTCCTAACAATCTGAGTCCAGGAGTCCAGAATTCCAGACTCCATTTACTGAAGGATTCCTAGCAAGCTGAGTCCAGGAGTCCAGAATTCCAGACTCCATTTACTGAAGGATTCTTAGCAATCTGAGTCCAGGAGTCCAGAATTCCAGACTCCATCTACTGAAGGATTCCTAACAATCTGAGTCCAGGAGTCCAGAATTCCAGACTCCATCTACTGAAGGATCCCTAACAAGCTGAGTCCAGGAGTCCAGAATTCCAGACTTCATCTACTGAAGGATTCCTAACAAGCTGAGTCCAGGAGTCCAGAATTCCAGACTCCATCTACTGAAGGATTCCTGACAAGCTGAGTCCAGGAGTCCAGAATTCCAGACTCCATCTACTGAAGGATTCCTAGCAATCTGAGTCCAGGAGTCCAGAATTCCAGACATTATCTACTGAAGGATTCCTAACAAGCTGAGTCCAGGAGTCCAGAATTCCAGACTCCATCTACTGAAGGATTCCTAACAATCTGAGTCCAGGAGTCCAGAATTCCAGACTCCATCTACTGAAGGATTCCTAAGAAGCTGAGTCCAGGAGTCCAGAATTCCAGACTTCATCTACTGAAGGATTCCTAGTAGTGTTGAGCGAGCATGCTCGGCCGATGCTCGGATCGGCTCGAGCATCGCTCTGCTCGGCACATGGCGGTACTCGTACGAGTACCGCATGTGCTCGCCCGCCATGTTCGGGTCTCCTCCCCGCACGTTTTGCGGCTGCTGCGCAGCCAATAAACGTGCAGGGAGGCTCTGACATCGGTGTAATGCCAGCAGCCATGTTGGCTGCTGGCATTACACTGATTGGCTGGCCAGAACCCGTGGTCAGGTGCTGTATAGCACCTGACCAGCGAGTTCGGCTCAGTCTGAGCCAGGGAGAGCTGAGGATAGGAAGGGAAAGGCAGTGTAGGGAGGAAAAAAACAAAAATTGTGAAAAAAAAAGAACCAAAAGTCCTTTTTAGGACTACTGTGTGTGGGGGCAGCAGGTTATTTGGTGTGGGGGGAAAAAAACAAAAAAAAAAAAAAAAAAATATATATATTCTGTTTAGTGTGCAAAGTTGCAGATTAGAGCACATTCTGTTTAGTGTGCACAGTTGCAGATTAGAGCACATTCTGTTTAGTGTGCAAAGTTGCAGATTAGAGCACATTCTGTTTAGTGTGCAAAGTTGCAGATTAGAGCACATTCTGTTTAGTGTGCAAAGTTGCAGATTAGAGCACATTCTGTTAAGTCTTCAAACTAAAATATCAAAGTCACGTATTCCATTCAGTGTGCGTCGCCGCAGTTTAGCAGCACATTCTGAGTACTGTGCAGAGTTGCAGAATAGGAAGAAATACTGTTAAGTCTTCAAACTAAAATATCAAAGTCACATATTCCATTCAGTGTGCTTCGCCGCAGTTTAGCAGCACATTCTGTGTACTGTGCAGAGTTGCAGAATAGGAAGAAATACTGTTAAGTCTTCAAACTCAAATATCAAAGTCACATATTCCATTCAGTGTGCTTCGCCGCAGTTTAGCAGCACATTCTGTGTACTGTGCAGAGTTGCAGAATAGGAAGAAATACTGTTAAGTCTTCAAACTAAAATATCAAAGTCACATATTCCATTCAGTGTGCTTCGCCGCAGTGTAGCAGCACATTCTGTGTACTGTGCAGAGTTGCAGAATAGGAAGAAATACTGTTAAGTCTTCAAACTCAAATATCAAAGTCACATATTCCATTCAGTGTGCTTCGCCGCAGTTTAGCAGCACATTCTGTGTACTGTGCAGAGTTGCAGAATAGGAAGAAATACTGTTAAGTCTTCAAACTAAAATATCAAAGTCACATATTCCATTCAGTGTGCTTCGCCGCAGTGTAGCAGCACATTCTGTGTACTGTGCAGAGTTGCAGAATAGGAAGAAATACTGTTAAGTCTTCAAACTCAAATATCAAAGTCACATATTCCATTCAGTGTGCTTCGCCACAGTTTAGCAGCACATTCTGTGTACTGTGCAGAGTTGCAGAATAGGAAGAAATACTGTTAAGTCTTCAAACTAAAATATCAAAGTCACATATTCCATTCAGTGTGCTTCGCCGCAGTGTAGCAGCACATTCTGTGTACTGTGCAGAGTTGCAGAATAGGAAGAAATACTGTTAAGTCTTCAAACTAAAATATCAAAGTCACATATTCCATTCAGTGTCTTTCACCGCCGTTTAACAGCCTATTCTGTGTACTCTGCAGAGTTGCAGAATTATAAGAAATACTGTTAAGTTTTCAAACTCAAATATTAAAGTCACATATTCCATTCAGTGTCTTTCACCGCCGTTTAACAGCCTATTCTGTGTACTCTGTACAGTTCCAGAATTATAAGAAATACTGTTAAGTTTTCAAACTCAAATATTAAAGTCACATATTCCATTCAGTGTGTTTCAACGCCGTTTAACAGCCTATTCTGTGTACTCTGCAGAGTTGCAGAATAGTAAGAAATACTGTTAATTTTTCAAACTCAAATATTAAAGTCACTTATTCCATTCAGTGTGTGTCACCGCAGTTTAGCAGCCTATTCTGTGTACTCTGCAGAGTTGCAGAATAGTAAGAAATACTGTTAATTTTTCAAACTCAAATATTAAAGTCACTTATTCCATTCAGTGTGTGTCACCGCAGTTTAGCAGCCTATTCTGTGTACTCTGCAGAGTTGCAGAATAGTAAGAAATACTGTTAAGTTTTCAAACTCATATATATTAAAGTCATATATATCGTGTAAGATGAAGAAGGCGGGTAAAAAGGGACGGGGAAGTGGACGTGATCCTGAAAGTTCAGGGCGCGGGTCAGGACGCGGAGAAACTGTGCCTGGTGCCAGAGCACAAGAAAGAAAGACATCCACCATACCTAGCTTCATGTCTGATTTCACAGGGCGTCGCAGGACATCACTCTCGAGGTCCGACCAGTGCGAACAGGTGGTCGGTTGGATGACAGCTGATACTGCTTCCAGTCGGTTAAGCACCACCCTGTCTTCCACCAAGTCCACTCTCAGTAGCCAAGAGTCTGGTCAACATAATCCTCACTCTGATCATCCTTCCTCCCACCATACACGGTCTGGTCAAAGAAGTGATCCCACACTGGGATATAGTGATGAGCTCGTCTCATCACCAATCCTTCATTTGACCCTCTCTCCAAGCACGCTTGCAGAGGAACATGACATCTTGTGCCCTGATTCACAACCTCTAGAGGCTACCCAATCACAAGAAGATGACAGATGTGAACGGCATTTAAGGTCAAAGGAAGTAGTGGATGATGATGATGATGATGAGACACAGTTGCCATTAAATCAACCACTATTTCCTTCTCAAGACCTTGTTGAGGAGAATGTTATACAGTTGTCAATGACCGAGTATGTGGTGGGATCAAGACTTGAGGAGGATGATCAGAGTGAGGAAGTGGAGGAGGACTTGGTGGACGATGAGGTGACTGACCCCACCTGGGAAGGTGTAGAGCCGAGCGATGACAGCAGTCCTGAGGGTGAGCCATCTGCAGCACCGCAACAGGCTGGAAGAGGCAGTGGTGTGGCTACAGAAAGAAGGCGGACCGCACCAAACCGGCCCGCAAATGTTCCACGGAGCACCCCCTTGCGTAAATCTACCTTGCCAAGGGGTAGGTGTTCCGCGGTATGGCGTTTTTTTAAGGAAAGTGCGGACGACAAAAGATTTGTAGTTTGCAACCTGTGCCACACCAGAATGAGCCGAGGCATGAACACTAGAAACCTCACCACCACCAGCATGATCCGACACATGGCATCCAAGCACCGTAGTAAGTGGGAGGAACGCCTGGATCGCCCATCTGTGTCTGCAGGCCACACCACTGCCTCCTCTTCCCCTGTTTTCGGTGCCGGCCAATCGCCTGTCGAAGGCGCAGGCCCGCATACCTCCCGCCCTGCACCTGTAGCATCTGAAGCACCATCAGCGACCACATCCACTTCCCTGTCCCAGCACAGCGTCCAAATGTCGTTACCCCAGGCATTTGAGCGCAAGAGAAAATACCCAGCCACCCACCCACAGGCCATAGCACTAACCTCACACCTTTCAAAATTACTGGCCATCGAAATGCTGCCATTTAGGCTTGTGGACACTGAGTCCTTCCGCAGCCTGATGGCAGCAGCTGTCCCTCGGTATGCGGTCCCCAGCCGCCACTACTTTTCCCGGTGTGCCATCCCCGCATTACACCACCATGTGTCCCGTAACATCACCCGTGCCCTGACCAACGCAGTTACTGGGAAGGTCCACTTAACGACTGACACATGGACAAGTGCTTGTGGCCAGGGACGCTACATTTCCCTGAAGGCACACTGGGTGAATGTCGTGGAGGCTGGGAGCGACTCGGACCCTGGGATGGCACGGGTGCTACCCACGCCGAGGATTGCGGGCCCTACCTCCATCAGGGTTTCCACCAGCACCTACGTTATTGGCTCCTCCTCCTCCGTTTCCACCTCCGAATTCTCTACACACACCGCCACTCCCCCATCAGCCAGTAGCTGGAAGCAGTGTAGCACTGCAGTGGGGAAGCGTCAACAGGCCGTGCTGAAGCTGATCTGCCTTGGGGACAAACAGCACACGGCCTCAGAGCTGTTGCAGGGGATTAGTCACCAGACCGAGCAGTGGCTCTCGCCACTCAACCTGCAAGCAGGCATGGTTGTGTGTGATAATGGGCGTAACTTGGTGGCGGCTTTGGAGCTCGGCAAGCTCACACACGTACCATGCCTAGCGCATGTATTTAATTTAGTGGTGCAGCGATTTCTAAAAACCTACCCCAATGTGCATGATCTCTTGACCAAGGTGCGCCGCGTGTGTGCACATTTCCGTAAGTCATCTACAGCTTCGGCCGGCCTGTTGAAGCTGCAGCAGCGCTTACAATTGCCAGCTCACCGGCTGCTGTGTGACGTGAGCACGCGCTGGAACTCCACCTTCCACATGTTGGCCCGGCTTTGTGAGCAGCAGAGGGCAGTAGTGGAGTACCAGCTGTTACACGGTCGTCGCCTCTCCGTTCAACTTCCTGTAATCAGAAGTGAGGAGTGGGAATGGATGTCAGACCTCTGCGAGGTTTTACGCAATTTTGAGGAATCGACACAGATGGTGAGCGGCGATAACGCTATTATCAGTGTAACCATCCCACTTCTGTGTCTACTGAAACGCTCGCTGCTCACAATTAAAACCGACGCTTTGCATGTGGAAGAGGTGGAAATGGGGGAGGAAGAGCTTACACAAGGTGATAGCCAGAGCACCCTCACTTCGTCTTCTCAGCGACAATTGGAGGAGGCGGAGGAGGAGGAGGAGGAGGAGGAGGAAGACACGGTTGCCTCCGCTACAGAGGGTAGCCATGGAACTTTAGTTCCATCTCTTCAGCGTGGGTGGGCAGAAGAGGAGGAAGAGGATGAGGATATTGAGAGTCAGCCTCCTGGTGAGGACAGCGAAATCTTGACTGTTGGTACTCTGGCACACATGGCTGACTTTATGTTAGGCTGCCTTTCCCGTGACCCACGCGTTGTACGCATTTTAGACAACACGGATTACTGGGTGTTCACCCTTCTGGACCCCCGCTACAAAGAGAATTTCTCATCTCTCATTCCTCCGGTGGAGAGGACAAGCAAAATGGTGCAATACCAGAAGGTTCTTGTTGAAAAATTGCTCCAAAATTTTCCATCTGACAACGCTGGCGGCAGAGTACGTGCTACCTTGGCCAACCGAGAAGGGGAGAAAAGGGGAGCACACAGCAGTTCCGACAAAGGCAGGGCAACACTCTCCAAGGCGTGGGACACCTTCATGACACCCCGCCAGCACCCTCACCCTGATGCGCAGCCTAGTGTCACAAGGAGGGAAAAGTTTTGGAAGATGGTGAAGGAGTACGTAGCAGACCGTGTCAGCGTCCTCAATGATCCCTCTGTGCCTTACAACTACTGGGTGTCCAAGCTGGACACGTGGTATGAACTGGCACTCTACGCCTTGGAGGTGCTGGCCTGCCCTGCCGCCAGCGTTCTGTCTGAGCGGGTATTTAGTGCTGCTGGTGGCATCATAACAGATAAGCGTATCCGCCTTTCCACCGACAATGCTGATAGGTTGACACTTATAAAAATGAACAAGGCCTGGATTTCCCCTGACTTCTCCACTCCACTGGAGGAAAGCCCCGGGGGAACATAAACTCACTTTATATATGTTATTTACAATGATGGGAATACTCTGTATTCCCATTCACCCCTTCCACCCCAAAAACGGGTATATGGTTGACTCTTAATGTTCTCATCCTCCTCCTCCTCTTCCATATGCCCTGGGATATAATTTTTATATAGGGCCAGCTCACCAGCGTGCCCTGGGATATAATTTTTATATAGGGCCAGCTCACCAGCGGGCCCTGTTTGCCAATTTTTATATAGGTCAGCTCACCAGCGGGCCTTCTCATATAATGTTTTATTGGGTCAGCTCTCTAGCGGGCCCTCTCATATAATGTTTTATAGCGTCAGCTCACTAGCGGGCCTTCGCATATAATGTTTAGGATGGTCAGCTCTGCAGCAGACCCTCACCCATAATGTTTTAGATGGTCAGCTCAGCGCACGTTTCCCTCTTAATCATGGCCTCAGTTCTGAAAATCAAGGAAATTTTTGGGAGAATTTGCCTCTGCGCACGTTTCCCTCTTAATCATGGCCTCAGTTCTGAAAATCAAGGAAATTTTTGGGATAATTTGCCTCTGCGCACGTTTCCCTCTTAATCATGGCCTCACTTCAGAAAATCGATGAAATTTTTGGGAGAATTTGCAGATGATATACAAGTAAATATACAGCAAATACTGTTTGGTAACAATTTTTCGCCTAAAGTCGTTTTTATTTTCCTTTTTGTGTGTTTTACGGTCAGTCTGTAAAAATGGCGTACTACGGGCGAAAGATCGTTCCCAGCAGCGATGTTGGAGTCCAAGGTGCATCCAGACATCCTCCCTATGCTGTCCCTGAACCATTTCTGTAGTGTTTCCATCTTTTTCTGCCCTTTTCCTATGGACCAGGCACCCTCCCCTCATCAGAGCAGGGGGTGCCTGGTGTAATGCTCGAGTCCTCCCATTGACTTCAATGGGGCTCGGGTGCTCGGCCGAGCACTCGAGCCTCAGGGGGTGCTCGGTCAGAGCACCCGAACATCCGAGCATTGGGGTGCTCGCTCATCACTAATTCCTAGCAATCTGAGTCCAGGAGTCCAGAATTCCAGACTCCATCTACTGAAGGATTCCTAACAAGCTGAGTCCAGGAGTCCAGAATTCTAGACTCCATCTACTGAAGGATTCCTAACAAGCTGAGTCCAGGAGTCCAGAATTCTAGACTCCATCTACTGAAGGATTCCTAACAAGCCGAGTCCAGGAGTCCAGAATTCTAGACTACATCTACTGAAGGATTCCTAACAAGCTGAGTCCAGGAGTCCAGAATTCCAAACTCCATCTACTGAAGGATTCCTAACAAGCTGAGTCCAGGAGTCCAGAATTCTAGACTTCATCTGCTGAAGGATTCCTAACAAGCTGAGTCCAGGAGTCCAGAATTCCAGACTCCATATACTGAAGGATTCCTAACAAGCTGAGTCCAGGAGTCCAGAATTCCAGACTCCATCCACTGAAGGATTCCTAACAAGCTGAGTCCAGGAGTCCCGAATTCCAGACTCCATCCACTGAAGGATTCCTAACAAGCTGAGTCCAGGAGTCCAGAATTCCAGACTCCATCTACTGAAGGATTCCTAACAAGCTGAGTCCAGGAGTCCAGAATTCCAGACTCCATCTACTGAAGGATTCCTAACAAGCTGAGTCCAGGAGTCCAGAATTCCAGACTTCATCTACTGAAGGATTCCTAACAAGCTGAGTCCAGGAGTCCAGAATTCCAGACTCCATTTACTGAAGGATTCTTAGCAATCTGAGTCCAGGAGTCCAGAATTCCAGACTCCATCTACTGAAGGATTCCTAACAATCTGAGTCCAGGAGTCCAGAATTCCAGACTCCATTTACTGAAGGATTCCTAGCAAGCTGAGTCCAGGAGTCCAGAATTCCAGACTCCATCTACTGAAGGATTCCTAACAATCTGAGTCCAGGAGTCCAGAATTCCAGACTCCATCTACTGAAGGATCCCTAACAAGCTGAGTCCAGGAGTCCAGAATTCCAGACTTCATCTACTGAAGGATTCCTAACAAGCTGAGTCCAGGAGTCCAGAATTCCAGACTCCATCTACTGAAGGATTCCTGACAAGCTGAGTCCAGGAGTCCAGAATTCCAGACTCCATCTACTGAAGGATTCCTAGCAATCTGAGTCCAGGAGTCCAGAATTCCAGACATTATCTACTGAAGGATTCCTAACAAGCTGAGTCCAGGAGTCCAGAATTCCAGACTCCATCTACTGAAGGATTCCTAACAATCTGAGTCCAGGAGTCCAGAATTCCAGACTCCATCTACTGAAGGATTCCTAAGAAGCTGAGTCCAGGAGTCCAGAATTTCAGACTTCATCTACTGAAGGATTCCTAGCAATCTGAGTCCAGGAGTCCAGAATTCCAGACTCCATATACTGAAGGATTCCTAACAAGCTGAGTCCAGGAGTCCAGAATTCCAGACTCCATCTACTGAAGGATTCCTAACAAGCTGAGTCCAGGAGTCCAGAATTCCAGACTTCATCTACTGAAGGATTCCTAACAAGCTGAGTCCAGGAGTCCAGAATTCCAGACTCCATTTACTGAAGGATTCTTAGCAATCTGAGTCCAGGAGTCCAGAATTCCAGACTCCATCTACTGAAGGATTCCTAACAATCTGAGTCCAGGAGTCCAGAATTCCAGACTCCATCTACTGAAGGATTCCTAACAAGCTGAGTCCAGGAGTCCAGAATTCAAGACTCCATCTACTGAAGGATTCTTAGCAAGCTGAGTCCAGGAGTCCAGAATTCCAGACTCCATCTACTGAAGGATCCCTAACTAGCTGAGTCCAGGAGTCCAGAATTCCAGACTCCATCTACTGAAGGATTCCTAACAAGCTGAGTCCAGGAGTCCAGAATTCAAGACTCCATCTACTGAAGGATTCGTAGCAAGCTGAGTCCAGGAGTCCAGAATTCCAGACTACATCTACTGAAGGATTCCTAACAAGCTGAGTCCAGAATTCCAGACTCCATCTACTGAAGGATTCCTAACAATCCGAGTCCAGGAGTCCAGAATTCAGGACTCCATCTACTGAAGGATTCCTAACAAGCTGAGTCCAGGAGTCCAGAATTCCAAACTCCATCTAATGAAGGATTCCTAACAAACTGAGTCCAGGAGTCCAGAATTCCAGACCCCATCTACTGAAGGATTTCTAACAAGCTGAGTCCAGGAGTCCAGAATTCCAGACTCCATCTACTGAAGGATTTCTAACAATCTGAGTCCAGGAGTCCAGAATTCCAGACTCCATCTACTGAAGGATTCCTAGCAATCTGAGTCCAGGAGTCCAGAATTCCAGACTTCATCTACTGAAGGATTCCTAACAAGCTGAGTCCAGGAGTCCAGAATTCCAGACTCCATATACTGAAGGATTCCTAACAAGCTGAGTCCAGGAGTCCAGAATTCCAGACTCCATCTACTGAAGGATTCCTAACAATCTGAGTCCAGGAGGGAGATTCACTAAGCAATGATAAAGAGGTGATAAAGTGGATATAAGTTCTCTAGTGATATCACTTCTCCAGTTCCTATATTATTGTATGGAGCCTATTCAATAAGATCTCCAAATTTGAATAAATCTTAGTAAATAGGCTCTAAAGAATAATATAGGAATTGGAGAACTGATGAACTGGAGAAGTCATCTCTACTTTATCACCTCTTTATCACCGCTTAGTGAATCTCCCCCCAGGAGTCCTGAAGAAAAGAATGATGTCTGCCCCCATGCACATCATATACGGAACCAATTCAAACTTAATGTTGGAGAACCGATCCACACGGAATTGCTTCTTAATGTCCATTTAGATTTTCTGCCCACAATAAGGGCAGTAATGGAACAGAAACAACTAAAAATTAAATTGGATTTTATAATTTTAAATATCATGTATTTCCAGCTACGATTTGTACATATTTATTCTGTTAGATGACTAAAATCTAATCCTAAACCTGCATTTATTTAATTCTTGTGTAGACAGAATTCCCCGGAGGTGGCTCACGGAAGGAGAATCATGTTGGGGTGGGGGTTTAGGAATTGAGATGGTGGGGTTGGGGGCCCATTGGTATTCGTTGGGAGGTTAGATTGAGGGCTACTTAAGCCAGGGGAGTGAGGTCATTTTGTGCCTTCATTTTGGATAGCAAACAGCAACCCTCTCTATGTTACCGGGTCTTGGTTATGTTGGGTTGGTTGACTTCAGATTGTAATACCACCAGATGTTAATATTGCTATTTGTCTTTGGGGTGGTTTTGGCCCTTGCCAGTGTGTTAAAGATTGCTATTAATTGATGTGCATACCATTTAAGCTAAGTGGTTAGACTAGCAGCCTACTAAATGAGGGTCCTGAACTACACTTGTGAGTATGGTGGCGTGCCTATTGAGCTGTAGGGAACAGTTAATGGCGTAAGGGGTGTTATAGGTTTTAAAAGTTATTGTTAGGCCTGAGCTTAGACTTATGGGTTTGTGAAGGCCTTAATCAGTCCTACCAGGGTTTGTATCTTGGCAAGAGTTAAAACTAGGTTTAAGTGGGTGTTATAATTGTGTGTGGTTATATTAAATAATGCTTTGGCCTGCTTTCAGTCATCCAAATGTCTTTGTGTAACAGCAAGACATGTCCTATATAAACACAGTTAGATTGTGTTTTTTCTGTTTGTAACCAGAGACAAGAGCTAATTCTGTTCATTTATGGAGATTAATAATCAAGGATTCTTGTGTTTATATAAGTTTCTGTTACTTCTCAGGCCATTTACACACAATATAATTAACACTTCTCAGACACCTATAAAGACTATTATGTTCATGGGACCCCTGGAAAGGCAGCAATAGGAGTCCCCTGGTAGTCCACATAAGACTGGATTTTAGTCCTCCGAAAACAAAGATGTTGCATAGGGTAAAGGGGAATTAAGTGGGATTACCCCAGATCATTGCAGGTGTTACTGTTTGTGACGGATACCTGTACTCAGACTGAGTAGCTCCGCCAAAACTGTGCTTCCTTAGCCCAGGATGACACTCAGGAACTCCACCAGCTAGGAACCAGGATCATAGCTCCATTCACTCAGTCACTTAGGCAAGACTCAGTGTAGGGTGAACTCACTCTGGATACAGCAAGCAGCCCCAAGCACCAGGCAACCCCAGTGTAGGGGTAACAAAAGAAGTGATTTATTGTAGAACACACAGGGTTTATATACATACATAACGAGTGATCTACACATATTATAATACAATAGGATACAGGTGACTGCAAACCCCATATGGAGATACAATGGAGCCGGTGGTGGTGGGGAACATAATACAAAGAGACACAATGGGAACGATACACAAGTTCTACAAAGGGAGTAAACATACTGTGTGAAGGAACAATGGGTAGGTGGTGACAGGTTTCAATGAGGCCTGACATGAGTGAATTAACTATACAATGGGACAATAGGTGTGTACATATGGGTATACCTGGGAACTTTCAAAATGGGCTGACCCTGAGATAATTGAAATTATTACTCACACAATATGTACACACAATAGGTGTGTACATATGGGATACAAAGGGCTGGGGTGCATACAATGGGACAATAGGTGTGTACATATGGGATACAAAGGGCTGGGGTGCATACAATGGGACAATAGGTGTGTACATATGAGATACAAAGGGCTGGGGTGTATACAGTGGGACAATAGGTGTGTACATATGGGATACAGAGGGCTGGGGTACATACAGTGAGACAATAGGTGTGTACATATGGGGTACAGAGGGCTGGGGTACATACAGTGGGACAATAGGTGTGTACATATGAGATACAGAGGGCTGGGGTACATACAATGGGACAATAGGTGTGTACATATGGGATACAGAGGGCTGGGGTACATACAGTGGGACAATAGGTGTGTACATATGGGATATAAAGGGCTGGGGTACATACCGTGGGACAATAGGTGTGTACATATGGGGTACAGAGGGCTGGGGTATATACAATGGGACAATAGGTGTGTACATATGGGGTACAGAGGGCTGGGGTACATACAATGGGACAATAGGTGTGTACATATGAGATACAGAGGGCTGGAGTACATACAGTGAGACAATAGGTGTGTACATATGGGGTACAGAGGGCTGGGGTACATACAGTGGGACAACAGGTGTGTACATATGGGGTACAGAGGGCTGGGGTACATACAATGGTACAATAGGTGTGTACATATGGGATACAGAGGGCTGGGGTACATACAGTGGGACAATAGGTGTGTACATATGGGATATAAAGGGCTGGGGTACATACAGTGGGACAACAGGTGTGTACATATGGGGTACAGAGGGCTGGGGTGTATACAATGGGACAATAGGTGTGTACATATGGGATACAGAGGGCTGGGGTACATACAGTGGGACAATAGGTGTGTACATATGGGGTACAGAGGGCTGGGGTACATACAGTGGGACAATAGGTGTGTACATATGAGATACAGAGGGCTGGGGTACATACAGTGGGACAATAGGTGTGTACATATGGGATACAGAGGGCTGGGGTGTATACAGTGGGACAATAGGTGTGTACATATGGGGTACAGAGGGCTGGGGTGCATACAATGGGACAATAGGTGTGTACATATGGGATATAAAGGGCTGGGGTACATACAATGGGACAATAGGTGTGTACATATGGGATATAAAGGGCTGGGGTACATACAATGGGACAATAGGTGTGTACATATGAGATACAGAGGGCTGGGGTACATACAATGGGACAATAGGTGTGTACATATGGGGTACAGAGGGCTGGGGTGCATACAATGGGACAATAGGTGTGTACATATGGGATATAAAGGGCTGGGGTACATACAATGGGACAATAGGTGTGTACATATGGGATATAAAGGGCTGGGGTACATACAATGGGACAATAGGTGTGTACATATGAGATACAGAGGGCTGGGGTACATACAGTGGGACAACAGGTGTGTACATATGGGATACAGAGGGCTGGGGTGTATACAGTGGGACAATAGGTGTGTACATATGGGGTACAAAGGGCTGGGGTACATACAATGGGACAATAGGTGTGTACATATGGGATATAAAGGGCTGGGGTACATACAATGGGACAATAGGTGTGTACATATGAGATACAGAGGGCTGGGGTGCATACAATGGGACAATAGGTGTGTACATATGGGGTACAAAGGGCTGGGGTGCATACAATGGGACAATAGGTGTGTACATATGAGATACAGAGGGCTGGGGTGCATACAGTGGGACAATAGGTGTGTACATATGGGGTACAGAGGGCTGGGGTGCATACAATGGGACAATAGGTGTGTACATATGGGATACAGAGGGCTGGGGTGTATACAGTGGGACAATAGGTGTGTACATATGGGGTACAAAGGGCTGGGGTACATACAATGGGACAATAGGTGTGTACATATGGGGTACAAAGGGCTGGGGTACATACAGTGGGACAATAGGTGTGTACATATGGGGTACAAAGGGCTGGGGTACATACAGTGGGACAACAGGTGTGTACATATGGGGTACAGAGGGCTGGGGTGTATACAGTGGGACAATAGGTGTGTACATATGGGGTACAAAGGGCTGGGGTACATACAATGGGACAATAGGTGTGTACATATGGGGTACAAAGGGCTGGGGTACATACAGTGGGACAATAGGTGTGTACATATGGGGTACAAAGGGCTGGGGTGCATACAATGGGACAATAGGTGTGTACATATGGGATACAGAGGGCTGGGGTGTATACAGTGGGACAATAGGTGTGTACATATGGGGTACAGAGGGCTGGGGTGCATACAATGGGACAATAGGTGTGTACATATGGGATACAGAGGGCTGGGGTGTATACAGTGGGACAATAGGTGTGTACATATGGGGTACAAAGGGCTGGGGTACATACAATGGGACAATAGGTGTGTACATATGGGGTACAAAGGGCTGGGGTACATACAATGGGACAATAGGTGTGTACATATGGGGTACAAAGGGCTGGGGTACATACAGTGGGACAACAGGTGTGTACATATGGGGTACAGAGGGCTGGGGTGTATACAGTGGGACAATAGGTGTGTACATATGGGGTACAAAGGGCTGGGGTACATACAATGGGACAATAGGTGTGTACATATGGGGTACAAAGGGCTGGGGTACATACAGTGGGACAATAGGTGTGTACATATGGGGTACAGAGGGCTGGGGTACATACAGTGGGACAATAGGTGTGTACATATGGGGTACAAAGGGCTGGGGTGCATACAATGGGACAATAGGTGTGTACATATGGGGTACAGAGGGCTGGGGTGTATACAGTGGGACAATGGGTGTGTACATATGAGATACAAAGGGTTGGGGTGTATACAGTGGGACAATAGGTGTGTACATATGGGATACAGAGGGTTGGGGTGCATACAATGGGACAATAGGTGTGTACATATGGGGTATAAAGGGCTGGGGTACATACAATGGGACAATAGGAGTGTACATATGAGATACAAAGGGTTGGGGTGCATACAATGGGACAATAGGTGTGTACATATGAGATACAAAGGGTTGGGGTGTATACAGTGGGACAATAGGTGTGTACATATGAGATACAAAGGGTTGGGGTGCATACAATGGGACAATAGGTGTGTACATATGGGGTATAAAGGGCTGGGGTGTATACAATGGGACAATAGGTGTGTACATATGGGATACAGAGGGCTGGGGTACATACAGTGGGACAATAGGTGTGTACATATGGGATATAAAGGGCTGGGGTACATACAGTGGGACAATAGGTGTGTACATATGGGATATAAAGGGCTGGGGTGCATACAGTGGGACAATAGGTGTGTACATATGGGATATAAAGGGCTGGGGTGTATACAGTGGAACAATAGGTGTGTACATATGGGATATAAAGGGCTGGGGTGTATACAGTGGGACAATAGGTGTGTACATATGAGATACAGAGGGCTGGGGTGCATACAATGGGACAATAGGTGTGTACATATGGGATATAAAGGGCTGGGGTGTATACAATGGGACAATAGGTGTGTACATATGAGATACATAGGGCTGGGGTGTATACAGTGGGACAATAGGTGTGTACATATGGGGTACAAAGGGCTGGGGTACATACAGTGGGACAATAGGTGGGTACATATGGGGTACAGAGGGCTGGGGTGCATACAGTGGGACAATAGGTGTGTACATATGGGGTACAAAGGGCTGGGGTGTATACAATGGGACAATAGGTGTGTACATATGAGATATAAAGGGCTGGGGTACATACAATGGGACAATAGGTGTGTACATATGGGGTACAAAGGGCTGGGGTGTATACAGTGGAACATTAGGTGTGTACATATGGGGTACAGAGGGCTGGGGTACATACAATGGGACAATAGGTGTGTATATATGGGGTACAAAGGGCTGGGGTGTATACAGTGGAACAATAGGTGTGTACATATGGGGTACAGAGGGCTGGGGTACATACAATGGGACAATAGGTGTGTACATATGGGGTACAAAGGGCTGGGGTGCATACAGTGGGACAATAGGTGTGTACATATGGGGTACAAAGGGCTGGGGTGCATACAATGGGACAATAGGTGTGTACATATGAGATACAGAGGGTTGGGGTACATACAATGGGACAATAGGTGTGTACATATGGGATACAGAGGGCTGGGGTACATACAATGGGACAATAGGTGTGTATATATGAGATACAGAGGGCTGGGGTACATACAATGGGACAATAGGTGTGTATATATGAGATACAGACGGCTGGGGTACATACAATGGGACAATAGGTGTGTACATATGGGATACAAAGGGCTGGAGTGCATACAATGGGACAATAGGTGTGTACATATGGGGTACAGAGGGCTGGGGTACATACAGTGGAACAATAGGTGTGTACATATGGGGTACAAAGGGCTGGGGTGTATACAGTGGAACAATAGGTGTGTACATATGGGGTACAAAGGGCTGGGGTGTATACAATGGGACAATAGGTGTGTACATATGAGATACAAAGGGCTGGGGTGCATACAATGGAACAATAGGTGTGTACATATGGGGTACAGAGGGCTGGGGTACATACAATGGGACAATAGGTGTGTACATATGGGGTACAAAGGGCTGGGGTGCATACAGTGGGACAATAGGTGTGTACATATGGGGTACAAAGG
Organism: Rhinophrynus dorsalis; assembly: GCA_037306005.1. Taxonomy (NCBI): domain Eukaryota; kingdom Metazoa; phylum Chordata; class Amphibia; order Anura; family Rhinophrynidae; genus Rhinophrynus; species Rhinophrynus dorsalis. Next base: position 9,567,471 of record CM074721.1, read on the forward strand.
GCTGGGGTACATACAATGGGACAATAGGTGTGTACATATGAGATACAAAGGGCTGGGGTGTATACAATGGGACAATAGGTGTGTACATATGGGGTACAAAGGGCTGGGGTACATACAATGGGACAATAGGTGTGTACATATGAGATACAAAGAGCTGGGGTACATACAATGGGACAATAGGTGTGTACATATGGGATATAAAGGGCTGGGGTACATACAATGGGACAATAGGTGTGTACATATGAGATACATAGGGCTGGGGTACATACAGTGGGACAATAGGTGTGTACATATGAGATACAAAGGGCTGGGGTACATACAATGGGACAATAGGTGTGTACATATGGGATACAGAGGGCTGGGGTACATACAATGGGACAATAGGTGTGTACATATGAGATACAGAGGGCTGGGGTACATACAGTGGGACAATAGGTGTGTACATATGAGATACAGAGGGCTGGGGTACATACAATGGGACAATAGGTGTGTACATATGGGGTACAGAGGGCTGGGGTACATACAGTGGGACAATAGGTGTGTACATATGGGGTACAAAGGGCTGGGGTGTATACAATGGGACAATAGGTGTGTACATATGAGATACAAAAGGCTGGGGTGTATACAATGGGACAATAGCTGTGTACATATGGGATATAAAGGGCTGGGGTGTATACAATGAGACAATAGGTGTGTACATATGAGATACAGAGGGCTGGGGTACATACAATGGGACAATAGGTGTGTACATATGGGATATAAAGGGCTGGGGTGCATACAATGGGACAATAGGTGTGTACATATGAGATACATAGGGCTGGGGTACATACAGTGGGACAATAGGTATGTACATATGAGATACAAAGGGCTGGGGTACATACAATGGGACAATAGGTGTGTACATATGGGATACAGAGGGCTGGGGTACATACAATGGGACAATAGGTGTGCACATATGGGATACAGAGGGCTGGGGTACATACAATGGGACAATAGGTGTGTACATATGAGATACAGAGGGCTGGGGTACATACAGAGGGACAATAGGTGTGTACATATGAGATACAGAGGGCTGGGGTACATACAATGGGACAATAGGTGTGTACATATGGGGTACAGAGGGCTGGGGTGTATACAGTGGGACAATAGGTGTGTACATATGGGGTACAAAGGGCTGGGGTACATACAATGGGACAATAGGTGTGTACATATGAGATACAAAGGGCTGGGGTACATACAGTGGGACAATAGGTGTGTACATATGAGATACAAAGGGCTGGGGTGCATACAGTGGGACAATAGGTGTGTACATATGGGATACAGAGGGCTGGGGTACATACAGTGGGACAATAGGTGTGCACATATGGGATACAAAGGGCTGGGGTGCATACAATGGGACAATAGGTGTGTACATATGGGGTACAGAGGGCTGGGGTGCATACAGTGGGACAATAGGTGTGTACATATGGGGTACAGAGGGCTGGGGTATATACAATGGGACAATAGGTGTGTACATATGAGATACAGAGGGCTGGGGTACATACAATGGGACAATAGGTGTGTACATATGGGGTACAGAGGGCTGGGGTACATACAATGGGACAATAGGTGTGTACATATGGGATATAAAGGGCTGGGGTGCATACAATGGGACAATAGGTGTGTACATATGAGATACAAAGGGCTGGGGTGTATACAATGGGACAATAGGTGTGTACATATGGGATACAAAGGGCTGGGGTACATACAATGGGACAATAGGTGTGTACATATGAGATATAAAGGGCTGGGGTGCATACAATGGAACAATAGGTGTGTACATATGAGATACAGAGGGCTGGGGTACATACAATGGGACAATAGGTGTGTACATATGGGGTACAGAGGGCTGGGGTGTATACAATGGGACAATAGGTGTGTACATATGGGATACAGAGGGCTGGGGTACATACAGTGGGACAATAGGTGTGTACATATGGGGTACAGAGGGCTGGGGTGCATACAGTGGGACAATAGGTGTGTACATATGGGGTACAGAGGGCTGGGGTGTATACAATGGGACAATAGGTGTGTACATATGAGATACAGAGGGCTGGGGTACATACAATGGGACAATAGGTGTGTACATATGGGATATAAAGGGCTGGGGTGCATACAATGGGACAATAGGTGTGTACATATGAGATACAAAGGGCTGGGGTGCATACAATGGGACAATAGGTGTGTACATATGAGATATAAAGGGCTGGGGTGCATACAATGGGACAATAGGTGTGTACATATGAGATACAGAGGGTTGGGGTACATACAATGGGACAATAGGTGTGTACATATGGGATACAGAGGGCTGGGGTACATACAATGGGACAATAGGTGTGTACATATGGGATATAAAGGGCTGGGGTACATACAATGGGACAATAGGTGTGTACATATGAGATACATAGGGCTGGGGTGCATACAATGGGACAATAGGTGTGTACATATGAGATACAAAGGGCTGGGGTGCATACAATGGGACAATAGGTGTGTACATATGAGATACAAAGGGCTGGGGTACATACAATGGGACAATAGGTGTGTACATATGGGGTACAGAGGGTTGGGGTGTATACAATGGGACAATAGGTGTGTACATATGAGATACAAAGGGCTGGGGTACATACAATGGGACAATAGGTGTGTACATATGGGATACAGATGGCTGGGGTGCATACAATGGGACAATAGGTGTGTACATATGAGATACAGAGGGCTGGGGTGTATACAATGGGACTATAGGTGTGTATATATGAGATACAAAGGGCTGGGGTATATACAGTGGGACAATAGGTGTGTACATATGGGATACAAAGGGCTGGGGTACATACAGTGGGACAATAGGTGTGTATATATGAGATACAAAGGGCTGGGGTACATACAATGGGACAATAGGTGTGTACATATGGGGTACAGAGGGCTGGGGTGCATACAGTGGGACAATAGGTGTGTACATATGGGGTACAGAGGGCTGGGGTGCATACAATGGGACAATAGGTGTGTACATATGGGGTACAGAGGGCTGGGGTACATACAATGGGACAATAGGTGTGTACATATGGGGTACAAAGGGCTGGGGTGCATACAATGGGACAATAGGTGTGTACATATGGGGTACAGAGGGCTGGGGTGCATACAGTGGGACAATAGGTGTGTACATATGGGGTACAGAGGGCTGGGGTGCATACAGTGGGACAATAGGTGTGTACATATGGGGTACAGAGGGCTGGGGTATATACAATGGGACAATAGGTGTGTACATATGAGATACAGAGGGCTGGGGTACATACAATGGGACAATAGGTGTGTACATATGGGATATAAAGGGCTGGGGTGCATACAATGGGACAATAGGTGTGTACATATGGGGTATAAAGGGCTGGGGTGTATACAATGGGACAATAGGTGTGTACATATGGGATACAGAGGGCTGGGGTACATACAATGGGACAATAGGTGTGTACATATGGGATATAAAGGGCTGGGGTGTATACAATGGGACAATAGGTGTGTACATATGAGATACATAGGGCTGGGGTGTATACAGTGGGACAATAGGTGTGTACATATGGGGTACAAAGGGCTGGGGTACATACAGTGGGACAATAGGTGGGTACATATGGGGTACAGAGGGCTGGGGTGCATACAGTGGGACAATAGGTGTGTACATATGGGGTACAAAGGGCTGGGGTGTATACAATGGGACAATAGGTGTGTACATATGAGATATAAAGGGCTGGGGTACATACAATGGGACAATAGGTGTGTACATATGGGGTACAAAGGGCTGGGGTGTATACAGTGGAACAATAGGTGTGTACATATGGGGTACAGAGGGCTGGGGTACATACAATGGGACAATAGGTGTGTACATATGGGGTACAAAGGGCTGGGGTGTATACAGTGGAACAATAGGTGTGTACATATGGGGTACAGAGGGCTGGGGTACATACAATGGGACAATAGGTGTGTACATATGGGGTACAAAGGGCTGGGGTGCATACAGTGGGACAATAGGTGTGTACATATGGGGTACAAAGGGCTGGGGTGCATACAATGGGACAATAGGTGTGTAGATATGAGATACAGAGGGTTGGGGTACATACAATGGGACAATAGGTGTGTACATATGGGATACAGAGGGCTGGGGTACAGACAATGGGACAATAGGTGTGTATATATGAGATACAGAGGGCTGGGGTGTATACAATGGGACAATAGGTGTGTACATATGGGGTACAGGGGCCTGGGGTGCATACAATGGGACAATAGGTGTGTACATATGGGGTACAGAGGGCTGGGGTACATACAGTGGGACAATAGGTGTGTACATATGGGGTACAGAGGGCTGGGGTGTATACAATGGGACAATAGGTGTGTACATATGGGGTACAGGGGCCTGGGGTGCATACAATGGGACAATAGGTGTGTACATATGGGGTACAGAGGGCTGGGGTACATACAATGGGACAATAGGTGTGTACATATGGGATACAGAGGGCTGGGGTACATACAATGGGACAATAGGTGTGTACATATGGGATATAAAGGGCTGGGGTACATACAATGGGACAATAGGTGTGTACATATGGGATACAAAGGGCTGGAGTGCATACAATGGGACAATAGGTGTGTACATATGGGGTACAGAGGGCTGGGGTACATACAGTGGAACAATAGGTGTGTACATATGGGGTACAAAGGGCTGGGGTGTATACAATGGGACAATAGGTGTGTACATATGGGATACAAAGGGCTGGGGTGCATACAATGGAACAATAGGTGTGTACATATGGGGTACAAAGGGCTGGGGTGCATACAGTGGAACAATAGGTGTGTACATATGGGGTACAGAGGGCTGGGGTACATACAATGGGACAATAGGTGTGTACATATGGGGTACAAAGGGCTGGGGTGCATACAGTGGGACAATAGGTGTGTACATATGGGGTACAAAGGGCTGGGGTACATACAATGGGACAATAGGTGTGTACATATGAGATACAAAGGGCTGGGGTGTATACAATGGGACAATAGGTGTGTACATATGGGGTACAAAGGGCTGGGGTACATACAATGGGACAATAGGTGTGTACATATGAGATACAAAGAGCTGGGGTACATACAATGGGACAATAGGTGTGTACATATGGGATATAAAGGGCTGGGGTACATACAATGGGACAATAGGTGTGTACATATGAGATACATAGGGCTGGGGTACATACAGTGGGACAATAGGTGTGAACATATGAGATACAAAGGGCTGGGGTACATACAATGGGACAATAGGTGTGTACATATGGGATACAGAGGGCTGGGGTACATACAATGGGACAATAGGTGTGTACATATGAGATACAGAGGGCTGGGGTACATACAGTGGGACAATAGGTGTGTACATATGAGATACAGAGGGCTGGGGTACATACAATGGGACAATAGGTGTGTACATATGGGGTACAGAGGGCTGGGGTATATACAGTGGGACAATAGGTGTGTACATATGGGGTACAAAGGGCTGGGGTGTATACAATGGGACAATAGGTGTGTACATATGAGATACAAAGGGCTGGGGTGTATACAATGGGACAATAGGTGTGTACATATGGGATATAAAGGGCTGGGGTGTATACAATGAGACAATAGGTGTGTACATATGAGATACAGAGGGCTGGGGTACATACAATGGGACAATAGGTGTGTACATATGGATTATAAAGGGCTGGGGTGCATACAATGGGACAATAGGTGTGTACATATGAGATACATAGGGCTGGGGTACATACAGTGGGACAATAGGTGTGTACATATGAGATACAAAGGGCTGGGGTACATACAATGGGACAATAGGTGTGTACATATGGGATACAGAGGGCTGGGGTACATACAATGGGACAATAGGTGTGCACATATGGGATACAGAGGGCTGGGGTACATACAATGGGACAATAGGTGTGTACATATGAGATACAGAGGGCTGGGGTACATACAGTGGGACAATAGGTGTGTACATATGAGATACAGAGGGCTGGGGTACATACAATGGGACAATAGGTGTGTACATATGGGGTACAGAGGGCTGGGGTGTATACAGTGGGACAATAGGTGTGTACATATGGGGTACAAAGGGCTGGGGTACATACAATGGGACAATAGGTGTGTACATATGAGATACAAAGGGCTGGGGTACATACAGTGGGACAATAGGTGTGTACATATGAGATACAAAGGGCTGGGGTGCATACAGTGGGACAAAAGGTGTGTACATATGGGATACAGAGGGCTGGGGTACATACAGTGGGACAATAGGTGTGCACATATGGGATACAAAGGGCTGGGGTGCATACAATGGGACAATAGGTGTGTACATATGGGGTACAGAGGGCTGGGGTGCATACAGTGGGACAATAGGTGTGTACATATGGGGTACAGAGGGCTGGGGTATATACAATGGGACAATAGGTGTGTACATATGAGATACAGAGGGCTGGGGTACATACAATGGGACAATAGGTGTGTACATATGGGGTACAGAGGGCTGGGGTACATACAATGGGACAATAGGTGTGTACATATGGGATATAAAGGGCTGGGGTGCATACAATGGGACAATAGGTGTGTACATATGAGATACAAAGGGCTGGGGTGTATACAATGGGACAATAGGTGTGTACATATGGGATACAAAGGGCTGGGGTACATACAATGGGACAATAGGTGTGTACATATGAGATATAAAGGGCTGGGGTGCATACAATGGGACAATAGGTGTGTACATATGAGATACAGAGGGCTGGGGTACATACAATGGGACAATAGGTGTGTACATATGGGGTACAGAGGGCTGGGGTGTATACAATGGGACAATAGGTGTGTACATATGGGATACAGAGGGCTGGGGTACATACAGTGGGACAATAGGTGTGTACATATGGGGTACAGAGGGCTGGGGTGCATACAGTGGGACAATAGGTGTGTACATATGGGGTACAGAGGGCTGGGGTGTATACAATGGGACAATAGGTGTGTACATATGAGATACAGAGGGCTGGGGTACATACAATGGGACAATAGGTGTGTACATATGGGATATAAAGGGCTGGGGTGCATACAATGGGACAATAGGTGTGTACATATGAGATACAAAGGGCTGGGGTGCATACAATGGGACAATAGGTGTGTACATATGAGATATAAAGGGCTGGGGTGCATACAATGGGACAATAGGTGTGTACATATGAGATACAGAGGGTTGGGGTACATACAATGGGACAATAGGTGTGTACATATGGGATACAGAGGGCTGGGGTACATACAATGGGACAATAGGTGTGTACATATGGGATATAAAGGGCTGGGGTACATACAATGGGACAATAGGTGTGTACATATGAGATACATAGGGCTGGGGTGCATACAATGGGACAATAGGTGTGTACATATGAGATACAAAGGGCTGGGGTGCATACAATGGGACAATAGGTGTGTACATATGAGATACAAAGGGCTGGGGTACATACAATGGGACAATAGGTGTGTACATATGGGGTACAGAGGGTTGGGGTGTATACAATGGGACAATAGGTGTGTACATATGAGATACAAAGGGCTGGGGTACATACAATGGGACAATAGGTGTGTACATATGGGATACAGATGGCTGGGGTGCATACAATGGGACAATAGGTGTGTACATATGAGATACAGAGGGCTGGGGTGTATACAATGGGACTATAGGTGTGTATATATGAGATACAAAGGGCTGGGGTATCTACAGTGGGACAATAGGTGTGTACATATGGGATACAAAGGGCTGGGGTACATACAGTGGGACAATAGGTGTGTATATATGAGATACAAAGGGCTGGGGTACATACAATGGGACAATAGGTGTGTACATATGGGGTACAGAGGGCTGGGGTGCATACACTGGGACAATAGGTGTGTACATATGGGGTACAGAGGGCTGGGGTGCATACAATGGGACAATAGGTGTGTACATATGGGGTACAGAGGGCTGGGGTACATACAATGGGACAATAGGTGTGTACATATGGGGTACAAAGGGCTGGGGTGCATACAATGGGACAATAGGTGTGTACATATGGGGTACAGAGGGCTGGGGTACATACAATGGGACAATAGGTGTGTACATATGGGGTACAGAGGGCTGGGGTGCATACAGTGGGACAATAGGTGTGTACATATGGGGTACAGAGGGCTGGGGTATATACAATGGGACAATAGGTGTGTACATATGAGATACAGAGGGCTGGGGTACATACAATGGGACAATAGGTGTGTACATATGGGATATAAAGGGCTGGGGTGCATACAATGGGACAATAGGTGTGTACATATGAGATACAAAGGGCTGGGGTGCATACAATGGGACAATAGGTGTGTACATATGAGATATAAAGGGCTGGGGTGCATACAATGGGACAATAGGTGTGTAGATATGAGATACAGAGGGTTGGGGTACATACAATGGGACAATAGGTGTGTACATATGGGATACAGAGGGCTGGGGTACATACAATGGGACAATAGGTGTGTACATATATGGGATATAAAGGGCTGGGGTACATACAATGGGACAATAGGTGTGTACATAGGAGATACATAGGGCTGGGGTGCATACAATGGGACAATAGGTGTGTACATATGAGATACAAAGGGCTGGGGTGCATACAATGGGACAATAGGTGTGTACATATGAGATACAAAGGGCTGGGGTACATACAATGGGACAATAGGTGTGTACATATGGGGTACAGAGGGTTGGGGTGTATACAATGGGACAATAGGTGTGTACATATGAGATACAAAGGGCTGGGGTGCATACAATGGGACAATAGGTGTGTACATATGAGATACAGAGGGCTGGGGTGTATACAATGGGACTATAGGTGTGTATATATGAGATACAAAGGGCTGGGGTATATACAGTGGGACAATAGGTGTGTACATATGGGATACAAAGGGCTGGGGTACATACAGTGGGACAATAGGTGTGTATATATGAGATACAAAGGGCTGGGGTACATACAATGGGACAATAGGTGTGTACATATGGGGTACAGAGGGCTGGGGTGCATACAGTGGGACAATAGGTGTGTACATATGGGGTACAGAGGGCTGGGGTGCATACAATGGGAAAATAGGTGTGTACATATGGGGTACAGAGGGCTGGGGTACATACAATGGGACAATAGGTGTGTACATATGGGGTACAAAGGGCTGGGGTGTATACAATGGGACAATAGGTGTGTACATATGGGATACAAAGGGCTGGGGTGCATACAATGAGACAATAGGTGTGTACATATGAGATACAAAGGGCTGGGGTACATACAATGGGACAATAGGTGTGTACATATGGGATACAGAGGGCTGGGGTGTATACAATGGGACAATAGGTGTGTACATATGGGATACAGAGGGCTGGGGTACATACAATGGGACAATAGGTGTGTACATATGGGATATAAAGGGCTGGGGTACATACAATGGGACAATAGGTGTGTACATATGGGATACAGATGGCTGGGGTGCATACAATGGGACAATAGGTGTGTACATATGAGATACAGAGGGCTGGGGTACACACAATGGGACAATAGGTGTGTACATATGGGATATAAAGGGCTGGGGTACATACAATGGGACAATAGGTGTGTACATATGAGATACAGAGGGCTGGGGTACATACAATGGGACAATAGGTGTGTACATATGAGATACAGAGGGCTGGGGTACATACAATGGGACAATAGGTGTGTACATATGGGGTACAGAGGGCTGGGGTGCATACAATGGGACAATAGGTGTGTACATATGAGATACAGAGGCCTGGGTTGCATACAATGGGACAATAGGTGTGTACATATGGGGTACAGAGGGCTGGGTGCATACAATGGGACAATAGGTGTGTACATATGGGGTACAAAGGGCTGGGGTGTATACAATGGGACAATAGGTGTGTACATATGGGATACAAAGGGCTGGGGTGCATACAATGAGACAATAGGTGTGTACATATGAGATACAAAGGGCTGGGGTGTATACAATGGGACAATAGGTGTGTACATATGAGATACAGAGGGCTGGGGTGTATACAATGGGACAATAGGTGTGTACATATGGGATACAGAGGGCTGGGGTACATACAATGGGACAATAGGTGTGTACATATGAGATACAAAGGGCTGGGGTGTATACAATGGGACAATAGGTGTGTACATATGAGATACAGAGGGCTGGGGTGTATACAATGGGACAATAGGTGTGTACATATGGGATACAAAGGGCTGGGGTACATACAATGGGACAATAGGTGTGTACATATGAGATACAGAGGGTTGGGGTACATACAATGGGACAATAGGTGTGTACATATGGGATACAGAGGGCTGGGGTGTATACAATGAGACAATAGGTGTGTACATATGAGATACAAAGGGCTGGGGTGCATACAATGGGACAATAGGTGTGTACATATGAGATACAAAGGGCTGGGGTGTATACAATGGGACAATAGGTGGGTACATATGGGATACAAAGGGCTGGGGTGCATACAATGAGACAATAGGTGTGTACATATGAGATACAAAGGGCTGGGGTGTATACAATGGGACAATAGGTGTGTACATATGGGGTACAGAGGGCTGGGGTGCATACAATGGGACAATAGGTGTGTACATATGGGGTACAGAGGGCTGGGGTACATACAATGGGACAATAGGTGTGTACATATGGGATATAAAGGGCTGGGGTGCATACAATGGGACAATAGGTGTGTACATATGGGGTACAGAGGGCTGGGGTACATACAGTGGGACAATAGGTGTGTACATATGAGATATAAAGGGCTGGGGTGTATACAATGGGACAATAGGTGTGTACATATGGGATATAAAGGGCTGGGGTGCATACAATGGGACAATAGGTGTGTACATATGGGATACAGAGGGCTGGGGTGTATACAATGAGACAATAGGTGTGTACATATGAGATACAAAGGGCTGGGGTGCATACAATGGGACAATAGGTGTGTACATATGAGATACAAAGGGCTGGGGTGTATACAATGGGACAATAGGTGTGTACATATGGGGTACAGAGGGCTGGGGTGCATACAATGGGACAATAGGTGTGTACATATGGGGTACAGAGGGCTGGGGTACATACAATGGGACAATAGGTGTGTACATATGGGATATAAAGGGCTGGGGTGCATACAATGGGACAATAGGTGTGTACATATGGGGTACAGAGGGCTGGGGTACATACAGTGGGACAATAGGTGTGTACATATGAGATATAAAGGGCTGGGGTGTATACAATGGGACAATAGGTGTGTACATATGGGATATAAAGGGCTGGGGTGCATACAATGGGACAATAGGTGTGTACATATGGGATACAGAGGGCTGGGGTGTATACAATGAGACAATAGGTGTGTACATATGAGATACAAAGGGCTGGGGTGCATACAATGGGACAATAGGTGTGTACATATGAGATACAAAGGGCTGGGGTGTATACAATGGGACAATAGGTGTGTACATATGAGATACAAAGGGCTGGGGTGTATACAATGGGACAATAGGTGGGTACATATGGGATACAAAGGGCTGGGGTGCATACAATGAGACAATAGGTGTGTACATATGAGATACAAAGGGCTGGGGTGTATACAATGGGACAATAGGTGTGTACATATGGGGTACAGAGGGCTGGGGTGTATACAATGGGAGAATAGGTGTGTACATATGGGATACAGAGGGCTGGGGTGTATACAATGAGACAATAGGTGTGTACATATGGGATACAAAGGGCTGGGGTGTATACAATGGGACAATAGGTGTGTACATATGGGATATAAAGGACTGGGGTGTATACAATGGGACAATAGGTGTGTACATATGGGATACAAAGGGCTGGGGTGTATACAATGGGACAATAGGTGTGTACATATGGGGTACAGAGGGCTGGGGTGTATACAATGGGAGAATAGGTGTGTACATATGGGATACAGAGGGCTGGGGTGTATACAATGGGACAATAGGTGTGTACATATGAGATACAAAGGGCTGGGGTGCATACAATGGGACAATAGGTGTGTACATATGGGGTACAGAGGGCTGGGGTACATACAATGGGACAATAGGTGTGTACATATGGGATATAAAGGGCTGGGGTGCATACAATGGGACAATAGGTGGGTACATATGGGGTACAGAGGGCTGGGGTGTATACAATGGGACAATAGGTGTGTACATATGAGATATAAAGGGCTGGGGTGTATACAATGGGACAATAGGTGTGTACATATGGGATACAAAGGGCTGGGGTGTATACAATGGGACAATAGGTGTGTATATATGGGGTACGAAGGGCTGGGGTACATACAATGGGACAATAGGTGTGTACATATGGGATATAAAGGGCTGGGGTACATACAATGGGACAATAGGTGTGTATATATGGGGTACGAAGGGCTGGGGTACATACAATGGGACAATAGGTGTGTACATATGGGATATAAAGGGCTGGGGTGCATACAATGGGACAATAGGTGTGTACATATGGGATACAGAGGGCTGGGGTGCATACAATGGGACAATAGGTGTGTACATATGGGGTACAGAGGGTTGGGGTACATACAATGGGACAATAGGTGTGTACATATGGGGTACAAAGGGCTGGGGTACATACAGTGGGACAATAGGTGTGTACATATGAGATACAAAGGGCTGGGGTACATACAGTGGGACAATAGGTGTGTACATATGAGATATAAAGGGCTGGGGTGTATACAATGGGACAATAGGTGTGTACATATGGGATACAAAGGGCTGGGGTGCATACAGTGGGACAATAGGTGTGTACATATGGGATACAGAGGGCTGGGGTGCATACAATGGGACAATAGGTGTGTACATATGAGATACAAAGGGCTGGGGTACATACAGTGGGACAATAGGTGTGTACATATGGGGTACAGAGGGCTGGGGTACATACAGTGGGACAATAGGTGTGTACATATGAGATACAAAGGGCTGGGGTACATACAGTGGCACAATAGGTGTGTACATATGGGGTACAGAGGGCTGGGGTACATACAGTGGGACAATAGGTGTGTACATATGAGATACAAAGGGCTGGGGTACATACAGTGGGACAATAGGTGTGTACATATGAGATATAAAGGGCTGGGGTGTATACAATGGGACAATAGGTGTGTACATATGAGATACAAAGGGCTGGGGTACATACAATGGGACAATAGGTGTGTACAAATGAGATACAAAGGGCTGGGGTGCATACAATGGGACAATAGGTGTGTACATATGGGATACAGAGGGCTGGGGTGTATACAATGGGACAATAGGTGTGTACATATGGGATACAGAGGGCTGGGGTGCATACAATGGGACAATAGGTGTGTACATATGGGATATAAAGGGCTGGGGTGCATACAATGGGACAATAGGTGTGTACATATGGGATACAGAGGGCTGGGGTGCATACAATGGGACAATAGGTGTGTACATATGGGGTACAGAGGGTTGGGGTACATACAATGGGACAATAGGTGTGTACATATGGGGTACAAAGGGCTGGGGTACATACAATGGGACAATAGGTGTGTGTATATATGGGATACAAAGGGCTGGGGTACATACAATGGGACAATAGGTGTGTACATATGGGATACAGAGGGCTGGGGTGCATACAATGGGACAATAGGTGTGTACATATGGGGTACAGAGGGTTGGGGTACATACAATGGGACAATAGGTGTGTACATATGGGATACAAAGGGCTGGGGTACATACAATGGGACAATAGGTGTGTGTATATATGGGATACAAAGGGCTGGGGTACATACAGTGGGACAATAGGTGTGTACATATGGGGTACAGAGGGCTGGGGTGTATACAGTGGAACAATAGGTGTGTACATATGGGATACAGAGGGCTGGGGTGTATACAATGGGACAATAGGTGTGTACATATGGGATACAGAGGGCTGGGGTGTATACAATGGGACAATAGGTGTGTACATATGGGATACAAAGGGCTGGGGTACATACAATGGGACAATAGGTGTGTACATATGAGATACAGAGGGCTGGGGTACATACAATGGGACAATAGGTGTGTACATATGGGATATAAAGGGCTGGGGTACATACAGTGGGACAATAGGTATGTACATATGGGATACAGAGGGCTGGGGTACATACAGTGGGACAATAGGTGTGTACATATGAGATACAGAGGGCTGGGGTACATACAATGGGACAATAGGTGTGTACATATGAGATACAGAGGGCTGGGGTACATACAATGGGACAATAGGTGTGTACATATGAGATACAAAGGGCTGGGGTACATACAATGGGACAATAGGTGTGTACATATGAGATACAGAGGGCTGGGGTACATACAATGGGACAATAGGTGTGTACATATGAGATACAAAGGGCTGGGGTGTATACAATGGGACAATAGGTGTGTACATATGAGATACAAAGGGCTGGGGTGTATACAATGGGACAATAGGTGTGTACATATGGGGTACAGAGGGCTGGGGTACATACAGTGGGACAATAGGTGTGTACATATGGGGTACAGAGGGCTGGGGTATATACAATGGGACAATAGGTGTGTACATATGAGATACAAAGGGCTGGGGTGTATACAATGGGACAATAGGTGTGTACATATGGGATACAGAGGGCTGGGGTGCATACAATGGGACAATAGGTGTGTACATGTGGGGTACAGAGGGCTGGGGCACATACAATGGGACAATAGGTGTGTACATATGGGATACAAAGGGCTGGGGTGTATACAATGGGACAATAGGTGTGTACATATGGGGTACAGAGGGCTGGGGTACATACAGTGGGACAATAGGTGTGTACATATGGGGTACAGAGGGCTGGGGTATATACAATGGGACAATAGGTGTGTACATATGAGATACAAAGGGCTGGGGTGTATACAATGGGACAATAGGTGTGTACATATGGGATACAGAGGGCTGGGGTACATACAATGGGACAATAGGTGTGTACATATGGGATATAAAGGGCTGGGGTACATACAATGGGACAATAGGTGTGTACATATGGGGTACAGAGGGCTGGGGTACATACAATGGGACAATAGGTGTGTACATATGGGATACAGAGGGCTGGGGTACATACAATGGGACAATAGGTGTGTACATATGGGGTACAGAGGGCTGGGGTACATACAATGGGACAATAGGTGTGTACATATGAGATACAGAGGGCTGGGGTGCATACAGTGGGACAATAGGTGTGTACATATGGGATACAGAGGGCTGGGGTACATACAATGGGACAATAGGTGTGTACATATGGGATACAAAGGGCTGGGGTACATACAATGGGACAATAGGTGTGTACATATGGGATACAGAGGGCTGGGGTACATACAATGGGACAATAGGTGTGTACATATGGGATACAAAGGGCTGGGGTACATACAATGGGACAATAGGTGTGTACATATGGGATACAGAGGGCTGGGGTGCATACAATGGGACAATAGGTGTGTACATGTGGGGTACAGAGGGCTGGGGTGCATACAGTGGGACAATAGGTGTGTACATATGGGGTACAGAGGGCTGGGGTATATACAATGGGACAATAGGTGTGTACATATGAGATACAAAGGGCTGGGGTGTATACAATGGGACAATAGGTGTGTACATATGGGATACAGAGGGCTGGGGTACATACAATGGGACAATAGGTGTGTACATATGGGATATAAAGGGCTGGGGTGTATACAATGGGACAATAGGTGTGTACATATGGGATACAGAGGGCTGGGGTACATACAATGGGACAATAGGTGTGTACATATGGGATACAGAGGGCTGGGGTACATACAATGGGACAATAGGTGTGTACATATGGGATACAAAGGGCTGGGGTACATACAATGGGACAATAGGTGTGTACATATGAGATACAGAGGGCTGGGGTGTATACAATGGGACAATAGGTGTGTACATATGGGATGCAGAGGGCTGGGGTACATACAGTGGGACAATAGGTGTGTACATATGGGATGCAGAGGGCTGGGGTACATACAGTGGGACAATAGGTGTGTACATATGGGGTACAGAGGGCTGGGGTACATACAATGGGACAATAGGTGTGTACATATGGGGTACAGAGGGCTGGGGTGCATACAATGGGACAATAGGTGTGTACATATGGGGTATAGAGGGCTGGGGTACATACAATGGGACAATAGGTGTGTACATATGGGGTACAGAGGGCTGGGGTACATACAATGGGACAATAGGTGTGTACATATGGGGTACAAAGAGCTGGGGTACATACAATGGGACAATAGGTGTGTACATATGGGGTATAAAGAGCTGGGGTACATACAATGGGACAATAGGTGTGTACATATGAGATACAGAGGGCTGGGGTACATACAATGGGACAATAGGTGTGTACATATGAGATACAGAGGGCTGGGGTACATACAATGGGACAATAGGTGTGTACATATGGGGTACAGAGGGTTGGGGTACATACAATGGGACAATAGGTGTGTACATATGGGATACAAAGGGCTGGGGTGCATACAATGGGACAATAGGTGTGTACATATGAGATACAAAGGGCTGGGGTACATACAATGGGACAATAGGTGTGTACATATGGGGTACAAAGGGCTGGGGTGCATACAGTGGGACAATAGGTGTGTACATATGAGATACAAAGGGCTGGGGTACATACAATGGGACAATAGGTGTGTACATATGGGGTACAGAGGGTTGGGGTACATACAATGGGACAATAGGTGTGTACATATGGGGTACAAAGGGCTGGGGTGTATACAGTGGAACAATAGGTGTGTACATATGGGATATAAAGGGTTGGGGTGTATACAGTGGGACAATAGGTGTGTACATATGAGATACAGAGGGCTGGGGTACATACAATGGGACAATAGGTGTGTACATATGGGATACAAAGGGCTGGGGTGCATACAGTGGGACAATAGGTGTGTACATATGGGGTACAAAGGGCTGGGGTGTATACAGTGGAACAATAGGTGTGTACATATGGGATATAAAGGGTTGGGGTGTATACAGTGGGACAATAGGTGTGTACATATGAGATACAAAGGGCTGGGGTGCATACAGTGGGACAATAGGTGTGTACATATGGGATACAAAGGGCTGGGGTGTATACAATGGGACAATAGGTGTGTACATATGGGATATAAAGGGCTGGGGTGTATACAATGGGACAATAGGTGTGTACATATGGGATATAAAGGGCTGGGGTGCATACAATGGGACAATAGGTGTGTACATATGGGGTACAGAGGGCTGGGGTACATACAATGGGACAATAGGTGTGTACATATGAGATACAAAGGGCTGGGTACATACAATGGGACAATAGGTGTGTACATATGGGGTACAGAGGGTTGGGGTGTATACAGTGGAACAATAGGTGTGTGCATATGGGGTACAAAGGGCTGGGGTACATACAATGGGACAATAGGTGTGTACATATGAGATACAAAGAGCTGGGGTACATACAATGGGACAATAGGTGTGTACATATGGGATACAAAGGGCTGGGGTACATACAATGGGACAATAGGTGTGTACATATGGGGTACAGAGGGCTGGGGTGCATACAATGGGACAATAGGTGTGTACATATGAGATACAGAGGGCTGGGGTACATACAATGGGACAATAGTTTTGTACATATGGGGTACAGAGGGCTGGGGTACATACAATGGGACAATAGGTGTGTATATATGGGGTACAGAGGGCTGGGGTACATACAATGGGACAATAGGTGTGTACATATGGGATATAAAGGGCTGGGGTACATACAATGGGACAATAGGTGTGTACATATGGGATACAAAGGGCTGGGGTACATACAGTGGGACAATAGGTGTGTACATATGGGGTACAGAGGGTTGGGGTGCATACAGTGGAACAATAGGTGTGTACATATGGGATACAGAGGGCTGGGGTGCATACAGTGGGACAATAGGTGTGTACATATGGGGTACAAAGGGCTGGGGTACATACAATGGGACAATAGGTGTGTACATATGAGATACAAAGAGCTGGGGTACATACAATGGGACAATAGGTGTGTACATATGGGGTACAGAGGGCTGGGGTGTATACAGTGGAACAATAGGTGTGTACATATGGGGTACAAAGGGCTGGGGTACATACAATGGGACAATAGGTGTGTACATATGGGGTACAAAGGGCTGGGGTACATACAATGGGACAATAGGTGTGTACATATGGGATACAAAGGGCTGGGTTGTATACAGTGGAACAATAGGTGTGTACATATGGGATACAAAGGGCTGGGTTGTATACAGTGGAACAATAGGTGTGTACATATGGGGTACAAAGGGCTGGGGTGCATACAGTGGGACAATAGGTGTGTAGATATGGGATACAAAGGGCTGGGGTACACACAATGGGACAATAGGTGTGTACATATGGGGTACAAAGGGCTGGGGTGCATACAGTGGGACAATAGGTGTGTACATATGGGGTACAAAGGGCTGGGGTGCATACAATGGGACAATAGGTGTGTACATATGAGATACAGAGGGCTGGGGTACATACAATGGGACAATAGGTGTGTACATATGGGGTACAGAGGGCTGGGGTGTATACAGTGGGACAATAGGTGTGTACATATGGGGTACAAAGGGCTGGGGTACATACAATGGGACAATAGGTGTGTACATATGGGGTACAAAGGGCTGGGGTACATACAGTGGGACAATAGGTGTGTACATATGGGGTACAAGGGGCTGGGGTGCATACAATGGGACAATAGGTGTGTACATATGAGATACAGAGGGCTGGGGTACATACAGTGGGACAATAGGTGTGTACATATGGGGTACAAAGGGCTGGGGTACATACAGTGGGACAATAGGTGTGTACATATGGGATACAGAGGGCTGGGGTGCATACAATGGGACAATAGGTGTGTACATATGGGATACAGAGGGCTGGGGTGCATACAATGGGACAATAGGTGTGTACATATGAGATACAAAGGGCTGGGGTGCATACAGTGGGACAATAGGTGTGTACATATGGGGTACAAAGGGCTGGGGTACATACAGTGGGACAATAGGTGTGTACATATGGGATACAGAGGGCTGGGGTACATACAGTGGGACAATAGGTGTGTACATATGGGATACAAAGGGCTGGGGTGTATACAATGGGACAATAGGTGTGTGTACATATGAGATACAAAGGGCTGGGGTGCATACAGTGGGACAATAGGTGTGTACATATGGGGTACAAAGGGCTGGGGTACATACAGTGGGACAATAGGTGTGTACATATGGGATACAGAGGGCTGGGGTACATACAATGGGACAATAGGTGTGTACATATGAGATACAAAGGGCTGGGGTGCATACAATGGGACAATAGGTGTGTACATATGGGGTACAAAGGGCTGGGGTACATACAGTGGGACAATAGGTGTGTACATATGGGGTACAAAGGGCTGGGGTACATACAGTGGGACAATAGGTGTGTACATATGGGATACAGAGGGCTGGGGTACATACAGTGGGACAATAGGTGTGTACATATGGGATACAGAGGGCTGGGGTACATACAGTGGGACAATAGGTGTGTACATATGGGGTACAGAGGGCTGGGGTACATACAGTGGGACAATAGGTGTGTACATATGGGGTACAAAGGGCTGGGGTACATACAGTGGGACAATAGGTGTGTACATATGGGGTACAGAGGGCTGGGGTACATACAGTGGGACAATAGGTGTGTACATATGGGGTACAGAGGGCTGGGGTACATACAATGGGACAATAGGTGTGTACATATGGGGTACAGAGGGCTGGGGTACATACAGTGGGACAATAGGTGTGTACATATGGGGTACAGAGGGCTGGGGTACATACAGTGGGACAATAGGTGTGTACATATGGGGTACAGAGGGCTGGGGTGCATACAGTGGGACAATAGGTGTGTACATATGGGGTACAGAGGGCTGGGGTACATACAGTGGGACAATAGGTGTGTACATATGGGGTACAGAGGGCTGGGGTACATACAGTGGGACAATAGGTGTGTACATATGGGGTACAGAGGGCTGGGGTACATACAGTGGGACAATAGGTGTGTACATATGGGGTACAGAGGGCTGGGGTACATACAGTGGGACAATAGGTGTGTACATATGGGGTACAGAGGGCTGGGGTACATACAATGGGACAATAGGTGTGTACATATGGGGTACAAAGGGCTGGGGTACATACAGTGGGACAATAGGTGTGTACATATGGGGTACAGAGGGCTGGGGTACATACAGTGGGACAATAGGTGTGTACATATGGGGTACAGAGGGCTGGGGTACATACAATGGGACAATAGGTGTGTACATATGGGGTACAGAGGGCTGGGGTACATACAGTGGGACAATAGGTGTGTACATATGGGGTACAGAGGGCTGGGGTACATACAGTGGGACAATAGGTGTGTACATATGGGGTACAGAGGGCTGGGGTGCATACAGTGGGACAATAGGTGTGTACATATGGGGTACAGAGGGCTGGGGTACATACAGTGGGAGAATAGGTGTGTACATATGGGGTACAGAGGGCTGGGGTACATACAGTGGGACAATAGGTGTGTACATATGGGGTACAGAGGGCTGGGGTACATACAGTGGGACAATAGGTGTGTACATATGGGGTACAGAGGGCTGGGGTACATACCGTGGGACAATAGGTGTGTACATATGGGGTACAGAGGGCTGGGGTACATACAATGGGACAATAGGTGTGTACATATGGGGTACAGAGGGCTGGGGTACATACAGTGGGAAGGGTAAAAATGGGCACAAAAGGAGCAGTTCCCAATAGGAACATGTTTTTCATGACTCACTCTTGCCTTTTGGAGTTCCGGAGTCCCCAGGACTGATAAGACTGGGAAACGTGTTCACTGGGGAAACAGAGGAACCAGGGAAAAGGGGACAATCACCCCCCCTTGGCAGGGGTAGGGACTCAGGGGTAACTCAAGGGTAAAATCCAGATGTGGTTCCACACAAACAGTCAGGACGGCCCTGTTCCCGTGACACTGTTCGTTAAGCTAAGTGGTGGGATTATTATTTGGAGGAGTTAGTGTTCAGCAAATGTTGATGTGCTTGGATACCTCTCTGGCACTCATAGGGTTAAGTAAAAAAAAATATATATATATTTTTAAGTTTGCAGTCTGACGTATGACTCGGGTTCTCTCCTGCCACTTCAACACCAGTTTCAACATCACGCGGTGAAGTGTTGTCCTCAGGGGCGTGAGTAATGCTTCAGAGAGTCTATTCAGCTGTAGCATTTTGTATATCTAACAAAGACTTCACTTAGCAACTTGTACTATTCTTTTTTTATTGATTGCTTCACGGATATTGTTACTGCAACACACTCAGAAGGGAAAGGATCAGGGCATGGCATTGTGCAACAAGATCCCACTTAACCTCTTACAGTTGGTCACAGAAATAAAGCAAGTTACTTTAGAATTTGATTTGTGCGGCAGACAATAGATAAGTGTTTTATACGTTGTATATTCTTCTGACTAACCTGTTTGTCCTACTGTAAAGAATAACATAATAGTGTACGATAGACTTGTGCAAGGGCAAAATTTTTGATTTATTTAGAATTAAGCCAATTTTTTTTTTCCTAAATCGTATGAACCTAAGTTCAGACCGGACCTATTCGAGTCGAACAAAATTCTGATCCATTCCAAATTATTCGGCCAAATATAACATGGGTTAAATTATAGCAGTGCGCCTCCGTGCACGCTGCTATCATTCTTTGCAGACAGGGTGTGCATATAGAAAAAGATCCATCCCAAAAATGGACATTGTCGTACATTGCCAGTCCGTGCATGTCACCTCTACTCCAGCATGGGACGCCGGTCACAATCCAAATTGCATGTGTTCGAACATCGACAACCCATGCCTGTCATTCAAATTAGCACATGGTCGAACATCGACAACCCATGCCTGTCACATCGTACTCAACATAAGTGGTCAACTCGAAAATCAACAAACTATACATGTGACATTCTATGTTAGTACATGGGTAAAGGTTAAGGTTTCATTTTCTGGTACCAGCCTCCTACCCTACTGTCCCTCTTTGGTACCCAAATTCCTCTCTCTTGTTTTCCTATCCTGATTTCCCCTCATATCAGATAAGTCTATGTGTATATACATTAGTGTTTCATACTACCTCAAGAATAGACACATAAATGTTTGTTTAAACTGAAGTATGTGTGTCTAAATTAGTTTGTGTAATGAAAATACATTAATCTTGTGCTAAATCATCAACTCACTTACCCAAAGAGTTGTCAGTAGGTTATGAAGTTAACTACAAAGTGATCAGAACATCCCACCAGTGACACCACCAGCAACACGTATATATGATCTCTGTATATTCACCTCCATTCACCACTTTTGGCTGTAATCTTTCAAACACAAATCCCATTTTTTAGCGTTTCATTCTCCTAAGCAATCCTCATCCTGTGTTGTCCAAACCCTTAGCCGCTTTCACCCTTTGAGTGCCAGAGTGGTATCCAACACACTACTTTTCAATGCGTTGGATAACTCTATGACACGCAAAGAGTTAAGTAATTTGTTCACATACACCAAGGGCTGGCAAAAGTTCAACCAATAGGTTGACAACCATGCCCCATACACCACTAATTAAAAATACATTTCCCCCATCTTTGGCCATTTATTTTCCAGTTAGCTACATGCTCTGCTTGTGTCTTCCTAGCTATCGCTGTAAGTACAGTAATGGTATGTACAGTATACATTGGAGTTGTCGTGTAGTAGTAAAGTTCGAAAGTAATTGAAGGCGCAGGACATGGAGCACTCAGTTGCCTCCCTGAATTGCTACACATAGTTTGTCGAACATCACGACCATATGTCTGTCACAGTCTAACCTGCATAGTTTGTCGAATATAATCTAGCCGTCCAACCCCACCTACACTGCACAGCTTGTCAAACAAACTGCACAAGCTTGTCGAACTTCCTGCCCCTGCTTAGTCTGCAACATCATGTCGTATCTTCCTCGAATCGTATTGTATTATGAATATTTTTAATAAAACCAACACATGTGGGTCTCCCTTGTGGTGGAGAAAAGGCACCCTGCCTGCCTATACAACTGTGACACTGGCAGTGTGACTGAAGATTATTCAAACAAATAACTTGTATTTTGAATATTTTTAATAAAATCAACACAGGAGACTCTCCCTTGCGGTGGCTTAAAGGCACCCTGCCTGTCTATACAACTGTGACACTGGCAGTGTGACTCTGGAAATTAGCCAAACAAATAACTTGCAGTTTCTATATTTTTAATAAAACCAACACAGGTGACTCTCCCTTGTGGTGGTGAAAAGGCACCCTGCCTGCCTATACAACTGTGACACTGGCAGTGTGACTCTGGAAATTATTCAAACAAATAACTTGTATTTTGAATATTTTTAATAAAACCAAGACAGGTGACTCTCCCTTGCGGTGGCTAAAACGTACCCTGCCTGCCTATACAACTGTGACACTAGCAGTGTGACTCTGGCAATTAGTCAAACAAATAACTTGCATTTTGTATATTTTTAATAAAACCAACACAGGTGACTCTCCCATGCTGTGGCGAAAAGGCACCCTGCCTGCCTATACAACTGTCAGACTGGCTGATGTGACACTCTGAAAATTATTCGAAGAAAACCCTAATGTTTTTAATATTTTGAACAGGAACAAATATGACTCTCCCTTGCAGTGTCAATAACTGGCACTAATGCTGGCTGCCTGCCTATGCCTAATGCTACCTGCCTACACAACAACTGGACACTCTCTATTCTCTTCTTCTCTCTCTGAGCTCCAACAAAACAATGAGGAAATGCAGGATGCCTGGGTGTCTGTGTCATTAGTCCAACCCCCATCATGAAACGAAGAAGGCTATTGGGATACAGACAAAGAGGGAAAGTAGAGCATGAAACGGAGAATGGAATTGGACTAGAGACATGGAGGGAAAATATGGAGGAAAAGTGATCGAGCGCACGCAGGTAGTACAAAAAAGAGCCAACTCCGAACAGCCCTGGTCCGAAAGTAGTCGGAATTTTCAGAAATTTGTCGAATGTCGAAAGTTTCGCCGACTTTCGGACCAGGGCTGCTCGGAGTCAGATCTTTTTTGGTGAATGATCCTTGCGTGTCGGATGGTCCGAATGTCTCCGAATGACCCCATTTTTGACTAATTCTGAATTTCTCCGAATCAATTTGCACAAGTCTAGTGCACGATACACAAAGCAAACACCACGTCTTTATGATTCCCTGGCAATGGAAAAAATATATATATATATTCAGTATTCAGAAAAAGTCTTAGACAGATATGAAAGAATGCTGTAAACCAAGAATGCTTTCAAAAATATACATGTTAATAGTTTATAT
The DNA here is from genome assembly GCA_037306005.1 of Rhinophrynus dorsalis. Taxonomy (NCBI): domain Eukaryota; kingdom Metazoa; phylum Chordata; class Amphibia; order Anura; family Rhinophrynidae; genus Rhinophrynus; species Rhinophrynus dorsalis. Next base: position 9,592,072 of record CM074721.1, read on the forward strand.
TTATCAATTAACAAAGTGCATAGTGAGTGAACAGAATAAAAATCTAACTCAAATCAATATTTGGTATGACCACCCTTTGCCTTCAAAACAGCATCAATTCTTCTAGGTACACTTGCACACAGTTTGTTAAGAAACTCGGCAGGTAGGTTGTTCCAAACATCTTGGAGAACTAACCAGAGTTCTTCTGTGGAGTTAGGCTCCTCAGTTGCTTATCTCTCTTCATGTAATCCCAGACAGGCTCAGTGATGTTGAGATCAGGGCTCTGTGGGGTCCATACCATCACTTCCAGGACTCCTTGTTCTTCTTTACACTGAAGAGAGTTCTTAATGACTTTTGCTGTTTGCATGTCATACTGCAGAATAAATTTGGGGCCAATCAGATGCCTCCCTGATAGTACTGCATCATGGATAAATATCTGCCTGTACCTCTCAGCACTGAGGAGACCATTAATTCTGACCAAATCCTCAACTTAATTTGAAGAAATGCAGCTCCAAACTTGCAAGGAACCTCCACCATGCTTTCCTGTTGTCTGCAGACACTCATTCTTCTACCTCTCTCCAGCCCTTAAGCACACAAACTGCCTTTTGCTACAGCCAAATATTTCAAATGTTGACTCATCAGTCTAGAACACCTGCTGCCATTTTTCTGCACCCCAGTTCCTTTAGGAGATATTAGGGATCCATACCTCACAAGTGTCCCTCTTTAGGAGATATTAGGGGTCCATACCTCACAAGTGTCCCTCTTTAGGAGATATTAGGGGTCCATACCTTCCAAGTGTGCTTCTTTAGGAGAAATTAGGGTTCTGTGACTCCCAATTTTTCCTCTTTAGGGGATATTAGGGGTCTGTACCTCCCAAGTGTCCCTCTTTAGGAGATATTAGGGCTCTATATCTACCAAGTGTCCCTATTTAGGACATATTAGGGCTCCATACCTCTCAAGTGTCCATCTTTAGGAGATATTAGGGCTCCATACCTCACAATTGTCCCTCTTTAGGAGATATTAGGGGATCCATACTTCCCAAGTATCCCTCTTTAAAGGGATAGTAATACTTCATTTTAACTTTATTTTATTTTGTAGGCATTAAAAAAACATGACGACCGATATAAGTCTTATCTCTCAAACCTTTATGGTTTAAGAGATATTCACAAGCAAAGTTTCCCCCTCCCGCCCCTTTTACCTAGTGTAAGCTATCTCTTCTCAGATGTGAATCTAGTTGTAAGACCAGACATATAACAGAAGGGGACAATCTTCTTACTATGAGAACAATGAAAGCCCTGCCCCCCTTGACAAGTTTTACAGGTTTTCCCTTATCTTAATTGAAGATTGTCCCTCTCTGCAGTCTCCCTGGGCACCTCCCTTCTGATCTGACTGAACAGGGGGGGATACATTGCTTGTGAATATCTCTTAAACCATAAAGGTTTGAGAGATAAGACTTATATCGTTCTTCATGTTTTTTTAATGCCTACAAAATAAAATAAAGATAAAATGAAGTATTACTATCCCTTTAAGAGGGATAGACCCTTTATGAGACCCAAGTTCCTCTGTCCCTCTTTCCCACCCTAGTGTAGAAGTGTATCCCCCTGGTGTCCCTGTGTTTAGGAGATCAGACTGTGTGGTGTGTATAGAAGTGTATTACCCTGGTGTCCCTGTGTTTAGGAGATCAGAATGTGTGATGTGTTTTTAAGTGTATCTCATTGCTACACAGCATGTAGAGAACTATGTCAATAGTATGAAATTTGTATTTCATAAGTAATTTAATTTTAAAGGATCCCCTTCCCACCCCATTTACCTTTTGTAAGCACCTCCCCTTAGATGTGGAATCCGGTCATTGAACTGGACAGCTCGCAGTGAGGGACAATCTTCATGCATTGATGCCTTGATGAAGTAGGACATGTTTTTCCTTGATGAAGGATGGCAGGTTTTTCCTTGATGAAGGATGGTAGGTTTTTCCTTGATGAAGGATGGCAGGATTTTCCTTGATGAAGTAGGGCAGGTTTTCATTCATGAAGGAGGGCAGGTTTTTCCTTGATGAAGTAGGGCAGGTTTTTCCTTGATGAAGGATGGCAGGTTTTTCCTTGATGAAGTAGGGCAGGTTTTATCTTGATGGAGGATGGCAGGTTTTTCATTGATGAAGGATGGCAGGTTTTTCTTTGATGAAGTAGGGCCTGGTTTTTCCTTGATGAAAGATGGCAGGTTTTTCCTTGATGAAGGATGGCAGGTTTTTCCTTGATGAAGTAGGGCAGGATTTTCCTTGATGAAGTAGGGCAGGTTTTCATTCATGAAGGAGGGCAGGTTTTTCCTTGATGAAGTAGGGTAGGTTTTTCCTTGATGAAGGATGGCAGGTTTTTCCTTGATGAAGTAGGGCAGGTTTTATCTTGATGGAGGATGGCAGGTTTTTCATTGATGAAGGATGGCAGGTTTTACCTTGATGAAGGATGGCAGGTTTTTCCTTGATGAAGTAGGGCAGGTTTCATCAAACATTACATTAAACAGTCTCAAAATTTGACAATGTTTACACATTGTAACAAAATTCTTTATGTACTCCGGCAAATTATGTTGTAAAAAATGTTTTGGTTCACGTGGGACAAAGAAGGGTTTGTGATGCACCTTTATACATATGTACAGCCAACATGAGAACCGCAATCGATGTACATTTGCACCCACTTTTATACATTCACCCCATTGTTCCTTCTCTCCACTGGATGCTATTTTGGGACACATGTATGAACTAAAATGTGTTGCAACCGTCTCTCATCCTTCAAGGGTTAATATTCTCTAAACATTAGGCTAATTTATTTAAAGGCCAACTATAACCAAAAACATTTGCCCACCTCCCCTAGCACTGAAAGGGTTGTTTGTCAGTGAGTAGGGGAAGTAATGTAGGGATAAGACCGGACAAGCCTGCAGGCAGTGGGGTAACTATAGGGGTCTCACCTGCGACCAGGCCCGTGCACTCCAGGGGCCCAGTCTCCCCTGTGACCCCCTCTGCCTGGTGCCCGCAATCTCCCGCCGGCGCTCTAGTAATGTAGAACGGTGGGACATGACATCATCTCCCAGCGCTTTGCATTACTAGGAGGACCGCGCAGGAGCTCCAGGTAGGAGATGGGGGGCATTGTGGAGGGGGTCAATGTGATCGAGGGAGGCCAGTCTGGTGGTGGGGGGCTGTGGCACTTCTTGTACCAAGGCCCAGAGGCTTCTAGTTACGCCTCTGTCTGCAGGTCATCCATACAGCTAAATTACTCAATAGTTTTCGGAATAAAAATGGTTAATACAACATCTGGGATCTTGTAAGCTCTTTCAAACTCACCAAAGTTGTTTATAGGTGACAGGGTCCCTTTAAGCCCTTGTGAGCCAGCGACACATCCGATTCATTTCACTGCAACACATCCAGCATTCCTCAGGCACCCAATGGGTTAGGTCTGTGATAAGTCAGCCACATCAGACAATACACAGATCCGGTAAAATAATGTAATTTACTGTATAAAGCGCGCCAGATGCGCAGTCACCTTCCGCAGGCTTCTAAACATGAATCTCTCTGAATGGAAGTCAGCTCAATGAGGACACCTGCTCACAAAGTCCACATAATTTACTGTAGTCACAAAATTAAAGTGATTCATCTTCAGTCATATTCAGCTCCGCTTTTCTTAAAGAACAGATCTGATTGATTCATCTACTCCTCCCCGTAATGTGAAATACACAGACTTGGGGCTCAGTGTTGAAAAGTGTATATACATTTATATGTGTGAATTTATTATATATATATATACATATATATATATATATACACACACATATACATACATATATATAAAAATCTGATTACTCTTCAGTACGATTCAGCTCTGCTTTCCTTAACCCCTTAACGACCAGCCAATCGGCGGGTCGCGGTCACTTAGTCTACATTTTGCGTCGGTCCGAATGGCGCATTCACCATTTTGTCCGTTTACATGTCACAATATGGGTGCATTAATGATGCAGTATGGGTGCATTAAGGACGCAATATGGGTGCAACCCAAAACCTAACCAAATACCAACCCAAATCCAACCAAAAACCAAACCAAATCCCCACCGAAACCAACCCAAATCCCAACCCGAAATCATGTTGCACCAATATTGTACCCAATTTGCATCATTATTGCACCCATATTGCATCAACATTGCACCCAATTTGAATCCATAGTGCACCTATATTGCACCAATATTGAACCCATATTGCACCCAATTTGCATAATTATTGCACCCATATTGATTCATTATTGCACCCATATTGAGACATGTTAATGCACGAAATGGTGAATGCACCATTCGGAGCAAAGCAAAATATAGAATGTGCATTACTTTATGATGTAAAACTTTACATGCAACACTTCAAATGGATACCATTTCTGATGAACTCTCTGGCTGTGGCTCTTGGCTTCGCTGGACCTTGTTGTTTATCTGGCTTCCTGCTGCTCAGCCTGTCGTAGGACCAATATAGTTCTGCCTGTCTGAGCCTTTTACTTTATCTGTTCTACCTTCAGCCCATTTCCCACCTTCTGCTTAAATTATCTTTCCTCTGTCATCCATCTAACAGATCCATCCAGTATCTGACACTCACTGGATCTTTCTGTTGCCTACTAGTCCTGACCACCAGTCTTCTTACATCCAGTATCAGGGGTACATCAGCACCAAAACTAGGGGGCTTCCCAAAGACCATATGAACAAAATCAAAAGTATAATAGTTCTGGGCCAAACCGCAATTTATTGGAGATCACATTTAGTGTGGGAATTTATAGTCTTAAATCAGTGGGATCTAGGGAATGGTCACTGATTACACAGTTCGTTTGTAGAATTGCTCCTCTCTTGATTTCTGTATATGACCAGTGTTGTCAGACCTATTTGCACCTATAATAATAATAATTAGTATTTATATAGCACCTTTCTCCCAGTGGGACCCAAAGCGTTTTCCGAATTAACCGAATCGGCAGCTGAAATAAAAGGTGTTATTATTACCCAATCAATGGTACTCATTTATCGACCTCGGAAGGATGAAGGGCTGAGTTGACCCTGACAGGATTCGAACCTGCAACCTTGAGGTTTAAACAGGCTCCATAGTCAGGGAATTTACCACTGAGCTATCTCACCGGGTGTATATAACCTATAATAGTGGTAATTCACAACAGAACACTCAATACATCGCCTGTCTGTTATTTGGGCAAAAAAAAAAAAAAAAAATAATAATAAATTATATATATATATATATACATATATACACACACACACACACACAGCCCCGTACTACCCAAACACACACATACAGCCCCGTACTGCCCAAACACACAGCCCCGTACTGCCCAAACACACACACACACAGCCCCGTACTACACACACGCACACACAGCCCCGTACTACACACACACACAGCCCCGTACTGCTCACACACACAGCCCCGTACTACACACACACACACACACAGCCCCGTACTACACACACACACACACACAGCCCCGTACTACACACACACACACACAGCCCCGTACTGCCCACACACACACACAGCCCAAACACACACACAGCCCCGTACTGCCCACACGCACACACAGCCCCGTACTACACACACACACACAGCCCCAACACACACACACAGCCCCAACACACACACACACACACCCAACACGGACAGACACCTCTTGTGCATCAGACTGTACAAACACAGTGAATAAAGAAAGGCAGAGGGAAGACAGGACGGGTAAAGAACACATTTGCTGTTTTATTGGTGCCTTGCGGGGGCATTAATACTGAAAAAAGGGGGAATGCAGAAAACAGGATGTTTGAAACTCACTTTTTTAGCGTACATAAACTCCTGTTTTTTTCTTTTTTTTTTATTATTGTGGCAATGACTGGTACACAAAAAACATGAAAATATACAACTTATATTACACTATGTGTTATGAACAAAATATAAATCTATTACTCTATGTTATATTTACATAATTATTTCTTATTTTTCTTTTATTAAATTTCAAGTGAGATGGTAGGTTGCACATACTTTGTTTAGCTCCAGGTATTTGATTGTCTATATTTTTCCTTTTTTAAGTAAATTTCTTCTTTTCTCATTTCTACACCCAAAAGAACTTCTCAGCGAACAAGTAGGTAAAAAATACTATGAAGCACAGTAACTGAGAGGCACAGGAATACAGCACTCAACTGAACAGCTTCCTTACATACAGAGAAAGAAAAGGAGATTATATTATATATATAACATGGGGCACTATACGAAGGGTAAAGTATTGGGTGAATGGATAATGACTGCAGGACCCTAATAGAAGGGTGACCAATTGATATGCAGGTCAAAGTTTATCTTTACAAAGGGTCAGGATGGAGTCCAAATGTTAACATTATTGAAAACCCTTTGAGTGCCAGAGAGGTGTCTAAAGCAATGCGTCGCAATGTTTTGAATACCTGGCTGGCACTGAAATGGTTAAACCCATTGGATTCTAAACAATGCATTGTACACTGTTCTAGCATTCAAGGGATTAATACTCTCTAGTACCGATCCTAAAAATGCAGCCAGAATCGCCAGATCTCTCTTTTAGCATGAAAATTGTAACATTCTCACTTTTCCACGATTGTGCGGTTTGTGTGGTGACTCAGTTCGTTACTTACACCAGAAAAAGCATCAGCCTGCAGAGGTGAAATAGATAATGCCATTTGACCTCTTTACTATTTTGTGAAAAAAAAATAAAAGGATCCTAGGCTACATAAATATTTGTATATTTCCCTTAACCCTTTGAGTGCCAGAGGGGTACGGAATGCAATGCTTTGCAATGCATTAACCCTCTGAGTACCAGAGAGGCACGGAATGCATTGCTTTGCAATGCATTCCGTACCCTTCTGGCACTCAAAGGGTTAAGTAACTCTGAGCATGCAATGGTATTAAATAGTTAAAAACAATAAATATTGGGTTTAGGGAGAAAAAAAATTACTGGGAATTTGTAAACGAGATGAATTGTAAAGTAGCAGGAATTTTCTTTTAATTTAACCCTTTGAGTGCCTAGAGTGGTACGCATAACCCTTTGAGTGCCAGAGTAGTACACAATGCATTGCAAAACAATACTTTGCGTACCATCCTGGCACTCAAGTGGTTAATTTTCTAATTAGTTAACCTCTTGATTGCCAGAGGTGTTCTGTGCGATGCTTTGCTTCCGTCAGGCCCGCAAAGGGTTGAGATAATGGATTCCACGTGGGATCAGATACATGGCTGGGTTAAAGAAAGGGATTTGTGAAGTTGGGATCCCGACAGTAATATGTGCCTTCCCCACATGGTTTTATGATATTGGGGGGTTAATTTATACCTCTAGGATCCAAGGGGGTTAACCGTGACCTAGGGGAGATTAAGAAAATAAAACAATTTTAAAAACTGTATTATGATTCACTGGATTTTATGATTAAAGGTAAAAAATGGGATTTTTCTGCTTCAAACCATCTGCACGACAGGGGATAAATAAAAATTAGTATCTGATCTAAATGGGATATTTAAACCCTTGAATGCTACAGAGTTATCTGGCACATCACAAAGAGGGGCACAAATGCTAAAAACATATTCTTTTGTTAAAGAGCCAACTAACATTAACAGATATGCAAACCTTTCCTCAGAATCTCAGCTTACAGTCCCTTGTGCAGCAAAATGGCAGACACTAGAGAGGCAGGTAAGTGTCACTGACACTCAGAGAGCTGCCGCAATCTCATTGGTCTCTGGGTGATGTGCCCAGGGAGGTTTGGGAGAAGGCACCAATCAGAGGACAGCACTTATTATAACGATGAAATCTTTGATGCAAGAGCAACGTGTTTATTAAACATTCATATCGATTTAGGTCCCACTGTAAATTAAGTCAATATATTCCAATTGAAGAATTGACGGGAAGATGATGTGTAATTGTTAGTTAATTTCACCACTGGATAATTATGCAGAAAGTTTCTGAAGTGTTGGAATTGCACTGAGTTTGTTATGTTACAGAATTCCCAGTGCAGAGGTTCATAGGCTCTAAAAAAAATAGTGTTCACGTCACCCACCAACAATGATGGCTTTGAGGCTATCCTCTTGTAGGGCCACGTGCACAGATAAAAAGTGGAACACATCTAGGATACTTCACCAGCAACACAGAAAACAAAAAGTCCAACGAATGTAAAATTTGCTTTTCAAACCCCTTTGAATGTTCGAGATCTTCAGTGCAAAGCGAAGCAATGTGTTTGGAGACATTGAAAGGGGTTTAAAAACACATTTTAAATCATTATGAATTTGAGGATTTTCTGTTCGTTGTATTGCACCACTTTTCCTTAAATGCATATGGTCCTATTCCTGCGGCACGACAGAGAAGTCTCCTAAACAGAGATGCATTGGATACCTGTCTAATATCAATGAGAATAAGCACAGGTGATCGAGTAAAATGAAGAAGTCATTGACTGATCTGCCTGTATACATCTGAGGAGATCCTGAAGGCTTATATGGTTGGTGTAGATTTAGGAAAGACCTGGAGATTTGGAGAACCTACTATAGAGTTAGGCCGCATTTGGCACTGCAGGGAGAAGATTAATTAAAGCGTGATAAAGAAGTGATAAAGTGGAGATGATTTCTCCAGTGATATCACTTCTCCAGTTCCTATGTTATTCTGTGGAACCAATGGACTAAGATTCCTCCAATTTTGGAGATTTTAGTGCATTGGCTCCATAGAATAACTTAGGAACCTGAGAAGTGATATCACTGGAGAAGTTATCTGTGTTATCGCCTCTTTATCACAACTTAGCGAATCTCATCCCAGATGTTGCAGACTGCAACTTGGTTGGTTGGTTGGGGATGACAATGTTGCAGATTATAAATTGGTTGGGGATGACAATGTTGCAGATTATAAATTGGTTGGGGGTGACAATGTTGCAGATTATAAATTGGTTGGGGGTGACAATGTTGCAGATTATAAATTGGTTGGGGATGACAATGTTGCAGATTATAAATTGGTTGGGGGTGACAATGTTGCAGATTATAAATTGGTTGGGGATGACTGGATGTTGCAGATTATAAATTGGTTGGGGGTGACTGGATGTTGCAGACTATAACTCCCCAGTGGCAGCAGTTACCCTGTCCTACTAATTCACCTACTCATCTACAGAAAGGTTGGGGGATTCCTGATCAAAATAAACAAGAGGGACATTAGGACTATTTGATGACTTTTACTTCATGATGCTGGTCACGGGTGGCAGACAATCTTTAGACATTCAGCTGTTGAGAGACTACAACTACCACCAGAGCACAATCCCACAATTCTCACTGCTCTGCCCCCTAGTGTATGTTATAAACTCAGATCCTACACTTGTAACAGGGATAGGGCACTACCTCTGCCCAACGATACCATAAATGGAAAAAACTAACAAACCGTACAGGTAACGCCTTTGAGTGCCAGAGAGGTATCCAATGTATTGCAATGCACTCAGTGGGTTAAAGCAGAGCCTGGCAAACTGTGTATACAGTAAATCCAATATACTGGCGATTTATTACCACGTTGTGATTCCGTTAAGAATAACATGACTTATTAAGTTGATAAAATAGGAGAGAAACAAACACTATACACCCTACTCTTACACACCCTGTAAGTTATTGGGGATCATCCAACATTGGCGTCTACATTGTTCACAAGTTCACCCATAAGGCATAGAAGATCCCATACATAGTTATTTAGGGGTGTATTTGAGCCCAAGGTGGTGTGGATCTGCCAGATATGAGTCCTGAAATAAGGGGAATTATTTAGCTGTTGGGGCAATTCCTCAGGGGGTTTGTGTGTTTTAGTACCTACAGAATCGTGCATTTTTCTTTTATATATTTTTCAGCTTAAACAAGACATAACACCTGTTAATAACCCTTCACTTATGTTACTATGTCCAGAGAATCCTATTGGCCCCTATGAATTTTACCCTCGCTCTCTTTGTCCATGAGATATCTACAATCAAGCTCTGGATGTCAGGTCTGCACGTAGAAACTTTAACCCTTTAGGGACCGCAAAGCACCTCGCCTGTGTTAGTTTTACCCTTTGAGTGCCAGATGGTGACGCAATGCATTTGCTACAGCAACATGTGCCCCCATGCTATCCCGGGCTGAGTAAAGAGGGGTATCCCTTAAATAAAAGGACAGAGGCAAAATTCAGTGGGGTCATTAGGATTTTCGAGCCTGAAAGGAAGTAGGGGTTATCATCACCAGGTGTTACTTATTTTTTAATAAATATCTTTATTTTTAATAGGAACATGATGTTACATACTGTCACCATATTGGATTTATTGTATACACAACGCACCAGGATCTGCTTTAACCCTTTGATTGCCAGAGGGGTACACAACGCATTGCAAAGCAATGCGTTGTGTACCCCTCTGGCACTCAAAGGGTTAACACTGAGAGCAAGAGGGTATCCAACACAGTCTTCTGTAACTCAAATGCTTAGCCCTGTAACTTGTTTTAATTTACATCTCCCATCATCCTCAGCCCGCGAATGGCAGATGCCGTCCCCAACAGACGGAGTCCAAAGCCCGACTACCCCCGTTTGGTTCCTCAAGGAACAGAACACTGGGTTTTCTTGTCATTTTAAGAAAAAACAAAGTGGATGGAAAATAAATGTTTATCTTACAGTTTGTTGGTGTGCCAGTCTTTCTAACAGAGTTTCTCAATAAAATTAGCTTTTGGCAACACGCTATAACATTGAGCCAAGGAAAATAAGGGGCTTACAGCATAGCCAAAAAACTGATGTGTCACCCAATAGAAACAAAATAACGGGTGGTGCGTGTTTTGGTTGGCCCCATACAAAGCCTGCCCTGGTGGCACCTACCTGGAGCTGAAACAAAGTATTTCTGTAGCCCAAAGTCACATATTTAAACAGAGCACCATAACATGGTGGTAATCAAAAAAATACAGCAAATGTGAGATAAAACTCACATGAGTCAGAACGAATTTGTTCACTAAGACGAGGAACAAATTGGAAAGAAAAAAAACATCTAAAAAAGCTGTTTTCACATTGTACATATGAGTAATGTTATAAAAACAATTGTCTCTTGTCCAAACAGAGTGCTTAAAAAGTGTTTCTGACAAATGCTGCAATTAAAGGATCAGTAAATCTTTATTATAGGGGAAAAAATATAAATATTGTAGGGCTTTTCCTGCTGAATGAAACAATGGCACCCCCACTAACGGGAGATTCTTTATTCAGAAGATATAACCGTTCAAACTGTCACATAGCGATGACGCTGTTACTATCACAATTCTATGGAAAACTGTAGTCAGAGACTCATCGTTCACCATAAAATGCTAAAGAATAATTGTCTAAACACCAGAGGACACTTATTGTACAGGATAGGTAACCGTTAGCACCCCAGCTGTTGGCGATTTCAAATCCATCATCCCCAACCATGACGAAAGTTGTCCTCTCTAAAAGCTGGAGTGTTGGTTGCCTATCTGGATTACATTGTAATAACTTTGGAACAAAGCATCCCCAGCAAGAGAGTAGCCTTGTTAACAACAGGAAAAGCTCTATAATATACATTTTTTTGCATAATAAAGTCTTATAGCTCCTTTAAATAAGTAAAAGAAGGTATGAGGACCTCCTTTATAACCAATACTCCTCTTGCATTCAATACGGACATCGCTGGGGTTCAGACTGAGAAGAAAGGATTATATCTGGGGTTCAGGAAAGGTATAACGTATAAACAGGTTTATATCTAGACAGGTCATTTTGCTGCACTGCCAAATTATAATAGAATAAAATAATGTCAAAACAAAAAGAAATAAAATAAATTATACATAACTTACTAATCTGGGAACTGCTGACCGTTATTATTATTATAATTATCATTACAACACTAAGATGAAGCGGCAGTTCAAATGAAAAATACAGTCATTAAATACAAAAAGGAACAAAAAATATATATATATATGACTGACATGCAGAACATGATCCGCTCCTCTTAGCAGAACAGCAGAGCGAACCGTGCGGAGAGAAGAAAAAAAAAAATGATTTTCCTACAACAAGCAGTGAAAAGATGAAATGTGGTTTTGGGTGAATATATCCCACATCCAACCTGTCTATAAGAACCGTCAAATCTTCTACAGTTTGTACAAATAATTTGCATTAAAGGAACAATAAACTTTTTTTTAATTTAAATATATGTTATAGAGGATTTCGTGCTCGGTCAAGCAAGGTACTGCCACTGCTCGGAGAGGTTTTATTTCATTTCAACTTTATTACAGGTGAAACGCTCTTCCTCATTTTTTTTTTTTTTTTACATTAACCCTTTGAGTGCCAGAGAGGTACGCAAGGCATGCATTGAGTACCCCTCTGGCACTCATAGGGTTAATCTGCAATTGTCTATTTTGGGAGTCAGTCACCTCACTTACTAAGGAGAGCCGTAGTTTATGAGTCAAGCGCTCCCTCATAGCGCATTATAGTAATAACAAAAAAAATCTCCTTTTGAACACTAGTTGGCGATGTGGCTTATGGTTTGATATAAAAACAGATTTTCATTCCAAAGTTATCTTAGCTCAAACTTCTTTCCAGCAGTGGGAGAGATGACCCTCGTTTTACTTAGCAGGAAACCCCTATAATATGTATTTAAGTTTATTTAAGTTTAAACAGCTGTAAACAAATAGGGGAGATGACCAATATTAATTCCCATTGATTTAAATGGGACTTAACTACCCGACTGCTAGAGATCTCTGCAATGCATTGCACGGGGCCCTCTTCACCAATCACAAGCTTAATCATTTTTGCGACACAGTGATGTGGCACTCAAAGGGTTTGTCACTTTAAGACAAGTTTGATTTGTTGTACAGAGAATTAAAACCTGTCTATATGTTGCTTCTAGTCATCTTTCTGTAAAATAAATATTTTGGGGGAAATTAAGATTTACTCTTTGGTGGCACAGTCTGGCACGTTATGCTAATTTCTGGCACAGTACTGTAATTTGTTATGTTCAAGGTAAACTTATCTTGCCATTCTGTTACAAATAGGCCAAATGTGTGGGATCGGCACAAGCTAAATAGCATTAATTCCCAGTGTCTGCCACTAATTTATTAAGGTTAATTTCTCAAAATGTGTTTATATTAAACACAAATGGCTACAACAACGAATAGGTGGTTTTCACTTTTCTTTAAAATGAGCTCAACTTAGAGTGATGGCTCTGTTTTAACCCTTTGAGTGCCAGAGGGGTACGCAATGCATTGCAAAGCAATGCGTTGCGTACCCCACTGGAACTCACAGGGTTTTAAAAGTCCCATTTAAATCAATGTGAATTTTTATTTGGAGAAGTTGGCTTCTCACCGGAATTGCTTCATTTCCAAATACATTTGCCTCAAAATATTTCTGTGAATGGAGGTGGTCCGTTAAACAGTTTTAAACCAAATAATAATGTTATGAGCTGACAAATATGTCGCTTAGTCCATATCTGACTGCTGTTAGTCCTGGATCACATGGAGCTGAAATCGAGGTTTGTCTAACAGAAAGTAAATGACACGGGATCTGACAGAATGAGTCGAACAAAACTACGTCTATAGAGGGCGCCAGGACTCCTGTTCATTGTCTGGAGCATCATTTACACACACAAATCAATGGCTCTTTTCCCCTTAAAATAAAAAAAAAATAAAAAAATTAAGATGGCTGATGGACAGGGGCAATTCTGTTCAAACATACTGCAATATAGGAGACAAATTTTGTCAACATTTCCTTTTAAGTGGGGCTTTTAACCACACTTGAATGCTAGAGAGGTCGCCACAGACGTCTTTAGCATTTAAATGGTTTAAAGACCCATTCATATCAATGGGAATTTGAATTTGTCCCCTATAGTGCAAAAAGCTACCTTGTTTTGTCTGTGCGTATATATATATATATATATATATATATATATATATATATATATATATATATATATATATATATATATATATATATATTTAACACACACACAAATGGTTATTTAAATAAATGCCAATTTTCAATATGCTCAGATTTCAAAAATGTATGATAAAATTAAAAGTATCCAGGGTGACTTCGTTCTTGCGTGCATTTCGTTATATATAAACGCACACATTTTCGTTCTTGGGCAGGAGACACGTTGATTGAGCAGACGACTTTCTCTCTTTAAAGTCACATGGAGGTCGGATGACAATCGCTGTACATATTTATACACAAATCAAAAACACAATTCCGTGACAAACATAACCTATTTTTGTTCATGTAAGAAGATTATTAAACCGTTTAAGGGCCTTAGAGGTGCTGATCGCATTGCAACCCTCTGGTCCTTAAGGGTTTAATTTCCATCTGATGATGTTTTGGTGCCGCGTTTGGCCATTTTGCATCAACCTTACAATGCAAAGATATACCCATAAAACCATAAGACTTAAAATAGGATTATCTAAATGTTAAAAACCATTAAAAACACAGAATCTTCTATTTTTTTTCCTGGTGCTTTTTTTTGTTTTAATATGTTATTGTCTATAAATATCTTGAAGTGCAAAGGGTAATTAACCTTTTGAGAGCAGAGGGGTGTCCGTCGCATTGCTCAGCAACGCGTCAGACTTCCTTAAGCCACTCAAAGGGTTAAAGGCTTCTCATAGACGGATAACGAACAGGATGTGGGATTTCATCCCCGGAAACAAGATTTTGTTTAGCATGGTCCGACATCATAACAGTACCATAAAAGCGCACGCACACACACACACACGGAAACCCAAGCCATAAAATATTTGTTTTTTTCTTTCTTATGTCTCTCTCCTTCACCTGAGAACTGCACCCACAGTTTCCATTAGAAAAAAAATTATAATAAGTCAACTTCACCAGCTGCTGGTATTTCAGTTCTTTAAGAGATTGTCTAAGACATGATAACACTGTCCCTTACTTAAGACAGACCAGAATTTTCATTTTTTTAAAAATATGAACGAAATCTCAACACGTCAGTACAAATTTGGCACTTTTGCTGAGAGACGCGGTATGATATGTCATCGATGTGAAGACGTTGAAGGAAAGAAATAATTGCTTGTTGGAGGGGAAATAAAAAGAAAATGAGTGTCCACAAACAACAGTCCCCGTTGGGACCCATCCCACAATGCAAAGGGAAAGTCGAGCTAGCGAGATTAACCTATTGGTTTGGGGGAAATTCCCCCCAAAAATCGTATTCCTTTAAACCGTAGCACAAAACAGCAAAACACATTCACAAGCCACTTGTTGGCACTGTGTACCTGAGTGAGTATTTCTAAAACATTGTAGAACAAACAGCCATGAAGTTTTTTTGTTTTTTTTTTGTTTATATGAAATAAAAAAAGGAAAAGTTGAAGGGTAAGACTTCAGTGCTTGGGGGTAGCAGCTGAAATACTGGCATTCGTTTTACCCATAGCTTATTATATTCTTTTGGTGGTGATTTGATTGTGGTTTATTTCAATTCCTCTTGCAGCCGGTTGAAGGGGCTGAAGATTGATTTTGTCAGTCGATGTCCCAACTAGTTTATAATAAACAGTTCTAGTAACAGTCAGTGTATGAGAAAGTTCCTCCTGTGCACGTCCACTGGTAAGGGTAAACCAGGTCTGGCTTAATAAGTCCATAAAGTTCACCATGTTCACCCCTATCAGTTGGCTTGTTCCGCACTGTGATGCTCATTGTCACTTCCGTAATCTACATCTGGATCATCGTCCTCGTCATATTCGTCATAGATTTCCCCGTTAATGTCTTCCGACTGCATCTCTTCCTTGATATGTGGTTCTTCTATTTTGATGCCGTAAGTGCTCTGAATGACGGGCATTCCTGGTTCGGGACTGCTGGACACGCTCGAATGCTCTGAAGGCAGATGAGGGGATGGCATTCCTGCCATGGAGATGGCCCCAGGGTAAACTACGCCTGACGTGGTGATTGGAATCTGTGCTTGTTGCCTGGAGGACATAAAGAAAGAAAAAGTTTGTGATCATCAAATGCTAAAAGCTTAAAGGAGCAGTACACTTTTTTTTAGGAAACCTGTATATTATAGAGCTTGTCCTGCTGAGTAAAATAAAAGTGCTTCCACCGCTGTCATTTGTTCTATTCAAAAGTTATAGTTCAAAATTGTCAGGAAGTGAATTACAGGGCGATTACTTCCTGAACGTTCAGAATGACAGGAGTTTCTATCACTTTCTATAGGGAACTGTTTGTCAGTGACTGATCTTTCCCAGAAAATGCAACAGTGTAACTAACTGGAATCTGACCACCAGAGGGCACTATTAATGTAAAAAAACCCAAGAATTTAAACTGTAATAACTCTGGAAATATGCATCTCTCAGCAGTGGGAGTACCATGGTTTTGCTCAATGGGAAATGCCCTACAATATAGTATATATCTTTATTTATATATATATATATATATATATATATATATATATATATATATATATATATATATATCTTATATAATAATTAGCTAAATCGTGTGTAACACCGACACATGCGCAGTAGAGACTGCCCGCGGCGCACCGAAGGAGCGTCCAGCTCTGTATCAGCCGTGGCGCAGGCAGTCTCTACTGCGCGTGACTACCCTGCGACCGGGAGGCTATGACACTGTGGCCCGTGTAACGGGCTGTTCAACTAGTATATATATATATATATATATATATATATATATATATATATTTTCAAAAACAAGTTTATGGCTCCTTTAAACAAATAATTATTTTGAGGTTCTTCCTATTTTCATTTGTGTTTAGTTGATGCCTGTGATCTAAATAACTATTGAATTAACCTTTTAAGCACCAGAGAGGCGTGCAATAAATTGCATATATCTATCGTCCTTAAAAGGTTAAGGAGGAAGAGATGAGAGGCTACATTCTGGGAATAGTAATTTTCCAGCGTTTCTATAAAATTGTTACAAGCTTACAACGGTAATTGTTTTAATGTTAACCCCACGCAATGCACTGGATTCCTCTCTAGCACTCGAGGGGGTACAAGTCCCATTTAAGTTAACCTTTTGAGTGCCAGAAGGGTACACAACATACTGTAAAGCAATGCATTGCGTACCCCTCTGGCAACCAAAGGGTTAATGTCAAGTCTTATTTGTTTCAGGTTTCTTACTAATGAGGGATCAGTTCTCTCCCACCTCAAATGGATTTAAAGGAACACTAACATGTTCCTAATAATAGAAGCAGAAAATCCTCATGGCCCACAGGAATCAATTTTGTGGAATGGTTCCCCAAAAATAATATTTAATTAGTATTGGATATCATGTCCGTGGAGGTAGACATGATTCATTGTGAAAAATACTCCAAGACTCCAAACTCCTCCTACTGACGTCCCTTTTTCTTCAGAAAAACAGTTGACTGTCAGGCATTTGGGGTCCGGCCACAAAGAGTAATGTCTACCACCGTGACCGCGGTATCCAGTACCAAACAAAGATTTGTTAAGGGAACTAATCCATGCAGAGTGCATTCATAGTGGCCATAAGGATTTTCTGCCTAGATGAAGGCAAGTCGGGAGGTTAGTGTTCCTTTAAGAGTGTACACACACAGATCTCATTGAGTACTGGAGATCATTAATCCTTTGAGTGCCAGAGGGGTAGCCATCTGGCACTCAGAGGGTTAAAGGGATAGTAATGTGTGGATATTAAGGCAAGACCGATTTTCCAATATAATTTTTAATAACGAAATGTACAATTAACGTTGTCTATTTTGTGTTATTTTAAAGTGTCCTCCCCTTCCTCACGTTTTCCCTACATCACGCTGCCTCCCCTTCAGATCTGAAAACCATCAAGAACGGACAGATCGCAACGAGGGACAATATTGTGCCTGTTAGTATAAGGAAAACCCTGATCTCCCTGATGAAGAGGACACAATATCGGCCCTCATCGCGTCCGGACCGCTTTCTGCTCTGAGTGAAATCAGCACGATGTAGGAAAAATGGTCAGGAGGGGGACACTTTAAAGTGTTAGTAATGTCCAAAAAAATGTTTTAAAAGATTTGTAGAGGCTAAAAAACGAACCGCATTGCCACAAACCCCGTCTCTCAAACCGCTATGTTTGAGAGATATTGACAATCAAATTTCACCTTCCCTCCCCTTCTCCTGATGTCTGCTGTGAAGCTGACAGAAGGAGATCCGTGTCGGCCGACACGATGAGGCTTTTCAGCAGAGCCGAAATCCCATTATCAGAAAAGAACTACTTCACGGGGGTCTACAAAGTCTACAAAGGTCTACAAACCAGGCACACTTTGTAGACCTTTCCAATGAAGTAATTATTTTATAATAATGGGATTTCAGCTCTGCTGCAGAGCCGACGGCTGATCCCCGGACCGGGATCTCCCGCTATCAGTTAGACGTTGACATCAGGAGAAGGGGAGGGAGGGGAAACTTTGATTGCGAATCTCTCTCAAACCATAGCGGTTTGAGAGATGGGGTTTGTGGCAATGAGATTCTTTTTTTAGCCTCTACAAATCTACTAAAATGTTTTTTTGGACATTACTAACACTTTAAAATAAAATAAAATGGAGACTACAACATTAGACACTTAGAAAGGTACACTTTGTTATAAAAAAAAAATAATATATTTAATAATCGACTTTACCGTAATATCCACACATTACTATCTCTTGGTTTGGTTTAATCAATAACCCTTTGAGTGGTAATAACATCTTCAATCTAATTCTATTTAATATTAAAACTTTGCTAATATTTGAAAGAAAAACAACTGTATTTGGTTCATCCTAGACTTACCCAACATTGAAATACTGTCTCATCTCTTGACGTCTGTTGCGCATTATTGCCTTGTATTCGCCGATCCGTAACTTTTTGCCGTCGACTAAGCAGGTGCGCTTCGGCCTGGGCTTGTACTTGTAGTCGGGATATTTCTCGAGGTGCTGTTTGCTGAGCCGGGCCTGTTCTTCGTAATAAGGCTGTTTCTCCAGATTTGTCATGGCTTTCCAGCGGGAACCTGTGATAAAGATTACAGTCAGATTGTATCCTAAATGATATAATTACACACAATTTCACAGTGAGGAGGCTGAAATATTGAGGAGCGACTGGAGAAAGATGGAACAAACCAACTGCATCATAGGGGACACAAACATGAACCCCTAAAGAGGCCTCCAATTAATCAAGAAGCAATCTGTTCACACTTTGGCACATAAATGGTTAAAAGCCCCGTTCAAGTCGGGGGAAAATTGGGAATTTTATTTGTTCCCCAAAGTTCATTAGCTGCACCCTTTAATTACTCCATCAGCTGAGTGCCCAAGTGGTGTCCCCTCTGGCATCGAAAGTTGACCCTTTGAGTGCCAGAGAGGTACCCAACACATCTCTCTCTCTGGCACTCAGAGGGGTTAAACGGAAAGTAAACATCCTTTTTGACTATATATATTCTGAGACTGCAAAATATTTAACCTTTTGAGTGCCTCAGGGGTATGAAAAACAATGTTTTACACACCCCTCTGGAACTCAAAGGGTTATATGTAAAGTAAAACTGAATATTAAAAAAAACTCTCTCTCATATATTATATATATTACACATATACATTTATATATAAATAATCAAGGTTTCTCCTGCTGAGTAAAACAAGGGTACGTCTACTGTTGAGAGATATTTCATCTCGAACTTGCATTTTTGTGGGTGCAGTACTTCCATGGCCTGAAATGTTAGAGTGGCGCTGTTGCTACACCATCCTATGGAGATTTATGGACCACTGACAGAACTGTCCGCAAATTGATGTAGCAACAGAGCCACTCTACAATTTCATGCCATCAAGGTACTGCACCCCAAAAAAAAAAAAAAGTTTGAACTGCAATTACTTTTGAATAAAACATCACCTCTCAGCAGCAGAAGTAACCGTGTTTTACTCCACAGATAAACCCTGCAATATGCATTTTTCAACTTGCCTATTGCTTTGTTTTTACACTGTTACCTCACAGCGATCTCACTGAATTTCTAGTTCCTGGGAGTTGTCTGTAACCAGAGTCAATGATAGAATGTATCACTCTCTCTACAGCAGAACAGCCTGCCTGCCTCCACTAAAGAATACAGAGCACTCAGTGCTGCAGGGATAGTGTTACATTGTATCACTGTCCATACAGAGCACTCAGTGCTGCAGGGATAGTGTTACATTGTATCACCGTCCATACAGAGCACTCAGTGCTTCAGGGATAGTGTTACATTGTATCACCGTCCATACAGAGCACTCAGTGCTCCAGGGATAGTGTTACATTGTATCAGTCCATACAGAGAACTCAGCGCTGCAGGGATAGTGTTACATTGTATCAGTCCATACAGAGAACTCAGCGCTGCAGGGATAGTGTTACATTGTATCAGTCCATACAGAGAACTCAGCGCTGCAGAGAGAGTGTTAAATTGTATCACCGTCCATACAGAGCACTCAGTGCTGCAGGGATAGTGTTACATTGTATCAGTCCATACAGAGAACTCAGTGCTGCTGGGATAGTGTTACATTGTATCACCGTCCATACAGAGCACTCAGTGCTGCGGGGATAGTGTTACATTGTATTACCGTCCATACAGAGCACTCAGTGCTGCAGGTATAGTGTTACATTGCATCACCGTCCATACAGAGCACTTAGTGCTGCAGGAGTGTGTTACATTGTATCACTGCCCATACAGAGCACTCAGCGCTGCAGGTATAGTGTTACATTGTATCACTGCCCATATAGAGCACTCAGTGCTGCAGGAATAGTGCTACATTACGTCACTGTCCCCGATTTCACAGTTCCTGACAGAAAGCTGTCTGGAAACAGAGATCAAAGTGGAAAAAACGACAGGCAAATTGAGTTAACACATTATTAACTGGAAGAATCTGTGAAGTCAAAAATAAGGTTCACTGCCACTTTAAGTAATGTCAGCGTGGTTATTGGTGTTTTTTTGTCTCCATTCAGACCCCTCCAGACATCACCGTCGTCCTCCTCACTACATAACGGACAGCTTCAGTGGTGCTGACATTTCTCGGGTCTCTGGAGATTCCCGCTGACATTTTAAATGGCTTCTAAGCACTTTACAATACAGCAAATCTGGATCTAATCAGCCTCTCCCCCGAACGGGTTCACATACGGAGCGGCCTTCTACTGTTTGGCCTTCGATCAGGATATATACAACTATACAGGGACATCTTTATTCCATTAAACCTACAGTAGTCAGATTCAGAAATCCACTGATTGATTACAGATCGCACTGGAATGGCAGCCATTGTACAACGGCCTGCGCTTTGATCCGTTCCCTTATCGTATCTAGAAGGGAAATACACTTGAATCAAGTAACAAGTGTAACTTAAAGGGAGAGAAAAAATTATATTTTTGTTTTTACTCCTAGTTAAAAAAAGAAGAGAGATTGTAGGTCTTTCATCTTGTAAAAAGCATTCACAAAGCCTCTCGATCAGTCGCACGGGGGCAGGTGTTTGAAGTCTGACAGCCGGTAAAGTCAGATGGCTTCCGGCGCAAACCTCACGCAGGAGAAGTCATCTCTCTGACAGCCTATTGTCTTTAATTCATTGTCACGGCACCTTGAATATTTTATAAGGAGATTCCTTCAAAAGGACAAGTGACACTGTCAGGTCGTTAGTACAGTAATTATTTTACCGTTTTGGCATCTGA
This sequence comes from Rhinophrynus dorsalis, assembly GCA_037306005.1. Classification (NCBI taxonomy): domain Eukaryota; kingdom Metazoa; phylum Chordata; class Amphibia; order Anura; family Rhinophrynidae; genus Rhinophrynus; species Rhinophrynus dorsalis. Next base: position 9,613,670 of record CM074721.1, read on the forward strand.
AATGCTTACAGTGGTGTGCAATGTGCTGTACACTTTTTTTGGGATTAATACTATTATTACTGGTGTTAATGATACTGATAATAATATTACGTTCCTGCGGGGAAGTTTTATGGTCTATAGCACACTGGACGAAAAGTAATTTAGTAATCCAGCTAAATAAACGTGCGAGTTATTCATTATTCCATCTTGTCTAACCTATGGGAAGTGCTTGGGCCATATTTATCAAGATGTGAGGTGCAATTCCAGCTCATCTCAAATGCACCACAGCAGGGGAGGGCTGGCAACTTGTGGCCCGGGGGGCAAATACAATCAAGCGGCCCATTTCTACTATCGGTAAGCCCACTCTCAAAGCCCACCTCCTTTTGTTAATTTTAAACGTGGCATTAATATCGTGAAGTAAAGCGATACCACATAGCTCATATTAAAGTGGGATAAACTACTGATTTTACAGAGCTTACAATTTAAGTAAAGCTACACTAATGATACTATAGACCTTACAGTGGAAATGGGTTATGATACTAGTGTAGCCTCATTTGGATTGTAGCTTTGTGGTATAATTGGTATAGCACCATTTCAATTGTAAGCTCTGTGGTATCACTAGTGTTGCTCCATTTATAGCAACAAGATGGAGATTGAGTGAGACAATGGCCCACTAGCCCAGACATATGATCGGCCCAGGGGGCAATTCAGAGAGTTATTCTGATGCATTCTATGGGAGAGCTGAGATACTGACAAACAGCTCTGCATAGAATGTAATACCATCTGCTGAGTCACTTCCTGTCACTTTGAACTTTCAGGAAGTAATGATGCTGTACTTCACTTCCTGACAGTATGAACACTTATAATGTTTGAATGAATTCATTCAGCAGGAATAGCCCTAGAAGACATAGCTTTTCATTTAAAAAGTTTACTGCTCCTTTCAAATGGTGATTCCAGACTCTGGTACCTAGTATTTTGCTGATGTTGGAGTTGTGCATGTCAGGGAACGCCTGCAAGATTTTCCTTCTCTCATCTTTAGCCCAGACCATGAAAGCGTTCATGGGGCGTTTAATGTGTGGCTCGCTGTTTCCGCGTCCCCGGGATTCCCGGTATATTCTGGACTCTGAAACTCCTGCGCTTCCTATGGCAATGACCAAGAGAAAATAGAAAATCGTAAGAGGTTCATAGAAACATAAATGCAAAAATAGCAAAAAAACTCATTAAGATTGCATTAAAAACTATTATCTTCTGACATTGGATAAAACAAATGAGAAAATCGGTTAACCCTTTGAGTATCAAAGGTTTTGAACACATTGCGGAGCAATGCACTTCACACTCAGACCGGTTCCCAATGCATGACAGAATTTGTTAACCCTTTGATAATCAAAGTTAATACGGGTTTTCTCTTCATCCCATTTTGCATGTTACACGTTACCAATTCTTTTTGCTACTTGGGGGGGGGGTAATGGGGAGTTTAAGAGACTGACAACACCACCATAAATTGGAAAAGCCACAAAAACACTGCACAAATCTTAAGTAAGAAAATGATATTTTGCTCTATAATAACTTTTGAGTGAGGGTATAGAATTCCTGATTTTTAAATGTATATATAATAAAAACATGTTCATTGTAAATTTATATGCAAAGATTGAGAGAGAGAGATGGACAGTTAGCGAGAGGCAGATAGAGAGATGGTATACAGATAGAGGCAGATAGAGAGATGGTATACAGATAGAGAGATGATATATAGATAGAGGCAGAGAAGTTGACAGATATATAAAATATATGAATATTCTAATTACAACATTTAATGTACTGGCACATTTATCAGTGTAACAAAATAACAATGTAAAATGCGTCAGACAGCTCCTGATTTCACCATTACAGATACCGCCAATGGGTTAAACCAAGTCCATAGATGTAAGAGGTGCTGCGATTCTTAATCTGTGGTGTAATTATAAATAAGCCAAATCTTGCATGTTTTATGTTTGCTGACCCTCTCTAGACAAGGAAGAGGACCGGTCCCACTCACCGTCTGAATCTCCACTCAAGTTGAAGTCCATCACGGAGTGGCTGAACTTGCCATCATCGCTTGGTTTACCTACAAGCTGCTGACTTAGACTTTCCAGTGATGCTTTGTCCTGTTGATGGAAAAAAAACCCACATAAATTAAGGAATATTTCACATTTGTATCATTTTAATTCAGTGGTATTTCTTAGGTTAAATCATATCTTTTTTTTGTGAAAGGAGATATTTTAGTAGTTTGTGAATCAGCGGGGAGCATTACACCCTTGGATTAAGTGACAATTTGTTTAACAGAAGCACTAACCTAGGCAAGAATCATCTATTTACTGCATGATCCCCAAACTGGGGGGTGCAAGGCTTTGTTTAAGCACCAAAGTTGTTCATCGATACACAACATAACAGTATTTATATTGTCGAAATCATTGTCATTTTCTCCAGTGCACTTTTATACAAAAGGCAAATTATATAAATTTATAATAATTATACAAATGTCTGCAGCAAAGAAAAGATCAGATGAATTTGCTTTGTCAAAACAGATTACAAAATAAATAAAATGTAAATAACGGAACAAGTGCAAAGGGTTAAATTTACCTTTAGAAAGGGGGGGGGAGGGACATCATGGTTTGATTAAAACCAAAAGAGAGGTGTTATGTGAATACGTTTCGGAACCTCTGATTTACAGTTTGTTATTGAAGTCTATAACTGGACAGGGTCATTTTATAATCTTGGGATGGTTTCCATGGCCCATTGGTATCATGGGGGGAGCTCTCTCTTTAGGACTCTATCCAGCCAAATTGCTCCTTCGCAGGTAAGTCCTTCCATTAAAGTACATTAAACTACTTAACCCTTTCAGTGCCCATAAGGTATCCAATGCATTGTGTTACCTCTATGGCACTTTAAGAGGCATAGTTTATCATTAAAATATTCCTCAAAACATCATGTTGCATTATACAACGCTGTGTCCAGAGTTTACGACTGGCTCAAAAAAAATAAATGCCCAGTCAGTGTGATAATGAGATGGATCGGACCACACGTTGGTGCTTCCTATGGCACTCTCTCCATATATCCAAAGGTTTAAAATACCCATGTACCCATCTGAATGACAGATAAGAGGCCAGCACATTTTAGACTCAACAGGTTAAGTCAATGGGAATTAAGCTGGAACCTATGAGAGAGTTTGCCACCAAAATGTTCCACTTTTCCTTTGCACAATTTGCAGAATTATTACTATTCATGAAATACAAGGTTTCAAATACCCAGAATGCATTGTGTCTGTTTTGTATTGTCCTTCAATAAAACAATAATCTGGTGCCAGGCAGGGAAAGAGCCATCATCACAGAGACCTTTAGATCTGTCATATCGGACGTGTCCTGGTAGCATGCCAGCGCTAATTAAGTGGATTTTAGGGCTGTATAAATGGCTCCTCACACTGAGACACAACCAAAGAAGAAGAATGGGCAAAAGAATAGGATTTAAATGTTGATGCCACAATAATGCACATAGGGCACAAAACCTAAATGCAGGAAAAAGGATTAAAAAAAAACCAAGAGGAAATGCTATTTAAAAAAAAAAAAAAACATTAAGGAAAGGGTGATGGATACATGGAACAGTCTCCCAGCGGAAGTGGTCGAGTCAAAAAAATGAAATTAATTTAAGAATAAAATGTGTCTGAACTATCTAGGTAGGGAAATGGACAGGTTAGGTGGGCAACTGGATCTGATCTTATTCTATATTTCTGTGTTTCTGAATGTAGACCTAAAGGGATAGTAATACTTAAATATTACTAATTCCCATATTGTAGGCATGTTAAAAAGAATTTAATTGTCCCCAGTGTCATCTCTCAAACCTTTATTCTTTAGAGATAACCGCCCGCAAAGTTCCCCCCTCCCTCCCCCATCCCTGAAGTTAGCGTTGTAGCTGACTGCAGGGGTATCCGGTCTTATTTGCATCAGGCAGCTCTGCAGCAGAGCCGAGATTGCGTTAGTAAAAAAAAGAATTATTTCACTGAAACGGTCTTCCGCACGTGCTTGGCTTGTGATTGGTTTGCAAGCACACGTAGAAGATCGTTTCAGTGAAATAATTATTTTTACTAACGCGATCTCGGCTCAGCTGCAGAGCCACCTGATGCACATAAGACTGGATAGCCCTGCAGTCAGCTACAACGCTGACTTCAGGGATTGGAGAGGGAGGGGGAGCTTTGCGTGCGGTAATCTCTCAAACCATAAAGGTTTGAGAGATGACAATTACTTTCTTTTTAACATGGCTACAATATGGGGATTAGTAATATTAAGTATTACTATCCCTTTTTATTGGTACTCTGCTGACAACAGCAGCACAGCAAAGGGACTTGGGAGTGGTTATATCTGACAATTAAAAAATAGGCAAACAATGCAGCATAGCCATTGGGAAAGCCAGCAAAATTCTAGGTTGTATAGGAAGAGTCATTTGCAGCATCAAGAAAGGGGTTCTAATGCCACTTTAAGGATCACCTAGAACACAGTGTTCTGCAGACTATTTCCACATGGACAAGACAGACTATTCAATGCACCGAAAATTATGCATGGTATTCAAAACATGTATGGCTTGGAGGATAGGAAGGAAAGAGTTAATATGACAAAAATCTTCATAAATATTAAGGGATTTAATAAAGTTCCACTGCTCAGCATAAAATGAATACTAGAAGAGAGCATTACCTAAAAATGGAGAGGGGGAAAAATTAGGAAATATAACAAAAAGCTAGTTTACAGAAAGGGTAATAGATACAAGGAATGGCCTCCCAGAAGAAGTGGCAGGGGCTAAAACAGAAAATGACTGTAAGAACTTTTAGGATATATATTTAGATAGACAGATTACAAGAATAATATAAGTGAGATTATTAACTATATATGACGGGGCCTTTATGGTTTTTTTTTTTTTTATAGTTATCTGACACATTATCAGAAATCCATGTGTGTGAGGGACTAATCAGGTAAAAAAAAAAGTTTAAATCTCAGGCAAGCCACGCCCACGGTCTGGGGGGCATATCTGAACCACGGGCCAAGCTTTGGATATCAGTACAATTTGGTTCTTATCTGCAGTATAATTCTATGTTTCTATGGCGGCAGTAATCAATTGTTGATCTTCGAGCCTTTGGCATGCTGGGAATGTTGGGAGCCGTAGTCCGAAACAACTGGGGCTCCAGCCATTGACGCTCCTGTCGTAGGGATAATTTTCCTGTCACTGTACAGTCTTTATTGCCTTGTAACGGTGGGGGCGTCCAGGTACAGAAGCTTGGCTAAATCACTGTTACACCAGAAAGAACAGGCTAATATTTTTTTTTAAATAAATGACCCACATCATGCTGGTAAAAACAGTCCGCCCTTAGCCTGTAAAATGAGTTTATTGCCTCCTAATTGGCGTGCACATCAGCTTCATATTCACACATGACGATCCCCCATTAATCATAGTTATCCTAATCTGTTAGCCAGTTAGGAGTAGTTAGAACACCCACTGCTAGAGACAGAAAATAATAAATCTTACACTGACACCGACAGACGTTACCCATAGTTGGCTCAATGGAACGAGTGCAGATTTCAAGATCCATCTGAAGCACAAAGGGGAACGAGTGGGCAACTTTTCACCCACTAGTGTGGAACAAACACAATGTTCTGTTATCCTGATCTTCCAGGAGAAGATAAACAGGTGATGGATATCCTGCATGGGACCGCACACTCCTCTCTAGGGCAGATAATATTCAAGTGCTCCTCTCCTGAACGCACGTTTATGCAGGTCACGTAAGTGCGTTAAAAGGACAGTAACCTTATCGGGATTTCCCAGCTGGGGGCACTGAAAAGTGCATCTCACCTTAGTCCATCTCTCCCCGGGAGTTGCAGAGAGTCAGCTGTCAGTGATGCAGACTGTAGTCCAAAAACATAATGAGCTGCATACGCCTCTGGTACACAAAGGGTTAAGTAACCCAAAATTGACCTACGCTATTAAATACAGTTTTAGGAAAACCAAACAGAGAGCCAGATTCAGCTAAGGGGGTGCAGTTTTGGGACAAACCAACAGAGGTAAAATAATTCTATGAGAGTTTATTGGTTCCTTGAGGTGCAGATGGGTTTATCCAAGAATTAATTCTCTTTTGTCTCTGTGTATATGGCCTGCCATTTTATACAGGGAACAAATAATATTCCCAGTGAATTTAAAGCAGCCTTCAAGCCATGAATTCGTCATTGCATTGCAAAGTAATATGCTGGAGACTTTGCTAGCATTCAATGGTTTAAAATCTACATTTAAAGAGGTAGAAATACTTCGTTTTATCTTAATTTTATTTTGTAGGCATTAAAAAACATGAAGAACGATATAAGTCTTATCTCTCAAACCTTTATGGTTTGAGAGATATTCACAAGCAAAGTTTCCCCTCCCACCCCTTTTACCTAGTGTAAGCCATCTCTTCTCAGATGTGGAATCCAGTCCATAGACCAGACAGATAACAGCAGGGGACAATCTTCTTCCTATGAGAACAATTAAAGCCCTGCCCCCCTTGACAAGCTTTTCAGGTTTTTCCCTTATCTTAATTGAAGATTGTCCCTCTCTGCAGTCTACCTGGGCACCTCCCTTCTGATCTGGCTGAGCAGTGTTACATCAGTAAAAGGGGCGGGAGGTGGATACTTTGTCATTCAATTACTCTTGTACTACAACTCTGACAGAATTGATATAACACTCTCCAAAGTCCAAATACTATGATGATTAATTAGAGCTGCTTTTATTATGAAACATTACTATCACTTTAAATCAATAGGAATTTGGGAAGTTTTCATCCACCCCCCCCCCCCACACGCAGTCTAGTTAGTTTGTTCCAGAACTGTACCTCTACCTTCCTGAATACAATGTATAATGTCAACAAAAGCATAAAAGAAAATATCTTTATGATACACGTCTCCCCCTGAATTCCTTTCTACCGTCTCGAACTCCATTCGCATTGTGGTCTCTTATTGTGCGAACACGAGGCCAAGAAAAGGCTCATATAAATGTTCAACAAACGGAAAAGAAAAGGCAGAGACATTAAAACCGTTTCTCTGTGCATTGATGATTTTTTTTTTTTTCCTTGAGAAAGGAACTGTCAAATTAAATATGAACTGTAACAAAGATGACAAATATATCCGTCGTCTCCGGACTTGAAAAGAACGAGAAAATTAAGACAGCAGAAAAACTGAAATAAAACACATTTGGGCTGTTGGCTGCGTTAGCGCTTCAGCCTTCCTGGTGGCGCTTTTTATTGGGTTCTATTCTACCAATAAAAGCCCCGCAGAAGATGGACCACCGGAGCAGATGAAAGAAGAGCTTGATGTTCTAATGATTAGTTATCTTTTTCCTTATTACATTTTACAGGATAAAGAAGAAGTGTATTAAACACTCGATACGTTTGTATCTGCACAATCTTCGCTGGATAAGGAACAATCTTCCTCCTCCAACATCGAGAGACGGAATTAAAAAGCGCACGCTCCAGGGCGGTCTATTTGGGGGGAAATAGTAACAAACTTTGTGATACGCGACCTCCGACACTTGGAACAACATTTACAATAAGAATGTATCTCTGTGCTAGACATACGCTACAGTTCTTCTGTGTAAGGCTCATGCACAAAGCATAACTGGAGAAATTCTGTGGTAAATCAACTGCACCATTGACAACATAAAAATTCCCTATTTCCACACAGGTTTAAAGAGATAGTAATACTTAATATGTATTAAAAAAAATAAATAAATAATTATATTATATATATATATATAGTAGTGTTTATCTCCCTGAGTAAAACAAGGGTACTCCCACTGCTGAAAGTTATTACCGTTTAAACTTGAACTCTTTTTTTTTTTTGGTACAAAAGTGGCGCTGCTGCTACACCATCCTATGAACAGCTCTGCTCAGTTGACCATAAATCTCCACAGGATGGTGTAGCAACAGCGCCACTGTTCAACTTCAGGCCACTGTGATACTGCACCTAAAAAAACTCAAGTTTGAGCTGTAATACATTTTAAATAAAATCAAAAAATAAAACATTTCTTAGCAGTGGTGTTATCATTGCTTTATTCAGGAGAGTAAACCCTATAATATAGTTTTTACATATTAAGTATTACTATCTGTTTAACCCCTTGATTCTAGAGAGAATGAAGAAATGAACTGAATACGTCCCTTGTATTCGGAGAGTTAAAAACACCATGTAAATCAGTGGGAACGATCACTTGTCTCCTGCTGGTCTAAGCACATCAGTCTCTGCAGTTTATTCTGGAAGTTTCCCTAACGCCTTGAAGACATTTTAATGGGAAGGGAAGGCCCCAAAATCTAAACCAACTCAGGGATTATCCTTGTGTTCTGTCCAGTGGCAGCTCAGGGGTTAATACCTGCCCAGTCACACACCACATCCAGCAGTGTCTAATCAAGTGTATGGGGACGGAGCCCCCGCTGCCTGCAGGATTCTGGTTCAGCGCAATTGCACTGGTTCTGTGGGGCGGTGAGACGTCAGTCCCGGCTCCCATACAGCCGCAGATCAGAGTCCTTCTCCCTACTCTTCATTAACCCTTTCAGTGCCAGAGGGGTACAGAATGCATTCAAAGCAATGCATTCCATACCCCTCTGGCACTCAAAGTGTTAACACTGGACTGTCCATACGACTGGATACTTGGTAACCTCTGAACTGCTGGAGCACAGTTACACAGGGACACATGGTCAATCTCTTACATAGTTTAGATTTTGGTTTTACTTTTCTTTTAGGCCAGTGGGCTGTAGACTTCTGTCGCATTAAAGGGGTTAACCCTTTGAGTGCCAGAGTTGCGTAGCCTTCCAGCTCTCAAAGGGTTAAGTCTACAGGAGTTTTTATTTGCGTCAGACAGTGCAGCCGGTTGGCTCAGAATCACTCCAATTATCTTCTGAAAACACAGCCTTTGAGGGCCAAAGAGGTATCTAACGCAACACGAGAGTTCACTGACATCCAAAGGGTTAAACCTGGAGATAACAGACCTTTGATACAGCATTTCCTGTAAGAGTGCATCCCTGCGACAGGCACATGGTACAGTCCTTCTGAGTGAGGCTGATGTACCAAGAAGAATTGGAGCAAACCAACTACACCATATGGGACAAATGAAAAAAAATCTCCAAACTCCCTTTAATTCAAAAAAGTTTTTTTTTCAACCCCTTAAATAGTAGAGAGATCTCCAACGTAATGCGTTTGAGACCTCTCTGGTTTTCAAGGGGTTAAAAATCAATGGTGATCTAGGGAACTTATTTGTCTCCTATGGATTGTCTTTCTCTGCTTTGCCTTTATAGGTATGGGGGCCAATACCATGAATTTCAGACACATTAACCCTTTGAGTGCCAGAGGGGTACTCAACGCATTGCTCTGCAATGCGTTGCCTACCCTTTTGGCACTCAAAGGGTTAACAGCTCATCTACACACTGACTGAAATCCAACAGGCTGCCACGCCGAGCGTTGGAGACGTCCCTTTAAGGACTCCGATGCAGGAAGGGTTAATCTACGTTGGAGTGCTATCAGGCGGATCGGATCTAAAGTGCGCCTTTCGGCTCCATTGTTTAAAGCTTCGTCTCTATATATTTACTTCCAGGGCAACACGATTCACAGTGTTAACAAATAGCCCCATTCACTAATGCTTTTTTTTCTTTTCTTTACAATTACGCTGGCTCTTAGAGTGTCAGTAATAACGCTTTTATTAGCAGGAGAGCTGCAACCAATAGCCGGGCCCTCCCGCGGACTCCATTAATGCACCAGAGATAATGGCACATTTTCTTCCTACTTCTAGTTCAGTGGTTCCCAACCAGGGTGCGGAGAACTTAGGCGTGCCACAGGAATCTACTTGGGGTGCCCCCTTGTTTTCTAGAAAGCCTTTGACGAAAAAAAATAAAAAGTGAATTTTCAGTGCCAATATATATTTATGGCAATTGTTATGCACAAAATGTTTGTTTGTATTATTGTGATTGCGAGGCTTAACGCTGTATTATTTGGTTGTACCCTTCATTACGCCCTTGGCAAATGACATATAAAATGGGTTTCTGGAAAATTCATGATTGCATGTTAGTGGTGCGCTGAGGGAAAAAATCATGAACCACTACTTTAATCATTAGTAGGAGGAAGATAGAAGGAATATGTGACAATGTGAGTTTGCACAAAGGGTGGGAGAGGCATGGAACAGCTTCCCAGTGGAGGAGGTAGAGGCGAGTACTAACCCTTTGTGTGCCAAGGGTTAAATTAGCAGATTTTTAAATGGAAATATAACACGTTGTGTACAGCACTGATGTGGCACAGTTGTGCGGCAACCAGCTTCACCCTTCTAGACAAATGAACGTTCCGTTTGGTTTAAATTGTCTCATTAACCCTTTGAGTGCCAGTGGGGCATGGAACACATTACAAAACTATGCGTTCCGTACCCCTCTGGCACTCAAAGGGTTAACCCCGAAATGCTGGTGAGGTTATGCCACCTGCACCATAGTGAGGAAATGAATGTTGCCAAAGTCCCCATTGATTTAAATGGGGCTTTATTAACCCCTTGAATGATAGAGATTGCGCTGAGAGCTATCTAGTATTCAAGGTGTTAAAAGACCCATTTAAATTAATAACAGTGTTCGTTTACCCCCCTGCGATGCAGTTGGTTTGCCCCAGAATTGTTCAAATATTAAATTTGTTGTTCACCTGTAAAATAAAATAAAGTAACGCGCTCCCTCCTCCTGCGCTCGGCATTCTGATGATTTGGAGTATGAGGTTCACCCATTTTTCTGCCCTGTCCTTTGCGCAGTTGCTGGATATTTACAGCTGTGCGCATTTTATGGCGACGTGCCGTATTTTCACAGATGGCCAGTAAAATACTTTTCGGTTTAGCCTGCCTTCCCTCATTTGTCACTTTGCCACAACTCCCAGCTAATGAGTGCCCACACATGGCACAGAGCGATTATGTGAGAGCAGAGAGAGAGGGGTTTGAAAATGATTTAATTTTATTTTTCTAATGACAGAAAATGTAGGCAGTGGGTGAGGTTTAATAACGCTGAACGGAGGAACACACTTCTTATTTCAAATCAGTTTTTTTTTTTTAATTTGCTTGGTATACTTTTACTTACGTCATTTAAAAATTGCTTGTTTCTTTAACATAAATTAATCAAAATGTAATATAAATACTTAACATTCAATATTAGAGTTTCCTTAGTTGGAATGAGCTAAATAAGCTAATATATATATAATATTGTGCATGCATGACACTTGACCACAACGTTTGCCAGGTTTGTGCGCAACTGTAAAATACTAGTTAGGATTATAGAAAACGGGCGCTCAAAAATAACAATTGTAGCGTTGTGGCAAGTTCAACATTTGGAACCTGTAGATTACTTTATAACGATAATATCTTGATAACGGTATCTTTATAAAGGGTTGGAAACATCGCAACATCATTTCATTTCTTATTTGTTGTAAGACTCTCGACTGCCCGTTGTCTGAAATTTAGACAAACATACCCCAGACTCCCCAGAACCAAGTTATTTAAGAAGTGAGTGAAGTGCGTTGCTCAGCATTTTGATGGCTCACTATTTTTTCACTCATTGATATGGAAACGCAAAATTTGATTGAGGTTATGAACCAGTTGTCCCATCTAATCTGACTTGCTCCATTATGGTCTTTGTTCATATGTCCTTTACAATAGATTTTTTTTTAACTTATCCGAAGAGTTTTTAACCCTTTGAGTGCCAGAGGAGATCAGACTGTGTGGTGTGTATGTAAGTGTATCACCCTGGTGTCCCTGTGTTTAGGAGATCAGACTGGGTGGTGTGTATGTAAGTGTATCACCCTGGTGTCCCTGTGTTTAGGAGATCAGACTGTGTGGTGTGTATAGAAGTGTATCACCCTGGTGTCCCTGTGTTTAGGTGATCAGACTGTGTGGTGTGTATAGAAGTGTATCACCCTGGTGTCCCTGTGTTTAGGAGATCAGACTGTGTGGTGTGTATGTAAGTGCATCACCCTGGTGTCCCTGTGTTTAGGAGATCAGACTGTGTGGTGTGTATGTAAGTGTATCACCCTGGTGTCCCTGTGTTTAGGAGATCAGACTGTGTGCTGTGTATAGAAGTGTATCACCCTGGTGTCCCTGTGTTTAGGAGATCAGATTGTGTGATGTGTGTATAGAAGTGTATCACCCTGGTGTCCTTGTGTTTAGGAGATCAGACTGTGTGGTGTGTATATAAGTGTATCACCCTGGTGTCCCTGTGTTTAGGAGATCAGACTGTGTGGTGTGTGTATAGAAGTGTATCACCCTGGTGTCCCTGTGTTTAGGAGATCAGACTGTGTGGTGTGTATATAAGTGTATCACCCTGGTGTCCCTGTGTTTAGGAGATCAGACTGTGGTGTGTATAGAAGTGTATCACCCTGGTGTCCTTGTGTTTAGGAGATCAGACTGTGTGGTGTATATATAAGTGTATCACATTGTTCCACAGTAATAAAACTTGCATTAATGTGTGAGTAAATGTCAGTATATGTGTATATAAATTACTTTGTGTAAATAAAATACTATAATCTTGCTCTACATCATTTATTAGGTTACAGAAAGAGGTATCAATAGGTCACTAAATAACAAAGTCTCAGTAATGCCCCACACATCAGCCACAGTCCAAGCAATACCACGTAACACATGAGTCTCTCTCTTTGGCCATGTGGAATGTAGGGAGGTATGCTCCGAAGTTGGTCCATTCTGTCTTTGTGTATACGGCTGCAGCCTGTGCAGAGTCACTGAAGCTGGCAGAAAGTCATGTGTCAGAACAGAACAGCTGATCGGTATTAAGGAAGATTAACTCTCAGTGCTATGGTGGAAGGGCCCAGGATTATTTTAATGTACTTCCATTTCTGTGCAAGCCGTCAGCACAATTACTGCCCTCCTACGTGAATGACTGATCTGTAACCACGGTTAAACAGCAGGCAGCTTAGAGGCCCCGAGGTTCATGAAGATGAATTTCCATAGCATCAAAATGCTTTTAATGGGCTCCCTGATCCAGACACAAGACCTGCTTCGCGAGTATCTAGGAGTCGGGATGAAGGCTTTTCTGTCCAAAAGGATTTGGTTGGTTGTCACTTGACAATTCCCAGCTAGCACGGGGGAGGTGGGTGGTGCGGACGTTGGGGGAATAGGTAGTTGTCTCTTCTTTGGAAGATTAAATAAATAGAGAGAGTACAGGCGCTTTCTGAATGCAAGCAACTGCTGTATCCACAGCTGAATTCAATGCGCTTAACAAATAACGGCAATTTAACTGCGCTTGTGAGGAATCGCTCAAGTCACTTTGCATTAGCATTTGTCTGACGGGCTCAAAGCAATCGTGTTCTACATGTGAAATGCGTTAGGTATGTCCCATTCCCCTGTGTGAGAATCATACCTGCACTGTGAGGGCAGGAAACTTCTAACAATCTGTCGCTTGTAAATAAACATGTTTAGAAGACGAGTGAGAAATCTTCCTGTTCTCAGTGTTTAATATTTGGCGGACCGGCATCATTTCTTCTCTGACTGGTGAACATCACGGATATATGTACAGGTCTGTGTACTGGGTTTAAAAGGACAGTAATGTCCCATAAAAACATTTCTTGTTTTGTAGCGTTTAAAAAAAAATAAAATACATGGCACAAATCCCATCTCTCAGACCTTTATGGTTTGAGAGATATTTGCATGTAAATCTTCCCTTGTAAAGCTGACAGAAGGAGATCCGCGTCGGGCGACACAAGGAGGCTCTTCAGCAGAGCAGAAATAGCGATATTGGAAAATAATTAGTTCTTTGGAACAGTCTACAAAGTGGGCTTGCAATCCAGGCATCCTTTGTAGACCTTTCCAATGAAGTAATTATTTTCCAGAGTTGCGATTTCCGCTCTGCTGAAGAGCCGCTGGCTGGTCCCAGAAGCGAGATCTCCTGCTGGCAGTGAAGCGCTGACGTCAGGGAAAGGGAAGGGGGGGGGAACTTTACAGGAGAATATCTCTCAAACCATAAAGGTCTGAGAGAGAGGATTTTTGCCAAATAATTTTTTTTTTTTTTTAAATGCTACAAAACAAGAACTTTTTTTACGTGACATTAGTGTCCCTTTAAACTGCAGGGATTCTGTAAAATGGCTCATATTATTTATAAAAGCAAACTGGAGTTATTCTGGAGCAAACCAACTGCCCCATAGGGGACAAATTCCTATTAAAGAGATAGTAATACTTAAAATGTGAAAAAAAATATGTTGTAGGGTTTATCCCCCCTGAGTAAAACAAGAGTACTCCCACTGCTGAAAGGTGTTTCATTCAAAAGTTATTAATTTTCAAAGTTGAATTTTTTAGGTGCAATATCACAGTGGCCTGAAATTGTACAGTGGCGCTGTTGCTACACGATCCTATGGAGATTTATGGTCCTGGGACCAGAGCTGTCCATAGGATCGTGTAGCAACAGCGAAACTGTACAATTTCAGGCCACTGTGATATTGCACCTAAAAATTCATCTTTGAAAATTAATAACTTTTGAATAAAACACCTCTCAGCAGTGGGAGTACCCTTGTTTTACTCAGGGGGATAAACCCTACAACATATTTTTTTTTACATTTTAAGTATTACTATCCCTTTAAACCTCTACATGCCAGAGGGGTACGTTGCGTGCCCCTCTGGTACTCAAAGTGTTAACGTAAATTGGACTTTTAACCCCTTAAATGCTAGAGAGGTCTCCGAGACCTCTCTAGCATTCAAGGGGTTAAAAAAAACTCCATTCAAGTGTAATGAAAGTTAGACATTTTTATTCATATCCCTCTGTTGCAGTCGGTTTGTTCCAGAATAACTTCCGTTTGCTTTATAAGTAGGAGCCTTTGGGGGTTATGTACTAAGGTGTGATAAATTGGTGATAAAGTGGACATATCTTCTCCGGTGAGATAGCTCAGTGGTAAATTCCCAGATTACGGAGCAGGTTCAAATCCCGGCAGGGTCAACTCAGCCCTTCACCCCTCCGAGGGCGATAAAATAAGTACCGTTGATCGGGTAATAATAACATCTATTATTCATCTGCCGATTCGGTTAATTCCGAGAGCGTGCGCTGAAAACGCTTTGAGTCTCACTGGGAGAAAGGCGCTATATATAAATTCTAGTCATAAAAAAAAAAATAAAACTTCTCTTATTCCTATGTTATTCTATGGAGCCAATTCACTACGATATCTCTAACGTTGAATATCTTAGTGCATTGGCTCTATAGAATATCATAGAAATTGGAGAAGTTGTATCATTGGATAAGTTTTCTCCACGTTATCACCTCTTTATCACACTTTTAAAATGTTGCACTGAAAACTGCACATGCACCTGGTCACATCTCGCCCTGCATAAAAAGTGCAAGATTCTCATGTCGCCTCCTAAAACGTCTCTGGGAGGTGTAACTTTGCCGAGCTCCGTCTCTCTCTCTCTCTCACCGTCTCGAAGGTTGCAGATACAGAATAGAAGAATACCACCACAGTCGGCTCTCTCTGCATACATCTGCGCACATCACCTTGGAGCACATTTTAGGAGGCGACATGAGAATCTTGCATAGTTCATGCAGGACAGGGCTGTGGTGAAGGCGCCGTTTCCTAACACAACATTTCAAAAGGATACCTTAGTGCATGGGGTCCATAGAGTAACATAGGAATTGGACATATCATTGGAGACGTTATCTCCGCTTTATCATCTCTTCATTACTCCTTAATTCATAACCCCCCCTTTGAGTCAATACAGAAGAAATTAAAATCTCATTTGATTTTCAAAAAGGACTATTAATTCCATGAATATTGGAGAGGTCTGTGATGCATCACTTCAAAATGCATTGGACCTCTTTCTACCATTTCAGGGGTTAAAATGCAATTTAAATCAACAGCAATTCTGGGGCTTAATTTCTGCCCTTTGGTGAAGTTGACCTCTATCTTCCTCAATATGGCTCTTGTCTTGGGCGTCCGCAGGAATATTTTCAGGGGAAGGTGGAGGCCGCGCAAAACCATAATATGCCCCCCAGGTCAGTCCAGGGGCAGGGCAAGTGTAGGGTAGGCAGGGGGCCCCACTCCCCCCCTGCAGACACCCATGGCCCATATATAACTGAATTAATCTTCCAGAAAAATGGGTTCGCTTATTAATTTACGTACAGATTGGAAGACGACCCAGTGAGAGATCGTTGCTAAGGTTAATAGGTCACAGGGATGACCTGTACCTGAGCAGAATCCACTGTTTGTGTCACTTGACAATTCTCCAGATAACATGAGGCAGGAGGGCGGTTTTGGGGACATTGGGGGGGCGGGGGAACACATTAGCCATCTCCGCTTTGGAAAATTAAAAAAGAAAATAGACAGTACAGATGCTTTCTGAATGCAAGCAACTGCTGTATCCACAGCTGAATTCAATGCGCTTAACAAATAAGGGCAATTTAGCAACGCTTGCGAGGAATAGCTGGAGTCACTTTGCATTAGCATTTGTCTGAGTGTTAAAGTCGTCTCCGCATGGGGAGCGACAAGAGAGGAATTTGTGCTCCGAGCGGCCTTTCAAGAATGCTTAAATATTTGAATATAAATTCCTTTGCCCTTATGATCAAGTCTTTATCTAGCTGACATTGTCGGCCCCCCCTTACCACCTCCCTACCAATAAAAGGATATAAACAGCGAGTGCCTTCACCCTACTTAGTACAGTAACCCGTTTAGTGTCTTTAACCGAGCATGTAAGGATGCTAACAAAAGCAGCGGCGCACGCGTCCAACTAATACACAAACAGGTGGCCGTGTGTACAACTCCAAAAGTCTAGCAATTCTAGAACAAAAAAAACATGGATTTAAATGGGTCTTTTTACACTTTGAATGCTAGAGAGCTGTGCAATGCCTTGGAGACCTCTCTAGCATTCAAAGGGTTAATATACCCTGTTTAACTCAAAAGCGAATGTTTATGAATTTTGATTTGTTCAACACTACAATTAGTCTGCCGTGTAATTGTGCTACTATTGCATTCTGCATATACCCCTGTCCATAAGAAGTGTACATAACTAATGGTGGGAACCTGTGAACACTCACGCTGAATATTTTAAATTAGGCTTTTTAACCCTTGTATGAAATGCGAAGGGGTGAAAACCCCATTTACATGATAGTAAGCTGTATTTCTCCGTTATGGTTCACAGGGATTCATCAGGATGGAGAGGAAACCAGCTGCTCCATGCGGCAGTGCATCTCACCCCCAGGAGAAGAACAGGTAAGGGGCATCTACCACAGCAAGGACCTGTCCAGTGGGTGGAAGTGCCTGGCTGTGCCCAGTAATGCGGGCGGTGACGGCGGCTGTGCTGGTACAATGTTGAGGCTGGGAGCCGGCCCAGCAGTACTGCACCCACATGGACCAGACATCCTGCCAGTAACTGTCATGTCCGCCCCATGGTCCAGACATCCTGCCAGTAACTGTCATGTCCGCCCCATGGTCCAGACATCCTGCCAGTAACTGTCATGTCTGCCCCATGGTCCAGACATCCTGCCAGTAACTGTCATGTCCGCCTACATGGACCTGACATTCAGGATTGATTAAAGATGCTATACAATGAACAAAAGCACAGCTGCATAATTGAAAGGGGCCATAAGGATTTTCTGGCCATATTAAAGTAAGTGATGGTTCTTATTAGGAGGTGACAGTTCTCCTATAACGATACTATACGTTGGATACACAAGTACTGATCAGTAACAGTCTCTGACTCTTGACGTTGTGATTATTCAGATTTCCTCTGGTTGTCATTCAGATAACAGGAGATGTCAGGCTGTATAAGGCCGCTCTCCCGGCACCATGACAACCTCCTAATGGCTTAAATACCCCAAATCCGAGCAGAGTATCAGCTGAGCTTATGTTCCTGGAGAGGCTTGAATCTCCCCAAATCCTCCTCTGATCTCAGTAACACGCGCAGGCATTACCATGAGGCACGAATTCCCAGCCAACCTACATTTATCAAAGAATCCAGAGCAGCCCACAATCCTAATGCTTAGTGGCAACCATACCAAGGAATTAAGAGTCTTGGTGGCTTTCGTGCGGTTTTTAGCAGCGCAGTCATTAAAAGGAACATTAATGCTGTATTACAAACTCCTATTACATGAAAGATTGGGTTATAAAATCCATATTATATATAAAATACATATACATTTTTATTAAGAAAAAAGTTTATTTAAGCTTCTCGGAGAGTATTCATTTTACAGCTGTTAACCCTTTGAGTACCTGATATGTATCCTATGCATTGCAAAGCATCCAAAGGGGTTAAAGCACAAACTGTTTTTGGTTTTGTTTTTTCACACAATATGCAACAGCACCACCTGGTGTCTACACAGTGATTCCACTGAATTCTATGGTAGTGGTGAGCCACTGGCTACAGTTCTCCACAAAATGTGATCGTAAAAGCTACATCACTTTATGACTGTTTGAACTGTAATCATTTTTGGACAAATCGGCAGTGAAAGTACCCTTGATTAAGTCATCAGGAAAATCCCTACAAAGTGGGTTTTCTACCACACTAAAAGTTTACTTCCTCTTTAATAAAATTCAAGATTTATGACACGGTATGAGCAGAGTCCTTTTTCTTTGCATACCTTCTTGTTCAAGAATGTACACTACAGTGTTAAGCACTGCAGGAAGTGAGGAACACAAAGCAAAATTTCTTCTCCAACCTGCTAAAAAAACAGCACATGCAATTTCATATATCTAAAGTTCTACCAATGAATGCAAAGTCAATTTTTATGCCAAAGCTGTTGGGGACAACTACCATCTTCCCTAATCAGCCCTGCAGTGCTCTATGTCATACAAGGGCAATTTGTGTTTTAGTATTCAGGTTCCATTAACCCTCTGTGGACCAGAGCAAAATGAATAGCTTTGTAAGACATTGTCCAATAAGGTTTAAACTGCAAGAAAAATAGGTCACAGCCACTGACCTTCTCTGTCCTGCAGTTATTGAGCCCCAGGCTGTTGACCATAGCCACCTTGCCGTCCAGCACTTGTTGCTCTCTTCGGAGCTGTTCCTTCATCTGCCGCGCTTCCTGTATGGCTTTCGTTACAGCATCGTGATCATTTAAATAGCCTGTCGATGAGATAGATGATAGGATGTCTGCAAACAAAAAAGATATTCTTATTAATGAAAGAAACAAGGAATCGTTCTAGATAAATCTATTTGCACAACAGGGCACAAAGACGCATAACCAGTCATTTAAAGTGGCCGTTTAACCCTTTTCTTGTCAGAGAGGACTGCAAAGCATTGTGTTTATCAGAACCATTTAAAGGGATAGTAATGTTTCATAATAAAAGCAGCTCTAATTAATCGTCATAGTATTTGGACTTTGGAGAGTGTTATTTCAGTTCTGTCAGATTTGTAGTTCAAGAGTAATTCAATAATAAAGTATCCCCCTCCCGCCCCTTTTACTGATGTAACACTGCTCAGCCAGGTCAGAAGGGAGGTGCCCAGGTAGACTGCAGAGAGGGACAATCTTCAATTAAGATAAGGGAAAAAACTGAAAAACTTGTCAAGGGGGACAGGGCTTTCATTGTTCTTATAGGAAGAAGATTGTCCCCTGCTGTTATCTGTCTGGTCTATGGACTGGATTCCATATCTGAGAAGAGATGGCTTACACTAGGTAAAAGGGGCGGGAGGGGAAACTTTGCTTGTGAATAATCTCTCAAACCATAAAGGTCTGAGAGATAAGACTTATATTGTTCTTCATGTTTTTTAATGCCTACAAAATAAAATAAAGATAAAACAAAGTATTACTATCCCTTTAAGGTAGGAGTCCATCAAACAGAAGTCCGTTTTATTTTAATTTTTTGCTTTGTATCTGTAGTCGTCAGTATTTGCTGTGAACCAGTTTAGATTTGTATTTATTTTTCACGTCCACACAAACATCGGTCTGAATGAGATCAGCCACAGAGAGACAGACATGCCATTGGTTCTGAAGGGACATGAAAACCTCAAGGTAATATGTCCAGGGCTACAGAAATAGCAGTGCGGCTTTACAGTCAGGGAAAAAAAGTTATTAGTTAGGAGTTGAACGGTTACTAGTCCACCCAGTGTTATCGCAAACAGAATCATTTCTTACTTGTCTGATGGGTTTCATAAATTTACTAGTCACATCAGAGTTCTAATGCAAAAACAGTAAATGGATATGATGAAGCCCACACTCCTTAGCAAGTGGATCCAATAAAGGGGGCCTATAGCTTGGGAATAAATGTTCCTTAAAGGGATAGTAATACTTTCTTATTACTATCCCACATATTGTACATATTTGTAAAATAATTTAATAGCCCCCAGATTCATCTCTCAAACCTTTATGGTATGAGAGATATACCCAAAGGCAAAGCCCCCCTCCCTCCCCCTTCCCTGAAGTCAGCGTTGTACTGACTGCAAGGATATCCGGTCTGACTTTCATCAGGCGACTCTGCAGCAGAGCCGCGATCGTGTTAATGACAAAGAATTATTTCACTGAAATGGTCTTCTACATGTGCTTGCAGACCAACCACAAACCAAGCACATGTAGAAGACCGTTTCAATGAAATCATTCTTTGTTACTAACAGGATCTCCGCTCTGCTGCAGAGCCGTACGACAGACTTACCCTGCAGTCAGTACAACGCTGACTTCAGGGAAGGGGGAGGGACTGGGGAACTTTGCCTTCGGTTATCTCTCATACCATAAAGGTTTGAGAGATGAACCTGGGGACTATTACATTATTTTACAAATATCTACAATATGAGGGATAGTAATAATAAAGTGTTACTATCCCTTTAACCCTAAAGTTTCCTGTATACAGTGATGTCTATTGAAATCTGCCTCGATGCAACAAAAAAACAGCCTCCACCAGAACGGAATGGATTGTAAAGGACGTTTATCAGATTATAAACAGAAACAACTAGCAGTGTACTACTGTATAGAGGGACCTGAGAGCTGCATGAAGGACACTTACTTATATAAATCAGTCTGGCCATGTCTTTTCAATGGTAATGCCCCTGTTTAAAGGGATAGTAATACTTCGTTTTAACTTTATTTTATTTTGTAGGCATTAAAAAACCATGAAGAACGATATAAGTCTTATCTCTCAGACCTTTATGGTTTGAGAGATATTCATAGACCAGACAGATAACAGCAGGGGACAATCTTCTTCCTATGAGAACAATGAAATCCCTACCCCCCTTGACAAGTTTTTCAGGTTTTTCCCTTATCTTAATTGAAGATTGTCCCTCTCTGCAGTCTACCTGGGCACCTCCCTTCTGATCTGGCTGAGCAGTGTTACATCAGTAAAAGGGCCGGGAGGGGGATACTTTGGCATTGAATTACTCTTGTACTACAACTCTGACAGAATTGAAATAACACTCTCCAAAGTCCAAATACTATGATGATTAATTAGAGCTGTTTTTATTATGAAACATTACTATCCCTTTAAAGGAACAGTAAACTTTTTTGATTACAACGTACCCTTGTACCCTTGAGAGATTTATGTTTCTAGAGTGATTACAGTTGTTTTTACATTAACAATGCCCCTGGTGGTCAGATTCTAATTAGTTATTCTGTTGTATTCTGTTGTAGAGGTGAGTCACTGACAAACAGTTCTCCATAGAACGTGGTAGAAACTGCTAAATCACTTCCTGTCTGTTAGAACTATCAGGAAGTAAACGCAGTAAATTCACTTCCTGTCAGTTAGAGCTATCAGGAAGTAAACGCAGTAAATTCACTTCCTGTCAGTTAGAACTATCAGGAAGTAAACGCAGGAAATTCACTTCCTGTCAGTTAGAACCATCAGGAAGTAAAAGCAGGAAATTCACTTCCTGTCAGAGCTATCAGGAAGTAAACGCAGTAAATTCACTTCCTGTCAGTTAGAGCTATCAGGAAGTAAACGCAGTAAATTCACTTCCTGTCAGAACTATCAGGAAGTAAACACAGTAAATTCACTTCCTGTCAGTTAGAAGTATAAGGAAGTAAACGCAGTAAATTCACTTCCTGTCAGTAAGAAGTATAAGGAAGTAATCACAATAAATTCACTTCCTGTCAGTTAGAAGTATCAGGAAGTAAGCACACAGTAATTCACTTCCTGTCAATCTGAAAGGTTATAACGTGAATAAAACAACTGACAGCTATCGGAGTTCTCTTATTTTACTCAGCAGGAAAAACACTAACACATATAGGTTTTTATAATAAAAAAAAAAAAAAAAGTACTTTGTTGTTACATCTCCAGTGCACTGTGAAGGAATACAGTTGAGATCTCTCTGGCCTTGAGGGAGTTAATAACAGTATTTAAGTTTAAAAAGCAGATAAGTTGGCCTCAGACATGAAAAAGCCTTAAGAACGAATGGCCGGACACAAAGAGAGGCTGGAGTCCAGCGAGAGCGAGTTCTATGCAGGTCTATTGTGTGAGATTAGAGATGAAGAGCGGAACAGAATGGTCTTTATGTATTGCTGAAATGTAAAGTGCTATTTAACGTGGAGGATGTAAGAAGGGGATTAGGGAGGCAGGTAGCGCTGATCAATCCTTCACAAAGAAACGCGATTCTCATTACAGAAACCCGAGGACACAATAGAGTCAAAAACAACACGAACACAGGACAGCGCAGAAACACCCACAGCGTGACATTATTACGGCCCGCGGTAAAGGATGGACAGTATGGACACAGACAGTAAGAGAAAGGATCCAACAGCGAACATTAGAACAATAACACTGTTTTTATATATAAGATATTATATATATATATATATATATATATATCATAAAAACTATTTTGCTCTTAAAGGGACAATCAACCCTTGTTTTGATTTTACATATTCCGCAAGTGGTAAATATATAAAATCAAATTGCATAAAATTTTTATTATTATTTAATCTTCAATTTTTTTTTTTTTTTTTTTTTTTTTTTACACATATTCTTTACAGCAAATCTGTTCTGTCAGGGACTGTGAAAAGCAGGGTCAGTGATACAATGTTACATTATCCCTGCAGCACTGTGTGCGGTAGTAGAGGAAGATTTCTACGCTGCAGGGATAGTGTTACATTGTATCACTCTCTATAGGAGAACTCTCTGGAAACAGAAACTCTTACCTCCCATCAGACATTAAAATAAATAAATAGACAATTAAAAAACAGTAATAAAAACTACAGGCGATTTGACTTTACATATGAAGCATTTGCAGGATATGTAAAGTCAAAAATAACTGTGACTGTCACTTTAAAGGAACACTAACCTTCTCCCTAATAATGAGAAATCCATGTACAGTAAAACGGACCCTGAAAATCTGCGTGACCGATATGTATCAATTTTTCATGGGCTGGTTCCCAAAATTAACCTTTACAGCTGGATGCCATGTCCTTGGAGGCCAACATGATTATTTGTAGCCGGACTCCAAGTTCCTAAACTCCTCCCACCCGTTGAGTGCCAAAGAGGTATCCAATGCATTGCGTTGGATACCTTTCTGGCTCAATGGGTTAAAAGGCAAGAAAGACCAGTGGGAGGAGTTTGGGGTCATGAAATCTGGAAACAAAGAGTCACGTGTGCCTCTGCAGACACGATAAATCCTGCACTAAGCGAGGGCTTATAATTGGGGGACACTGGTGATCCTTTGGATGCTACGGTAATCTCTAACACATTTAAAAGCATTGTGCTGTAGACCTGCAGCACCCAAGGGGTTAAAGAATCATGAATATTGAAATAAAACATTGCAAAAAGTCACAGATACATAAGGAAAGGTTTTAAGCTACACGATATTACATGTGGCACGTTTCAGCAGACTGGGGGGAAGCCATTTTGCTTTGCACTCCTCTCTTCCTGTTGTCTCTTGCACAGTGCAGTGCAGCCTCCTGACCAGGAAGTAGAGAGTGTAAAGAAAAATGGCTTCCCCCTTCCTGCTGAAAAACAGTGCATTCAATTTCATATCCATCTTGATTTCCATCTGTGATTACATAGTTCTCTTTACAATGTGAATTATAGAATTAGTGCTACTATATCATTAAGTATAACACCTTGCAAAGACTAAGGGATTTCATCTGTACCTATGAATCATGAAAAACAAGATAACGAGCAGAAAAAACAGCCTAAAAGGTGAAATATTCTGTGTTATCCCGACATTAGAACTCGGTACAAATAAATCAGCCCAGATTAAGCAAAACTGGCTTCATATTATAAAGTTATTTAGATTAAATTAATAGACTTCAAAAAACATGCAGTTCTGCTTGTTCTCAAAATTAACCACAAATAACATTAAAATGAAAGTCCAGTTTTCTGTCATAATGTTTAGCTCTTGAGGTTCAAATTTAAAGGGACCATCACTCTCTTGTAATGTTTAAACATTTCAGGGACAAACTATGGTGACCGATTCCTTTTGTAACATTTAACTATTTGAGCCACTAACGGCCCATTTACAATAATATTTAAAACTCTGAGTTCTAAAGAGTCCATCTTTCCTTCATTAAGTTTAACTCTTTCAGTGCCTGACACAAAGGAAGTCCATCTTTCTACAGTGATGTTTAACTCTTTCTGTGGCAGATGGAAAGACAGTCCTCCCTTATAGTGCAGTATTTAACCCTATCTGAGCCAGGTACAGATTCTACCTTCCTACTGCAATGTTTAATCCTCTCAGTGCCGGATACGAACAGAATCCATCCGTCTGTCGTAAGATTTAAACCCTTTAAGTGCCAGACTCAAAGAAAGACCATATAATCCAGCCTTCTACCATATCATATTAACCATTTGAGTGCCAGATAACTACAGTGCATGCTTTTACTGTAATGTTTAACCCCTGAACTGCCATTTACAAAGTGGGTCCACTGTAAGGTTTACAGTTTGAGTGTCTGATGTAAGCAGAAGGAATGTAATGTTTAACTCTTTGAATGCCAGATACAACGAGAGACAATGTGTCTGTTGTAACATTTAAACCATTGAGTGCCGGATAATCAAACTAAGTCCATCATAACATTTAAACCTTTGAGTGCTAGAGAGGTACGCAACACATTGCGTACCCCTCTGGCACTCAAAGGGTTAACTTGAGAGCCAGGGAGCTATCCAATGCATTGAGCGTTCAGATACAAAACTAAGGAAGAACCTCTTTATGTAATGTTTAACCCTTTCCGTGCCAGGAGATGTGTAATGCATTGCAGAACAATGCATCACCCCCCACGTTCACACACAAATGGTTATACATTTGTTCTACGTTGTTATTCGTTAAGCATCATAAAGCTTAAACGGATCAAGGTGGTAATGAGGAGGGGACGCACACACGTCAGTAAGAGATATTGTGACATTAAGCGAAAGTACTGGGATTCGGTGGCGGAGTGTGACAGATGGGGGGGATTGGAGGACAGAAGTGAGTCTCTAATACATGAAATGACCGGCTTGCCTGAACATGTTCCACGGATTCCAGCAAACTTTACACCCTAATCCATTTTTAGAACAAAAAACATCTGGGTCCCTAATTCCTCTAATCTGCCAAAACACGCTATTAAATCCTTACGATTTGTTGAAAAACACGAAGATTAAAGAAAGAAAATATAAAATGGTTAACTGCCATGTTGGGGAAGTGTTGTTAATGCGATTCTTTTTGTCTCATTATAAACATTCTGTTTCTAGAGAGCCCTGTGTAATCGCGTCAGATTACACATCCGCATTGTATTAACGGACCTGTCTATCTGATCTCACGGCTGCCAAAAAACGAGTTCAGTCGTTGGACCGTAGTCATTATGCTAAAGACGTGCAATTTCAGGGGCAAATCTACTGGGTTATACAAATCCCCAAATTCCCATGGAGTTAAATGAGATTTTAACCACTTTAAAGCTGGAGAGATCTGTAAAGTATTGCTTTGAAACGCATTGGGATGTCTTTAGTGTTCAAGGGCTTGAAAACCCTATTTAAAGGGATAGTAATGTTTCATAATAAAAGCAGCTCTAATTAATCATCATAGTATTTGGTCCATGGAGAGTGTTATTTCAATACTGTCAGAGTTGTAGTACAAGAGTAATTGAATGATAAAGTATCCCCCTCCCGCCCCTTTTACCTAGTGTAACACTGCTCTGCCAGAGCAGAAGGAGGTGCCCAGGTAGACTGTAGGGCTTTCATTGTTCTCATAGGAAGAAGATTGCCCCCTGCTGTTATCTGTCTGGTCTATGGACTGCATTCCACATCTGAGAAGAGATGGCTTACACTAGGTAAAAGGGACGGGAGAGGAAACTTTGCT
The DNA here is from genome assembly GCA_037306005.1 of Rhinophrynus dorsalis. NCBI lineage: Eukaryota > Metazoa > Chordata > Amphibia > Anura > Rhinophrynidae > Rhinophrynus > Rhinophrynus dorsalis. Next base: position 9,639,863 of record CM074721.1, read on the forward strand.
TGTGAATATCTCTCCAACCATAAAGGTTTGAGAGATAAGACTTACATCGTTCATGTTTTTTTAATGCCTACAAAATAAAATAAAGATAAAATGAAGTATTACTATCTCTTTAAATGAGAATGAACACCTTCTAGTTATAACCCCTCAATTGACCTTACTATAGCCCAAAAATCTGAAGGGGCCTTATGAATTCTACTCTTGTGTTTTGTACAAGAGGACGTTTTCAACCTGGATGTAATTTCTCTGGAGGCCGACATGATGGTTGTTGGCAGATGTTTTTAGTCTGAAGCCTATTTAACCCCTGCATGGAAACGTGCTGGTCCATAAAGGGATAGTAATACTTAAAAGATAAAAAAAAAAGTATATAAAATGTAGTAGTTTATCCCCCTGTGTAAAACAAGGGTACTCCCCTCTGCGGAAAAATGTTTTATTCAAAAATTATTACAACTCAAACTTGAATTTTTAGGTGCGGTATCACAGCTTCCTGAAACTGTTTAGTGGTGCTGTTGCTACGCCATCCTATGGAGATTTATGGTTATGGTGTAGCAACAGCGCCACTGTACAATTTCAGGACACTGACATGCTTCAACTAAAAAAAAAAAATAAATAAATAAAGTTTGAGCTGTAATTACTTTTGAATAAAACACCTTTCGGCAGTGGGAGTTTGTGTCCTGTCTTCTAGATTGCAACGGCCATGTCCGCCTCCATGAACGTGAAATTCGAGGGAAACTGAAGATCTCTGGAACAGAAGGTAAAAGGGGGTAAAAAAAATCACAGGGGATGTTAGGGTTTTCTGGCAATAGTAAGGTAAGTGGGGGATTATATTATTAAGGAATTTTAGTTCTTTACCTCCTTAATGTCCAGTGGTTGTGGGATTGGACCACCCTTAAGGGTCAGATAGAGGTCATGTGGCTGATCATGTACTGGCGCGCCGAACGAAAGGCTGAAACTGACCACTCTGATTTGGATCAGACAGTTTCAGACCCCCATAGTGCTCTGACTTCTACAGGGGGAGCTCTGAACAATCCATACCAGGACGTTACTAGTCCTTAAGGTATGGACACTGGTGATGTGTCAGAACCGTCACATGGTTGTTAAGAGGTTAACCAATGGGAGTTTGGAGAATTGTTACTTACGCGTTCAGCAATCTGAGGGGGAAGCAATTTTCCACTGCAATTCCCACTTCCTGCCGTGTGTCACAGCACAGAGAGGCCCCCAAGACCAGGAACTGAGACGTGCAAGGTAAAATGGAGTCCCACAGGCTGCTAAGAAAAGGCCACGTGCATCATGGGAGAAATGTGTGCAGGTAAACAGGTGCAGCACAGGAGCAAACCAACTGTGTCGCAAAGGACAAATAAACATTTGTAAAATTCCCATTCCTTTAAACTTCTGAGTGCTAGAGGGGTACATACTCCTCTGCCATCCAAAGGGTTAAAGGGTCTTAATTTTAACTCATTGAATGCTAGAGAGGTCTCCAAAGCATTGAGACCACTCTCGCATTCAAGGGGTTAAAATCCCCATTTAAATCAACAGTGCTCTTCCCTCGTCCCCTAGGGGGCAGTAGATTTGCTGCAGAATTGGACTCTCTAGCTACATGAATACGACGCTCGTTGTACTGACTCTCTAACACCGGTTCAGGATGTCCGATTATTTCAGCTAAACTTCACTGGAAGGTTTTCACGGATTCAGGTTTTACAACATTCTCAGAATGGCGGCTTTAGGATATTCAGAGCAGAAATGAATTAAATCTATAAGAAGGGATATTAATCTTCTCTGCTTTGTATCGGCTCTGGGAGCTTCAAACTGAACTAATACAATCAGGTCGAAGAGTCTGCTTCTCCAGGGAACAGTTTGATGTACAAAGGACACATACACGTCTATATGGCTCTCACAGAGCCACAGCTAAGGGGGGGTTAATCAACCAGCATTAAGAAGAGATTAAAAAGGGAGTACTAGGAGAGGTAGGTAATGTATTGCTCAGCAGTGTCAGTGAGTGGGGGGGTAATGTAGGGATAAGACAGGAAGTCAGTGTTAGGGGAGGTGGGTAATGCATTGCTGAGCAGTGTCAGTGAGTGGGGGGGTAATGTAGGGATAAGACAGGAAGTCAGTGTTAGGGGAGGTGGGCAATGTATTGCTGAGTAGTGTCAGTGAGTGGGGGAGGTAATGTATGGATAAGACATGTAGTCAGTGCTAGGGGAGGTGGGTAATGCATTACTGAGCAGTGTCAGTGAGTGGGGAGGTAATGTAGGGATAAGACAGGAAGTCAGTGCTAGGGGAGGTGGGTAATGCGTTACTGAGCAGTGTCAGTGAGTAGGGGAGGTAATGTAGGGATAAGACAGGAAGTCAGTACTAGGGGAGGTGGGTAATGCGTTACTGAGCAGTGTCAGTGAGTAGGGGAGGTAATGTAGGGATAAGACAGGAAGTCAGTGCTAGGAGAGGTGGGTAATGTATTGCTGAGCAGTGTCAGTGAGTGGGGAGGTAATGTAGGGATAAGACAGGAAGTCAGTGCTAGGGGAGGTGGGTAATGTGTTACTGAGCAGTGTCAGTGAGTAGGGGAGGTAATGTAGGGATAAGACAGGAAGTCAGTGCTAGGAGAGGTGGGTAATGTATTGCTGAGCAGTGTCAGTGAGTGGGGAGGTAATGTAGGGATAAGACAGGAAGTCAGTACTAGGGGAGGTGGGTAATGTATTACTGAGCAGTGTCAGTGAGTGGGGAGGTAATGTAGGGATAATACAGGAAGTCAGTGCTAGGGGAGGTGGGTAATGCATTGCTGAGTAGTGTCAGTGAGTGATGGAGGTAATGTAGGGATAATACAGGAAGTCAATGATAGGAGAGGTGGGTAATGCATTACTGAGCAGTGTCAGTGAGTGGAGGAGATAATGTAAGGATAAGACAGGAAGTCAGTGCTAGGGGAGGTGGGTAATGCATTACTGAGCAGTGTGAGTGAGTGATGGAGGTAATGTAGGGATAATACAGGAAGTCAATGATAGGAGAGGTGGGTAATGTATTACTGAGCAGTGTCAGTGAGTGGGGAGGTAATGTAGGGATAAGACAGGAAGTCAGTGCTAGGGGAGGTGGGTAATGCATTACTGAAGCAGTGTCAGTGAGTGGGGAGGTAATGCAGGGATAAGACAGGAAGTCAGTGCTAGGGGAGGTGTGTAATGCATTGCTGAGCAGTGTCAGTCAGTGGGGAGGTAATGTAGGGATAAGACAGGAAGTCAGTGCTAGGGGAGGTGGGTAATGCATTACTGAGCAGTGTGAGTGGGGAGGTAATGTAGGGATAAGATAGGATGTCAGTGCTAGGGGAGATGTGTAATGTATTGCTGAGCAGTGTCAGTGAGTGATGGAGGTAATGTAGGGCTAAAACAAGGTATTTTGCACTTCGTAATTAGCATAATCTACACACTTCCTAATTAGCATAATATATGCATTTTTATTCATCAAAAACTAGTTTCCAAGACAAAAAATGTCTAATGCAACATACAGATCAAAGTCTCCAAAGTGATTTTTAAGGGACAGGATTTCCTTAACCCTTTGTGTGCCCGAGGGGTACGCAACACATGCGCAAAAGGGTTAACCCATAACATCGATCGGCCTCGGATACTTGTTACAGGAGACCTGCGAGTCCATCTTCAGGACCTTGGACAGCGCAGGAGAGATCTTATCAGCTGCAACTTTCTCCTGTGTTCCTGCAACCGCTCATTTCCTTTCTTTCTGCAAACAATTCCCTGATGGATCTGGATTAATTGCCTTTCTTCAGACATAATAAATAATGTATCCCAGTAACCATTAACCACAGCTATTGCTCTGCATCCCATCACTCATGTGGCAATGCTCTATACTTGCTGTTTATCAGTCTGGATTTCCTGACTTAAAGGGATAGTAACACTTCGTTTTAACTTTATTTTATTTTGTAGGCATTAAAAAAACATGAAGAATGATATAAGTCTTATCTCTCAAACCTTTATGGTTTATGAGATATTCACAAGCAAAGTTCCCCTCCCCGCCCCTTTTACCTAGTGTAAGCCATCTCTTCTCAGATGTGAGTCTGGTTGTATGACAGTACAGATAACAGAAGGGGACAGTTTTCTTTGTATGAAAACAATGAAAGCCCTTCCCCCCTTGACAAGTTTTTCAGCTTTTTCCATTATCTTAATTGAAGATTGTCCCTCTCTGCAGTCTACCTGGGCATCTCCCTTCTGATCTGGTTGAAGAGGGGGGGGATACTTTGTTTGTGAATATCTCTTAAACCATAAAGGTTTCAGAGATAAGACTTATATCATTCTTCATGTTTTTTTAATGCCTACAAAATAAAATAAAGTTAAAATGAAGTATTACTATCCCTTTAAGGATTTCATGAACAAATAGGTTTCACTACTTATTTGCCCATTCGGCTGGGGAAAAAAGTGCAGACCCCGATGTTCGATATAAGTATTTTGGGAAGAAATTCACAGAAACCAATCTACTAAGAACTGGAGCAGTTTTGTGGCAAACCAACCGCGCCAAAGGGCAGAAGTTGGAAATCCACATTGGTCCGAAGGACCAGCAACAATCAATCAATCATGTCTGCCGCCATGACAATAAATCCAGTGCTGGTGAACACAGAATTCATAGTGACTATTAGCGTTAAAGGAGCAGTAAACTTTTTTTTATGAAAATACATATTTTACAGAGCTTTTCCTGCTGAATAAAACAAGGTCACTCCCATCGCTGTCAGATGTTTTATTCAAAATTTATAGCAGTTTAAATAATCAGGAAGTGAATTTACTGTGTTTACTTCCTGATAGTTCTAACTGACAGGAAGTGAATTTACTGTGTTTACTTCCTGATAGTTCTAACTGACAGGAAGTGACTTTACTGTGTTTACTTCCTGATAGGAAGTGACTTTACTGTGTTTACTTCCTGATAGGTCTAACTGACAGGAAGTGACTCAGCAGTTTCTATCACATTCTATTGAGAACTGTATGTCACTAACTTTTCTGACTTTCCTCTCCATTAGAATCTGACAGGAAATCTAATTAGAATTTGACCACTAGAGGGCCCTGCTAATGTAAAAAACCATGGGTTTAAACTGTAATAACTCTGGAAATATAAATCTCTCAGCAGTGGGAGTACCCTTATTTTACTCAGTAGGAAAATCCCTACAATATATATTTTTTCATAAAAAAAAGTTTACTGCTCCTTTAAGGCAACTTGGGGGTATAATTAGGGTGGGTTAATGTTCCTACAAGCAGAACCCTCTCCCCATTTCTATACCAACAGCCAGCTGAGAATTATGGGAATTGCAGTCTAACCAGGGCTTGATTTACATCCCAGGAGCCCCTAGGCAAGGCAATCTTGGTGATCTCAGCTCTGCCCGTGACCACACCCCCTCTTCTCACATAGCCCTGCCTCCTGTCCCATACATTCTTTTCTAGAACAGAAAATACCCTTGGCATTTAACAAGCAAGGACAAAAAAGAAGCATTAATCCCTTGGCTGCTAGAGATATCTCCAACGCATTGCGGAGATCTCCCTAGTAACCAAGGGGTTAAACAAGAGCTTGTAAAAAGGTACAACACTGGTGCTCTGGCCACACCCACAATTCAGAACGTGGGTGTGGCCAGCATAGAAAATGTGAGGTTGTAGGCAGTAGCCTACTCTGCCTATTGGGAAATCCGTCCCGGAGTCTAACAATGGCGGCAGTGTCCCACGCTGCCATCCCTGTGTATATTCACATTTCTATACAATGTTTATGTTCATTCTTTTAATATCAATAAGCTCCCACAACAATACAAAACAAGTCCTTTATTTTGGGGACGTTAGAGCGTGTTTAGGTTTTTTCACAGTAAACACCACACAAATGAATCTGTCGCTTTGAATCACAATAGAGAATATAAGAAACACCTGCTAACGCCATCGTTCACGAAAAGTCACACTCATTCATTATCATGTACTTTTCAAAGTTTTTGCGATTTGCATGAAGTATAATTAGAGATCCGAAAAAACCCACTGATGTTCAACATCTTGTATTTTGACACATAACAACCAATCACTCAGAAATAAGCTCTTTCACATGAATAATGTGCATTTATTATTCTGCTGGAATTGTACTTGTGATTCAGGATAAAACAGTTTTGCAAAAGATGATATTGATGCTGATGTACGATGAAGAGCCAGGCTCGTTCTGGGCGCAAATCAAACTACGGGGACTAAGAGGAATTCACAAAATTCACATTGATTTTTAAATGGGGCTTTTAACATTCTCCATTTAAATCCACGTGATTATTTTGTTGTTTCCCTCCGGAGCAGTTGATTCTTCATGGTAAATCAGCCTCGATATCTCTGGAATAAATCCCCAGTGCAGATACACACTGATAACTATTGCACCATTAAACCTTGTTCACATGGAAACACCAATGCCACAATCCCACCAACACACTGGAATCGTTGCCCATTTCCCCGTGCATGGTACACCTCCTACAAGCCAAACTCAGGGGGAGATATGCACTTTCTAGCAGCGGGTCGTTCCATGTAGGTTTCTGCATCATTTCATTGGCTGGAGCCCACAAGAGCCACTTGGTGACTTGATCATTGCGAAGAGCATCACAGCGATTCGCTCAGCTGCGCAAACAGCCTGGGCAGCTGCATCACAGGCCACCATGAAGACTGTCATTGCTGCATCTCCCCAGAGACCATAGCTAGGTGCCAGGGAGCTGCAGCAAGTGTTTCCAGTTGCTCTGATATCAGTGCTGTGTAAATAGCACAGTAGGGTGCAATGCATCCTAATTTTGGCCATCACTTCATAATGATTCATGATTATTTTTAATTGGACTATTAATTATGGCTTAATAGGAAATCATCTTATATCATGGAAATATATTGCATATCGCTATGTATACACAAGGACCTAACCAAGAATAGGTCAGGGGTAAAACAAATGTAAACCCCTTAATGACCAGCGGTCTTGGGGTTGGATCAGTCTGGAGGACCACATAGATGTCATCTGGCAATGACTGATCATGTGTACCACCTCACCGAACCAGAGTCTGAAACTGCCCATTCCGGTCTTGGAGCAGTCAATTTCAGACTCCCACGTAACATGCCAGGACCATCACTGGTCATTAAGGTGTTAACACGCACACCTACAGAAACCCACACAGACATACACACCTACAGACACACAGACATTCACACCCTTACCTATAGAATTCACTCTGACGGACTGGCTCGCTAGTGTTGAGGCGACAGAGGTCTTGTGTGAGCTGCCCCCGCTGCTTATCCTGGAAGTGGGGATGTGCGGGGAGGTGGGCGAGGTGGGTGATTTACTGTCAGACGTCTTGGGTTTGGCTGAAAGGTTCAATGGCTGAGATGCATCATCCTGCCAAAGAGAGAACACGTTAATTGTGCAATATGGTCCTTGTGGGTGGACATGGCTTGCTTTTATTGAATCCCAAAATTCCCATTGATATAAATGGGAGCTTTAACCCCGTAAATAGTAGAAAAGTATCCAATACATGTAATGCCTTGGTGACCTCTATAGAATTTAAGGGGTTAAAAATGCATTTAGTTCATTTGAGAATGTTATTTCTCCACTGTGATGCATTTGGTTTGCCCCCTGAATTGCAACAATTGTATTTTGTCGTTTGTATAAAAACTGATGCAAACATAAATCTGTTGCCATTTCCACAATTGTGTGTACAAAGGGGTCTGTGCCAGCTGCTCGACATTTATTTTATAACATAACTGTGCTCATGGTTAATGTAAGAATTTGGTCACAGTCAAATGTATAAAAATTGTCACATTTTACAACCGTTTCACGCTCAAATTTGTTACCCCCAATTTATCTGCCATCATCTCCGTGGCATAATATCAGTATTGTCAGTGTAAGCACTGTTATAGATATGTATAAAAGTCAGAACGCTGGGAAATAAATCACAGAAATTTCATTAAAAAAAAAATGTTGCAATTGAGACTTCTTATTGCACTGAGTCTGCATATAGAAAACTCTTTTGTACAGATCATCTAGCACACATTAAAACAAGAACTCCTTATTCCATTGGTCTTAGTGCAGTTTTCCTAAATCTCTCTTGTGGCGTACAGGATAGTTAAGCTTCAAACTTCAGCGAACGCTCTTTATGAAACGTTTTGCTCAGATGAAGTAGTCACTGAACCTTCTAAATATAACGGATTTGACAGTTCTTGTAAAGATCATTCACAACTGCCCCAGTGCTCTATGTCACTCCGTGTGCAAGATAATGGCGCATTAATAAGAGGTCAGGCGCGCGCAGCTGTTAAACAAGAGTGTATGGAAATCACTCCCACCAATTACAGGCATTTGCGACTTGACAAATTGAATTTCCAGTGAAATGGTCCCCCCCCGCCACCGGATCAGAAAATTGTGTCAGGTCTTCCTACCCTTGTCTGTTATGTTCAATGGGAAGCGAAAGCTGAATTAGATGTTTATTAATTAGTACGGTAGAAAGAAGGTCGCGCCAGCTAAAAAATATAAAACTTTTTTCAAAATGTCATTTTCATACTTGCAAACTGTTAGGATATTTCTTAACAGGAAAAGAATATCTAAAGTATCGTGTGTCCTTGTATATCGCACACTGAGGATGCTGCACTAAGAAGGAGGGGATTAAATCTGAATCACACCAACTGGGCCATATTAGAAAATTAAAATCCCAGTTGATTTAAATGGAACGTTTAACCCCGTGAATGCTAAAGATGTCTCCAAAGCATTGCAAAGCAAATACGCTGGTGACCTCACTAGCATTCAAGGGGTTAACTTAATCTAAGGAATGTGTGCATATGCTGCAGTAGATTCACATCACAACGTTCTGAAGAGTGGAACCCTTTGAGTGCCAGAGGGGTGTGCAATGCATTGCAGACACGACCCATCACCGAAAAACAAGGATTTTGAAAGTGCTAAACAACTCAAAACCCTGTTTTTGAATTAAAAAAAAAAAAGTTACTACAATGTATAGGGAATTTTGAATGTTCTTTTTTAGACAAAGGAGACCCCCCCACCCGTTAAACCAGCAATATCAAACTGCATTCCAAAAGGTCCAAGAAAGTGCATATTTTCAGCGTATCCTTCATTTTGCGCTGGTTCTGCAGTCAAAAGGACTGAGCAACACTCCCACAAAAACAGGGTTATCCCAAAACGTCTGCACTGCTGTGGCCCCGGCAGAAATGCAGTTTAAAATCTACGGGAGGTTTTATTGGTCATCAATGGTACAGTTGGTTTGCCACAGAATTACTCCAGGGGGAGATGCACTAAGGTGTGATAAGGAGGTGATAAAGTGGAGATAACTTCTCCGGTGAGATCACTTCTCCAATTCCTATGTTATTCTATGGGGTCTATGCACTAAGATATTTCAAGTGGTAGATATATTACTGCACAGGAGTCACAGAATAACATAGGAACTTGGAGAAGTGATATCACTGGAAAAGTTTTCATCTCTTTATCACACCGTAGTGAATGACCCCCCCCCCCCAGGTCTTCAATTCTAAGGCAGCATACCTCACAAGTATCCCTCTTTAGGAGACATTAGGGGTCAATACCTCACAAGTGTCTCTGTTTAGGAGATATTAGGGGTCCATACCTCCCAAGTGCCCCTCTTTAGTTGGGACAGGCCCTCTTTGAGACCCAAATCCATCTGTCCCACTTATCCCAACCTGGGGTCCCTGTGTTTAGGGGATCAGACTGTATGGTGTGTATAGAAGTGTATCACCCTGGTGTCCGTGTGTTTAGGAGATCAGACTGTGTGGTGTGTATATAAGTGTATCACACTGGTGTCCCTGTGTTTAGGAGATCAGACTGTGTGGTGTGTATAGAAGTGTATCACATTGCTCCACAGCAAAAAAACTCAATGTTTGTGCAGACATCAGTATAGGTTTATAAATTAGTCTGTGTAAATAAAATATTTTATCTTGTTATAAATCATTTATTCATTTGCACAAAGAGGTGTCAATATGTCATGAAATAACCTAACAATTCTTGGTTATCCCCCGCCTACTAAAACATTGTGGCCATTTGAAATATTGGTAGGTATAAGTCAGGGGTAGGCAACGTGATGTCTGCCAGCTGCTAACAGACTACAACTCCCATTTTTAGTCTGGAATCTATCGGGATGGTTTCACATCGCTGTCTCTCGTTCTGCGTACATCAGCCTCGCTGTTAGGGTGACAAATATCTAGTCCAAACATTAGGTGATCTGCTGTTGGTCTCATCCCTCAAACTTAATATTCCTGCCAGTGTAGAAATGGAATAAAATCCTGCCCTCACCCAAGGAGGACTTTCCAAGGTCCTGCGCCTCCGGTAAGAGGTCCCTAATGAAAATGCAAAGCGATGGCCAGTCAGACAGACTCACACTGTAGCACTTCTTGGAGGAAAGATCAGAGCTGTGAAGATAGATCATTCCCAGAATGCTTCTGTGTGGTGACCGAAGAGGGGACGATAAAATGGATTTCTATTAACATTAAATAATATGACGGCAATGTCAGATGTCAGGACAGTCGGCTTTGGTAACCAGAACGCTCATTTCAGTTTGATCTTTGTCAAGAAGGTGACAGTAAGAGAAAGTGAAGTCCGGTCATTGAGTCCTAATTTTAAATTATAGCCTTCCTTTGTAACAATATCCGGAGCAGCGGAGAGACTACTAAACTGACAGACAAGGGCCACAAAGAGCAATATCTTCTAATGTCTCTGTTTTAACCCCTTGGAGCTCATGTAGAAAGGAAAACAGGGAGTAATTTTAGGGCAAACCAACTGAGGCACGGGGAACAAATTAAATTCTGGCTGGCAAACCCCTCTAGACCTTGACACAAAGGGGAGTACAACGCACTGGTCTTTAACCCTTTCCGTGCCACAGAGGTGTCAGACACATAGCAGTGTTATGCGATCGACACCTGTTTGGCACTCAAATGGTCAAGACACGAAGTTATTGAATACGTTGCCTTTCATTAGAAATATAATGGTTATTTATTATGTTGAATTTTGTATCAATCAATGTTTTAATTATAGCAAATTACTCATTAGCATTTGCATCATCTATCAGAAAAAAAAAAAAAAAAAAAGTTGGTCTACACGAAAGTCTACAAACCTAGAGACTGCAAATAATTAAGACTCGATATTGGCTTTATACAGGAAATATGGAGACGTCAAGAATGTAATAATTAAAATTCAAAAATCTTTAAAATGCTTCCTTTATACTGGGTCCATGTTTATACACAGACGTGGAACTGAAACGTGCTTTTCTATAATATTCTGTTTTAAGCAGCATGAAGAGTCTTATAGCAGGGGTGTCAAAGTTCAGTCCTCCAGAGATGCAGACAGACAGACAGACCAAGATTTAAAGGGCAACTGTCAGTCTGATGGTGCCCTACTACTGGAGGACCAGTCCGATCGTGCCCCACTACTGGAGGACCAGTCCGATCGTGCCCCACTACTGGAGGACCAGTCCGATATCAGTCCGATCGTGCCCCACTACTGGAGGACCAGTCCGATCGTGCCCCACTACTGGAGGACCAGTCCGATATCAGCCTGATAGTGCCCTATTACTGGCAGATCAGTCCGATATCAGTCTGATAGTGCCCTACTACTGGAGGTCCAGTCCAATAGTGCCCAACTGGCAGATCGGTCTGATGGTGCCCAACTGGTCCCGGAATCTGGCTCTCTATTATGAATCCCATTGCACCATCTAGGGAGCAGATCAGGGGTCACATGTACAGAGACTGACCTATGAGACAGCTCAGTTCAGTTTCACATAAAGTGCAACGAACATCCCTATAGACCCTCTGTATGCGGCTTAAAATCCTGACACGGCATGCAACGGGTCTATGGGGAATGTGCATGCAACCCAGAAGGTTTTGGCTGAGAGTCACAGACTTCTGAAATGCATTCTAGCAAAGGGGGGCAGTCTCCCGAATGGGGGATGAACATTACAAAATGTAATAATAGCCCGTTAAGGATCCCCCTCACTGAGCACCGGTGTGTCAGTAAAAATGAATGAGTCACTGATTAGCTCACCTGGCTATTGAGGACCATTGGTGTTTACCACGAATTGCTGAGTAAGGTGATATACACCACTACTGTCCTCAAGGGGTTAATCACGGATATCCTAACTCCTTGTCCATCTGCAGCCCCAGAGAGCCTAATTTTGACACCCTTATAACCTGTAATTTTAATAAAAGTGTATTGGTCCTTTAAATAGATGAAAAATAGACACCGGGTCTCTTTAAATACTGTTGATTAATACAAAGGTACTTTTATTTGAAAGAACTCTCTCTCTTTTAATGACCCTCCTGATACAGGAGGAATTATGGGTTTGATAGTTTGTTAGAGATTCATAAAGTGGTAATCACCACGCTTCCTAATTTACAAGCTCCACTGGTCTGGGTTAAAGACGTCCCAGTGAGTTCTGCTAAACGGCATTTTCACGATCTCTGGGAGCCTATTGGCACAGGCAAGAAAATCCCACTAATGTCTGTGACCTTGACTTCAACAAACTAATAAAGAAACTTTATCACAGACGATACATTACTTTAACCCTTTGCCTCGATGTCTCGTGTAAACAGGGTCTTGTGTTCAAAAGAAAAATGCAGTAATTCTGCGGCACACCAGCTACGCCATAGGTATACCCGTGGATCCACTAAGGTCCTGACTTGTCCTGAGGCCATAGTATCTGTCCTGACTCTCTGGTTTTGAGCTTATGCTGTGTCAAAGGTTACCCATGGGTCATTTCATCATGATACGCTCAATGTCAACCTCTCTCCCCTAGTTTAACTAGAAAAGTGCTTCTCAACCAGGGTGCACTTTGGTGTGCCACGGACATCAACTTAGTCTTCATAGAAAACATGGGGCACCCTAACAAAAATGGATTTTTAAAAAAGGTTTATAGAAATTGTTAGATTTAGTTTTGTTATTATAATTAAAAGACCTAATAATAACAGTATATTTATGTATTGTACCGTTCTTATGCCCTTCATAAAGTACATCAAATATGTCAGGGGTGACCCGACTGTTCTAGATTACTTGTTAGGGGTGCCCCGAACAAAAAAAGATTGAGAACCAATGAACTAGAACATCTCTAGACCTACTGTGACATCCCAAGCCTGAACCGCTGTGTCCGAGAGGAATTCACGCCCTTATGGGAAATTCTGTATCAATTCTCCAGCCGACTGACATTCGCTCGGTTGCTGTATATTCTACACCAGGGATACACAGTCTCTTGAATCCAGCGGTTGAGGACTATAACTCCCACCTACCCAACCAGCCACCAGCTGGAGCACCAATAATTAACCCTTTCAGTATCAGAGGAGTAAGCAACGCATTGCTTTGCAATTTGTTGCGTACCCTTCTGGCACTAAAAGGGTGAAATGACTACCCCTAGGCTACAACAACGATTCAGTCTGTACCTGGTTTGAGTTGATCTCATAGTGTCCCTAGGATACAGTAGGTTTAAAAGGGATCAGTAAAATAATATTAAATATTGGGGCCAAGACACTGTTTAACCCCTTGGATGATGGAGACAATGAAACGATTAGCACGAGTGCCAGAATGATAAATAGAGTCACCAGAAGGTAAACGATGTAATGAAACAAGAGCTGAAGGTTCCCCCCAACCCGGCTGTTAGCTAGTTCTACATGAACCGACACCTTATGGTATTACATAAGACTAGCGGGGCAATACCTTATTACACGCCACAAGCAAAGCAATACCCAGTTACATGCCACCAGCAAAGCAATACACCATTACGGTCATGCCACCAGCAAACCATTAATGTACCATTACATGAGACCAGCAGTACAATACACCATTATTTATCACCAGCTGCGCAATACACAGTTAAACACCACCAGCATAGAAATACATTGTTACCTACCATCTGCGGGACATTACATCATGACATGCCATCAGCGGGGCACAATGATGTTCCACTAGGAAGTCATTACCCCATTATATGCCACCAGCAGGGAATTACACCATGACATGCCACCAGCAGGTCATTATACCATTACATGAGACCAGCAGGGCAATACACCATTACATGAGACCAGCAGGTCATTATACCATTACATGAGACCAGCAGGACAATACACCATTACATAAGACCAGCAGGGCAATACATCATTACATAAGACCAGCAGGACAACACACCATTACATGTGACCAGCACAGCAATACATCATTACATGAAGCAAGAAGTACAATATACTATTACTTGCCACCAGAAGGGCAACACGCGATTACATGCCACCAGCAGGGTATTGCTTCATTTCAGAATCAGGTGACCTGGTACCATTATTTTTAGACAATCCCCCGCCCCGGTACATACTGTATAAAACAGCGCTAATACTTCTGTGTTCTCACAGGGTCCAGTGTGAGGCAATCACGCTTATTAACCCTTTACATGTGAGAGCAGCTGTTTGTAAGGAGGTGGGTGCGACTGATCCCAGATTAGCCAGGTACCTCCATCTAATTCCCTGCTCCCATGTCCTCTGCCAGTCTACAGCACAGAACATGTAAAGTGCTCTGTCTGTCATCGCTCATCAGCGTTAGGACGAGGCCTGTTCCTTTATTACACATGAACTCTGCCGGATCTCTCAGCGGGAGCGCTAAGTGAAATCAATGTCTTGGATTTCCGAGCGGAGCTTGGAGGTCACAGTCAGTGTATCATTTCTCAGCATTATCCGTTCCATCTCTCGCTCGCACTCCCAGCCTCCTACCGGCACACAGCAGATTGAAAACAGCAGGCGTCAGATGGCTCACACTGAACACTTTTATAGCCTTTCCCCCCCGAAATCCTCCTTTCCTGCGGCCCGGCCTTTCTCTCTGCAATTTTCAAAATGCAGGTTGTGCCGAGGCCAGGCTTTAAGCTGAATCCCCCAGGGGAAAAATTATATTATCTATATATATATATATATATATATATCACACCTGAATGTCTGTATAACCTTTTAAGGACCAGAGAGATATGCAATGCAATGTGTTGCAAACCCCTCTGGCACTCAAAGGGTTAAAAGGGATAGAAATAGTTAATATGTAAAAAAAATATATATATATATGGTAGTGTTTATTTTCCTGAGTAAAACAAGGTACTCTGACAAGTGCTTTATACACAAGTTATATATTATAATAGCTGAAATGTGAATTTTTGAAGGTGCAGTATCACAGAGGCCAGAAATTGTACAGTGGCGCTGTTGCTACACCATCCTATCGACGGCTCTGGTCAGCTGACCATAAATCTCAATAGGATGGTGTAGAAACAGCGCCACTGTAACATTTCAGGCTATTGTGATATTGCGCCTAAAAAAAAAATCAAGTTTGATCTGTAATAACTTTTGAATAAAACACCTCTCAGCAGTGTCAGTACCCTTGTTTTACTCAGGGGGATAAACCCTACAATATAAATATATATATATTTATAACCCTTTGAGTGCCAGAGGGGTATGCAATGCATTGCAAAGCAATGTGTTGCGTACCCCTCTGGCACTCAAAGGGTTAAACACTAAGTTTTACTATCCCTTTAAAAGGGAGGTTCACAATGAATCAATGACTTTCAATACCTCTCTGGCGCTTAAGGTGTTAATGAATTCAGTGAAGATAGGTTCCCCCCAAACTAATCTTTAACTAGTACAGGATTTTATGTTCCTGGACTCCAAGACCCCAAACTCCTCCCACTACAGTCCTCATTCCTAAGAGGAGGAAAGTAGGAGGAGTTTTGGGACCTAGAATACATCCACAAAGAATCATGTGAACCAGTGTGAATGTGACAACCAGTATTAATCAGAAGTGACACTTTGTAGAGTGAATTCACATGGAACAGACTCTTCGTGGCCATTAGGATTTCTGTTCAGATTATGGTAAGTGGGGGGAGGGTTTTTTAATAGAAAGTGTTACTGTGCCTTTAAAGCAGTGATTGCCAATGGTTGGACCTCCAGCTGTTGGGGACTACAGCTCCCATGATTCCCAAAAAGCTTTATGGCGTTTTAGGGTCTTATTTACAACAGAAGCAAAGTGCAATTCTGGAGCAAACCAACTGCGCCATAGGGAACAAATTAAAAATGGCCTTTACATTTCATTAGCAACCTCTCTAGTAATCAAGATGCTATTAACCCCACTGAAATAAACTGACATTTTAGTACATTTTGTGTGCCCCCTATAATGCGGTTGGTTTACCCCAGAATTGCACATCATTCCTTATGTGAATAAGAGCCGTTATCAGTCTCCAGCAGCGGGAAGTCCACCAACAGACGGCCATTCTTTTGGGGTTAACCCTTTGAGCATCAGATCTTTTCTGTGTCATGTGTTGTTCAACCTTGTAGCAAATAAAGTGTTAACGCCCCCCCTCCATTAACTAGAATAGAAGTCATCACGTTACCTTGGCTTTTGGCGGGGGGCTGCTTGTGCTCTTCTCCGTGTGGACGTTGGTTGGGGACAACGCGGCTCCCAGGTTCCCCTGCGGCATGCCAGGCAGCTTGGTCCCCGGTGACACCTGCATGGCAGCAAGCTGGGCCGCGTACAGTTGCTGTTGAGGAAAATAAATCAGAACGTGAAGAGAGAGAAGAGGCCGGTGGACTCGTCAGTCAGAACGCTCTCTGTGCGGAGGACTTGATGGGTGTAATTTTATTATTTATATATTTTACGACAGGAGCTGTCACCTTCACGTTTGTGGTCAGTGTCCCCGGGGGATGACAGTCATCATATGTGCAACACGCAGGATCTTGGTGCGCCCGGGGACACTGAACAACAACAGAACCGCGAGTTTCTATCGCCCTCCCATCGCCTTGCAGTCTGATTGGGCCCAATCCCTGGACCGGTTACCTGGTCGGTATTTGAAATAATTAAAGAGGACCTGTCACTCTAACGTACAGTTAATTTGTTTTACAGGAATGTACCCTCTTGGTATTTTTCTATAATGTTTTTTTTTTTTTTTTTTTTTTTAATAGAAACTAACCTATACGTTTTGGTGGCTCAGTCTGGCACTTTATGCTAATGAGTCCTGCTGAAAGGATCACGTCTGTCTTTGTTCGTTTGATTTTTACTAATTATAGATCACTTTTGGAGAACCAGTCCCCACAGAACTGATCCACCATGCTAGTGTTCAAAAGAAAAATGTCTAACTCCCAACACTGGCCAAGGAGGGACACTTGTATTTTAGGGGGTGTTGCTGGGGGCGTGGCTAGTGGGCAGTGTATTATGAAGAATTTTAATGTTACTTCATGGCCTATTGAAGCCACTTTGTGTAAAATGATTAAATTGGGAGGCACGCACCCCTAATATCTCCTAAAGAGGGACACTTGGGAGGTATGCACCCCTAATATCTCCTAAAGAGGAACACTTGGGAGGTACAGACCACTAATAACTCCTAAAGAGGGACACTTGGGAGGTACAGACCCCTAATATCTCCTAAAGAGGGACACTTGGGAGGTACGGACCCCTAATATCTCCTAAAGATGGACACTTGGGAGGTACAGACCCCTAATATCTCCTAAAGAGGGACACTTGGGAGGTACAGACCCCTAATATCTCCTAAAGAGGGACACTTGGGAGGTACAGACCCCTAATATCTCCTAAAGAGGGACACTTGGGAGGTACAGACCCCTAATATCTCCTAAAGAGGGACACTTGGGAGGTACAGACCCCTAATATCTCCTAAAGAGAGAGACACTTGGGAGGAATGCACCACTAATATCTCCTAAAGAGGACACTTGGGAGGTACAGACCCCTAATATCTCCTAAAGAGGGACACTTGGGAGGAATGCACCCCTAATATCTCCTAAAGAGGGACACTTGAGAGGTACAGACCCTGTTTGAAGGAAAAGTATTGCAACCCCCTGGCAATAACCCATTTACAGGAGGAATCTTTGTGAAATTATATATTTTTCTCTTTTTTAATTAAATGAGCGGAGCAGCTTGCCTCTTACATTGTCCTAAGAGCAGCGCCGCAGACTTTCTAAGTAATAAATGAGTTTCATTAAGGAATGCTCAGGCCTTGCACAAGATGAGAGATGCTACACAATGCAGTGCGATACCAAGGAATTAGGATGCAGACTCGGTGTTAGGATATCGTAATTAAAATAATAAACTTGTAATAATATACACCCCCTCCTTCCACTTGTTCGCGCTTCTTGTCCTACAGCCGGGCAAGGAACAACCTCTGGGACTCTGCTTGTTGGGGATTACAACTCTTTATTGCCTGGTTAGCTCTACGGTGAGCAAAACTGAACAATCCAGAAAGAGTTAAAGGGATAGTAATGTTTCACAATAAATGCAGCTGCAATTAATCATCATAGTATTTGGGCCATGGAGAGTGTTATATCAATACAGTCAGAGTTGTAGTACAAGAGTAATTGAATGATAAAGTATCCCCCTCCCGCCCCTTTTACCTAATGTAAGCCCCTCCCCTCAGATGTGGAATCTGGTCACATGACCGGACAGATCACAGCAAGGGACAATCTTCTTACTGTGATCATAGTGCCCCCCCCCGCCCCCTTGACAGGTTTTTCAGGTTTTTCCTTATGATCACTGAAGATTGTCCCTCTCTGCGATCCATCCGGACAGTCTTGCTGCTCTGAGGTGAGTAGTGTTACATCAGTAAAAGGGGCGGGAGGGGGATACTTTATCATTCAATTTCTCTTGTACTACAACTCTGACAGTATCGAAATAACACTCTCCAAAGTCCAAATACTATGATGATTAATTGGAGCTGCTTTTATTGTGAAACGTTGCTGTCACTTATAAGAGGACAGCGTATGAAGAGCTGCATTAGAACAACATACAACTAAACACAATCCATTTTAGCCTTAACTCTTCCAGTGCTTCTTGCGCACCTTAGAGGCAGCATTGGCTTATCAATGCAAAGCAATGTGTGGGAGATTTCGCCAGCACCCAAGAGGTTAATGTTTGTGAATATGGGATCCCAGATAGTGACAGATTTATTTCCTGAGGACGTCCTTCAGGAGACAGCGCGGAGATTAAACAAATCAGTCTATGGGTCACACAAATGCTCTCCCTTCTTGACTTTTGGGATTGATTGTACCATAGGGGACAGATTAAAAATTCCCATTAATTTAAAGCGAGTTTTTAACCCTTTGAAAGCTAGGAGGCAAACCAACTGCAGGAAAGTTTTGACACAGAAAATCTGCACATTCACATTGATTTTAAATTGTGCATTTTAACACCTTGAATGCTAAAGAAGTCTTCATTATGTTGGAGACCTCTCTAGCATTGAAGTGGTTAAAAACTGCAATTTAAATCGATGGGAGACTGAGGACTTGATCTGTAATTTACTTATATGAATGTTTCTGCCAGTGAATAAGTGGTGCAATTACACAACAGGACCAAATAAAAATTACCATGGGCTAAAACAGGCTGTTTTCATATCTTGACTGGTCGCTAGGTCTCCAACGCATTGTGAGGACCATTGCGGAGAACTCTCTAGCGTTCGGTGGCTTAACCCATTGAGTTCCAGAGGGGTGCGGAATGTATTGCAAATGCATTCCGTACCCCTCTGGCATGCAAAGGATTCACTGCCCCAGTTTACTCAAAGGGAATTTGCAGAATATAAATTCTAAACCTATTGTGAGTTTGGTTTGTCCCAGAATTCGTCCACTGTCTTTGCACATGATCCGACCCCTATCGCCTTGTGTATTTAGCCGGTGGCGCAATGATAAACAGACCCCCGTCAGACAGATTTCCCACTATTGACCTGAATACGGGATCCCAGACAGTGACAGACGTTTATTTCCTGGCAGACAACGTCCGTCAGGAGACAGCGCGGAGAAGGAGCGAGTCCCTCTCTGGGGTGCAAGAAGATGACACAGTGTGACACATGCCTTTGGGGAGCCCATCAGTGCATAGCGAAAAGACCCACGGGGGGGGGGGTATAAGATATAAAAAGGACATAGGGGTCACAGCAGGAAACTAAAATCGTCCCTGAAAGCTGGTCTGTAAATGTGCTGATTTCTGGGGTAGTTCCAAGGCTTTTGAGGTTTTTATTTTCTTCTAGTTGTAAAATAAATAAATCACTAACATTATGTGACAGACGGGTAATGAACCTCTCTGTGCGGCAAAAAAAAAAAAAATTTGGTTTCTGAAAATGTTCTGAATTTAAAGTGACAAGTTCATCTCCTTTTTGACGCATATGGTATTTTCTGCAGGTGCGTAATATATTTTTTATATATTTGATTATCATTTTCATCTTAACCTATTTTTCTACACTTGTGTCTTTGACAGTGAGCTCACTGGATCAGTTTCCAGGGACAATGAAAACAGAGAGAGGGAGCGATACAATGTAACACTGTCCCTACAACAGAACAGCCTGCATTCCCTACAACTCACAGAGCACTCATCGCTGCGGGGATACGTTACATCGTTGCACTCTCTTCTTTGACAGTCCTCAACAGAAAGCTCTCTGGCAGAATATGTAAAGTAAAAAAGGAGATTTACTGTCAGTTTAACGCTCCGAGTGCCAGGGGTATGGATGCCTCATTTCAGTGATATGTCCCACATGCCCTTCTGGTTCTAAAACAATTATTGTGGTGAATGAGTGTTTGTGTGTGGGGGGGTTATCCTTCAGAGTAACAACATGTACAATCTCACTGCTGCAACAGGATTCATATAAACATTATCACAGATCAAACTGTCAAGAAATGATGAAGCCAGGGCTTAAAATGTAAAGTCCTTTGCTACTAGCCAGACCTGAAAAGTTACTCGCCACTGCAATACATAACATACCCACCAGGGCTGAATTTCTACTCGCCAGGGCTGAATTTTCACTCTCCATTGGCTAGCGGCGAGTGAAAATTTTGAGCCCTGATGACGCTGTTCATCACAGTCTATGGAGAACTGCAGTCAGTGACTCTCCTCTCCCATAGAATGCAATAAAATAACTCTCTGGACAGCAGATGTCACTGTTAACCCTTTTCGAGGGGTACCCCTCTGGCACTGAAAGGGTTAATATCAAACACACTGAACAATTTAAACTGTAATAATTTTGGAACAAATAGTCTTCCAGCAGCAGGAGAACTTTTGTTTAAATCAGCAGTAAAAGCCAAGTGTGTTTTCCATATTAAATGGTTTACTACATTTGGAAATGGGGATTTTAACCTCTTGAATGCTAGTCGTCTCCAAAGCACTGAACTGCTAGACCACTAGCATTGAAGAGGTTACAAATCCCCATTTAAATCAGAGGGGATGTTGATTTGTTTCTACAGCGCTCTCTCTTAGTACATCTCGCTCACTAAGTGGCATGTTTTAATTCCTGGCACAGTGCGTGTGTAACGCAGACCGATCTGCTGCTCAGATCATATAAATAAAAGTGCAATATTGTCACAACTGTCCACAGGTGACAGGAAGGACAGTACAATATGGCGTCAGTCCTCTTCTCCGCTTCACACCTACCTAACGTTCTACAGAGGTGTCAAAATCAGCACATGACATAATACTTTTCTTTTTTTTCCTTTTTCCTAAGGGCTGTGAGTGGGTGGAGTGTGGAAAGTTCTAACCAAATACAGCTGTAACTATATTAACTCAGTGACACCCTCTAGACTTCTACTCCGTTTTGCCCTGGTAGAGTGGAGGGTTCAAATCGCCCATCTGTTAGAATGTCAGTCTAAAATAATTCATGTGCTAGTGGATATAAAAAGGATATAAAACTTGCTTTCAGACAGCAAATACAGCAGGTTCAACAATGACATAAAAAATTACAAAACCAAGTATACAAGCATGTGTAAAATCCATCTAAATAATCACGATTTCACAACCGATGTTCTCTTATGGTGACATCAAACAAAAAACTTGGCATCAAGTTCATCCAGACAGATAAAAGCAAACATTTATACAGACATTAATTTGAGTTTTATTACTGAAGAACAATGTGATACATTTATATACACACCTCACAGTCTGATCTCCTACACACAGGGACACCAGGGTGATACACTTCTATACACACCACACAGTCTGATCTCCTATACACATGGACACCAGGGTGATACACTTATACACACACACCACAAAGTCTGATCTACACACTGGGAAACCAGGGTGGGAAAGAGGGACAGAGGGATTTGGGTCTCAGAGAGGGCCTGTCCCACCTAAAGAGGGACACTTGGGATGTATGGACCACTAATATCTCCTAGAGAGGGAGAATTGGGAAGTATTCCCTATTTGATGCATTTCAGCAAAGACAGACAGACCAAATAATGGACATACAGATGAATAAACTAAACCAATCTGTCTATCTGGATTCTCCAAGTAGTTGTTTAGGTCATATTAAGACAGCGCTTCCAAATGTTTTTATGTTTTGTGTTTGTTTTTAGTTTATCGTGTAAGACAGATTCTGTGCAACATGGAGATCTGACGCTTTGACTCGTGTGTTTGAACATTTCCTCGATACAAAATGAGGAGCGAACGGTGGCTGATGGATTCTCTCCATCGCCTCCTCCCTTCTCTCCTCTCAACACACCATCTCCATGCACTGCGCGGTAATCTATTCCAATATGTTCGAGCATCTGCCTCCCCATATGATGTATGACCCATTTGATTGACCCTCTTTATGCTGCTTTAGAATCGCTGATCATTACCGAGGAAGGAGAGACGTACTCAAACCCAGAGAAGGTCGTCAGGCGCTAAATACATCTCAATTTGAATGAAGTAAGAGCAGGAGAGCAGGGATTTATCTATTCAGGTAGGACCCTAATCATCAATAAATGCGCACACGTACCTAGTCTCCAATTACTCCAAATGGGGACTTTATATTGTACAACAGCAGCAGGTAATAACTGAGCATTACTAGAAATTATATATAAAGAATCACATATACATTATGATGTTTCCTATATAATAATTTGCTAGGATGTTTGTCAGAAGCCATCATGCGCAGTAGAGACTGCCCAAACGCACAGAATGCTGGGAGGTGTAGGATTGCTGGGAGCACGGAATGCTGGGAGGTGTAGGAATGCTGGGAGCACGGAATGCTGGGAGGTGTAGGATTGCTGGGAGCACGGAATGCTGGGAGCACGGAATGCTGGGAGCACGGAATGCTGGGAGTTCTGTGCTTTTGGGCAGTCTCTACAGTGCATGACTGCGTCGGCAGCAGGACTGGCCTCGTATATATATATATATATATATATATATATATATATATATATATATATATATATATATATATATTATAGTCACATACTCCGTAAGACCGTGCCATAAACATGAAATACTGAGCAGGATGAAAAAACCTGACATAATTGCAGGGATGTTCTTGATAATCAACAAGCGCTGGCACATTTGCCTCATTAATATTATAAAACTGGCAGAGTTAATCTGAAACGCGTCCAGCTCAAAAATCCATTACAATATGTTCCAAATCCAGTCTTAGGGTACAATTTCCTAAGGGGGGTAAATTCCCCAAAGAGGGGCGAGCACTGCCCGTTAGTATTAGTGGTAGTCTAGTGTCCCAATACGGGGTCAGTACAGTCTGGGATCACACAGGGAGTGGAGAGGTTGTAAATCAGGAGGGGGGGATGTTAATCATGGTGGGTAACCTGTGGCTCTTCAGTTTGTCTAATACTCCCATCATCCTCCGTTCAATGGCTTTAACATTACGGATCTAAAAAAAAGGCAGAATCATCTTCATCTGCACCAATGAGAAATAAAAGGGACAGGATAACTTTTCTTTCACTCATGTATATTTAAAGGAAAGGTGCAGCAATGAGTGTCGAATACAATTCTCGTTGATTTAAAAGGGTATTTTAACCCCTTGAATGCTAGAGAGGTTCCCAACATATAGCTTAGCAGTGCACTGAAAACCTCTCTAGCATTCAAGGGGTTAACCATTTGTGTGCCAGAGGGGTACGCACAGCATCACACATTCTATGGAGAACTGCAGCTATAGAATGTGATAGAATAACTTATCCACAGAGCCCTTCACTACAGTGACCCCCTGTTATGTAGATGTACCCCTCTTTATCTGCACCCCAAACTGCCCCAGAGATGGCCCTTATGTCTGAAGCCGACTGACAACTGCCCCACTTCATCAGACTGCCCTCTACCTCTATAACTCACTGCTATACTCCATCAGATTGCCCCCTATCTCCATAACTACTACAGTCCCCCCTATCTCTATAACTAATTACTACATTCCCCCATATCTCTATAACTCACTACTACACTCCATCACACTGCCCCCTATCTCTATAACTCACTACTACACACCATCACACTGCCCCCTATCTCTATATCTCACTACTACACTCCATCACACTGCCCCCTATCTCTATAACTCACTACTATACGCCATCACACTGCCCCCTATCTCTATAACTCACTGCTACACTCCATCAGACTTTCCTCAATCTCTGTAACTCACTACTACACTCCATCACACTGCCCCCTAGCTCTATAACTCACTACTATACGCCATCACACTGCCCCCTATCTCTATAACTCATTACTACACTCCCCCATATCTCTATAACTCACTGCTACACTCCATCAGACTTTCCCAGTCTCTGTAACTCACTGCTAGACTCCATCACACTGCCCCCTCTCTCTCGAACTCACTATTACACTCCATCAGACTCTCACCAAGCTGAGACTCATTCAATCTCTCTATTTAAAGCACCTTACAGGCACTGCTGGTAACTGTCCCAAATCTGCCCCCATATCAGCGTTACACTGTCCTGCTAACTCTGCAGTTGGGCAAAACCTTTTCCTTCTCTTAGTACACAAAATTCCATCTTAACACTTTGAGTGCCAGTGGGTATCCAACACATTGCTTTCTAATGCACTGGTTCCCCCCCTGGTGCTGTATCTTGTTTTACTTGTTCGTCATATCCCTTTAAATTATAAATCTCAAGAGCAAGGTCTTCTCCTCCAGGCGTATGGGTTTGTTAAGTGTTTGCTGTCTGCAATGAGTTTTCCAGTTGTACAGCACTGTGGAATATGTTAGCGCTTTATAAATTAATGATAACGAAATACTTGTTTTAAGCGGCAGGAAAAGCCCTACTCTATAGATGTTTTAATAATAAAGGTTTTTATTCCTTTAAAACATAAGTATAAGGAAATAAATATATGATGATATCTACTTCCCTGCTTTAGGAATTGTGTGTGTGATTGGGGGGAGGGGGTCCCCTTGGAGGGATTCAAAGACCATTATTTATTGTACAAACAGGCCTTCTCGAACCTACGGCTAAATCCAGACCATTACTCAGGAGTCGATCACTGTTCTAGCTGCCACAAAGAAGACAGATAGACTCAACCCAGGAGACCTCTTTGGATGTGACAAGAGTTTAGGTCACTTGCGCTAAATGGAGAACGCTGGTGCATCCAGTCCTGCCGGAGGGAGGTGGCCGCAGTGAATTTATTATCTCATCCTGGCCTTTGGACTTCTTCCCACAATCAAAGAGTGGCAACGCTCGGAAAGGAAGAAATGCATTAAACTGCAATCTGAGCCTTTTAAAAGGTTACAGCTGCCCAGATAGAGTTTAATTTCATACTTGTCCTTTGAGAGTTTGGTGCGTATATTCATTTTATCACTGAGAAGGGTAAAAGTTTTACAAGGGAAGGAAGTAAATGTACCCACAAAGCTTACACTCTAGAAGCCACGTGGATACCCATTTTATGTGAGAAAAGGAGCTTTGCAATGCGTTGCATACCCCTCTGGCACTCAAAGGGTTAAAAGACCATTTAAATCATGGGAAATTTGTATTCCTCCCCCCCATAGTCGTACCCGGAACCACTCAGGGGTTTGACTGAAATCTCAGTCTCAGGATGATGGGCCAGAATCCCAGGGTGAGGAGTCCAATGTTATTTACTATGAAATCTGCACCAATCGCCTGCTTTTTGGTCTCTAAATTGGTGCCCGAAAACCAGGGGGAACAGACCCGACTGTCTTGTGTGTGTTCAGTGAGATCTCTACTATGTAGCATGTGAAGGACTGGCTGCAGAACCACATTCTGGGAAAATGTAAGGGTTAATATTTCAAAGATCTCACAGTCGGCTTGTTTTGAAAGTTCCGATATCAATGGAGCAACTTGGTTTGCCCTAGAATTCATCCACTTTTCTTTATGCGTATTGACTTTGTGACCTGGTTCTAAAATGCGCACACTGCAAGAGGAAATCCGCTCTGGGCAGAACCAGCCACGGCCCAAGGGGTTTATGTACCGAGATCGGCATCTTGGGAAAAGAGCAATAGCACAGCGTAGGGGGGAAAGGGGACCTATTGTGCACTGCAGTGTTATTATAACAGAACACAATGAGGCCAGAGGCAGGAATATATGAAGATAGGAGTGGATTGGGGTGGCAGCGGGGGGAGCAGCCCGTTCTTAGTCATGTCCTTTGTCCAAATGTCAGGAAGCTCCGAGGAGCCTCTTGGGTAGTCACAGCAATGTCAGCCGCTCTGAGCTCCGTCTCCCCGTGGGCACAGCCTTTCCTGGGCTCTTGCCCTACCCGTATGGGGGGCTGGGGGGGGATGGCAGGGAGAACCGTGCGCTTGTCTTTAGGTGGATTTGGTCTGGATTTATTTAGTATGCAGAATGGATTCCTGTTTAATTGAATTGTTCTTTTTTGTCTCTTAATACAGATGTAAACGTGTAACCAAACACGCGGAGCAGTACGTCTGTCTCGCAGGCCTGGGGTCGGACTGTGCTGCTGGAGAATAGGAACCCGATTAACCTTTTGAGTGCCAGCGGGGAATGCAACGCACCTGTACACATGCAGACATAAGTAGGGACAGGTATCCGGGGAAAACTTAACCCATTAGTTGTGAGACTGGAGATGTCCCTAGCATTCAAGCTGTTAACCCTCTGAGTGCCAGAGGGGAACGCAACGCACCTATAAACATGCAGACATAAGTAGGGACAGGTATCCGGGGAATACTTAACCCATGAGTCGAGAGACTGGAGATGTCCCTAGCATTCAAGCGGTTAACCCTTTGAGTGCCAGAGAGGTATGCGACATATTTCAAAGCAACGCATTCCACACCCCTCTGGCACTCAAAAGGGGTAAGTGTCAATGAGCATTTGGGGAAATGTTTATTTTGTAGCAGTAAGACCTGTGGCATGTGCCGCTGGGTAAGCTTAACCCCTCGGATGCTAGGGTGCTTTGCATTGCGTTGGAGACCTCTCTAGTATTTGAGCTGTTCAAAGCCCCATTTAAAAAAAACAAAGATAATTTGGCCGATTGTTACTTGTTCCTTGTGGAGCAGCTGGTTTGCCTCAAAAATATTCCACTTATCTTTGTGCATACGGGCCAAACTATTTAAAAATGTTAGTTTGGCCTGTAATAACTTGTGAATGAAGCATCTAGTAGCAATGGAAGGGATCTGGTTTTATTCAGCAGGAAAAACCTACAGAGTATACAATCATGGCAGGGAGGGCACTTGCCCCACCTCCCACACAAAAATGGGTCTGGGTGGGATGGTCTGGAGTTCATATTATGGCTTTACTCCCCCCCCCCCCAATAATGACACTTTACTGCCCCTTTAAATTATATAATGTCTTGAACCCAAGGGGTTAAAATTAAAGAAGGGGCAATTATTTAACCTTTTACGAGTATTTAACATGTCTGGGGTATTTAAAGAAACACTAATCCCTCCAAATAATCCCCCCCAACCTCACGCATAACTCTCATCAGAAAAGCCTCATGGCCATTATCAACCAAAATGGTGTTGACTGGTTCCCCAAAATGAATCTTTAATTAGTACTGGATAGGAGTCCATGTTGGCGGACGTTACCCTTTATCCGGGACCACAAACTGAACCCATCACAGGGACCCTACACTGGGACCCTGGATTGGGGGGGGGATAGCTTTGTGACACTGAAGGACGATGACACAGGGGTCCGCCCATGGTTGTTCTCATGACGTCACGGATTGGACAAACAGGAAGTGAGTGAGGGAGACAGAACGTTATATAAGAAAATAGGGAAATAAATTACACTCACATCCAACCGCCAGAGTATCGTAGTGATTGTTAAATGAGGAGAGTTTGTGGTGGGAGTATTGTCAGCCTGGGGCAAAACCAGTGCTTGTTTTCACTATTAGAGGCAGGATACAGCCTCTAGTTCTAGTAAGTACCTAATCTCTAGCAGGGTGCCTCCATTTATTATAAATTCTGCACTTAGAGGAGGTTTGTGTGCTCCCGTTTTAGGTCTTTGTTCTCCAGAACCCTTCAGTGGGACCCCTACATTGAGAACCTTCACTGGGACCCTTCAGTGGGACTCTACACTGAGAACCCTTCAGTGGGACCCTACACTGGAACCCTTCAGTGGAACCCTACACTGGAACCCTTCCGTGGGACCCTACACTGGAACCCTTCCGTGGGACCCTACACTGGAACCCTTCCGTGGGACCCTACACTGGAACCCTTCCGTGGGACCCTACACTGGAACCCTTCCGTGGGACCCTACACTGGAACCCTTCCGTGGGACCCTACGCTGGAACCCTTCCGTGGGACCCTACGCTGGAACCCTTCCGTGGGACCCTACACTGGGACCCTTCCGTGGGACCCTACACTGGGACCCTTCCGTGGAACCCTACACTGGGACCCTACACTGGAACCCTTCCGTGGGACCCTACACTGGAACCCTTCCGTGGGACCCTACACTGGAACCCTTCCGTGGGACCCTACACTGGAACCCTTCCGTGGGACCCTACACTGGAACCCTTCCGTGGGACCCTACACTGGAACCCTTCCGTGGGACCCTACACTGGAACCCTTCCGTGGGACCCTACACTGGAACCCTTCCGTGGGACCCTACACTGGAACCCTTCCGTGGGACCCTACACTGGAACCCTTCCGTGGGACCCTACACTGGAACCCTTCCGTGGGACCCTACACTGGAACCCTTCCGTGGGACCCTACACTGGAACCCTTCCGTGGGACCCTACACTGGAACCCTTCCGTGGGACCCTACACTGGAACCCTTCCGTGGGACCCTACACTGGAACCCTTCCGTGGGACCCTACACTGGAACCCTTCCGTGGGACCCTACACTGGAACCCTTCCGTGGGACCCTACACCGGGACCCTTCCGTGGGACCCTACACCGGGACCCTTCCGTGGGACCCTACACCGGGACCCTTCCGTGGGACCCTACACCGGAACCCTTCCGTGGGACCCTACACCGGGACCCTTCCGTGGGACCCTACACCGGAACCCTTCCGTGGGACCCTACACTGGAACCCTTCCGTGGGACCCTACACTGGAACCCTTCCGTGGGACCCTACACTGGAACCCTTCCGTGGGACCCTACACTGGAACCCTTCAGTGGAACCCTACACTGGAACCCTTCCGTGGGACCCTACACCGGAACCCTTCCGTGGGACCCTACACTGGAACCCTTCAGCGGGGGCCACTTTTGGTCTTGCAGTCCAGCAACACCTGCCTCCATGGACACTATATTTAGTACTAATTAATGATTAATTATGTGCAACCAGTCCACACGGAACAGAATCACTGATCCTCAGATAAAGGTAAGTGGTGCTGGTGGGGGGTTTATTAGGAGGTACATTGGAGATCACCATACCTGGGAACGCTCAGGGTTTGACCCTGAGACTCAGGGTTTTGGCCCAAATCTCAGGGTCAAGAGCCAAAATCTCAGGGTGAGAGAGTCCAGTGCTCCCGGTTATATATTCTGCTCCAGTAAAATGCTTCTTTAGTCTCTAAATTGGTGTCACTTGTACCAGGAAGGCAGAGGGAGAAGTCCTGCTTGATTTGTGTGTGTTCATGCAGTGATATCTGTAAGGTAGAGGGAGAAGTCCTGCTTGGTTTGTGTGTGTTCATACAGTGATATCTGTAAGGCAGAGGGAGAAGTCCTGCTTGGTTTGTGCGTGTTCATGCAGTGATATCTGTAAGTTGTTGTGGATTAATGGCTCCCTGAATGCGGATTGGAGCGACTCTCGATTACAGCGATCAGGGACATATTGCGTATAGTCTATATTATGGGAAATGTAAGGGTTAATATTTACACAATCTCAGGGTCAGCTCATTTTGAGATCACACTAGTACTCAAGGGGTTAAAGGCTCAGTACTTTGTCCTCTCTCTTTATGAAACACAATCCCTTTTACCTGTTCTTTCTGTCGGGCAAACTTTATAAAAAAAAAAAAAAAATCTGTGCCCCTGTTTAGTGCGTAATAGGTTTAGTCACAGCGGAAAAATCATGGCTCCAGGAGAGCGGGGGGCACATGAAGGAAACGCCGAGGCTTGAATGATTTGAAAGGGAACCAAGGTGCATTTCTCCCAGGGACGGGAACTGGAGAGGAGATTTGTATTAAATCTCATTGTAATATTGTTTGGAAGGGAAATGAAATTGCTCTCGATGTGACAGGGAGCCAACAGCTGGCATTCTGAGCTCACCCAGCCTCTACGCACGGCTACTGTATTTGTATTAGTGCCAATTAATCAGAGCTATTGTTGTTTTTTGATTAACAAACTATTGGCCAGGAAATGAGAACAATAGCATTGTCAATTCAATATCCCACTAGATTAAGGATCATTCAAGCGCAAAGATGGAGCCGCAAATGCTCTTTATTGACAGTAATAAAATCAAGGAGAAAGGTAAAGACGAGGGATGGTTTTAACACCTTGGTTGCTAAAGACATTGTTTCACATATGCATTGGACATATCTCTACCATCCAGTGCTCAAAGGTATTGAAATGTTTCACTATAAAAACAGCTCCAATTGATCTTCATAGTATTCTGGCCATGGAGAGTGTTATATCAATACGGTCAGAGTTGGTAGTACAAGAGTAATTGAATGATAAAGTATCCCCCTTCCGCCCCTTTTACTGATGTAACACTGCTCACCTCAGAGCAGCAAGACTGTCCGGATGGATCGCAGAGAGGGACAATCTTCATTGATCATAAGGAAAAGCCTGAAAAACCTGTCGGGGCGGCAGGGTTTTCCTTATGATCACAGTAAGAAGATTGTCCCTTGCTGTGACCTGTCCGGTCAAGAGACCAGATTCCACATCTGAGGGGAGGTGTCTTACACTAGGTAAAAGGGGCGGGAGGGGATACTTTATCATTCAATTACTCTTGTACTACAACTCTGATAGTATTGATATAACACTCTCCATGGTCCAAATACTATGAAGATTAATCGGAGCTGCTTTTAGTGTGAAACACTACTATCCCTTTAAGTCACTGGATAACTGTCCATCACACAGCAGTCAAGTGTATCTGTATAATTACTGTGTATAACAGAAGCACTTACCTAGGTAGGAGGTAAACAGGGATTCTTAGCATTTGAATCTTAGGAGAAGTCTAACAAGCAAAGGGTTAAAATCCCTGTTCAAATGGCTAATTTTTGTACTCCTATCATGCAAGGGGTCAACATCACCCTAGGACACCTGCCTTGTGTTACCACTTTTTCTAGAGCTTTCTCATAAGCCGGCTGGTGACGTCACAAATCCCAGACGCTTGTGTGTAATTCGAGTTTCACTAGACAAGAGCTGTGACAACAAAGCCAGCAGTGTCTATTGTGCAGCGAATCAATTGTTATTTATCACCTTTAATAACCAACAATGTCCCTTTGTGTTTTAGAAAAACACAGATACTGGATTCAAAAGGAGTCCGAGGCTGATCCGGACAGGAAAGAAAAGGCTCGATAAGGGCCTATTGTAATGTGCGTGTCCCGCCCCGGATACTGCCCACAGACATGGTACTAAGTGATTAGCGCTCATTGTTATCCATCTGTGGGCTGGGATGGTCCAATCCCAGAAATCCCCATCAGGTTTGATAGTTCTTTAACCTTTTAAGTGCCAGCTGGGTGTACAACACATGGCAAAGCTATCGAAGGGTCAATACACAGATCTTTACAATTAACGCTTCCCCTCCTATAGCAGAAATAGTCCACTATCGGCTAATGACTGGTTACAGATCAGGGAGATTGTAGATGAAGATTACACAATTGAGTAGGCTTGTGCTAAAAAAGCCAAAGAGACATCACTGGGCCATATACACAAAGTCAAAGAAGCGGGTCACATTCTGATACAAACTGAACCACTGGGAACAAGTTAAAATTCCCAAATTCCCCACTGATTTGAAATGCGTCTACAGCAGTTGGTTAACCCTTTGAGTTACAGAGGGGTATGCAACGCATTGCTCTGCAATGCGTTGCATACCCCTCTGGCACTCAAAGGGTTAACAGCCTCATTTATATCAGTGAGGTTTTTTCATATAGTTGGATCAACCCAAAATCAGTTCAGTTTTCTTTTGAACACATAATCATTAAAGAGATAGTAATACTTAAAATGTAAATATATATATATTATAATGCTTATTCCCCTGAGTAAAACAAGGGAACTCCCACTGTTGAAAGGTGTTTTATTTAAAAGTTATTGCTGCCCAAACCTGAATTTTTTTTTAGGTGCAATATCACAGTGGCCTGAATTTGTACAGTGGCGCTGTTGCCACACCATCCTATAGACATCTCTGGTCAATTGGCCATAAAGCTTCACAGGATGGTGTAGCAACAGCGCCACTGTACAATCTCAGGCCACTGTGATACTGCACCTAAAAAATAAACTTTGAGCTGGAATAACTTTTGCATAAAAGCACCTTTCAGCAGTGGGAGTTCCCTTGTTTTACTCAGGGGGATAAATATTACAATATAAATATTTTTAGTATTAATATCCCTTTAACCCTTAAAGGACCAGACGGGTGTGCAGAGTATTGTATTGTACACACACTTATGGGGTAAAATTAAATACAAAGTTTCATTTCACTTTATACAGCTCTGAGGAATAATTTGACACTTTATAAATAAAATATAATAATACGTTTTTGATGTCGATAAGAGTTTCCATCCCCGCTCCCGCCTCCTACCCCTAGCGCTGTTTCCAGTCTCACCTGTAACTGCAGTGGGCCCAGGCCCGGTGTTGCCGCGGCAGCAGCTGCCATGGTAGTTGGAATCAGCTGAACAGGGTAAGGGTCACCTAAGTGAGAGAATAATAGAGGCGTCAGCACCTTTTATCTCCTCTCCACCTGCAAATTAAACTCCTGCATTCAGTCGTTCCAAAGCCGCCTTTTGTGTAGTTCGCGAGTGCTAATGAATAGTTCCATTGTGCTGCCTTTTTACAAACCCTCTTCACAATCCGCGCCGGGACAGGAATGTGGCTGAGAAAAGCAGGAGGCAATTAAAGGCAGAAACCTCATCCCCTGGTTTTTACAATGGATTTAGGGAAATAGTTACAGAGGGAAAAACACCAGGCAAACTGATCAGAAAACAACATTTTAAAGGGATAGTATTACTTGCATATTACTAATCCCCATATTGTAGCTTTGTTAAAAAGAAAATTACCCCCAGTGTCATCTCTCAAACCCTTATGGTTTGAGAGATGATAGCGCTCAAAGATCCCTTCTCCCTCCCCCTTCCCTGACTAAACGCTGACTGCACGGATATCCTAATACTAACATTCCGCACTGCTCTCCCACCACCTGTCACTCCATACAGGCCTAATACTAACATTCCGCACTGCTCTCCCCCCACCTGTCACTCCATACAGTCCTAATACTAACATTACGCACTGCTCTTCCCCCACCTGTCACTCCATACAGTCCTAATACTAACATTCCGCACTGCTCTCCCACCACCTGTCACTCCATACAGTCCTAATACTAACATTCCGCACTGCTCTCCCCCCACCTGTCACTCCATACAGTCCTAATACTAACATTCCGCACTGCTCTCCCCCCACCTGTCACTCCATACAGTCCTAATACTAACATTCCGCACTGCTCTCCCACCACCTGTCACTTCATACAGTCCTAATACTAACATTCCACACTGCTCTCCCACCACCTGTCACTCCATACAGTCCTAATACTAACATTCAGCACTGCTCTCCCCCCAACCTGTCACTCCATACAGGCCTAATACTAACATTCCGCACTGCTCTTCCCCCACCTGTCACTCCATACAGTCCTAATACTAACATTCCGCACTGCTCTCCCCCCACCTGTCACTCCATACAGTCCTAATACTAACATTCCGCACTGCTCTCCCCCAACCTGTCACTCCATACAGTCCTAATACTAACATTCCGCACTGCTCTCCCACCACCTGTCACTCCATACAGTCCTTATACTAACATTCCGCACTGCTCTCCCCCCACCTGTCACTCCATACAGTCCTAATACTAACATTCCACACTGCTCTCCCCCCCACCTGTCACTCCATACAGGCCTAATACTAACATTCCGCACTGCTCTCCCCCCACCTGTCACTCCATACAGTCCTAATACTAACATTCCGCACTGCTCTCCCACCACCTGTCACTCCATACAGTCCTAATACTAACACTCCATACTGAACTCACTCCTATGTTCCACTCCCTGCTTTTCAATCTAACGTTTGATTTAAAAAAATAATAATAAATACAGGTATATTGAAAGCGCTTTCAGAATCACCTATTTGTTACAAAGTGACAGCTCAGCTTTATAGTAAACAGTCCTGTTCTATGGAAAACAAGGATCTAGACTCACAGGTCACGAATCAGTTATAAAGTTACAAGTGACATGATTAGAGGCAATGTACTCCCAGCTAAATGACATAATATTTAAACCCTTTCTGCTCAATTAATAAGGATGAGCGGAGCATTTGTGCTTGGCCCAGTGATCTGATTACTGATATGATTATCTCTGCACAAACTAATACACTCTAGCCAGGCCTTGCTGGATACATTAGGTTTTATGGACGAAAAATTACCATTCCCTCTGAGAGGGCAATTCCTGGAGCAATATCTGACTTTAAATCCACAGAGCCATGTCTAATAAACAAGAAATAAAGTACATGCGAGGGAATCGGAGGGATGT
Organism: Rhinophrynus dorsalis; assembly: GCA_037306005.1. Lineage (NCBI taxonomy): Eukaryota > Metazoa > Chordata > Amphibia > Anura > Rhinophrynidae > Rhinophrynus > Rhinophrynus dorsalis. The sequence goes on from CM074721.1 coordinate 9,674,671, forward strand.
AATTAAGGGCACTGCAGCAATCATTAACCCTCTGAGGATGTGGAGGGGTACAAGGCACTGCAATGTGTCACTTACCGCTCTGGTCCACAAAGTTTTAGTAACACCTTTTATTTACAGTGAAATTGCCTATACTTCTTATATGTCCCAGACAATGACCTACATGGCACACAAAGAATTCAGTGCTGCAGGAATAGTGTAACATTGTATTACATCACACAGATCATTCAGTGCTGCAGGGACAGTGTAACATTGTATTACATCACACAGAGCATTCAGTACTGCAGGGATAGTGTAATATTGTATTACATCACACAAAGCATTCAGTGCTGCAGGGATAGTGTAACATTGTATTACATCACACAGAGCATTCAGCGCTGCAGGGATAGTGTAACATTGTATTACATCACACAGAGCATTCAGTGCTGCAGGGATAGTGTAACAATGTAATACATCACACAGAGCATTCAGTGCTGCAGGGATAGTGTAACACTGTATTACATCACACAGAGCATTCAGTACTGCAGGGATAGTGTAACACTGTATTACATCACACAGAGCATTCAGTACTGCAGGGATAGTGTAACCTTGTATTACATCACACAGAGCATTCAGTGCTACAGGGACAGTGTAACATTGTATTACATCACACAGAGCATTCAGTACTGCAGGGATAGTGTAACAATGTAATACATCACACAGAACATTCAGTACTGCAGGGATAGTGTAACATTGTATTACATCACACAGATCATTCAGTGCTGCAGGGATAGTGTAACATTGTATTACATCACACAGATCATTCAGTGCTGCGGGGGGGGGGGGGGGGCGATGTAACACTATCTGATTTGATGCAACAAACTCTCAGGAAACCAAGATCCAGGTAACTCATTGTCAAGGACATAAAAGTGTATTTCGAAAAACAAAATGAAGATGAAAGTAAATAAAAAGTGTAGGTAACGTGACTATATAGTGTGCAGTTGCAGAATGTGAGGTAAAATAAAAGGTGTACTATCCCTTTATAATAGCACCAAATGTTCTGTATACAGCTTTTCCTGTTGGGTGAAAACAAAGGTCCTCCCGCTGCTGGGTGACTTTAAAGTTATTACAACTCATACTTATTTTTCAAGCACCAGCTCTAGCCAAAAATCCTAACTGCATTTGTTTTATTAACACTGCGGCTCTCCATAATAACGGACAGAAACTGTAACATCAGCAGAGAACAAGAACACATTTGCAGTAAAAGAAAAAAAGTTTGGGCTGTAATAAGTTTTGAATGTGAATAGTGAAGTGCACTGTTTTACTCAGCAGTAAAAACTTTTTAATATATATTTTTCAACCGCTTTGCTATGCATTGGAATCTCCTTGTCAGGGGTTTAAAATCCCCATTCAAATAAATCAGAATATGGCAAATTTATTTTTCCACCATAATGAAATTGGAGTGCCCCAGAATTAATCCACTTTACTTTGTGCATACGGCCATAAAATCAATATCTGTTTCATATATATCTTATTGTACCTTGCTTGTACGCTTATCTAACAAAACAGCAGGTAGCAGAGGGAAACTCAGGCACAGGAGTGATCACAGAAATACAATGTAATGAGAATTAATTTACAAGACAGAAAAGTCTCATGTCATGTAAAGAAAATCCCAGTATTAAAGGGATAGTAATACTTAAGGTATTACTAATCCCTATAGTAAATTCCTATTAAAAATAAATGTATTGCCCCCAGTGTCATCCCTCAAACCTTTATGGTCTGAGAGATAATCGCTCCTAAAGTTGCCCTCTCCCTCCCCCTTCCCCGTAGTCAGCGTTGCAGCTGACTGAAGGGAAATCCGGTCATAGATCATCAGGAGGCTCTGCAGCAGAGCCGCAATCTCGTTAATAATAATAATAAAAAAAAAATCTTTCACTAAAACGGTCTTCTACGTGTGTTTGCAAACCAAGCACAAGTAAAAGGCCATTTCAGTGAAAGTTTTCTTTTTTTATTAACGCGATCGCGGCTGTGCTGGAGAGCCACCTGAAAGTCATCCGACTGGCTTCCCTGCAGTCAGCTAGAACACTGACTACGGGGAAGGGGGAGGGAGAGGGCAACTTTAGGAGCGATTATCTCTCAAACCATAAAGGTCTGAGAGATGAGACTGGGGGCAATACGTTTATTTTTAATAGGACTTTACTATAGGGATTAGTAACACTTAAATATTACTATCCCTTTAAGTCTATTTCCATTGAGTGTACAATGCTGCTGCATGTGGTGTCTGGCCTTCAACAGATCAGTATAAACAGAGAATGTGCGTTTCTCCCGTTATATGGAGCCAGTGATTTTGGGCGGACATTTTTTTTTTCATATGTGAAACGTTGAAGGGTATGGGAAGGAGATCATCATGTTAAAGTCTTGGCCAGATCTTAGCCCATTAGAACTTCTGGCCAAAATGCTGACACAAACTTGCTCCTGGTTCACTGCAACTTAAAGTCCCATGAGTGTTAAAATTCCCACTGATTTAAAGGGATAGTAATTTTTCATAATAAAAGTAGCTCTAATTAATCATCATAGTATTTGGACTTTGGAGAGTGTTATATCAATTCTGTCAGAGTTGTAGTTCAAGAGTAATTCAATGACAAAGTATCCCCCTCCCGCCCCTTTTACTGATGTAACACTGCTCAGCCAGAGCAGAAGGGAGGTGTCCAGGTAGATTGCAGAGAGGGACAATCTTCAATTAAGATAAGGGAAAAACCTGAAAAACTTGTCAAGGGGGGCAGGGCTTTCATTGTTATCATAGGAAGAAGATTGTCCCCTGCTGTTATCTGTCTGGTCTATGGACTGGATTCCACATCTGAGAAGAGATGGCTTACACTAGGTAAAAGGGGCGGGAGGGGAAACTTTGCTTGTGAATCTCTCTCAAACCATAAAGGTTTGAGAGATAAGACATATCGTTCTTCATGTTTTTTTAATGCCTACAAAATACAATAAAGTTAAAACTAAGTATTACTATCCCTTTAAAGGGGGCATTTAATAATTTGAAGCGCGTTGGGAGACCTCTCAAACATTCAGTTTCCATAACTGAGAATTTTCACTTCTTCTTTCGGGTGAAACTGGCTTCCCCTTGAATTGCCAGACTCTTACCTTGTGCCCGAATGGATTGCTCATGGAGCTCAGAGCATTTCCTGTGAACCAGGCAGGGCCAGGAGCGAAACGCGCATCATACTTGGCATTGTATAATTTGTCTGTCAACTTTCAAGGAGGTTTTTCAGAACACATCTCAGCTTTTTAGCATCAGGAAGCTTCAGAAACATTACAGACTTTCTGTTTGTCTTCCAAGGCTTCCAGAGAGAGATCCCAGCAGGCGACTCCAGGGAAAACAGATTTTATTGTAACTCTGTTAATCTGCACTGGACCTTTACAAATACATTCTCATTATATCGAATGCTAAATGTGCACAGTATCGCTCTGTCTGCTTCCAGCTCTGCAGCACAGTATAACAAAGGGCAGAACTAGCCCCGCGCCTGGCGTGTTTGTTTTATTAACAATCGCACAAACAATGCGTGTTAGTGTTGGATGGGCTGGAGTGTACCGGTAGGAAGCCAGACTGAGCTTTACTGGGAAGTATTACGCTAAGGGCTCCGTCCCACCGGTCACACAGCTGTACTAGACCCTGATGCTTATGCACAAAGTAAGTGGAGGAAACGCTGGGCAAAGCAATGTCACCATCAGAGTAAAAATTCCCACAAATTCCATGGACATAAATGGGGCGTTTAACCCTATGCATGTTTGAGAAAGCTGCAGCTCATTACTTAGCACTGTGCACTGGTAGTCACAGACCCACACATACACTGTCTGACACCCCATCCTTGTTCCACTGGTAGTCACAGACCCACACATACACTGTCTGACACCCCATCCTTGTTCCACTGGTAGTCACAGACCCACACATACACTGTCTGACACCCCAGCCTTGTCCCACTGGTAATCACAGACCCACACATACACTGTCTGACACCCCATCCTTGTTCCACTGGTAGTCACAGACCCACACATACACTGTCTGACACCCCAGCCTTGTCCCACTGGTAATCACAGACCCACACATACACTGTGACACCCCAGCTTTGTTCCACTGGTAGTCACAGACCCACACATACACTGTCTGACACCCCAGTCTTGTTCCACTGGTAATCACAGACACACACACACACTGTCTGACACCCCAGCCTTGTCCCTCTAGTAGTCACAGACCCACACATACACTGTCTGACGCCCCAGCTTTGTTCTACTGGTAATCACAGACCCACATATACACTGTCTGATATCCCAGCCTTGTTCCACTAGTAGTCACAGACCCACACATACACTGTCTGACACCCCAGCCTTGTTCCACTAGTAGTCACAGACCCACACATACACTGTCTGACACCACAGCCTTGTTTCACTGTCTGATACTACTGAAATCTGCTGTGTAGAGCCTGTTTCACATAACCCTATTGAAGACCCACTAGAAACACAATATTAGATTATATCACCACATCAGCTATACACATTTGTGCCCCTGCCTTGTAAGGATTACATGATCAGGATACGTACTGCATCCTGCTTTGTAACTGAAGCCAGGAGGGATGAGGAATCCTTGTTGGGCAGCCGCTGCGGCTGCTAATGTCCTCTGGTCTGGAGGGAATACGGGAATCATCAGCGGAGGCAATTGACCTTGAACCTGCAAAACAAATAAGAAAATCAAAATGTAACAAGCGAATTCCTTAAAAAAAACAAAAAAACACAACAAATACATTGATGCAAAAATACAACTTGTTGTTTGGAGGCTGCACTGCACAAAGCAGGAAGTGGAGATTCCTAAAACGGAAAATGGCTTCTCCCAGCCTTGGGAAAAACAGCACCTGATATTCTTTTAAAGGGAAAGTACAAATGTATAAAATACATATATAATACGGAATGCTGGGAGGCGTAGGAATGCTGGGAGCACGGAATGCTGGGAGGTGTAGGAATGCTGGGAGCACAGAATGCTGGGAGGTGTAGGAATGCTGGGAGCACAGAATGCTGGGAGGTGTAGGAATCCTGGGAGCACAGAATGCTGGGAGGTGTAGGAATGCTGAGAGCACAGAATGCTGGGAGGTGTAGGAATGCTGGGAGTTCTGTGCTGGGAGCATTCTGTGCTTTCAGGCAGTCTCTACAGTGCATGACTGTTAGCGACAGGAATCGGTGCAGGACCGGCCTTTTAACACTTTGAGTGCCAGAGGGGTACGCAATGCATTGCTCTGCAATGAGTTGCGTACCTCTGTGGCACTCAAAGAGTTAACATCACCCGGACCTTGGCCCGTGTGGACAGGCTTTTACACTAGTTACAAATAAAAAGCAGAGTTCAGAAAAGCTTTGCAATGCACTGAACACCTCTTTAGCATCGTAGGAGATTAACCCTTTGAGTGCCAGTGGGGTACGCAACGCATTGCAGAGCAATGCGTTGCGTACCCCTCTGGCACTCAAAGGGGTTACATACGTTATGTTGACCATTGCTCCTAAACGCCTCAGTATTTATAATATGAAAATACTAAGTGTCCGTCTTTTTGAACACAAATGAACAGCTGTGTGGAATTTTTTTTTTTTTTTCTACAGTCGGCAAATGGCCATAAAACTTTTTTTTTTTTAATGGTTTCCAAGGATAAAAGTGACTTTGCCAAGCGAAGAGACTCCAAAAACAGGCCTCAAAATCGCTAATAGAAAGACAGATGGTTCTACTAAGATAATAGCTGCCAAAAAATGTAACGGGGAAAAAAAATAAATAAATAAAAATAAAATGGATGTTATTGAAGCTGACTGTAACATCACCGGATTGTTGGCAACGTAAGCGCGCGGCTCGGAGGCGAGATTCATGGACTATCACCTTGAGGGACGGGAAGGGAGATCTGTGGCCTGTGTGTGTTTAAAGGAGTAGTAAACTTTTTTTTTTTATGAAAACACATTTTACAGAGCATTTCCTGCTGAATAAAATAAGGTCACTCCCATCGCTGTCAGATGTTTTATTCAAAAATTATAGCAGTTCAAATAATCAGGAAGTGAATTTACTGTGTTTACTTCCTGATAGTTCTAACTGACCGGAAGCGAATTTACTGTGGTTACTTCCTGATAGATCTAACTGACAGGAAGTGAATTTACTGTGTTTACTTCCTGATAGTTCTAACTGAAAGGAAGTGACAGGCAGTTTCTATCACATTCTATGGAGAACTGCATGTCTCTGACTTTTCTGACTTTCCTCTCCATTAGAATCTAACAGGAAATCTAATTAGAAATTGACCACTAGAGGGCACTGCTAATGTAAAAAAACGTGGGTTTAAACTGTAATAACTCTGGAAATATAAATCTCTCGACAGTGGGAGTACCCTTATTTTACTCAGTAGGAAAATCCCTACAACATTTATTTTTTCATAAAAAAAGTTTACTGCTCCTTTAATTCCTAGAGTCAGACTCTCCAGTCCTCTGTGTAAGGATGCCCTGGATTCTAGATTGCTTCCGATACTAAACCCCTTAACCCTTTGGGTGCCAGAGGGGTAAGCAACGCATTGCTCTGCAATGCGTTGCTTACCAGTCTGGCACGCAAAAGGTTATAGACCGCCTCATCCAGGGTGGGCGGCCGTTAAGGACCACAGTATTTGTTTTAATTCGCAATTTATTCTGAGATGGCAGAACACCGTGCACCCACGCTAGCCATCCCATAATTCCATGACGTGCCAGAACCGTCAGCTGTCCTTAACATCCGGACCGGCGTGACAGACCTGGCACATCACCAGACGTTAAAATGTTAAAGGAACCCTATCGCCTAAATAAAAATGACCTAGGTTTGTTTTGAAAGGACATTCAATATGTTGTATCGACCATTTTTTATTTAGGAAACTAATTTGAGTTAGTTAGCTCTATAGAGGACAGTAATTAAAGGGGTACTATCACCCCAAATAAAGTCTACACCCAACAATTACCAATCTATTGATAAGCGTAACAAAAGTAGTAGTAGCCAGCATAATTACGTTACAGAGAAATTCTACTTCTGCTGAGACTGACGGCCAGGCAACAGTGCTTCAGAGGCATCTGTGCGTATGCGCCGTCAGTCCTTTCTGGTACTTAAAGATACCATGCAGCGCCTCCTAGAAGAGACCGGGACTGTAAGCAAAGATATCTGTGCTGTTTCCTGGCCGTCAGTCTCGGCACAAGTAGGATTTGTGATTAACGTGGTGATTACGCTGGTTATTAGTACTATTGTTAAGCTTATCGCTAGATGTGTAATTGTTGGGGGGAGACTATATTTGGGGTGATACCTCCCCTTTAACGGTCTTCGTCCTACATTAACCCACTGAGTGCCAGAGGAGTATGCAACACATTGCAGACTCTGCTGTACCAAGAGCGCCACTCTAATATTTCAGGTCACTGAAATACCGCAGCCAAACAACGCCAGTCTGAGCTCTAATAACATTTACATAAAGCAGCTCTTGGCAGTGGGGGTAACCTTGTTTTACTCAGCAGGAAAAACCGCGCTGTGTATATATTTTGTTTCCATATTGTGGAATACTTTCTGTTTAAAGAAGTAATATTGACAGTTACATTGTAACCAAATAAATACAAATACAACCTCTCAAAAAGGATTTTCACAAAAAAAAAAAAAAAAATAATAATAATAAAATCTGTCGCTCGTATCTGGAAATAGTTTACTCGCGTTTGACTCCTGAATACAAAGAGATCTGGCTCCAGGAAGGCACAGACGGCATGTTTAGAAGTGCACATCTTAGTCTTGTCAGCAGGAGAAGCCAAAACCGCCAAACAAAAGAATTGTTCAGAATAGAGAAGTTGTCTAAAGAAACGCGCCTGCGCTCCGAGCGAAGCTACGGCTCTGAAGTGCGCAGTCCTGGAGAGGAGCATTAACACACCCAACAGGATTCCAAAATATACAGAAGTCTTGTAATCTGTCTTCCCACTTCACTTTGGTTTCCGTGCAAGCAGTGTGTGATTTTACTCACGCAATCCTCGCTAACGGAATATAGAAGAAAATTAACTCCTTAAAGGAGCAGTAAACTTTTTTATGAAAAAAAATATATATTGTAGGGGTTTTCCTATTGAGTAAAATAAGAGTACTCCCACTGCTAAGAGATTTATATTTCCAGAGTTATTACAGTTTAAATCCAAGTTTTTTTTTTTACATTAGCAGTGCCCTCTAGTGGTCAAATTCTAATTAGTTTTCCTGTTAGATTCTAATGGAGAGGAAAGTCAGAAAAGTCAGTGACATACAGTTCTCCATAGAATGTGATAGAAACTGCTGAGTCACTTCCTGTCAGAACTATCAGGAAGTAAACACAGTAAATTCACTTCCTGTCACTTAGAACTATCAGGAAGTAAAACACAGTAAATTCACTTCATGATTATTTGAACTGTTATACATTTTGAATAAAATATCTGACAGCGATGGGAGTGACTGTTTTATTCAGCAGGAAATACTCTATAAAATGTGTTTTCATAAAAAAAAAGTTTACTGCTCCTTTAATGACTGTTGAGGACAACGGTGCATTTTTTTTTTTTTTTTATTTGCAATGGTTGCAGCACAGCAAACCTGGAAATCCATGACTTGCCAGGACCGTCACCAGTCCTAATAGTACAGACTCATCCCACGTGAGCTGGCTACTGAACCACCGGCCAGCTCACCTCACTGCGCAAACTGGGTGTGTTCGTCATGAAAACATCAAAGTTACAGAACGCTCTGCTATGCAAGCATTGAATTGGTAGGAAACGAGAACAGGCCCATAGACATCAATACATAATATATATTACCATGAGAAATGCAGAGCTAGGGACACTACATTTCCACCACCCATATCAACAGATCTTTAGCCTTAAATTACCTCCCCCACTTACTGACACTGCTCAGCAATGCATTACCCACCTCCCCTAGCACTGACTTCCTGTCTTATCCCTACATTACCTCCCCACTCACTGACACTGCTCAGTAATGCATTACCCACCTCCCCTAGCACTGACTTCCTGTCTTATCCCTACATTACCTCACCCACTCACTGACACTGCTCAGCAATGCATTACCCACCTCCCCTAGCACTGAATTCCTGTCTTATCCCTACATTACCTCCCCACTCACTGACACTGCTCAGCAATGCATTACCCACCTCCCCTAGCACTGACTTCCTTTCTTATCCGTACATTACCTACCCACTCACTGACACTGCTCAGCAATGTATTACCCTCCTCCCCTAGCACTGACTTCCTGTCTTATCCCTACATTACCTCCCCCACTTACTGACACTGCTCAGCAATGCATTACCCACCTCCCCTAGCACTGACTTCCTTTCTTATCCGTACATTACCTACCCACTCACTGACACTGCTCAGCAATGTATTACCCACCTCCCCTAGCACTGACTTCCTGTCTTATCCCTACATTACCTCACCCACTCACTGACACTGCTCAGCAATGCATTACCCACCTCCCCTAGCACTGAATTCCTGTCTTATCCCTACATTACCTCCCCACTCACTGACACTGCTCAGTAATGTATTACCTACCTCTCCTAGCACTGACTTCCTGTCTTATCCCTACATTACCTCCCCACTCACTGACACTGCTCAGCAATACATTACCCACCTCCCCTAGTACTGACTTCCTGTCTTATCCCTACATTACCTCCCCACTCACTGACACTGCTCAGTAATGCATTACCCACCTCCCCTAGCACTGACTTCCTATCTTATCCCTACATTACCTCACCACTCACTGACACTGCTCAGCAATGCATTACCCACTTCCCCTAGCACTGACTTCCTGTCTTATCCCTACATTACCTCCCCACTCACTGACACTACTCAGCAATGCATTACCCACCTCCCCTAGCACTGACTTCCTGTCTTATCCTACATTACCTCCCCCACTCACTGACATTACTCAGCAATGCATTACCCACCTCTCCTAGCACTGACTTCCTGTCTTATCCCTACATTACCTCCCCCACTCACTGACATTGCTCAGCAATGCATTACCCACCTCCCCTAGCACTGACTTCCTGTCTTATCCTACATTACCTCCCCCACTCACTGACATTACTCAGCAATGCATTACCCACCTCCCCTAGACTGACTTCCTGTCTTATCCCTACATTACCTCCCCACTCACTGACACTGCTCAGCAATGCATTACCCTCCTCCCCTAGCACTGACTTCCTATCTTATCCCTACATTACCTCCCCACTCACTGACATTACTCAGCAATGCATTACCCACCTCCCCTAGCACTGACTTCCTGTCTTATCCCTACATTACCTCCCCCACTCACTGACATTACTCAGCAATGCATTACCCACCTCCCCTAGCACTGACTTCCTGTCTTATCCCTACATTACCTCCCCCACTCACTGACATTACTCAGCAATGCATTACCCACCTCCCCTAGCACTGACTTCCTGTCTTATCCCTACATTACCTCCCCCACTCACTGACATTACTCAGTAATACATTACCCACCTCCCCTAGTACTGACTTCCTGTCTTATCCCTACATTACCTCCCCACTCACTGACACTGCTCAGCAATGCATTACCCACCTCCCCTAGCACTGACTTCCTGTCTTATCCCTACATTACCTCCCCACTCACTGACATTACTCAGCAATATAGAAATGTCCCCAGTGTGTGGACTCTGCAAAGATTAATTTGTAGCAAAGTGTGTGGTATTATTGGCCAACCACAAACAAATTAACATAAGGGAGCAGACTGTGCCACAAACATAAGGAAATACTTATAGGCAAATCTATAAGTAACGTGTAAATGTACGTAGATGTTCCACATTACTCAGTAGTAAAGTGCCCCCCATCCAATCAGCTTCCTCACCGCCGCGCTCATTAACAGACAATGCAAACGAGAACTTTCTTCTTTTCTTGTTGTTTTATTTTTTCCTCATTGTGGTTTTGTTCAGTTTCCCAAACCTGATGACTGAATCTTTGGCCAGCAACATGAATGCTGTAATCACACAATTATTGTGCTGGGAACAGTTTAATTCAGCATTTTGTTCCCAACCACAGAACAATTACCCAACAATTTTGGTTAACCAGGAAAGCCTGCTTGCCTACGGAGGAAGCGCGGGTGGGTATGTGCGCCAGGTCTATTGTTTTACACAAAGGCTGCCGCTAGCTACTTTATCTGCTACAACTTTCCAGCGCTGCTCAGCACAGCTGGGATCCGTTACATACCTCAGCCTAATAAAAACCAATTCATTACAAGACGTTTTATTGACTGTTTTTATCTCTATCAGAAGAGCGCTTGTAATTACACATTTGCATGCTAACTAGACAGAAATGCAGGTTTGGGGCTTAAATCAACTGTAAAGTCTGTTTATAAAAACATATTCATTGAAGAGGTCTTTGCAATGCTCAGAAAAACATGGATGGGAGATGTTTCATCCAAAGCTTATTACATACACGACATGCCTTTTCAGAGTAAAAAAAAAAAAAAAAAAAAAAATTGTGATTCAGAGTTGCCATTGCTTTCTAATAAGTTGCATGCAACTCTATACAGACAGCAATAGCAACAGCGCCATCTAGTTCGTAACAGTAAAAATAAAATGAAACCAAGTTTGAGCTGTAATATCTTTTGAATGAAGCAAGTCTCAGGATTGGATTATTTGGTTTTCATAATTAGTCATTGCATTAAAGGGTTAGTAGTGCTTCAAAATAAAAGCAGCTCCAATTAATCTTCATAGTATTTGGGCCATGGAGAGTGTTATTTCAGTACTGTCAGAGTTGTAGTACAAGAGTAATTGAATGATAAAGTATCCCCCTCCCGTCCCTTTTACTGATGTAACACTGCTCACCTCAGAGCAGCAAGACTGTCCGGATGGATCACAGAGAGGGACAAACTTCAGTGATCAAGGGGGATCAGGGTTTTCCTTATGATCACAGTAAAAAGACTGACCCTTGCTGTGATCTGTCCGGTCAAGAGACCAGATTCCACATCTGAGGGGAGGTGACTTACACTAGGTAAAAGGGACGGGAGGTGGATACTTTATCAGTCAATTACTCTTGTACTACAACTCTGACAGTATTGAAATAATACTCTCCATGGCCCAAATACTATGAAGATTAATTGGAGCTGCTGTTTTTGTGAAATATTACTATCCCTTTAACGAGAGGCGATTCTGGAGCAAATCAGATAGACCACATGGTAGAAATGAAAACTCCACTTGTTTAAAAGGGGTTTTTAATCGAATGAAAACTTGCTTTGCAATGCATCGGATATATCTATCCTCAAAGGAGTTAAACTCATCACTTAAACCAAGAATGTTCTTTAGCTTTAGAAATAAAGTCCTTAACCCTTTGAGTGCCAGAGGGGTACGCAAAGCATTGCAAAGCAATGCGTTGCGTACCCCTCTGGCACTCAAAGGGTTAAGGGTTGATACCCCTTTAATCTGTTTATTGCAATACATTTCTCAAATACGCCGCTGTGCAATGCATTGGAGACCTGTCTGCATCTAAGAGGTAAAGCGATAAAACGATTTTCCATCCACCAATCACGTGTCCGTTATCCTGTAAGGGTAAACAGTGTACATAAGGGATAAGTAAGGGGGTAATCCTTCTGTTTGCAGAGAGATTTTACGAGGTGTTACAGAGTACAGGCAGGGAACGGACATGGGTTGAGATCATTCCCAGACAAAGAGGTCTCTCGTCATTCCTGAACCCAAGTCCCAGACTGGATGAGATACCAACGGATTCGTGGAAGAAAAAAACCGAGGATGGGAAACGCTTTCCTGCCAAGTTTTTCTTTGATCGTTTTTCTATTTAGAACTAAGAGCCATGTGCGCGGAGGAGAAGAGACGTTCTTAGGACATTTAGCTGTACCGCTAGGGGAAAATTAAAGATCACACTGAATTAAATGGAACTTTTAACCCCTTAAATGCTAGAAAGATTGCCAACGCATTGCTTTGGAGCACTAAAGAGGGTTAAGAGGCCCATTTAAATCATCTGGAATTTGGGGAATTGTTAAAGGCATAGTAATGTCAGAAAAAAAAGTATTAACTATATAGTAGATACAATTAAAAGAGAGTACTTATTCGTATCTCTCAAACCGGGTGCCTGGTTTGCAAGCACACGTTGTAGACCATTCGATTCCGAAGTATTTATTTTTAGGTATCGCTGTGTTGGCGCAGCTGAAGAGCCGCCGTCTGATCCAGGAACCAGAATCTGCTTCTGACAGCTTTACAGCTCGTCAGGCAGAAAGGGGAGGGACCAGAGAACTTTATTTTCCTGTATCTCTCAAACCATAACAGTCTGAGAGATAGGAATAAACGCAAGTACTCTCTTTTAATTGTATCTACCATATAGTTAATACTTTTTTTCTGACATTACTATCCCTTTAACCTTCTCCAAAGATGCATTTGATTGCCAGAAAAATTGCATTTCTTCTTATTTTGTGAATAAAGGTCTGGGAGTGCAGCATTGTAGTTGAGGCGGCTGAAAAAGATGTCCCTTTGTCCCCCCAGGTCCAACCTGTGTGTGATCACTTGATTATGTTCTTGTATCGAAGACATCAAATGGACTTTTTAACCCATTGAAAGCTACAAAAGCCCCCAAAACATTTCCATTCCTACAGCGTTACAGTGTGAGAAGAAAAAAAAAAAGTGTCTATCACCTATTAACCCTTTGAGTGCCAGACGGGTATGGAACTCTGGCACTCAAAGCGTTAAAGATACTTATATTCTTGGTGGGGTATGGAGCATTCACCAGATGAATGAAATAAATATAACCAGCTTAAATACAAGGAACAATGGGGGGGGGGGGGGGGAAGACATGTATTAACCCTTTCAGTGACAGAGGGGCAACCATCTGGCACAGAAAGGGTTAAAAACCAAACATTTTTAGAATATTTTTACCCCTTCTGTTTCAGAGGGGTACACAAGGCATTGCTCTGCAATGCGTTACATACCTCCTGCCACTCAAATGGTTAAAAATTGTTGCAGAATTTCGCAGAAAGACATTCAAATTTGTAAATATGTCTAAGAAAATTTGCTAATGAGAATTATTTTCTCATACATCGCGTATACACTGTATCGCTTAATGTCCTATGGAATTCCATTAACCCTTTGAGTGCCAGAGGGGTACGGAATGCATTGCAAGGCAATGCATTCCGTACCCCTCTGGCACTCAAAGGGTTAAGAATAGGATATACCTGGCTTTAAGGTTTACCCATTAAAACTACCTCTATTCTTTGCCCAGTGGTAGAATTTCTTTATATTTACTGTGAAACGCGTCTGATTTGGATCATGCCCATTTTTACGGATTATACACACACACACACACACACACACACACACAATTTATTTATATCCTTATGGCTCTTTGTAACAGATGCTTTCTCTATAACCCCGGTTTTATACATCCCCATTGGCACATATGTATAGAGACAAGGAGCAGCAAATTTGGAGCAAACCCGCCACACGGTAGGTGAAAATAAAACTATCTTTGATATCTAGGAGGCTTTAATCAGCTTGATGCACGAGATGTCTCCAATTCATTGCAAAGCAAAGCGCTGAAGTCTTCCAGCTTCCATGAGAATTTCTCTGTCACTCGCAATGTTTTCTCCTATAAAAAACAGTAATACTCCCAATTCTAAAGTTTTATACATTTCTGGTGAAAATCATTTCACTGAAAAAAGGTCTTTTCACAACGGCAGGACAACGTTGTGTTCGCGAGATGGACATTTACCTAATACACAGGTAGAAAAGATTAAGAATCGGACGTTCAGGTGGACGTGAAAATCACAAAAATAACTTTTTTCAAGCATAATGTTTAGTGTTGCGTTAGGGGGCAGAAACCAGCTGTTTCACACGTCTGGAGACAAAAGGGGTCCTAGTCCTGTAAATACAGACTTTTGGCTGTTTAGGAAATGTTCTCTGTGTACCGCACATTTACACTGATTCAGGAGGATAGTCTGAGACTTGTCAGTTAAATAAGCCATACAGTTTGAAAATAAATGTCCTGGAATTTTTTTGTTTTCCTTGTTCATTAAAATATGGGAGCTGCTACTGCTAGTAGATCATTCATTCAAAAGATATTATAGTGCAAACTTTTTGCTTTTGTTAATTAAACTGCAATTTTCTTTAAATATGTCCACTAGGCGGTGCTGTTCCTATGACTTTACTATGCAAAGCCAAAGCTTAGGACTTAATTTCTCCCATAGGGCAACAAAAAAACAAAAATAATTTATAAAAAAAAAAAAAAAAAAAAAAGTAGTCTGCTTTTGGATGCGAGTCTGAGCATTTACTAATAGTTTAAAAATAATATATATATATATATATATATATATATATATATATATATATATATATATTTATTATAAATAAAAAAAAAAAAATCTCCCAGCTATTTCCTTCTTCCACTCGTTGAGAGCCAGAGTTGGATTCCTTCTCTGTCACTCATAGGGTTAATATACTCTACTGAAAATAAATTAAAGTGGGAATAGAAAATGCTCTTCTTTTAAACCCTTGAAGATAAGCGGGGTCTGCAGCGCACTGATAAGCAATGCGTTGCACAAAACCTCTGGTTTGCATGGAGTTAAAGGGATAGTATTACTTCAAAATTACTATCCCTCATATTGTAGCCCTCAATAAACTGAGTTAAATGACACCAGCGGCATCTCTCAAACCTTTATGGTGTAAGAGATAGCCACTTTCAGAGTTTCCTCTCCCCTTCTGTCAGCGTTCTGCTGCCAGCAGGAGAATCCGGTCTCTGAATCAAGTGGAGGCTCTTCAGCAGAGCCGATATCTCATTATGGAAGGAAAAATGATTAATTAAAACAGTCTTCTAAGTGTGCTTGGTAACCAAGCACACGTAGAAGACTGTTTCAATTAATCATTTTTCCTTCCATAACGAGATATCGGCTCTGCTGAAGAGCCTCCGCCTGTCCCGGGACCGGATTCCCCTGCTGTCAGCAGAACGCTGACAGCAGGGGAGAGGAAACTTTGAAAGCGGCTATCTCTTACACCATAAAGGTCTGAGAGATGCTGCTGGTGTCATTTAACTCAGTTTATTAAGGGCTACAATATGAGGGATAGTAATTTTGAAGTAATACTATCCCTTTAACACTTTGAGCGCCAGAGGGGTACGCAACGCATTGCAAAGCTTTGCAATGCGTTGTGTACCCCTCTGGCGCTCAAAGGGTTAGGTAATTTTCAAACATTATGTGGGTTAGGGGGCTTAACCCCTCGAGTGCTCAAAGGTTTTATCCTTCTTCCCCCCTCCCCCCCCCCCAAGCGTTCCCATCTGTGAGGATGACTGGTGTGTTTTGGGCTGCCGCGGCTCGTACGTCCGGCTTACGGTAGCTCTCCAAATTAGCACGAACACAATGGAGAGCTTATCGAGACAACGGCATTGTGTATCCAGTAACGTTGCTTCTGCGGGCAGCATAATAGCGGCACTGGGGTCTGTTCATATAAGAGCCTTTTAACAGCTGCACATCACAAATGACCTGTTCCGTCTCCACAACGCCGAGAGCCCATGAAAGAGAAAAAGATTTCAGAACTCTCTCCTCCCTGGTCTCAGCCCCTCAGGACGGCATCAATCCCCTCGGCTTTCTGCTGAACAACAAGAGGATTTTTTTTTTTCCAGTCGTCTTTTCTTTCTTTCCAATCAGCCCATTTGCCTCTGATCATCCTTCACGTTTTAGCCTCTGCCCCTGTAAGACTCGGTACCGACTATCTGCGCTCTCTATTAAAACCTGGTAATCCTTCCAGGAACAGCTGGGCTCCCACATTCACACACAGTTTGGATACAATTATTCTCAGGCTATGCTTGCATCCTTGTCCTCACCTATAAACATCTACTCTATTCAGCTTTTCAGGGAAACACAAAAATGCTGCTTTTCCAGGCAAAACAGCATCAGCAAAAGGAACTCAAATCACTGAGATGCTTCTAATCCTTTAGATGCTCAACTGTGAAACAATGGATTAGGAGGCATCAATCTTCCAAGGTGTTAAAAAAAAAAATCTATATTCCAGAGTTTATCCTGCTAAGTAAAACTCTTAAGAATACTACCATTTCTATTCAAAAGTGATTACAGCTGAAAGTTGCATTTTCTGGATCAAGTGTTTCCATCATCTGAAATGTTATGGTAGCGCTGTTGTCACAGCAGGCTATGGATACCCTACTTCATACCTCCTAAGTGTCCCTCTTTAGGAGATATTAGGTGTCCGTACCTCCCAAGTGTCCCTCTTTAGGAGATATTAGGGGTCCATACCTCCTAAGTGTTCCTCTTTAGGAGATATTAGGTCCCATACCTCCCATCCCTCTTTAGTAGGTATTAGGGATCCATACCTCCCAAGTGTCCCTCTTTATGAGATATGAGGGATCCATTCCTCCCAAGTGTCTCTCTTTAGGAGATATTAGGGGTTCATATCTCCCAAGTGTCCCTCTTTAGGAGATATTAGGGCTCCATACATCCCAAGTGTCCTTCTTTAAGAGATACTATGGATCCGTACCTCCCAAGTGTCCCTGTTTAGGAGAGATTAGCATAGGAGAGCCTGTTTTGATAAGATAGTTCCACCTCTAATCCCCATGCACTTCTAGCTAAAGTAGGGGAGAACAAACCTTCTCCCAACAGTGAATGTTCTCAGGAACTCCTCAATGAGACACAAGTGAGTGGTGTCACCTCGGGTAGATTGTTCAGAATGACCAAACGAATGAATGATTCACCTGTGTTCATGTGAGGAGATCCTGACAACTTGCACTGTTGGAGCCGGAGGACAGATTTGAGTGCCCCTGAGATAAATAAAGATTAACAGACATGACATATTAACTAAACTAACAGAAAAAAAAAAAAATCTATGGAAGTCTGAATTTCATCCTCACAGGAATTTCTGTACAAAGGGAGATAAAGAGGCTTCTTGTTTCCATTAAAATTCTCATGGGAAAGAAACGCAAGTGAAACTTGTCGGGAGAAGGTAAAACTTGGTGTGAAAGATTGTGGCGCTGTACTCCTCAAATCCACATGTACATATCATCAGCATACATGTACACGTGTGCACACATTTACTCTTCCTGTTGCATGAAAGGGGTCCATGAAAATGGTCTTATCGCTGGAATTTCAGTGTGAGTCAGAAGGCCCTATTATCCTCCGAATTTCTTCCTGTAATGGAAAGCTACACACCTAATAGTAATGTTATCCACACACCCCCTCAGTTACCAGCCCAGTAACAAGTATTCTCTGATGCAGATACCCTACTAGGGTTGCCACCTTTTCTTCAAAACCATACCGGCCATGTCATTCCCTCCATAGACTTAACATTGGAAAGAAGCCAATTTTTTACCGGCCTGCCCTTAAAATACCAGCTGGGTGCAACCCTATATCCTACCCCAAAATCTTGTTTCTGTTCCAGAAAAGAAGGAATCTAAACAGAATGTTTCAGTACAAATAGAGATCTCCGCGCATTGGGCTCCTTGCCAGGAACAGTCAGACCAAATGATCCACAGCAAAATATCAATAAAATAGAAATCTGTACACAGCACATGTCATGCAGCGATCAGGACAACTCAGTCCGATAACAGGAGAGACAAGGGAGAGAGAGGAAGAAAGTGTTCAGACAGAGATAGACAAATGGTGCCCTTAATTGCTACAGCAGTCTCAAATGCATTGCAAATCAAATAACTGGAGTCTTGTCTCTCATCTGAAGGGGTTACAATCCCCTTTTAGTTCCCACGTGGCAGTTGGTTTGCCCCAAGATTGCTGCACCCCTGTCTTTATACATTGGCCTCAGGAGACAGAGAAAAACACCGTTCCACAGAGAATGAGTGTAAGCATGAGCGACATTGCAGGTTGCTTAATCACGCACACACACAAACACACGCTCAAACCCCAATACAAACACAAGCATTTACCTGAGCACACAAATACATACACACACACACTCGAATACACACAAATGCACAAGCACTTGGCCATGCAAACATACAGAACCGCACAGTACTGTCTTGTAACACCATTTCAGTACCTGCAGCCTCAGGTGAGATCACACACTGGCACCTCCTAATTCACAGGCCAGCGCATGAACACGAAAAACCCCTGCCTTTCCCAGACATTAACAGTAAACAGACCATGCAGTAACCAATTAGACTGATTGAGACATTTGCACTAACACATCCGAGTATTCAGCATTAAACTAAAATATACCTTTTCTTTTTACCGTCCAAAATTTTTAAAAACGTACAAAGAATCGTACGGAAATTACCATTATTGCTAACGATCCGTTAGTTGTTTATGCTATATTTCATCGCTCTTGTAGATTGTTCGTCTCAAATGTTGGTCATTTCACCACCATGTTAATTAGATCAACACCAAAGCTTCATGCATTTTGTATTAAATGCATCATTAAGCAATCGATTTAAGACATTTTTTTTATATATAAAAATGATATGAAAACATCTGCTTTGCTGTTTCTGAGATAAAACACCAAGAACGTGTGCTTAGATCTGGTCTTTAAACAAAGCAGAGGATTCGGCAGACACGTTTTCTTAGGAGGGTGAAATACCTTTTTATTAGAAGTTGTAATTGCCCACGGGTTAGCAGAAAGCCTGGTTTTAGAATTCCTGAAAGCCAGAATCTTGTAAAGAAAACAAGATGCGCCCATATTAAAACTTTTAATGACTTTACTAAGAAAGGTGGAACTTTGCAAGCCAGCTGGCTCTCTCCTGAAAGCCAGGAGGCACAGCTTGAACTTAAAGCTATCTTAACATAATGAATAAGTGCCAATAATTAGCATATGTGGTGTGAACAGGTTTGCTGGCACAAGCAAGTGAAAAACTCCAAGGTAAAGTTATTATTAGTGAGTAATTAGCTCTGTGAAGTAAATGAGTGAAACAATAGCTGCCAGCATTCACAATATGTCCAACATCTGACTGTGTGGAAGATAACATTGTATGAGATTGCTCCCTGTGCCTGGAGTCTCTTAATAAACATATGTTAGTGTAATTAATGCAGAGTCTCTCTGACCTGTTGTCACATAGGAACAATACTTATCTTGGAAACCTTCAAACCAGCACTTTCTGCATTTATACGGGGAAACGGTGGAAGATACATTAAAGCGGCAGTAGCCAGAATAGGAACACAGACCCAATTAAAGGAAAAGTACGGTAATTACTAATTAAACACTACACACACACACACAGAAACATAGAATTCTGACAGCAAATAAGAACCATTCGGCCCATCTAGTTCTGTCCACTTTTCAATCAGTAAAAACAGCAAACCTTATTTGGTCCTTGGTGTGGTCTTATTTTCAGGACAGTCTTAAGTCTATCTCATGCCTGTTTACATACCCTTGCTGTATTAACCTCTACCACTTCTGCTGGTAGGGTATTCCATTTACCTTCCACCTCTGCTGGTAGGCTATGCCATTTATTTTCCACTTATCTACCACTTCTGCTGGTAGGCTATGCCATTTATCTTCCACTTCTGCTCGTAGGCTATTCCACTTATCTACTACCCTCTCTGTGAAGTAAAACTATCTTACATTACATATAAACCTGTGTCCCTCCAATTTTAGACTATGGCCTCTTGTCCTAACATTTTTACTCCTTTGAAATGTACTTCCCTCCTGCACTTTGTTGAATCCCTTCATGTATGTGAATGTGTCTATCATATCCCCTCTCTCTCTTCTCTCCTCCAAGCTATACATATTCAGATCCTTTAGTCTATCCTGATATTTACTACCCTGTAAACCAGTCACCATTTTAGTAGCCCTTCTCTGAATTCTATCCCTCTGGAGATGTGGTCTCCAGTACTGTACACAATAATCTAGGTGAGGTCTAACTAGAGAACAGAACCACACACAATTTTTATATATTATACATATATACACACACATACAGAGACACACACACACAGACAGACACACACACGCTATAGTCAGACACTCACAATGGCACCCTGGTATATTGTGCTTCAGTACAAGTCATAGCATCTCTATCAGATCCATGGAGATGGACATGACAAACTGAAGCAGGAAGAGATCATGAACCTACTTAACCCTTTACGAACCAGAGTCATGTTCAATGCACATCAAAGCAATGTGTTCCACACCTCCCTGGTCCTTGAAGTGTTAAGATTACCAAGTTCAGTGGCTGGAGTTTGAGTTTCTGCCAGCAGCTGTCATGTCTGCCTCCATGGAGCTGACATCCAGGACTGATTGAGAGGTTAACTCATAAACCAAGGATCAAGGAAACAATTCACGAGGGCTTTTAGGATTTCTGTCCATAGTAAGGTAAGTGGGGCATTATTTTTTCCCCTCTACACCTACAGCCATATTCATCTGGATTCAACCAAATGCACCTGACACTTTATGCAGATGAGCTGCTTATTTACATACAGTGCCAGGCAGAGGAAGTGACATCGCATTCTATATATATATATATATGTATCAGGGCTTAAAATTTGAAGTCCTTTGCTACTAGCCAGACCTGAAAATTTACTCGCCACTGCAACACATAACATACCAACCAGGGCTGAATTTTCACTCGCCATTATTATTTTTATATATATATATATATATATATATATGCATGCTGTGTGTACATCAAACAAATTGTCTTTTTCTAAATCTTTATGGATAATTGTCATGGCACGGGATATCATTCAGGGGCTTACAATACCTCTTTTCAGATTTTCAATAAGACTTGTAAAGTAAAAGCTAATGGCAGATCTTTCCAGATTAAAATCTCATCATCAATCTCCTAATTCGACACACATTATCAAACGGCCAAGTGCACTGCCACTTTAATTACTCCGCAATGAGTAGGGAACAGCTTAGAACTGGCAGATACGTCTTACTTAAAGGCCAGAGCCTCCGGCACAAGAAGACTCCTGTCTGTCGTTAGGTTTTTGACTTCAAAAAAACGCACGTGTTTTGAAGTTAACAGTCAGCCCGCTCAGATCCACTGCCTCCCTTTAATTTGCACCTTGCATGCTCGTTAGCTTAGAATGGCGAATACAATATGAGGCTGGTTACAAAGTATTACATTTTTGCTCTTTAGTTAACCCTTTGAGTGTAAATGGGGCGCCTGTTTGAACTTTGTATTTTCAGATAATAAACACAATATAGAAGGGAAGTTTGTAAGATGTAAATTAATCGTTATTGCGCAGGACTTTGTAACTGTATGATTTGCCCTTGAACTAAGAAGCTCTTCATTTGTTTAAAAGAAAAATCTAACTAAGAAAGTATCATTTATACACAGCTCTGCCGTAGTCTAACTAAATATCACTAAAGTGAGAAAGATTTCATGTCCCTATAGAATCCTGGTTGGTGCTCCTGCTGCATGGCTGATCTCATTTAGATTGATGAAGTCTATTGTTTAATTATTTAAGTTGAAAACTAAACACTGAACTAAAACGTTGCTCATCAAATACAGGCATCTACGCAAAAACCACATACATAGACTACATACACCTACTACCTAGGTAAGTGCTTCTGTTACACACAGTAATTATATAGATACACATGACTGCTGTACGATGGACTCCTACCTAGGTAAGTGCTTCTGTTACACACAGTAATTATATAGATACACCTGACTGCTGTATGATGGACTCCTACCTAGGTAAGTACTTCTGTTACACACAGTAATTATATAGATACACCTGACTGCTGTGTGTTGGACTACTACCTAGGTAAGTGCTTCTGTTACAGTAATTATATAGATACACCTGACTGCTGTATGATGAACTCCTACCTAGGTAAGTACTTCTGTTACACACAGTAATTATATAGATACACCTGACTGCTGTATGATGGACTCCTACCTAGGTAAGTGCTTCTGTTACACACAGTAATTATACAGATACACCTGACTGCTGTGTGATGGACTCCTACCTAGGTAAGTACTTCTGTTACACACAGTAATTATATAGATACACCTGACTGCTGTGTGATGGACTCCTACCTAGGTAAGTGCTTCTGTTACACACAGTAATTATATAGATACGCCTGACTGCTGTATGATGGACTCCTACCTAGGTAAGTGCTTCTGTTACACACAGTAATTATACAGATACACCTGACTGCTGTGTGATGGACTCCTACCTAGGTAAGTACCTCTGTTACACACAGTAATTATACAGATACACCTGACTGCTGTGTGATGGACTCCTACCTAGGTAAGTGCTTCTGTTACACACTAATTATATAGATACACCTGACTGCTGTGTGATGGACTCCTACCTAGGTAAGTGCTTCTGTTACACACACTAATTATATACATACGCCTGACTGCTGTGTGATGGACTCCTACCTAGGTAAGTACTTCTGTTACACACAGTAATTATATAGATACACCTGACTGCTGTGTGATGGACTCCTACCTAGGTAAGTGCTTCTGTTACACACAGTAATTATATAGATACACCTGACTGCTGTGTGATGGACTCCTACCTAGGTAAGTGCTTCTGTTACACACAGTAATTACATAGATACACCTGACTGCTGTGTGATGGACTCCTACCTAGGTAAGTCCTTCTGTTACACACAGTAATTATACAGATACACCTGACTGCTGTATGATGGACTCCTACCTAGGTAAGTACTTCTGTTACACACAGTAATTATATAGATACACCTGACTGCTGTGTGATGGACTCCTACCTAGGTAAGTTTTCCTATTGCAAACACATTAGACCCAACTTATCTCAAAATGTATAAGGCAAAGTGAACCCCTTGAAGGTCTCCAATGTACAAAATACGCTGCAGTCACCGTTCACTCTGTAAAAATAAAATACTGTCTGCTTGGGATCCTTGTCCATTCAGCTCTTTCCCAAACACGTGTTTGAAGCCCCTGTGTGATCTACCTGGCAGTGCCAGTGTTACTCGTAGTGTTGGAAGCCCCTGTGCGATCTACCTGGCAGTGCCAGTGTTACTCGTAGTGTTGGGAGTCCCTGTGCGATCTACCTGGCAGCGCCAGTGTTACTCGTAGTGTTGGGAGTCCCTGTGCGATCTACCTGGCAGCGCCAGTGTTACTCGTAGTGTTGGGAGTCCCTGTGCGATCTACCTGGCAGCGCCAGTGTTACTCGTAGTGTTGGGAGTCCCTGTGCGATCTACCTGGCAGCGCCAGTGTTACTCGTAGTGTTGGGAGTCCCTGTGCGATCTACCTGGCAGCGCCAGTGTTACTCGTAGTGTTGGGAGTCCCTGTGCGATCTACCTGGCAGCGCCAGTGTTACTCGTAGTGTTGGAAGCCCCTGTGTGATCTACCTGGCAGCGCCAGTGTTACTCGTAGTGTTAGAAGCCCCTGTGCGATCTACCTGGCAGCGCCAGTGTTACTCGTAGTGTTGGAAGCCCCTGTGTGATCTACCTGGCAGCGCCAGTGTTACTCGTAGTGTTAGAAGCCCCTGTGCGATCTACCTGGCAGCGCCAGTGTTACTCGAAGTGTTAGAAGCCCCTGTGTGATCTACCTGGCAGCGCCAGTGTTACTCGTAGTGTTGGGAGTCCCTGTGCGATCTACCTGGCAGTGCCAGTGTTACTCGTAGTATTGGAAGCCCCGGTGCGATCTACCTGGCAGTGCCAGTGTTACTCGTAGTGTTAGAAGCCCCTGTGCGATCTACCTGGCAGCGCCAGTGTTACTCGTAGTGTTGGAAGCCCCTGTGCGATCTACCTGGCAGTGCCAGTGTTACTCGTAGTATTGGAAGCCCCTGTGCGATCTACCTGGCAGCGCCAGTGTTACTCGTAGTGTTGGAAGCCCCTGTGCGATCTACCTGGCAGTGCCAGTGTTACTCGTAGTGTTAGAAGCCCCTGTGCGATCTACCTGG
Source organism: Rhinophrynus dorsalis (assembly GCA_037306005.1). Lineage (NCBI taxonomy): Eukaryota > Metazoa > Chordata > Amphibia > Anura > Rhinophrynidae > Rhinophrynus > Rhinophrynus dorsalis. Next base: position 9,699,491 of record CM074721.1, read on the forward strand.
CAGCGCCAGTGTTACTCGTAGTGTTGGAAGCCCCTGTGCGATCTACCTGGCAATGCCAGTGTTACTCGTAGCGTTGGAAGCCCCTGTGCGATCTACCTGGCAGCGCCAGTGTTACTCGTAGTGTTGGAAGCCCCTGTGTGATCTACCTGGCAGTGCCAGTGTTACTTGTAGTGTTGGAAGCCCCTGTGCGATCTACCTGGCAGCGCCAGTGTTACTCGTAGCGTTGGAAGCCCCTGTGCGATCTACCTGGCAGTGCCAGTGTTACTTGTAGTGTTGGAAGCCCCTGTGCGATCTACCTGGCAGTGCCAGTGTTACTCGTAGTGTTGGAAGCCCCTGTGCGATCTACCTGGCAGCGCCAGTGTTACTCGTAGTATTGGAAGCCCCTGTGTGATCTACCTGGCAGCGCCAGTGTTACTCGTAGTGTTGGAAGCCCCTGTGCGATCTACCTGGCAGCGCCAGTGTTACTCGTAGTGTTGGAAGCTGCTGTCACATATCTCAGCAGAGTTTTGATCAGAAGCTGCGCCGCTCACTAATCACTGCGTTTACCTCCCCTAATGTTACGCGGGGAGACGAGCCACCATGGTCAGGCCTGTCTTCACAACCCATAATGCTGATGTGCTTAATTTCTTCTCATTAATTTAAAGGAAAAAAAAATATTCAAAAATGACAGGAGGGCAGATCTTCTAACTGTCAAAAAAAATTCTGGTCCTCAGACACCACCACCAGGGCATATTGCAAGGATACTCCTATTTAGGCACAGGTATATCAATCACAGTGACTGACCTGCTGATTCCAAATGAGATTAACCCTTCAAGTGCCAGAGAGGCATCCACTGCATTGCAAAGTAATGTGCTAGGTACCTCTCTGGCACTTAAAGGGTTAAGCAGGGAGCTCCTAAAATCATGAGGCGCTAACAGAGAAAAACACTGCTCCAAGGAACGGGTGGGTAATCTCTGGATCTACAGCTGGTTCAGGATAATAAGACTGATTAGTTAGGATTACCAGGTCTCTGGAGTTTACAGAATATGACCTCTTTTTTAGGGGTTAAGACTCGGTCCTAAGGGAAGCATACACTTTGGTATAAAAGCCATGGATTTACTTTTAGGAGAGAGCAGGGAACACACTCTTCCACTATTACATGATCCGTGGTGAGTGCAGGAGACCTCTACACTCACCACAACTTGAAACTTGGAGCACATGAGTCCGGTGACTGTGTGAGGGTGACTTGTCAAACACACCCTCACACAATGATCAGAGAGCTTTGCTGTGCCTTGTTCCACTATTAAACCAATACCAGCAAGTGAGCTACTGACTACTAGTAATGCTGATACTTGCTGCTGGTCCCCAATCCATAATAAAGTGCTTGTCAGACACATACAGGGATACACATGCAGAAACTTCCAGTGTCATAAATAATCTCCATACTGTTGTGCAGGGTTTTCCGAACACTACCAGCATCCAAAGAGTTAAATCCAGTAAATAAGACAAAGTGCACTCTTCCTGTGAAAGTTCAAATTTGTCAATTATCTCCTGAAACAGACTAATCATGGGTGGTGCCTTCAGACCTCAGAGGAGTCTCATGTCCCCCCATGTCCTCTTCTCTAGGATGGAGATGGTACTTGTCTAACATGTCAGAGACACACAATTTTATTTTCACCTTCTCAACCCCTTTGACACCTCAAAAATCCCTTTCTCTAATTAATTCGCTCTCTCAGACAGCACTTTATTTTCATGGACCATAAACATAACGAGGCCATTTGCATCAACACAAATTATGACTTTTGTTCGATCATGCAAGCAGAGGTTCACGATAAAGGCCCTGTAATCAGGTCACATCGCTAAGCATCACAACACAATTAGCGTCACGTGTGATGATGTCGGACGTAATTAAACGATACGTCTCCTCACCCAGCAGGGAGCACCATGAACTGTCTGTAATATTAAACATGGGGGTTAAGGATCCTTTGAGAATGTCAGGGAACAAGGTCAGGATAAAAACAACATGGTACCATATGTAGAATACCACTTTAATAAAAAAACAGCAGTGGATACGTGGAACAGCCATCTAGTGGAAATGGTAGGGATACTACAGAAAAGAAATGTAAAAAGAGAATCCAATACTGAAATAAAGGGATAGTAATACTTCGTTTTAACTTTATTTTATTTTGTAGGCATTAAAAAAACACGAAGAATGATATAAGTCTTATCTCTCAAACCTTTATGGTTTAAGAGATATTCACAAACAAAGTATCCCACCCCCTGTTCAACCAGATCAGAAGGGAGGTGCCCAGGTAGACTGCAGAGAGGGACAATCTTCAATTAAGATAAGGGAAAAACCTGAAAAACTTGTCAAGGGGGGCAGGGCTTTCATTGTTCTCATAGGAAGAAGATTGTCCCCTTCTGTTATCTGTCTGGTCTATGGACTGGATTCCACATCTGAGAAGAGATGGCTTACACTAGGTAAAAGGGGCGGGAGGGGAAACTTTGCCTGTGAATATCTCTCAAACCATAAAGGTCTGAGAGATAAGACTTATATCATTCTTCATGTTTTTTTAATGCCTACAAAATAAAATAAAGTTAAAACAAAGTATTACTATCCCTTTAATACAACATGCAAAGGAATTAAATTTAAATAGATGTGTTTTTTGTTTCTACCAACATCTACTATTCAACTAAAATATATTAACTCCTTGTGGTCCAGACAGGTGTGAAACCCATGGAGAAGCATTGCGATCCACATCCCCCTGTCCATCAAGGGATTAGAAAAGTTTAACAAGGTTCTCACATCACTACGGTATAAGGGACAGTGTTTTTCCTCCTCCTGTGAAGAGGTCGGATGCTGAAACCTCTTCCACCCCTCTCAGGTCCCGTCACGTCTTCCAACTTCCTTCACTAGATGTGTCTGTGATGTCATCGATAGGAGGTTTACAGCAGGAGGAGGAGGACACCATCAGAATTGAACAGACCCACATAAATGCAGAGAATGGTGAAAATATCAAAATCATTGCATATTGAACATCTGTGAGGACACTTAGCAGCGATAGAAATATGCTCCTCACTGCTGCTTTTATTAAGGAACGCATTTTATTTATTTATCCTTTAATCCTTTGAATGCCAGAGGAGTATGCAACGCATTGCAGAGCAATACGTTGCGTACCCCTCTGGCACTCAAAGGGTTAAAAACTCTTGCCCAGATAGGTCGTCTTTGGAAGATTTTATCATTCACGGAATCGATACTGTCCACTTCTCACCCTCCAAAACTGAGGGCCAAAGTTTCCATCTAGATGCAAACACTCCAGGTTGTGCAGCATTATGAACCGTATACATCAGTGGTTCTCAGCCCATGCCCTCAGCGGCCACTAACAGGGACTGTCCCTCCTATACTGTATAGTGCCAGTCCTTATACACAGACACATGCAGACTGTATACTATACATCAGAGGTTCTCAGCCCATGCCCTCAGTGGCCACTAACAGGCCAGGACTTAGGAATTTCCCTGATAGAACACAAGTGTGTTGATCAGAGGCTCAGTCGTATTGATTAACTCACCTGTGCTCTTAAAGGGGAATTCTCAAATCCTGGCCTGTTAGTAGACACTGAGGGCACAGATTGAGGACCACTGGTATACATTCTTCTTAGAGATAACGAGGTTGAGGTTCGAAAAGGGCATTAAATCTTTGAATGCTAGAAGACTACAAGCTCTTCTGGAACTCGAAAGGTTAAAATGAAATTAAAGCTTCACCACAGCAGCAAGTTTTGACCCACTGCTACACAGGATTAACCCTTTGAGAGTCAGAGGGGTACACACTCAAAGGGTTACCGAAAAGAAAGCACATGTTCGCAGACCCGACACATTCTGTGAGAAGTGCTAATAGTGGTCGAGCTGGAAGGAAGGGCCCAGCTGACCGTCAGATCATTTCAGTAGCTGTGTACAATATTGTTATTCCTGCAGAGCAGCCGCACAGAAGCCAGAGAGCGTTACCTGCCAAAAACCAGAACTTTTCCCTGGTGTTTTCACATAAAGGAAGAAGGGAACTGTGGAAATACAATGAATTAAGAGAAATGAAATGTATGTAGCAAAAGGAGCCCTTGGGATTCTGCTTCCTAAAATGGAAAGTTAAACTGTCATGCTAAAATCATACTACAGTAAGTACGCAGTCAACTGACCGTCCTTTCTGATGACTATAAAATAAAGGTTTGTGTCCCTTACAAGCCATTTCTTTCTTCTGGAACCCACGGATTGCTGTGAGGAGGCGTGACATACAGACAGTATTTATCAAAGGTCATATATACAGGGAATTACAGATATATAGTACAAGTGCATAAATGTACACCTACCTAGGTAAGTGCTTCTGTTACACACGGTAATTATATAGATACACCTGACTGCTGTATGATGGACTCCTACCTAGGTAAGTGCTTCTGTTACACACAGTAATTGTATAGATACACCTGACTGCTGTATGATGGACTCCTACCTAGGTAAGTACTTCTGTTACACACGGTAATTATATAGATACACCTGACTGCTGTATGATGGACTCCTACCTAGGTAAGTGCTTCTGTTACACACAGTCATTATACAGATACGCCTAACTGCTGTGTGATGGACTCCTACCTAGGTAAGTGCTTCTGTTACACACAGTAATTATACAGATACACCTGACTGTTGTGTGATGGACTCCTACCTAGGTAAGCGCTTCTGTTACACACAGTAATTATACAGATACACCTGACTGTTGTGTGATGGACTCCTACCTAGGTAAGCGCTTCTGTTACACACAGTAATTATACAGATACACTTGACTGCCGTGTGATGGACCCCTACCTAGGTAAGTGCTTCTGTTACACACAGTAATTATATAGATACGCCTGACTGCTGTGTGATGGACTCCTACCTAGGTAAGTGCTTCTGTTACACACGGTAATTATATAGATACACCTTACTGCTGTATGATGGACTCCTACCTAGGTAAGTACTTCTGTTACACACGGTAATTATATAGATACACCTGACTGCTGTATGATGGACTCCTACCTAGGTAAGTGCTTCTCTTACACACAGTTATTATATAGATACGCCTGACTGCTGTGTGATGGACTCCTACCTAGGTAAGTGCTTCTGTTACACACAGTAATTATATAGATACACCTGACTGCTGTATGATGGACTCCTACCTAGGTAAGTGCTTCTGTTACACACAGTAATTATACAGATACACCTGACTGCTGTGTGATGGACTCCTACCTAGGTAAGTACTTCTGTTACACACAGTAATTATACAGATACACCTGACTGCTGTACGATGGACTCCTACCTAGGTAAGTACTTCTGTTACACACAGTAATTATATAGATATACCCGACTGCCGTGTGATGGATTCCTACCTAGGTAAGTGCTTCTGTCACACACAGTAATTATACAGATACACCTGACTGCTGTACGATGGACTCCTACCTAGGTAAGTACTTCTGTTACACACAGTAATTATATAGATATACCCGACTGCCGTGTGATGGACTCCTACCTAGGTAAGTGCTTCTGTCACACACAGTAATTATATAGATACACCTGACTGCTGTGTGATGGACTCCTTTTTAGGTACACTAATCTGTTAACGCCATTCATGACTAGTGGGGTGCACAACGTATTGTGAAGCAATAACCACTTAGGTTCTCATAGCGTTAAACAAATTAAGAGCCACTTATTCCTTGGGTGTAAATCCCCTTCAAACAAAAATATATAAAATTAGGAACCTGAAAACTATTTTTTTTTTTTTGGATGATAAAACAATTTGGAACCCATTATTGGATCTGGTTCAACATTCATCTCTTATCGTCCACAATTAATGCTTTTCTGATTTTACAATGTTATAATTAGCAGCCCTGAATCATATAATTGCTAGCAGAATGCATCTTAATAGGTCACAGAGTTCAAATAAGCTGATGTTGCTCCAGATTTTAATGTTATTATATTTAAGCAGGCTGAAAATAAATAAAAATAATTAATTTTTGTTCCAGCAGCGGAGGAAGCATCACAAAATAAAAATGAAGTAGATGGAGACTTTAAAAATTAGGAGAATAGAGAACATCCCATTGGGGTCAAGTCCATTATCAGAATACTCAAAAATAATCTAGGAAATGTGTGTAATAAACAACCCTACAAGCCGTAGCCATTTCATGCTGGCGAAATGTGAAATACACCATCCTGTAGAGTATATATATATATATATTTTTTTTTTTTTTTTTTTTTTTGTAACCCTTTGGCTGCTAGAGATGTTTCCAAAGCAATGAGAAGCCAAGCACTGGATACGTCTCTACCAACCAGGGGATTAAACAGGGGTGCTTAGACTTTGTGAAACATGTAGATCTCATGTCACTAAATCATCTTAACGTGATCTAGTACCTTACCAGCACATCACCTGTCCTCTCACTATCACATCCTAACATGATCTAGTACCTCACCAGCACACGTCTCCTGTCCTCTCACTATCACATCCTAACATGATCTAGTACCTTACCAGTACACATCACCTGTCCTATTACTATCACATCCTAACACGATCTAGAACCATACTAGCACACATCACCTGTCCTATCACTATCACATCCTAACATGATCAAGAACCTTACCAGCACACGTCACCTGTCCCCTCACTATCACATCCTAACATGATCTAGTACCTTACCAGTACACATCACCTGTCCTATTACTATCACATCCTAACACGATCTAGAACCATACTAGCACACATCACCTGTCCTATCACTATCACATCCTAACATGATCAAGAACCTTACCAGCACACGTCACCTGTCCCCTCATTATCACATCTTCAGCATTTATGGGGCTAAAAATGGTTTAAATCTGTGCAGATTTGGGGTATTTTCACTTGCCCCTTACAGTGCAGTTGGTTTGCTAAACAACTGCACCTCCTCGGTTTGCAGATTATGGCCTGTACATTTGGAACCTTCATTCCTGCGTCCTTGAGAGCCTCCAACCGTCCTCTCTTGGCCAGGTCGCTCTCCCTCTTTGGCAGCATCTCCACAGTAAACAAAATGATTAACTGTCTGCATCTGAATGATCCAAATTCCTCTCTTTCCCCTCTGTTCCGCATTGTCAGTGCTATTGTGATTACAGTGAGAGTGACCCCCAGCCATCTGGATGGAATCACAGAAACTCCACTTTTTGTCCTTTTTAGTGCCATTAAAGGTAACTTAAAGGGATAGTAACACTTCGTTTTAACTTTATTTTATTTTGTAGGCATTAAAAAAACATGAAGAATGATATAAGTCTTATCTCTCAAACCTTTATGGTTTATGAGATATTCACAAGCAAAGTTCCCCTCCCCGCCCCTTTTACCTAGTGTAAGCCATCTCTTCTCAGATGTGAGTCTGGTTGTATGACAGTACAGATAACAGAAGGGGACAATTTTCTTTGTATGAAAACAATGAAAGCCCTTCCCCCCTTGACAAGTTTATCAGCTTTTTCCATTATCTTAATTGAAGATTGTCCCTCTCTGCAGTCTACCTGGGCATCTCCCTTCTGATATGGTTGAACAGGGGGGGGATACTTTGTTTGTGAATATCTCTTAAACCATAAAGGTTTCAGAGATAAGACTTATATCATTCTTCATGTTTTTTTAATGCCTACAAAATAAAATAAAGTTAAAATGAAGTATTACTATCCCTTTAAAGGGACTTTGACTAATTTCAACAATGGCAGTTTTGAAAGGTTTCAAAATCACCTATATAGTATATTAGTCATTTTTTTATTTAGCAACTTTCAGTTATTTAGATGTATGGATAATGCTATTTAAGGCATGATGCAAGGACATTTCCGGTCTTAATCCTACATTAACTCCGCCACTCACTGACACTGCTCAGCAATGCATTACCTACCTCCCCTAACACTGACTTCCTGTCTTATCCCTACATTACCTCTCCACTCACTGACACTGCTCAGCAATGCATTACCTACCTCCCCTAACACTGACTTCCTGTCTTATCCCTACATTACCTCTCCACTCACTGACACTACTCAGCAATGCATTACCCACCTCTCCTAGCACTGACTTCCTGTCTCATCCCTACATTACCTCCCCACTCACTAACACTGCTCAGTAATACATTACCCACCTCCCCTAGTACTGACTTCCTGTCTTATCTCTACATTACCTCCCCACTCACTGACACTGCTCAGCAATGCATAACCCACCTCCCCTAGTACTGACTTCCTGTCTCATCCCTACATTACCTCCCCACTCACTGACACTGCTCAGCAATGCATTACCCACCTGCCCTAGTACTGACTTCCTGTCTTATCCCTACATTACCTCCCCCACTCACTGACACTGCTCAGCAATGTATTACCCACCTCCCCTAGCACTGACTTCCTGTCTTATCCCTACATTACCTCCACCACTCACTGACACCGCTCAGCAATGTATTACCCACCTCCCTAGCACTGACTTCCTGTCTTATCCCTACATTACCTCCCCACTCACTGACACTGCTCAGCAATGTATTACCCACCTCCCCTAGCACTGACTTCCTGTCTTATCCCTACATTACCTCCCCCACTCACTGACACTGCTCAGCAATGCATTACCCACCTCCCCTAGCACTGACTTCCTGTCTTATCCCTACATTACCTCCCCCACTCACTGACACTGCTCAGCAATGCATTACCCACCTCCCCTAGCACTGAATTCCTGTCTTATCCCTACATTACCTCCCACTCACTGACACTGCTCAGCAATGCATTACCCACCTCCCCTAGCACCGACTTCCTGTCTTATCCCTACATTACCTCCCCACTCACTGACACGGCTCAGTAATACATTACCCACCTCCCCTAGCACTGACTTCCTGTCTTATTCCTACATTACCTCCCCCACTCACTGACACTACTCAGTAATGCATTACCCACCTCCCCTAGCACTGACTTCCTGTCTTATCCCTACATTACCTCCTCACTCACTGACACTGCTCAGCAATGCATTACCGACGTCCCCAACACTGACTTCCTGTCTTATCCCTACATTACCTCCCCACTCACTGACACTGCTCAGCAATGTATTACCCACCTCCCCTAGCACTGAAAAGCTTAAGAGTCAGGGACTGGGAGAGGATCACAGCATGCCTTAAATTAGCAACATCTGTAAACTAGTTCTCTAAATAGAAAACAGACAAATATAAAAGTTATAGGCCCTTTTAAAGTCACCAATAAGGTTTTTAGATGACGGGGCCTTTTAACAGGTTCACAAACATAAGAATCTATAAACCACTATAACCTTCCTCTCAGATGTTTAACTGCCCTGCCAAACACCATCCCAAAACAGGCGTAACCCAAAGCCATCAATGTGAACTGCTATTGTCTTTTCATAACAAGTTTGGCCAAGCTGAGTGCAGACATCGAAAGACGAGAAGGAATTGTGCATCAGGGTCAGCGCTTAGGATAAGCAGAGGACAAAGTCCTACACGAGGAAGGTGACAGAATGAGCGTGTTAAGAGATTCCTGAAGTCCTGTAATGAACAGAAAATATCACCAGAATCCTCGGAGTGTTGAGCGGCCGCTTTGCTTTTCGTCATCTTATATTTAAATAGGTGTTTCATTAACTTGCAATGGCAACCACCGAGTTTAGCCTTTAACAAACTGACAAAAACTGATCCCCAGACAACGCTCCAAGATTCCAAGAGCTGGGTTTAAAAAAAGAACTGTTAATTGCATTAAAAAAAAAATATTACAGATTCTTTTGAGAGAGAATAGCATATTTTCAGTGCAAACTTTATCTATTACAAACAGATCATACACACGAAGGGCGAGGAGTAATTCTGGGGTGAACCGAATGTAGAACAGATCGATAGTGAAGTTTCATACCTTAGGTCCAATCTTATTTTTCCGTAGAGATGCCAATAGCACCGCACTTCTGTTTCACTATTTTATCAGATCGGACGCCAAGGGTCACATCACAAAGTAAAGGTAAAGAAATTCCGAGTCAAAAAACAAAATGTATCAGCTGGAATAAACATTGATTTAAAGAGACCGTGAACCTCCTTTTTGCCCATTGTGTTTTATTATTTAAATTTCATCTGTACCTAAATATATTTATTTTCTACATTTCCATCTTCCTGATAACGAACTCCCTTAACCCTTTGAGTGCCAGGGGGTACGGAAAGCACTGCAAAGCAATGAGTTGCGTACCCCTCTGGCACTCAAAGGGTTAAAGTCTGTTGTCCAAAAACTTTTCATCAGGGATAGTGATACCTATAAAACTACCCCTGCAGCACGGAATGCTCTAGAACGGGGGTGGTGTTATTTTGCACAACTATCCCCGCTTTCAGATTCCCTGACAGAAAGCTCTCTCTCCAAACAGAGGTTCAGGGAGCTCGATGTCAGGGATGTAAAAATGTATTTATAAAAAAAAAACAAAAACAAATAATATTAGTGAAGAAAAAAAAGTATAGGCAATTTGGCTTTACATATTACTCAGAATATGTAAAATCAAAAAGGATGTTGACTGTCACTTTAAATTGGGGGGGGGGGGTAATCTCCAGAATGCTAGAGTTCCAGCTGAACAATTAGGGGACAAATTAACATTTCCACTCATTTAAATTGAACATTGCGTTGGAGACCTCTCTAGAGTCAAGGGGTTAAAACTCTTATCAAATAATACTACAAATATTCTGCCTCAAAAAGAGAAAACTTTTGGCTCACCAGCTACACTAGCGACAATTCCCATGATCCCCAAGCCACTAGAGAGCCAATTGTTGCTTTTCAAGTATTCTGTCAACTCTAAATTACATTTCCCGATGAGTATATATCACATTATCTCATGATTGTAGGATATGACATTTATTAAAACTCATGTAACAGTAGTTTACGTTTATATTTTAATGGAAATGTTAGTTACTCGTTTCCAGTGTAAAGTGAAACGCGGTTTGGTAAATGACAGTTTTCATTGTGAAACGGCTTTGTGCTGTTAAGCTTTTGCGATAAATAAACAAACAAACCTGTTCTTTTTCAAATGTTATTTGTCTATAGAAAGGGAAAGCCGTCAGTGTTGTCAAAAACATCAAAGATAAATTCCAGACGTGTAATAATTTAAGGGCCATATGTTAAAATGGAGAAAAAAAATGAATTCCGGGGCAAACTAATTTTATTATAGAGGGGAGATGATAATTCATAAAACCCCCAATGATATAAAAGGGAATTTTAACTCCTTAAAGGAGCAGTAAGTTTTTTTTATGAAAACACATTTTATAGAGCATTTCCTGCTGAATAAAACAAGGTCACTCCCATCGCGGTCAGATGTTTTATTCAAAAGTTTAAATAATCAGGAAGTGAATTTACTGTGTTTACTTCCTGATAGTTCTGACAGGAAGTGAATTGACTGTGTTTACTTCCTGATAGTTCTGACAGGAAGTGAATTGACTGTGTTTACCTTCCTGATAGTTCTAACTGACAGGAAGTGAATTTACTGTGTGTTTACTTCCTGATAGTTCTAACTGACAGGAAGTGAATTTACTGTGTTTACTTCCTGATAGTTCTAACTGACAGGAAGTGACTCAGCAGTTTCTATCACATTCTATGGAGATCTGCATGTCTCTGACTTTTCTGACTTTCCTCTCCATTAGAATCTAACAGGAAATCTAATTAGAATTTGACCACTAGAGGGCACTGCTAAAGTAAAAATACATGGGTTTAAACTGTAATAACTCTGGAAATATAAATCTCTCGGCAGTGGGAGTACCCATATTTTACTCAATAGGAAAATCTCTACAATATTTTTTTTTTCCTAAAAAAAAAAGTTTACTGCTCCTTTAAATGATAAAGGTCTCCCGTGCATTGTGAAGCAATCCACTGGAGATCAAGCAATTTCCATGGGAATTTTAAGTTCTCCCCGAGCAGTTGGTTTGCACAGAACTGCACCATTTTTCTTTAGAACATACGGACAATAATGTTTATGTTTATATCAGATGTCATCCAATTTCACAATCCATATGGAGAGGCAGGAGTATACAGTTTAACTCTGCTATGAGATGTATTCATGAGTGTACACACTAAGGTCGATGTGACTGTTATAGGCAGGTGCATTTTGGCACTGAAAGGGTCAATGCCTGGCCATACTGCATTCCCCTGGTGAATGCTGGGTATCAAGGTTTCTGTCTCCCTTGGCGTTCCCAAAGGTACCAGATTACAGAGGGTATGATCTTAGGCAACGGTCTGATCACCTACCAGTTGGGTGTCTCCTTCACATTAGCAAACAGAGAGTAGACACAGAGCTTAAACCCACGCACACAATGTACATGGGTTAGCGAGAGTAAGAATTATTCAACCCAATGCTTAGTGGTTTATCTGTGGTAGCTGACCAACTGCGATAAACTGAATAAGTTAACACCAATTAATATTCAGCCTTCTCCTTGACATTACCAGGCTTAGTCTAGTGGGTACCATCTCAGCTGAGGAGCACTTTAATAAACAGGGAAATGGGCAGACTGGACACACGAACTTGTTCTCAGTTCTCATCTGCTATCAAAATGGATGCTTCAGTGGCATGGCATTGGTAAGAACTGCATTTGTAGCGGGCATCTGAATCAGATAGGGAGACAGACTTGGGTGTGAGAGGTTAACATGCGTCACAGAGAATGGAGGTGATGGGAGCGCAGTGAGAAGTGGAACCCACAGAGATGATATCAGGGCTCTGTCTTACAGATCAGCACATATATAGACCCGTGTGTGACAAAAGAAAACAACATTATGACTAGTGTGGTTCACACAATAGATAATAATCAGATTGATTGATAACATTGCTGGGAAATCAGGCCCATATTACACCGAGACCGTAAATGGTGTGACTAATCTGTTTAGTCACTGTAAAAGGGAACTTTAATTTTGGAATAATTGGTTCTTAAATTATTTAACCCCTTGAGAATCAGGAGTGTGCAATGCCTTGCAAAGCAATAGGTTACACATCCTCCGGTCCTCTAGGGTTAACAGGGCTTATCTAGGTGGCATCCTTCATACAACAGTTAAAGGGATAGTAATACTTAAAATGTAAAAAAAAATATGTTGTAGGGTTTATCCCCCTGAGTAAAACAAGACTACTCCCAGTGGCGCTGTTGCTACACGATCCTATGGACAACTCTGGTCAGTTGACCATAAATCTCCATAGGATGGTGTAGCAACAGCGCCACTGTACAATTTCAGGCCACTGTGATATTGCACCTAAAAAATTCAACTTTGAAAATTAATAACTTTTGAATGAAAGACGTCTCAGCAGTGGGAGTACCTTTGTTTTACTCAGGGGGATAAACCCTACAACATATTTTTTTTACATTTTAAGTATTACTATCCCTTTAAATCTATTGACTCTGAGTGCCAGAGGGGTATGCAACGCACTGGGTTAACTGTTTTTGGGTTAACGCACTCAAAGGGTTAACTGTTTTTGAATTCTGCATTTAAGCTCTGCTGCAGTCTATAACTGAGCGGAGACATTTTACTATCATGACAATGTATAGAAGGCCCTGTAGAATCAGGGGAGGGGATCTACCACAATTGTAAAATTAAGGGTTCTACGGCTGTAGCCAGCCCCGACCAGGATTCCTAAGGTTCTTGTTTATATTCTCAAGCTGGTAAAATGTCCTCACTTCATTATAGGGTACAGACATTTAAAGGGATAGTAATGTTTCATAATAAAAGCAGCTCTAATTAATATTAATAGTATTTGGACTTTGGAGAGTGTTATTTCAATACTGTCAGAGTTGTAGTACAAGAGTAATTCAATGACAAAGTATCCACCTCCCGCCCCTTTTACTGATGTAACACTGCTCAGCCAGATCAGAAGGGAGGTGCCCAGGTAGACTGCAGAGAGGGACAATCTTCAATTAAGATAAGGGAAAAACCTGAAAAACTTGTCAAGGGGGGCAGGGCTTTCATTGTTCTCATAGGAAGAAGATTGTCCCCTTCTGTTATATGTCTGGTCTATGGACTGGATTCCACATCTGAGAAGAGATGGTTTACACTAGGTAAAAGGGGCAGGGCTTTCATTGTTCTCATAGGAAGAAGATTGTCCCCTGCTGTTATCTGTCTGGTCTATGGACTGGATTCCACATCTGAGAAGAGATGGCTTACACTAGGTAAAAGGGACGGGAGGGGAAACTTTGCTTGTGAATATCTCTCAAAACCATAAGATAAGACTTATATTGTTCATGTTTTTTTAATGCCTACAAAATAAAAATAAAACAAAGTATTAATATCCCTTTAAATACAAAAACACAGTAATAAGATGTAACCAGCTGCTGTATGACAGACTCCTGCATGGGTAATCCTGTCCGATAAATTGATTCACTCATTCCTCCAAGTCTAAGAATGGTGTTCAGTGCATTGTAACATGCGTATAGGTCACTCAAAGGCTTAAAGCACATACAAGTTTATATATATATATATATATATATATATATATATATATATATATATATATAATTTAGATAAAGCTATGAGACTCCTTGATCCTGCAGTCTGGTGTATCTTTTCACTAGAGTTCTGTTGCAGTACAGACTTCTATAGCAAAACCTGATCACAATGTTCTGTTGAATACAAATGGGGCTTTTTGTTCTAGATTTCTCTCTTTCATCGCCGATTCCTATTGTCTATTGTGCAGAGGTCTATAGCTAAATACAGACTATAAATCAAGATCTTTAAGTACATTGAACTGCAGATACAAAGTAAAAAAAAAAATAAATATATATATATATATATTACATTTATATTACATACACGTGTGGAAGCGCTAGGACAGAATCATACCTGGGTATGTGGGGTGGTCCCCAAAGGTAATTTGCGTATTCAACAAAGTCAGGAAGGCTGAAGTGTAAGTCTGGGGTTGGCTGCTTCTGTCGCTCAGAGAGGAATGGACTGGAATTTTGTGTCAGGACTGACATCAGGGAACGCTCAGGACATTTCTTATTTGTATACGGCACTTGTGTCTGCACCCAGGGTACATACCAGTTGTACCTATCTGCGCATCCCTACTACTGTGCGTGGCGTTGCTTGTGCAATTGGGCACACCGTGCACTTCAGGGACCAGTGGACCACTCTGGAACCGAGTCTCGCTGCAGCAGTTTGCACACGAGTGGGCGGGGGTGAAGTCCTCTGCCCGCTCCTTTGAAAATCATCTCCCCTGATTTGCTGCATGCGGCTGATATCCACAGATGGCAAACCAGAAACTACTTTATTTATATATATAAAACATAAAAAAAAAAAAAAATATATGAAATTGGGCACATAAAGTAACTACTGTCTGGGTGCTACTCATAAAATTAACATAATAAAAGAAATGGTAATTGAGCCGTTGATTGAGTGCACAAACTCAGGTCTTGTGAAGAAAAGTGTTCGTTTATTTGTCAACGTTTCGGCCCCCTGGAGGGACATATAATATATATATATATATATATATATATATATATATATATATATATATATATATATATACACACATACACTCACTAGTATGGAAGCCCGTATACATGGGCTAAAGTGCACCCTACTGCCCTGAAGCCGGGAGCAGAGACAGGACATGAGCCATCCAGAGCGCGGCAGCGCGTTCGGCGAGTCTCTACTGCGCACGCCTGCAGTCATGCGCTGTACAGACTCACTGAACGCTCTGATCCTTAGCGGGGAGCTCCAGACGGCTCGCAGTAAAGCTCCCTGTGTGCGAAACCAGACATGCACAGTAAAGACTCTCTACTGCGCATGTGCGGTTACGGCTCACAGTGAGCGACGCATTCTACCACTTTATGTTATAGGATACACACACACTAATGACTTATTCATTATTTATAGCTATCATTTATTAAATGTTAATTTATTCATAATTTATGCAAATTAGGCAGTACTGACTGGCACAGCTGTGTGCCAGATAGTAACATTTCACACTGCACTCCCTCCCAACTGTCACTTCCTGCCAGGAAGTACTGGCCATAGTCTTCATAGACTGACTAATACATAAAGCTGATATCTAAAGCAGGTAGATAAAACTACGGTTCTGAATAAAGAATGGGTAACAAACACTGGGGATGTTGAAAGCTCTTTAAAAATCACTTGAGTCATTAATCCTCAGTGTCAGAGGGGTACACAGTGCATTGCTCTGCAATGTGCTGCACACACCTCCGGCACTCAAAGAGTTAAAACGTATTAGTTCCTCTTAATGCGGCTTTTGCTGAATGCCAAAGGGGTCTACAACGCATTGCAAAGACCTCTCTGGCATTTATGTGGTTAAACTCCATTTAAATAAACAGGAGGCAGTGAAGCTCTTTAGCGGAAATAAGGCCCTGTGAGCCCTGCGTTCAAAATAAACGGTCAACAACAAATTCTGGGATTCAAAAAAAGTGTCCCCTCTGTTGTTATTCCCCCTTTTTTGGTATTTATTTAGTCTTTATATGCATCGTATCCATAGTATACTGTTTGTGTTCCATCTCTGAAACACATCAATTTAATTGGTTAGAAAGCGGTTCCATTTTGCATCGTGGCATATTGCCGCTTATGCGCATCACTTCCAGGTTTGCTATCCGACCTAACGCGCAAACGTTGGTGTCCTATACATTGAGTGACTACCGCTACTATACCTGCCAATGTTTTATTTTAATTTTATATATTATGCCTGTTAACTCCTTTTGATAAAGAAGTAGAGCACTTCGAAACGCGTCAATAGGCACGTATTAAAGTTGATCACATTTGGCATTTTTTAGAAGAATACATTTTTCTACTGAATTTGGATTCACGTTTCACTCTCTTTTTGAGAAGAGCTCCTGTTTACTGAATCGGGGAGGTGTTATAACCCCGTTGGAACATTGACGGTTTTTCTCACAACCGGCCCTTGTCGGGATCGGTGCGACTATTCTGACCGAGATTTTGACATCTGTAGATTTGTGCTATCAAGACTGATATATGTATTGGTGGTTTGCTCTCCTGTTTGGCTTTTTGTTTGTGTGTTTCCCAAGGGTCCTTGAGGTCCACTTGGGTCTATTTTGGGACGCAGCATCTGTGGAACCTTTACTGAGTAGGGGGGCAGTCTGATTCCCCCATTGGCATTACTGACCATTTGTAGTGGTCTGAAAGAATGTGAGTGAGTACCACAGTGTTTTTGGTGAAGGTTCATATATCTGTGATACTGCACTAGGGGGCTCCTTTCTCCTCCTCTCAAATTCTGGGATAAACCACACACACTGAGAAATACAATATTCACATTGATTTTAATGGGGATTTTAAACCCTTGGAGAGACGTCCTCAACACATTGATCTGTCTAGCAGTCGACGGGTGTAAAGTACTATTTAATACTATGGAATTCGGGGGGGGGGGGGGTTACATTTCCACTATTGCGCTGTTGGTTCGCCCCAGAATTAATCCACTTCTCTTTCAAAAACAGGCCCTTAAAGGTCATGAACTCCTACAGGAGTAGTACCCCCTTACACCCCGTACATTAAATAACTTCAAAACCGACGTTTAATAATTTAGAATCGCATGAGCCAGCATTTAAAATGCAAAGTTAATTAAGCCTGACATCTTTATAAGTTGATGTAAAAGCTTTCCCTTCCAATTTGTGCTTTAAAATAATATTGAAATGGATTCTCTTGCTAGAAGCCACACGTCAGGATTTCTACTGGGTCTGTGATCAGTGTAATGCGACAATGGCAGAGCAGCCGTATGATTTAAGGAATTGTTCCGCTACTGAACCGCTTAGAAATAAAAGACCCCCCCCCCCGTCACCGATAACTGCCCCCCTCCCTGAATAGTGAGCTAGTTTACATTTGCATTAGTGATATAGGTGCTTTCATCTACAGCTTGGTTAAAGGGATAGTAATACTTCGTTTTAACTTTATTTTATTTTGTAGGCATTGAAAAAACATGAAGAACGATATAAGTCTTATCTCTCAAACCTTTATGGTTTAAGAGATATTCACAAGCAAAGTTTCCCCTCCCGCCCCTTTTACCTAGTGTAAGTCATCTCTTCTCAGATGTGGAATCCAGTCCATAGACCAGACAGATAACAGCAGGGGACAATCTTCTTCCTATGAGAACAATGAAAGCCCTGCCCCCCTTGACAAGCTTTTCAGGTTTTTCCCTTATCTTAATTGAAGATTGTCCCTCTCTGCAGTCTACCTGGGCACCTCCCTTCTGATCTGGCTGAACAGGGGTGGGAGGGGAAACTTTGCTTGTGAATATCTCTTAAACCATAAAGGTTTGAGAGATAAGACTTATATCATTCTTCATGTTTTTTTAATGCCTACAAAATAAAATAAAGATAAAACAAAGTATTACTATCCCTTTAAGTTTCATATTCTCAACTTTTAGGTTATCGCATACCTCCCGATTGTCCCTCTTTAGGAGGTATTAAGGGTGATCTAGCAAAACGATAGCCACTATATGTGGCACTCAGATACATCCCCCTGTGGACCCAGTCTTATCTCTGGTCCAGCGATAGGAGATAGTTTTCCTCACCCAGTTTATATAAAATGTCTCAGACCGTGATCCACTTTCACACTTATGTTTCACCATGACCCCCTTGAGCATAAGAGACCTCTCCAAAGCATTGCAAAGCACCCGAGGGGGATCAGTATCTGTTTTAGTCCCTATTTATAATTTTAAACCATAATATGAAGCCTGTTAGGAGTGCTGAAGGTCAGACGCACATTTCTTGGAGTGAACCTGGTTTTTAAATCTGGACCAAGCAACCGTAGGGACAATAAGTGTCAATGCACTAAAATAGGATTTAAACCCATAGAATGCCAGAAAGATCTCTAATTCAATGATCTGCAATGCGTTGGAAACCGATCTAGCATTCAAGGGGTTAAAAATAGCATTTAAATCAATAGGTATTTTTCTCGGCAATCACGCGATTGCTTTGCATTTACATTTTTTAATCTTTTGCTTTGTACATATGATCCAAACTGCATTCACTCCTCAGAGCTACAGATGTCCCCAAACAATCCCACTGCAGACCTCTCTCACGTACAGGGATATGGGAGAAGGGTGCCTTTAGTTTTTGGGGAGGCAAATGAGAATATTTGTGTATCAGATGTCTCCCAACACTAAAATTTGTTGAGATGGGTGTTTATTTTGGGGAGCAAAGATTTCCTAGGACCTCGTTATGCTTTTCTGATGTCTAAGGGGGGTTAAATATGGATCATGTGCCGCCCACGGGTCGCCTCTGCGGTTTGTCCGCGTCCCTGAGTTGTTGTTGTTTAGTCATATGAATGCAGTGAAAAGGAAACAATTGACTGGTGTAAATCTCAGCCATTTATGGCCGTAATGCATTCTGCGGTTGCTCAGCCCTGGGTTTCCTACAAAAACAGGTACGCAGATCCCAAGGGGAAGTCAATGAACATGAGCCGCCGGCCCATTGTACCAGCCTGACGTGGGCA
Source organism: Rhinophrynus dorsalis (assembly GCA_037306005.1). Lineage (NCBI taxonomy): Eukaryota > Metazoa > Chordata > Amphibia > Anura > Rhinophrynidae > Rhinophrynus > Rhinophrynus dorsalis. The sequence continues at coordinate 9,718,916 of CM074721.1, forward strand.
CGCATCCTGCTGACATTTAGTGTAGCTTAACGCAGCCAGCGGTCAAGATGGGGAGAGTAATTAAATGAATGTGGCGTCAGGGGTTCTTTTAACGTTATTGTTTTTGTGCTGTGGATTTGCTGAGGACAACAGGAAAAACAAAACAAAAAAAAAACAACACACAAAAACTAACAAATACAAAATAAAGTAAAAAGACTGTATTGTACCTGGAAACAAAACATCTTCTATTTCTTCCTATCAGGACTCAGCAAGACTGTGCACCGAGATGCATCGGTACAAAGCTGTGCACTAAGATATAGCGGTGCAAGACTGTGTACTGTAATATAGTGGTGCAAGGCTGTGCACTAAGATATAGTGGTGCAAGGCTGTGTACTGTAATATAATGGTACAAGCTTGTGCACAGAGATATAGTGGTGCAAGGCTGTGCACTAAGATATAGTGGTGCAAGACTGTGTACTGTAATATAATGGTACAAGCTTGTGCACAGAGATATAGTGGTGCAAGGCTGTGCACTAAGATATAGTGGTGCAAGACTGTGTACTGTAATATAGTGGTGCAAGACTGTGTACTGTAATATAGTGGTGCAAGGCTGTGCACTAAGATATAGTGGTACAAGGCTGTGTACTGTAATATAGTGGTACAAGATTGTGCACAGAGATATAGTGGTGCAAGGCTGTGCACTAAGATATAGTGGTGCAAGACTGTGTACTGTAATATAATGGTACAAGCTTGTGCACAGAGATATAGTGGTGCAAGGCTGTGCACTAAGATATAGTGGTGCAAGACTGTGTACTGTAATATAGTGGTGCAAGGCTGTGCACTAAGATATAGTGGTGCAAGACTGTGTACTGTAATATAATGGTACAAGCTTGTGCACAGAGATATAGTGGTGCAAGGCTGTGCACTAAGATATAGTGGTGCAAGACTGTGTACTGTAATATAGTGGTGCAAGGCTGTGCACTAAGATATAGTGGTACAAGGCTATGTACTGTAATATAGTGGTACAAGGCTGTGCACTAAGATATAGTGGTGCAAGACTGTGTACTGTAATATAATGGTACAAGCTTGTGCACAGAGATATAGTGGTGCAAGGCTGTGCACTAAGATATAGTGGTGCAAGACTGTGTACTGTAATATAGTGGTGCAAGGCTGTGCACTAAGATATAGTGGTACAAGGCTGTGTACTGTAATATAATGGTACAAGCTTGTGCACAGAGATATAGTGGTGCAAGGCTGTGCACTAAGATATAGTGGTGCAAGACTGTGTACTGTAATATAGTGGTACAAGCTTGTGCACAGAGATATAGTGGTGCAAGGCTGTGCACTAAGATATAGTGGTGCAAGGATGTGTACTGTAATACAGAGGTACAAGCACGTGCACTGAGATCTAGTGGTACAAGCTTTTGCACCGAGATATAGTGGTGCAAGGCTGTGTACTGTAATACACAGGTACAAGCGCATGCACTGAGATAAAGTGGTGCAAGGCTGTGCACTAAGATATAGTGGTGCAATGATGTGTACTGTAATACAGAGGTACAAGCGCGTGCACTGAGATATAGTGGTGCAAGGCTATGCACCTGCTGGTAAATTAGGAGATCATGTTACTATGCAGTGGTGGGGGAACAGGTGACGTGTGCTGGTAAGGTACTAGATCATGTTAGGATGTGATGTGGAGGGGCCACCGACACCTGCTGGCCTGGCACTGAAAGGGTTAACTATAATGCACAGCATTTTGGTGGACTAGAGGGCCTATGTGGCCCTTGCAGTGGCTGCCTATCTCTGGTTTAGAATCTGTATTGTCATCGTCACTAGGATAAGTGGCGGAGCACAGCAGTGAGAAGGGTAATGTAGCGCCAGGACGATAATGTTGGCGCAGATTACCCTGAGCTGCTCAGTTTAAGTCACCAGCATTTTTTACTTTCACAAAAGACAGTTCAATCAGAGAGCCTGGGGATCCGGAGCTCTGAAGTCCATGTCTTGCTGCTCTGATGTATGAAAGAAACACCTGTTCTACCAGAAAACGAAAAAACCCAAGTACACAATAGGTAGGAGAGGGGGGCGGGCGGGGAGGAATGCCAGAAATGAAGTGCGCTCCAAATGGAGATTTGCATACGTCAAATAAACCGCTACAAAGGGGACAAGGAACGGCATCTTCAGACAACAGACGCACCAAAACAAGGACACTGGAGGTGGAAAAAAATCCTAAATCCTCGTGACCTCACTCCCAGAGACAGAGGACACCCAAAATGACTCTGTAAGGCAACAGTGGGCAACAGGTGGCGCTACCGAGAGGCCTCTGTACTCTACAGGAACCTGACCAGTGAAACCAGTGTAATTCAGGGGCAAACAAACCTAAACATACACAACGCTACACACAAGTATACATGAACAAAAACACATACAAACATATAGATGTACATACACACGCATATAGAACGTCATATACACACACATACATACACACAAACCTAAATAAACATATACATACACTAATCTACACACATACATTTAAATGTACATACACACAAATCTGCACGCATACATACAAATCTGCACACATACATGTACATACAAACATATACACATACAAATAGATGTATATACGTACTTTTACACACACTGGAATACAACCAGCCATACATTATATTATATATATTATAACATATACAAGGCACCTGCAGGCACACACAATCGCAGTAGCGGGTGCGCAGGTCTCTGTGTGTATAAGGTGGGTTCTCCCAACTACTTAGGAGAGGAAACAATGTCGTCTCTTGTTGACATATTGTGTTCAGCTTACACAATCCGACTCCTTATCTCAAGGCTACTTAGCGGAACAATAGGAACCACATTTGTGTTCTGATGACTTCGGCAACCACCTGCATTTCAGTAATTTTTCTCTTACTAATTACTATTCATTTCTTTAAACAAAGCAGCAGAGCAAGGCTGGAATTCTAAAGAACCGGGGAGGAATGGGCAAAAACAGTATACACACACACACACACACACACACACACACACACACACACACACACACACACACACACACACACTTTATTATTTAAAGGAACAAGAACAAGTACAAACAATACAAAAAATGTTGATATACCTTTAAATATCATGCTCTTACAGAATGCCTAGATAAAGAGCTATTTATTATGTTAAATTCCTATCCTACAGTCTTAAATTTGCTTTATTTAATGCATGTATAAAACTGCACTATTAACCCTTTGTGTGCCAGAGAGCAGTAGACCTGAGTGGCTCATAAGGGACACTACTCTATATCAGACTGTAAACTTAAACTAGCAGTTGGAATCAAAGATCAAATGTAAATATAAAACTATAAATAGAAATAACTGCTGTTTGGACACCTCCTATTAACAGCTGTCCACTTACCTTACAATGGTCAGAAAATCTTAATGGCCCCTATGAATACTGTGCTTGTGTTCAAGAGATAATTTCCTCAACCAGTCCCGGATGTCAGCTGCATGGGGCGGACATGACAGGCGCTGGCAGTTTTTTCCAAATGGAAGCAGGAAGAATTTGTGAACCTATTTAACCCTTTAAAAGGGCAGTATAGGGTTAACAAAAGCCACTTTTAAATTATTGGCAGCAAGTACCCCTTGAGCTACAGGAACTAGGCTTAGAACTCGGATTTCCCGTGCAGGTCACAGAGATCTGTACAGTCACATGACGTCAGCAATTCGCTTGGGGGGGCTCTCTCTGCTCTATAACCATACCTGGGAACTCTCCGGATTTGCCCCCCGGAGACTCCGGTTCTGACAGAGCGTTACCGGGTCTCCGGGGCAGAGGCAGATTCCTCCGGATGTGGGAAGTTTCTATTGAAACTCTGCCACATCCGCTTTTTCTCCCGTTGTGCCTCCGTCCCCAGCCTTCTGTGTGACACAGTTAACCCTCTGAGTACCAGAGTGGTACAGAATGCATTGCTTTGCAATGCATTCAGTACCAGTCTGGCACTCAAAGGGTTAAATCCCCCCAACACTCGAGTTAAGCCCCGCCCCTTTTAGACGCGATTAGCGTCATTTTTGTTACCCCCTGCTGAACAGAGGACTACCCTCCGGGTAGCCCTCAATTGAAAGTTCCCAGGTATGGTTATAACATCCCGCTGATGGTGGAATCAGCAACAAGGAGCTTCCATAGAAAAGAGAGAGTGAGAGCGCCCCCTTGAACACCCAGTAAGGACCTACCATCACCCAGCTGTGCAGATCTCCATGATCTGTACAGCAAACCGGGAGAGAATGGATGCATTGTAGCTTTGGGAATTCCGTTCTGCGCCTGTCAATAGTTTAAAAAGGATATTTTAACAGTTTGAGCATGAGGGGCATTGATACCCCTCGGGCACTCAAAGGGTTAAATGCTTTGCACACCAGAGTTTGAGGCCTTTATTTAACCGTCATATCTGCCTTCAGGGACCTCACATTCAGGATTTACTGAAGATGTTCTCTACTGCACAAAGTTCAAGGATAAATTTCATAAGGGTCATTAGGATTTCCTGGTCATCTGGCTTTTATTGGTGGTGTGAGCTATTCTTAGTCTACACTCCTCCTTTAACACTTCCAGTGCCAGAGGGGTACGCAACGCATACCTTGGGACTGAAAGGGTTAACCCAGCGCATGCCAGAGGTGCAAGAAACATATTACACAATCCCTCTGGCACACACAGTGTTAAACACAGAACTCGAGCTGTGAAAAGGCACGATCTGTGTGTCTGGACATAAAGGGCGCCTGTAGTTAATTTTGAAATTGCTTCCAACGTCTATGTGTCTGACTGACGAGAGATGTTATTTGGAAGACGCAGAGGCTGCGCTGCGATTCCGGTCCTTTTCTTCTCGCGGCGCACTCCTTCATAAGTGGCTAAGCCTTCCACTTATCAGTCACTCAAAGTGACTGCCGCTGTCAGTTGTGTACAAAGCGCAATCAGACACCGGCACTTTTCCCTTCAGCTCCCAGAAAACACGTTTTGACTGCCAGTCATTCAATTTTTTAAGCGTCTTCAATTTGGGGGGCAGATGTGGCTTTATGAGGAAAAAAAAAAAACATCCTAAACACCTCTGCCAGCCCGTCAGTAATAATATATTGTTGTTTGTGATTTTACTCTGCTGAAACCTGGAATCTCAAGTAGCCAAAAAGACGCAGGTTTCAGAGTGAAGGAGACGCTTTGTTCCCAGACGGATTCTATTCTTCTGAGCTTGGCCTACGCAGTTCTGTTTTACTGCGGCTTGGTGAGGATTCATATTATTGTACAGATAGATAATGGATTGATATCAAACATAATCTGATTATTACACCGCTAGAAGGTCCTTTTTCCATTAAAAGCCATTGCAAAAAAAGTGTTCTCTAAGCACTTTAAAAAGCACTTTAAAAGTTAACTATGCCCTGGGAATAAGTGACTCTTAAAGAGGCAGTAAAGTGTAAAATTTGCTTATATTGAAACTACATACTGCTTGCTCACAAATATAGGAACCAAGTTCTCATAGCTATACTGTATCTGTTATCTCTCTCTGGTTCCCCTGTAGATCACAGAAATCTGCAGGGTTGGGTGACAGAGTCTCACTTTGAACTTGTGGGAGATTTCATCTCTATAGAAGTCCACCGACAGGGGACTTGCCAACACTGGGCTTCTATGGAGAAGATAACCGTGTTGGCTCCTCTAGACCAGTGGTTCTCAACCCGTGCCCTCAGTGGCTACTAACAGGCCAGGATTTGAGAATTTTCCTTTTAAGAGCACAGGTGAGTTAATCAATACGACTGAGCCTCTGATCAACACACTTGTGTTCTAGCATGGAAATTCCTAAGTCCTGGCCTGTTAGTGGCCACTGAGGGCACGGGCTGATAACCTCTGCTGTATAGTATACAGTCTGCATGTGTCTGTGTATAAGGACTGGCACTATACAGTATAGGAGGGACAGTCCCTGTTTGACACCCAAATCCCTCTGCTCCTCTATTTAGGAGATCATACTGTGTGGTGTATATACCAGTGTATCAGACTGCTCCACATCAATAAAACCCACAGTAATGTGGGTATAAACCTCTGTATATATCTGTTGAATTAGTCTGTGTAAAAAATACTTTCATCTTCTTCTAAATCATTCACTTACACAAAGAGTAACTTAACCATTTCAATGCCAGAGGGGATGCAATGCATTGCTTACCCCCTGGCACTCAAAGGGTTAAAAATTCTCTACAATGGTCTGGCATTCTATAGCAGTAGTTCTCAACCTGTGCTCTCAGTGGCTATTAACAGGCCAGGATTTAAGAATTTCCTTTTAAGAGCACAGGTGAGTTAACCAATATGACTGAGCCTCTGATCAACACACTTGTGTTCTAGCAGGGAAATTCCTAAGTCCTGGCCTGTTAGTGGCCACTGAGGGCATGGGCTGAGAACGTCTGGTCTAGACTAAGTCTTCACAAGCTGGGCCCTTAGATATGTTATTCACATTCTGCCGGTACCAATTTACGTCTTGGTAGGTCTATTCCCTATTGTACAGCACCGTGGACTATAAAATAAAGGTTAATAATAAACACTGAATGAGTGATATCTGATCTTAAAGGGATAGTAATACTTTGTTTTAACTTTATTTTATTTTGTAGGCATTAAAAAAAAAACAAAGAATGGTATAAGTCTTATGTCTCAAACCTTTATGGTTTGAGAGATATTCAAAAGCAAAGTTTCCCCCTCCCGCCCCTTTTACCTAGTGTAAGCCATCTCTTCTCAGATGTGGAATCCAGTCCATAGACCAGACAGATAACAGCAGGGGAAATCTTCTTCCTATGAGAACAATGAAAGCCCTGCCCCCCTTGACAAGTTTTTCAGGTTTTTCCCTTATCTTAATTGAAGATTGTCCCTCTCTGCAGTCTACCTGGGCACCTCCCTTCTGATCTGGCTGAACAGGGGGGGGGGTACTTTGCTTGTGAATATCTCTTAAACCATAAAGGTTTGAGAGATAAGACTTATATCGTTCTTCATGTTTTTTTAATGCCTACAATATAAAATAAAGATAAAACTAAGTATTACTATCCCTTTAAGGGGATACAAAGTACAAAATGTAAGTTTTGAGCTTTGGGAACTCTGGTTTGTTTCCCTAATTCCACCGTCAGTTGAAAAGCAGGAGGTGTTCTGAGCAGCCCAAAACGATTGCCTGTTTCCCATATGAATCATTCATTCATTCATTCATTGGAGGTCGCAATATCCTGCACATGAAGATCTCTGTTAACCCTCTGAGTGGAAGGGGGATAGGAGTACCTCTGGCACTCACAGGGTTAAAACCTGTCTCTACATCTCACCTCCTCACAACAGGCAGTGGGTTTTATCAGACCTGAGTGTCAGGTAACAGATAGGAGTCTTTATCAGAATGTAAAGTGAAACAGCTAGCAGACTACAATAGATGAAATGCAAATAAAATTAATTATCCTATATAATAATTTGCTAAGTAAGTTTGTCAGAAGCCGTCATGCACAGTAGAGGCTGACAGTGCCACGGCTGATAACGGAGAGGGGCGGTCCGAATTCAGACCATAGTCCTCTCTGCGCACCTTCCTGGGACCAAGACCGTAGCCATCTCTGTGCACCTTCCTGGGACCCTTGATCCCAGGAAGGTGCGCAGAGGTACAGTCTGAATTAGGAGCTCTCCGTCCCGTTATCAGCCGCGGCTCGTTCGGGCAGTCAGTACTGAGCATGACTGCAGTGTGGCCGACAGGATCCGGGCACCAGCCGAGGTTGCTGGGTGGCACTGTGGCCTGTGTACACAGACTTTTCAACTTGTATATGTACATTTCCACCCAAAATTCTCCTCACTCAGCAGCCTCCTCCAATCAGTAGATCTTATACCTGTACAGTAGCCAAACGTATTAACAGTTCCGTATCGATGGAAAGAGCTCAATAAACTCACGGGACTTATTTTAATTACAATAATGGCCATTATTTGGTCTAATGCTGACACGCACGTTCCTATTAACCCTTTGGAAGCTAGTAGATCCACACAACGGCCATTAGTCATTTTACTAAGAGAACGGTTGTGTGTGTGTGTGTGTGACACTGAATCTACAGTCTCCTCTATTTAACCCTTTAAATAGCAAAGGTGCGTTAAGTGCAAATCTCTCTTGTCTTTAACCCCTTGAGTGCCAGAAAGGTACGCAACGCATTGCAGAGCGTTAATTTCTCCCCCGTCCATTGTCCTTTGGTGTAATCCTAAACAGTTCAGTTTCACTCTCTGTGTAATTATTAGGGACTAGTCTTAAAGGGATAGTAATACTTAAGTATTACTAATCCCTATAGCAAATTCCTACTAAAAAAAAAACAAAAAACGTATTGCCCCCAGTGTCATCTCTCAAACCTTTATGGTTTGAGAGATGAACGCTTCTAAAGTTGCCCTCTCCCTCCCCCTTCCCCGAAGTCAGCATTCTACCTGACTGAAAGGAAGAGAGTCGTACGACTTTCAGGTGGCTCTCCAGCACAGCCGGATCGCGTTACTAAAAAATAAAACTGTCACTGAAATGGTCTTCTACGTGCGACTGGCTTGCAATCACAAGTAGAAGACCGTTTTAGTGAAAGTTTTTTTTTTTTTTCAGTTAACACGATCGCGGCTCTGCTGCAGAGCCGCCTGATGATCTATGACCGGATTTCCATGAGTCAGCTAGAATGCTGGGACTTCTGGGAAGCGATCATCTCTCAAACCATAAAGGTCTGAGAGATGACACTGGGGGCAATACATTTTTTTAAGTAGTGCTTTGCTATAGGGATTAGTAATACTTAAGTATTACTATCCCTTTAAGGACTGTGTACACGGGCCAACACTGGCGGCGCCGAAGTCATGTGCAGTACTGACTGCTGGAACGCGCAGCGCCTGATACGGAGCGGGGAGCAGAGAGGGCTCCGGTCTGAATTCGGAGCGCCCTGCTCCCTATCAGCCACAGTGCGGGCCGTCTCTACTGCTCATGACAGCTTCTGACAAACATCGTTAGCGAATTATTATATAGGATATTTTGCCAAAGGCAGAACAGCCAGTTGTCCTCAATTTTAACTCCTTGAATGACAAGGCATCACAAAGCAATGCGTCAGAGAGCTCTCTAGTAACAATAGGTTAAAAGGCATGTTAAAATTAACCCTGTGAGTGCCAGAGGGGTTACAATGCATGTGTGTGTGTGGCACAGCCCTCTGGTACTGAAAGAGTTATAGGGAATTTAGGGATTCTCTTTGCTTCAAAATGTCTCTTCTTAACGCCATGCATATGTCCCAACGGGACGCGTTCTTGCCCATAGGAGCACACACTCCAGATTCGGGTCTTTGTACGCAAGCATTCTCTGACTTGGCTATCGTGGCAGTGCCAGGTACAGCCGTTTAATGGTTAAATGGCAGGTGATTATTTGCTAAATAAATAGAATAGCATAATACTCTATTTGTACCAGCCCTAGACACCAATCCTGCCCACCTTGGCAGCAGCTGATTAACAACAATAATAATTATTTCTAATTATTAGGTATGCTTGTTAATAACATATCAGTGAGTGAAATAATCATAATTATTAAAGAAACACTAACATCAAAACTGAATAGGTTGATATACATTTATATCACACGTACTTGCAGCTAGCATATTAATTATTCATGTTACATCCCTAAAATATAATCCTCATAGAGCCGCCTCATGAGATGTGGGGTCCCTGTATGTCTCGTACAGGTCAGTAAGCTTTAGGGCCCCAGTGTGGGGGGAGGAGAGACCCACACCCTTTTTTTCTTCCTTCCCTTGGGCTGGGTGTTGAATCTAACCCTGCATAAGGACTATATCCCATCTGCAACACCGCTTACCATCTATACATTCTTTTTGATACGATGTACATTCTCATCTCGCTATTGAATTGATATGAATACCTTGTCTGTAACACTTCTGGTCTTCAATAAAAATATAACACAAAAAATCTGCCCACTTCTACTCCTTCCCAGCCTGTTCCTTCTCCCCTCAGCCTATCCCTACCACTTTTTGATGTTCGTTCAGCCCCACCCCTCATTGTTAAGCCCCACCCTTTTTTATGCAAACCACATCATTTTTCTCCCCCATCAGCACCACAGGAGTCCAACAGAGGATGTTGTCAGGATATCCCTGATTAGTGGTCCTGTCACTTTAATTGGTTCCCCTGCGCTCATTCAGGGATATCCTGAAAACCGGTCCTGTTGGTAGCGGTTGAGGACCAGGGCTGACTACGCCTGATCCAGATACTATTATTTTTTTTAGCGGATTTTGTAGTCCACTGAGTATTATGTATTTAAAGACAGAAAACACCTTGTGTCCCTTACGATCCATACAGATACGTTGAAGCCTGCTGTTGGGTGTGCGGGGGGGGGGTAACCTAGGTCACTATAGGCAGAAACTGCAGATATAATGCAAAATATATCAACATACCCGACTGCTGTATACGGGACCACTACCGGTCTATTAACCCTTTGAGTGCCAGAGGGGTATGCAACGCATTGCTCTGCAAATTAAAAGCCTCTAATTCCTGCGGTGTACTTCCCCTTTAAGAGCCTCTATATCCTGCAGTGTATTTCCCCTTTAAGAGCCTCTATATTCTGCGGTGTACTTCCCCTTTAAGAGCCTCTACTTCCTGGCGAATAACAGACACAGATGGTGGAGAGGGTCCTGCACTTGATCTTACAATCCAGAGGCATATGAACAACCGGTTGGCTTTTTTTTTTGCAAAGCAATGCGTTTTGCACCCCTCTGGCACTCAAAAGGTTAATCCTTTGAGTGTCATAGCTTTGCAATGCATTGGGCACCCCTCTGGCACCGAAAGGGTTAATCATGTGTGTGTCATTGCTTAGCAATGCATTGGGCACCCCTCTGGCACTGAAAGGGTTAATCCTGTGTGTGTCATTGCTTCGCAATGCATCGGGCACCCCTCTGGCACTCAAAGGGTTAAGTGAAACAAAAGCAGTTTCTGGAGTACAGTGGAGGTGAGGGGGTTAAGGCAGAAGTGAGCTGTCTTTGATCCTGGCGTTCCCAGGCGTTTATCTGGGCTCCAGGGGAGGGCGGAGACCTGTCCTGATAACTGATAGGACATCAGCTGCGACAGCGCTACTGTGAGAAGCTATTGTTCCAGCCTCCCTCTCTCCGCCGGGCGCTCGCTGGTTTGGGAAAAGGTTGCGGAGTCATGGGAAAGGCTGCAGGGGCCGTGCACGCAGCCTGGGCCCGGAGCCGCGCTCTCCTCTGTTTACAACATGCAAGAAAACAGCTGTTGCCGACACATGACGGGCCCAGGACACAGTGTCCCTGAGTAGGAGATATTACAGGCCACACGCATCAGGGCAGAGAGGAGCAATCCGGGAACAAACCAACTGCATCACAGGGGTGAAATGAAACGTCAGCAAATTCCCATTATTTTACAAGGGAGTTTTAACCCCTTGAATGCAAAGCAATGTATTGGAGACCTCTAGCAATCAAGTAGTTAAAATCCATTTTAACCCCTTTGATTGCTAGAGGGGTATGCAATGCATTGTTTAGCAATGCATTGCGTAGGTCTCTGGAATTCATGGGGTTAAATAAATGCATTTTGTTCCTATTTTTAACCCCATAAGGAACCATGGCATGGAATTAAGGGGTTCCCACACAGCTGCACGCCGTTCTGGGACCCCCGAATCCATTCCGTGAGACGGTTTGACCCAGAATGATTCTACTTACATATGGGTAACGTGCTGCTAATCTCGCTCACATATATGTGTGCACACACCCCGACACACACACACACATCAACACACAGACACTGACACACCCTGACACACACATCAACACACAGACACCAACACACCCCGACACACACACACACATCAACACGCAGACACCAACACCCCCCGACACACACAGACACCGACACACCCCAACACACACATCAACACGCAGACACTGACACCCCCTGACACACACACATCAACACGCAGACACTGACACCCCCTGACACACACACATCAACACGCAGACACTGACACTCCCCGACACACACACATCAACATGCAAACGCTGACACACGCAGACACTGACACACCCCAAAACACACACATTCTGACACACACATCAACACGCAGACACACATCCACACATATAGACACACATTAGCACAAACATCAACACACAGACACCGACAGACCCCGACATACACACATCAACAAGCAGACACTGATACACCCCAACACACACATCCACACATATAGACACAAATCAGCACAAACATCAACATGCAGACACCGACACACCCACACACACATTCCAACACACACATCCACACATATAGACACACATCAGCACAAACATCAACACTCCCCGAAACACACACATCAACACGCAGACACTGACACACACATCAACACGCAGACACACATCCACACATATAAACACACATCAGCACAAATATCAACACACAGACACCGACAGTCCCCGACATACACACATCAACACGCAGACCCTGACATGCACACACACACCCCCGACACACGCACCCGGGAACGTGACAAGCAGGGCTACCCCGAGGGCAGCCCTGCCAGCGCCGAAAGGGGAGGGAAATGACTCAATTTCTGTCATACAAGGGGCGGGGCTTAGTCACGAGGGGGGTGGGACAAAAAAAAAAAAAAAGGGCAAAATATTTGTTTAATGAGGGTAAGAGGACAGGGAGTGGGAGGAACTGGGGCTGGATAGAGAACAACCCAGAGATTGCGAGACTGCCCCGGAGACCCGGTAATTCACTAGATATATATATATTCAGTCTGGGTGATCCAAGAAGAGACGGCACTCGGTAAGAAGGAGAGGCACAATGAACACATTTATTTTATAAATCCATCCCTTGTCCAATGTTCTCAGTCCAAGCCTGGACCTTGTGAGGGTGCTCTGAGAAAGGTCCTGGCTTGGACTAAAAATATTTGGCGAGTGATGTATTTATAAAAGAGCGCTGCTTCATTTTACCTCCACTTTGTACGGAGCGCCGTGTCCTCTCAGATCACCCAGGCTGAGCACAATATACACAGCATTTTCCTCTGTTTATTTCATTACAAAAGCCCAGTGAGTGCTGTTTTCTACACACTATTATACAATATAATATACACACACACACACACACACTACTGTTTTTTTTACACAGGACTGCAAATTAAATCACAATGTTTTGAAGTCTCTTGTTTCATTGACATTCTTACAACATGATGACAATACATTAGGAGTCAGTGAGTTTTAGACCTAATCAACAAGCTTAAGTAAATACAAGGCCTGGGGATATAAGGAGGCCTTTGTCCCAGGCAGACCAGCTTCATTCCACAACATAATTATTCAGTGGCTAGCAGCCCCTGCGTTAGCACCACTTCCTGGACTATAAATTTGAGCCTATTTATTTAAAAGTCGGGGTTTGTCTGAGAGAGCCTTGATAGATTAGGTCTGGCAAGGTGAAAGTCTCTAACAAGGGGCCGCACTGTTTCTGCCTCCCCCATTCTCACTTTTTTTTGTTTTTACATATTATTTGTACAATAAGAAAAGCTTACATTTAGTCCTACATTTAGGTCTGAGGGACATTTAACCCTTCCAGTGTCACACCAACTTGGCCATCTTAAAGGTTTTTACATCTGTACGAATCAGCGCTTGTGACAAACAGACAATTGTTTTCATGTACGGGAAACACAAGTTTAAATAGAAAATGTTTCTATTTCAAACAGCCTTTTCCATAAGAAGAAAAAGAAAACATCCTGCACTTCTCTATTCTAACACCTAAAACCTAAAAGTACACAGCTGCCTTGTAATTAGCATATATCGTAAATTTAATGATTCATATGATCTAAAAAAAGATCTTAAATCTGGGGTTTTCGTACATAAGATGGCCAAATTATGGTTAAGCTCGCTGACCAACGCCAAGGTACCCCAATTTCAGCGAGTCCCTAACAAAAACATCATCTTTTGAAAGTCTCCAAAAAATGGGGACCAGAGCTGCACTGATATGTACACTTTTTAAATTAATATTCATAATTACAATATTTTCACAATAAATGGAGAGTTTAGCGCTTTGAGTTTTTCTTTTTCTCTTCCATAATAAGTCACTTTTTACTTTAGTTCACCAGTCTGATGGTCATTTAACCCTTCACGAGCCAGAGAACATATCTGGCTTTCAAAGGAATGTTAGCTCTAGACAAACAACAGGAAAGGAAACCATTGTATAACCCACCGTGTGATAAAGACTTATCCAGTGCATTAATCTGCCATGTTTTGTAGATGTCTTTACCATCCACGGGGCTGAATAAAAAAATCCTCTTCCATAATAAATTTAATGGTAATAAAACGTATTAGTCTAAGTGTAGAAATACAAAGATGTCATTATGTAAAAGTTTCCATGTTTTGATATAAATTCAGATATATTAAATTGCATGTGTAGTTCTTCAGCGGACTGGGGGAAGTCATTTTCCTTTGCAATCCTCACTTCCGGTTGTGCCTTACATAAAACAGTGAAGTTTCCCGACCAGGAAGTGAGGAGCGCAAAGGATGATGTCTTCCCCCAGTCTGCTGAAAAGTAGTACCTGTATTTATCATAGAGGTTACATTCTTAACCAGGTATGGAAACGTTTACCTGTAAATCTGGGAATGATCCATTGTATCCCATTATTTAACCCTTTTAGTGAGATTTTTACACCCCTTCCGTCAAAGTCTTAAGACAACAGGAAGTGAGGAGTGCAAAAGAAAATGGTTTCCCCCACTCTGCTCAACAGCAGCACATGGCATTATCATTTCTAACAACATATATAAATGGTTATGAAAGGCAAGACAAACCCCGTATTTTAGCATTACTACCCTTATAAGTACGCAGTACTGTGTTTTTGAGACTGTGTATTTCATAACAGTACTACAAGGAGACAGACTACAGTCTTTTTTTACCGATTATTTTTAAAGAGGCTGTAAAGAGCTACAAACAGTATGCAACTTGGTTATATATTAACCCTTTGAGTGCCAGTGGGGTATGCAACGCAGTGCAAAGCATTGAGTGCATACCCCTCTGGCACTCAAATGGTTAATTGCCATTTAATAAAATTGTCTGTGCCCTCCACCACTCCTTATGCACAAGAGGAACTCTGAGTTACATCCCCCAAAAACATGGACAGATTATATTATATATATATATATATATATATATATATATATATATATATATATATATATATATATATATATAATGTAAAACATGATCTCTCACCTGGATTTGCTGCTGTAAAAGGTTGATTTTGTGTTGTTGTTGTAGAAGTTGCTGTTGCTGTCTGGCAATCTGGAAAAAAATAAGAAAAAAAAGAATTTTCTTAAAATAAGAGATTTTATAAATTTCACCCACAAGTTTTCTTGCCCCCAATTATCCCTGAATTGTACGTGTTCTCTAGATTGTAAACTCTCTATAGAGTTTGTACAGCGCTAAGGAATATGTTGGAGTTTCATAACGAATAAGATGATAGTAAATTGTAAGCTCAACCCCAGACTGCAAGCTGTACGTAGTAGGATCATCTCTGTACTCGTAGAGGTCTGTAAATGTATTTCATATTGCGTATTTGTACCCCTTACCCCCTCTCACACAGCCCCAAAGAATATCCTGGTGCTTTATACATAAATACAATAGGATACTTGTGGTACTATCATTATCAGCCCATTGAGTGCTAGAGAGGTATTGCATTGCATACCTCTCTGGCACTCAATGAGTTAAGAGCATACTCTTCTTATACTCAATTCCTACTTCACGCTCCATCCAGATATGGAAACAATTAGTGCATTTCACAGTAGAATATACTTGAACATTCATGTTCCTTTAAAGGGTTGATTTCTGGTAACAATAACATTAGTCTTTCAGTTAAGTCTGTGAGCTAAAACAATTTCACAATTGTGCAAATATTTGTTATGTATTGTAATGTCTCCTGTGATTGATTGGAGTGCGAGAGCCGTTTGGCAGGACACAATCCCACTGTTTTGCTAATTGTTAGTGAAGGTTGCAATCATTCCAGTGGCCTGTAATTTGTCCAAAGGTTACTAAGAAATTAAGTATTAAAAACACATGTTTTGTTGCTTAGAAATCAGTCTTTTGGGAGCAGAATTATTATTGGATGAGAATATATTAATTCTAAAAGGACGGATTCCTCTGTTGCTGAAGTACACACCGCAGCCGGTAGCGTTGTGCTGACGTTCACACTATTTTAAGTGCAATTAATGATAACACCAAAGGCAATACACACAAAGAAAGTGGTGCAATGCTTTATCAGACCTAATGCTAATATAATGTCCCAAATCTCCCAATTGATTTAAAGTGGACTTGTTAATTCCTTGAATGCTAGAGAGGTCTACAATGCCCCATTTAAATTAATGGGAAATTTGGGCATGTGCAATTTCCCCCTACCCTTCAAATGGTTTACCCCAGAAACACTCCCCTTTATCATTCCTGAATACAGTCTCGGGTCCATAAAACAAGCTACAAGTGGCAGCGATCCGAGCCCGTCCCCACTCACCTGCTCCTGCTGCTGCTTGGCCAGTTCCATTTGTTGGCGCTGTTTTTCGATTTGTGATGCTGCCAGTTTCTTCTGTTCATCGTGCGCTGCCAGCAGCTGCTCTCGCAAACTGGTCAGCTGATTAATCATCCCCATGAGCTGCCGCTCCTTCTCGGCAAGGCTCTCCGGAGTCCCTGGGGAAACCAAAGAAAAGGAAAGGGTATGAATCAAGAGGGTAGTAAAGTGGGGGCGGATCAATATCTGAAAAGAAAAGCCAACAAGCCAGTGGCGGATGACGTTGGACTTGAATACAGATCACAGTGCACATTACAACTTTACAAAAATATTAATAACTGAGACACAATAGCAATGGTTATACTAAAGACATCAGTATAGGACTGGAAGTTCCATAAAGAAGTATAGGTGATCTGGCTCATTCATGAACTAGTTTAGAAATGAAAGAAAAGTGCTCTAGGACCTGCCGAAGAGGACAATGCCCCACTGCATATCGCGGCAAATCATCAGTTCAACAGCTATAAACTATTGTTACCGGTTTTAACTGGGTCAGCAGTAATGTAACCCAGAGAAATATGTATGTGTATATATAAATATAATAATTTTACATGTACATATACATAAATATTTCTGGTTATGAGGATATCTGGAAACACTATCAATATACAGCCTACACAATTTCAGTCCATATAGTATCAATGCACAGTCAAACACAATGTCAAACGCACAGTCAATGCACAATCCACACACCGTAAACACACAGTCAATGCACAATCCACGCACAGTAAACACTGTCAATGCACAATCCACGCACAGTAAACACACTGTCAATGCACAATCCACGCACTTGCACTTATTCGTATCTCTCAGACCGTTATGGTTTGAGAGATATAGGAAAATAAAGTTCTCTGCTCCCTCCCCTTTCTGCTTGACGAGCTGTAAAGCTGTCAGAAGCAGATTCTGGTCGCTTGACCAGATGTGGCTCTTCAGCAGCGCCGATATAACGGATATCTAAAGACAAATACTTCATTTGGAATGATCTACAAAGTGTGCCTAGCTTGCAAGCACATTTTGTAGACCGTTCCAATGAAGTATTTATTTCTAAATAGAGTGATTTCAGCTCTGCTGAAGAGCCTCTGTCTGGTCAAATGACTGGAAACTGCAGCTGTCAGCTAGATGGCAGACTTGAGTAAAACAGCCAGGAAAAGGTAACTTTACCAAGTTATATCTCTCAAACCATAAAGGTTTGAGAGATAAGACTTACATTCATGTTAATCTTTTTTTAATGTCTACAATATTAAATCAACTTAAAGTTAACCATTACTATCCCTTTAATGCCAAAGAATAGTGAATTTGCCATATAATATCAATGCATGATCAGTTTACAGTCAATGTAATATCAGTCCATGTGTTTGCCAGCTCCCCTTTATCAATATCCAGTGAACAGGACATGCAGCATCAACACTGGTGATTTACTGTTTATATACAGCTGCTGACATCATACGTGATCACATAATTTTTGATGTTCCAACATGACACACACACACACATTCTATATACGAATACTAGAAATATGTGCACGTGTTTTAGTCAAGATGAATGATATATTGTTAAGCAGTCAACAATTCGGTCAGAACAAAGTCCTAATTTCCTTGACGAGGCCTGTGTTCAGACCGATGTGTCATCTGTTTGTCATTCCACCATCCATCTTCTCATCATGAATGTGCGGCACTCTCTCTCCGGATATCGCCGTTGGACTGACTCCTGGGCTCCTAATGAGTGTATCTTCCCACAACATGTAGATTATTTTACATAGAAAAACAGAGAAGCTTTCCATAAGACTGACAATTGTAAAGCTCTAGTTTGTATCTTAAACACTTGAACCAAGGAGAAACCAGGGTCAGTCACTTAATGTGGACCTTAACTAGCTTTATTATGAAGTCACTTGTCACATCATTAATTTGGAAAACAGTTTATCCAGCACCTAGAGTTCATGATCCATTTCATTTTAAGACAAGATCCACTTGTCTCGCTCTCTCTGGAGCCCTTGGAGTATACAAGAGATATACAGGGTCCAGGCAGGTCATCTTCTGTCACTGAACTGGTTCCAAAATTAACATAATGCAGTTGAATCATTTACTTACTGCAAAAAAAAAGACTTCATTTTGTACAGATTGACTTAGTATTTTGAAAAGAAATTATGCTCTCTGAATGGGACAATTTGCACAAGTTAAAACGCAATGAAAGTTCCCTGGGATCAAAAGGGGGTGAATCACGCTCAGGTGTATATATGAACAGTAACATTGTACCCACGATCATTCCCCCATACGGTTTGTTTCCTACAATTCCCAGTTTGCAATAAAGTGTATTTCTGTCCATCTGTCGGCTCCGCAAAACCCACAGAAACAAAACTAACCAGGCCCTGGTTGTGTTTTCAGTACAAGTTATTTCATATTCTGAATAAGAACTTTATTTCAAGGTAAATAAGGCTAAACAAAGTCTGAATCTCGCTTCAAGAGGAGAAAATGTGCCATCAAAAGTATTTCTGCTTCCAAACAGATCCAGTTAAACAAAACGGCCCTTTGATAAACCCCGATTCTGGAAATGTTCAGATACAGGGACTCCCATTGAAGTCACACTCACTGAATAACCTCACAGTCCCTAAATAAACAATAATACTGAGATATTAGTCAACAGGTCTCTGCCCGGACTGAAAGAGAATGTACCGCAATAACATAAGTAATATGAAGAATGTTCCTACCCAGTAATCTGATGAAAAACGAAAAGAAAGGTTTATTGCTCTCGGAAAAACACAGAATCACAAGTCCTTATTCATTAGGATAAACAGGTGAAATTATGGAGCAATCCAACTGCGCCCACCAATTAAAACATGCATTTTAACCCACTGAGTGCCAGAGAGGTACACAGTGCGTTGCCGAGCAATGCATTGTGTACCTCCCTGGCACTCAAAAGTTTAACCTCGTTAATGTTAATTAGGTCTCCAATGCATTCTTGCTTTCAGAGGGGTTAAAAGTGCAGCTGGTTTGCCCCAAATTCCCCTTTTGCACTTATACATAATCACCACAGAACAAGCGGATACAATCCCATTGGCTCCTCCAGTCTCCCCATTTCCCTAATTCGTCGTTATGAAGATTTATAAGGACCAACAGATTCTGCAGCGCTGCACAGAAACGTACACTTGTATTACTACAAACCCGCGCTCCTCCAGTCTAATTGTGACTAGTGTGTACTGTGTTAGGCACGTATAATAAGACTTAATAAATATGAGGTTTTAGTGTCCACTTTTTTTTTTTTTTTTTTTTCCAAAAAGGTGTAAGCTGGCCAACCCCGCCAAGGTACCGGCTCTAAAACGCCTGAAAACCCTATCTAGACCGAAAATAAAAATATGAAAATTAAAAATAGCCCCGGAAGAGAGGTTATAATAAACGTGTTGGAGGGGGACCCTTTCATACAACTTTCTTTTTGAATGCTTTATTTATATTATTAGACTTTCCATTTGTCGATCCCGGGATTCTTACGTTCAATTACGGTTTAGCCCCTACCACCTCCTCTGGGAGTCCATTCCATGTGTCCACCACTCTTTCATTTCCATTTAATTTTCCCACATCCAGTTTCAGGTCATGTCCTCCTCATCTAGTATTCCTTTTGTTCTGAAAAAGTAAAAAACTTCGCAAGTTCATTAACCCTTTGAATGCCAGACGGGTACGTAACGCATTGCTTTGCAATGCATTGCATACACCTGGCACTCAAAGGGTTAAAACCCTTAATGTATATATGAAGGTTTTGAATCCTATCGCCCCTCCAGCTTCTATCCTCCAAGCTGTAAGTATTAACCCTTTGAGGACAAGTGAGCCAAATGATGAAATATATATGTATATTTATTATAAGGAACACAGAGTGAAAAGCGGTCTAATATCAGGTAAAATGGGAAGGATCAGGTTGTACTCCTACCCATGCCATCTGTGGCTTTGTTTTGGGGTACTGGGGGTGGGTTGGTAGGGTTCCCTTATGCCAACTTTCAAGAGATGTTTAATTCAAAAGTTAATATGACTAAAACCTGCATTTTTAGGGTGCGGTTGGTACATGCCCAGATATATTACAGTGAGTGTATGGAGTTTTATTGTCAGATATAACAATGGGCAACAGCACCACCCTTAACGTTACTCGCCACTGAAGTACTGCACCCAACAGATACATGTTTGAGCTACAAAAACTTTTGAACAAAACATCTCTCAGCAAGGGGAGGGTATCCTTGTTTTACACATAGATTTTCCTTATTAAACCTTTAAAGGGATAGTAATGTTTCGAAATAAAAGCAACTCCAATTAATCTTCATAGTATTTGGGCTATGGAGAGTGTTATTTCAATACTGTCAGAGTTGTAGTACAAGAGTAATTGAATGATAAAGTATCTCCCTCCTGCCCCTTTTACCTAGTGTAAGACACCTCACCTCAGATGTGGAATTTGGTCTCTTGACCGGACAGATCGCAGCAATGGACAATCTTCTTACTGTGATCATAAGGAAAACCCTGTCCCCCTTGACAGGTTTTTTTAGGTTTTTCCTTATGATCACCGAAGTTGGTCCCTCTCTGTGATCCATCCGGTCAGTCTTGCTACTCTGAGGTGAGCAGTGTTACACTAGGTAAAAGGGGCGGGAGGGGGATACTTTATCATTCAATTACTCTTGTACTACAACTCTGACAGTATTGAAATAACACTCTCCATGGCCCAAATACTATGACGATTAATTGGCGCTGCTTTTATTGTGTTACATTACTATCCCTTTAATTAATATACTTTAACTACTAGGAAGCCAGAGAGATGCAAATCCACACATCAGGTGCACCCCACCCCAACACTCAGTACGTTAAACAGAGCTTGTCAGGTTCCTAGTTGTACAAAGCTGGCCCTTACAGTAATACATACAGTATTGTGATTAGTATCTCAGCGTTAATCTATTGACATCAACCGTGCATTTACATCTCGGCTCATCAGCGCTCCTTCCTGTAGCCTCCCGCTTATTGCTTAAAAGCATCGGCAAATAATTATAGTCCCATTGTCTGTAATGGTGTTAAAATGGAAAATATGAGTAAAGAAGAGACAAAATGCCGAGCGGGGTTGTGATAAATATTGAATTTATCCTTCTTGAAATACATTGACCAATTGACTCCGACGCCTCTAATTACGGGGCATTTTTACCCTCCTGCACATTTATTGGTGCAAAGGTCAGATGCATTAATGTAACTCAAACCACAGATCCGCCAGCGCCGCTGTAATAATGTAACACACACACTGAAACATGGAAAATGGGGACTGAAATTAGTCTAAAAACACAAACTTGTACATAACGCTATTAATAATGACAACTCCCTGGGGCTGGTGTACGAAGGAGAATTGGACTCGTTCTGGAAAGTATACACTGCATCACAAACGGTAGGAAAACTTCAATAAAAAACTGAAAATCCTGCAGCGCAACAAATATAAATTCCCATTCATCCAGAAAGAGCTTTCTATGAAGCCTTTGACTGCTAGTTCCCAGCACATTGTGGGGTTATGCACTTAGTTGTGATAAAGAGGAGATAACTTCTCCAGTGATAACACTTCTCCATTTCCCATGTTATTCTATACAGCCTATGCACTAAGATGTCCAACGATGGGAGAAATATTAGAGCTTTAGGCAAATATAGTCAAGTTGATACCTTTATTGGCTAACTAAGCAGATTTAGGATGCAAGCTTTCAAGACCTCTCAGGTCTGTACCTCAGGCGTGTTATACAGATAAATATGAAAACATCTCTCATATACAAGTACACATTACATTGTTTAGCATGGAAATCAGATAAGAAAGCTCAGTCTCCTCTACCATTGACTGATCAAAGAACCTGCGTCTGAACTGAGTTTTCTTATAATATTTCCATTCTAAACAATGCAATGTGTACTTGTATATAAGAGATGTTTTCATATTTATCTGTATAACATGCCTGAGGAAGAGAACTAAGAGGTCTTGAAAGATTGCATCCTAAATCGGTTTAGTAACACAGTAAAGGTATCAACTTGACTAGATTTGCCTCCGGTATTTCTACAGCTAACATGGTACCAACTCTCAGCTGTTATGTTAGTGCGTAGGCTCTATACAATAACATAGGAACTGGAGAAGTGATATCACTGGAGAAATCATCTCTATCACCTCTTTATCACCATTTAGTGAATAACCAATGTGCAGGAGACCTCTCTTACCATGGGCATCCACAAAAATTTTTTTCCAGGGGGCAAAGTCATATTCAGGGTAGTTTCTATAGTCTTTGTTGGCAGTTCTATGCTAGCCTTGGGCAAGTGGGGGGAGGAGCATAAGTGCCCCCTCTTACCTGCCCCCCGGAAGCGCCCGTGTCTCTTACATTAATTGGGTTACACTCCTCCTTTCAGTTCCTAGGGAATGTGTCCGCTAAGGAGAAGGCGGTTTGATGCAGAATTTCTCCATTTTCGTTCTGTAGATAAACCACCAATGATACAATTCTGGGACAAACCAGTTGCGTTTGTCCTGTATTTAGAGCCGAAAAGGCCTCATTTAGATGGACAGGGATTTTTAACCCTTTATGTGCCTTGAAAGTATCCAACGGCATACCTCCGTGGCACTCGAAGGGTTTATCGATCTCTACGCTGAAGATGTTTTGACCCAAAATTGCTCAACTCTTGTATTTCTACATATTGTCTCATTGTCACCTAAAATATGATCCCCTCTGATCCGTACCCACCGCCCCTCGTGTAACATATGCTTTAATTCAAGGGCTATACGATCAGTGGACGGATTACGTCTCCTAATCCAGCACTGGAAGCCGTAATCCGCCGTTCACTTATCCCCCTGTTCAGCCTCCCAGGAGATTACAGACTGCGGGATACAAGATCCCATCACGGGGTCAAAGAGCAAGGGAGAAGAAAGTGCTTATTTAAAGGGGAAGCAACAATTCTAATCATAACCCCGCAGTTACCTTACAATGACCAGAAAATCTTAATGGCCCCATTCATTTTTGCCCTTGTTGAAGAGATAACATCGTCAATCAGTCCTTTATGTCAGGTCCGTGGAGGCGAACATGACAGTTTTTTTTTTCCTCTCAACTGAAACAGGAAACGTGAATGAACCTTAAAAGGACCAGAGGGGCGCTCAACACACAGCAAAGCAATGCACAGCATGCATTTCTGGTCCTTAAAGGGTTAATATTACCATGTGCAGAGAGCAGAGTTTGAGGTCCTGCGAGTACCTGTCATGTCGGCCTCCGTGGACGTAATTAAAGAGGTCAATTCTTAAACCAAGGAGCAATTGAATATTCATAAGGGCCAGTAGGATTTTTCAGGCCACAGGATAGGTTAGGAGGAAGTTAAGTTCTCCTTTAACCCTCTGAGTGCCAGAGGTGTCCAATTAATACCCCCCTGGCGCTCAAATGGTTTATCTATATTTTGCCTATCCAGTGCATTGATTTCTTCCCTAAAGTCAAAATGTGTGGGGGGGTTTCCAGTGACTTTTGCAACGGTTAACCCTTCATACTCCACACTAATACCTTTCTTTGAAATGAAATCCGAATTCCCCAGATTAGGCAGTGGCTTAACAATAGGGGTCTCAGCGGTCGCATCTGCAACCGGGCCCGTCACTCCAGGGGCCCGGCCGACGCCTGCGACCCCCTCGCCCGCAGCAGTCACTTAGCTGATCTCCCACTCGGCGCGCCGCTCTAGTAATACAGAGCGCTAGGATGACATCATCTCCCAGCCTCTGCATTACTAGAGTGGCGCGCGGGAGCTTCAGTTCTAGAGATCTGTGCTGAAGGAGACACTGATCTGTCAAACCACACCGCTAGACCACCAGGGAGATTGGGGGGCATTGTGGAGATGAAGGGGAATTGTGGAAGGGGCAATGTGGAGATGAAGGGGGCATTGTGGAAGGGGAAATCTGGAGATGAAGGGGGCATTGCGGAGATGAAGGGGGCATTGTGGAGATGAAGGGGGCATTGTGGAAGGGGCAATGTGGAAATGAAGGGGGCATTGTGGAAGGGGAAATCTGGAGATGAAGGGGGCATTGCGGAGATGAAGGGGGCATTGTGGAAGGGGCATTGTGGAATGAAGGGGCCATTGTGGAAGGGGAAATCTGGAGATGAAGGGGGCATTGCGGAGATGAAGGGGGAATCGTGGAAGGGGCAATGTGGAGATGAAGGGGGCATTGCGGAGATGAAGGGGGCATTGTGGAAGGGGCAATGTGGAGATGAAGGGGGCATTGTTGTAGGGGAAATCTGGAGATGAAGGGGGCATTGCGGAGATGAAGGGGGAATCGTGGAAGGGGCAATGTGGAGATGAAGGGGGCATTGCGGAGATGAAGGGGGCATTGTGGAAGGGGCAATGTGGAGATGAAGGGGACATTGCGGAGATGAAGGGGGCATTGTGGAAGGGGCATTGTGGAGATGAAGGGGGACATTGTGGAAGGGGAAATCTGGAGATGAAGGGGGCATTGCGGAGATGAAGGGGGAATCGTGGAAGGGGCAATGTGGAGATGAAGGGGGCATTGCGGAGATGAAGGGGGCATTGTGGAAGGGGCATTGTGGAGATGAAGGGGGCATTGTGGAAGGGGCAATGTGGAGATGAAGGGGGCATTGTGGAAGGGGCAATGTGGAGATGAAGGGGGCATTGTGGAGATGAAGGGGGCATTGTGGAAGGGGCAATGTGGAGATGAAGGGGGCATTGTGGAAGGGGCAATGTGGAGATGAAGGGGGCACTGTGGAAGGGACAATGTGGAGATGAAGGGGGCATTGTGGAAGGGGCATTGTGGAAGGGGCATTGTGGAAGGGGCATTGTGGAAGGGGCATTGTGGAAGGGGCATTGTGGAGATGAAGGGGGCATTGTGGAAGGGGCATTGTGGAGATGAAGGGGGCATTGTGGAAGGGGCATTGTGGAGATGAAGGGGGCATTGTGGAAGGGGCATTGTGGAAGGGGCATTGTGGAAGGGGCAATGTGGATGAGGGGGCCAATGTGGTCGGGGGGGCCCATGGCAATTCTTGCACCAGGGCCTGGTGGCTTCTAGTTACGCCTTTGAGATTAGGTCATATAAAATAAAATAAACACGTGCTGCAGTTGTACAAACCAACATTAATAATAATTTCTAAAATGCCTCCGGGGGGTAGTTTTACCCAGTGGGATTAGCACATTGTACTGGGCAGATTCATTCAGGGTCTGACCACGCTGATACTGCGGAGACCAACAAAGGCGTCCTGGTGTTTTCTGTGAATAAACCGCTGATGGACGAAGGAGATGAAGAAGAGGACAGGCTTTTCCACAAATGAACATGAGGATTCCTCCCCACCCCCTAAAATTATTTTGTATTTAAAAGATATATCGTCTCAGGAACCAATTGCGATTTATCCACAATATATGAAAAAACAGGGAGAGTGTAACTGGTTGGTATTCCAGTGCACTTCACTTATTGATATGGTAACACGCCTCCTGTTTTCTTTTTATAAAACATAATGGAAGGGAGAACGCACTACAAAGTATAAAGAAGAGGAGGGTGACCCTTGTACATCCACTCATCTGTGTATTAATCACTCATCTTCCCCTCTCTACAAAGAACAGGCCAGTGCAAAGGTTTCTGCTAAAAAACAGAAAGACTCTTTATAGAAATCAACATTCTTGGAACTTTAATTGAAATATAAATGAAAGCGGAACTATCACCAAAAATAAAAATTGTCCCATGGGTTTTAACCTTTAAAACAACATTAACGCTGTGTGTCTTTTTTTCACAAATCCCCTAGTAGCGGAGATATTTACCCTTCAACATCGGGCACTTCTGCGTTCTATGGGACCCTGTACCGTCTGTGGACTTCCCAGCTGCCCCAGGAAGCCTGTTCACGGTCCCCCTTCGTATCTTGTTTTTGTGGGCTAACGTTACAGCAAACTCCGGTTACAATGCTACTGAGGTTGCAACCTCCACTCACCAACCTCAGTAGCATTGTAACCGGAGTTTGCTGTAACGTTAGCGCACAAAAAAACAGATATGAAGGGGAGTGTGAACGCGTTCCTGGGGCAACTGGGAAGTCCTCAGACGGTACAGTGTCCCATAGAATGCAGAAGTGCCCGATGTTGATGGGTAAATATCTCCGCTACTAGGGGATTTGTAAAAAAAAAAAAAAAAAAAAAAAAGACACACCGTTAATGTTGTTTTGAAGGTTAAAACCCATGGAACAATTTTTATTTTTGGTGATAGTTCCGCTTGAACTTATTTTACAGGAGTCTTGATTTCAATCAGCCGACCTCAATACAAAATATAAATAAATTCATAAATAAATGGAAGAAAACCTTGGTTGTGACTTTAGCTGGAAACTTGTCTGTATGAGAGAAATATTACTAAAAAAGCCAATAAATGTTATTTCCTGACAAGACCAAACAGAACCAGATTACAAAGTGAAATTAACCCCTTTTAGTGCCAGAGAGGTATCCAATGCATTGCAAATGGTTAACCCTTTGAGTGCCAGAGGGGTACGCAATGCATTGCTTCTGGCACTAAAATGGTTACACTGCATTATTAGAGCCAAGAAAAAAAAAAAAACACAACAACAATCCACAACACAAATGCTAACGGGTTAGGCACAACCAAGCTTATTTTCCTAAAGGAAGTCAAGGCACAAATGACAGCCAACCCACAACCAAATTACACCCCTAAACAGCCAAAACTACAAGCACTGTGTACACTGGTGGGGATATTTAAACACTCATTAATTTGTAAAGAGCCAAATTGGAATCAAACTACTTTCCTAAAGAGCCGAGACACAGCCAAGCTACATTGTGATCGAGCCAAAATACAACTAACCCACAACCAAATTACACCCCTAAAGAGTAGAGATACAAATTGCAAGTACTATATACACGTCTCTCACTCTGAAAAGCAGATGCTGCAGGGGCTTTGGTACCCCTACTGATGTCCCCCTAACATTGATCACCTACCCAACAGGACAGGTGATTAATACTGCGGTCAGGAAGGCTATAACTGCCTTCCCCTGCCACCACCACGTCAGCCTGGCCTTCTATGAATGACTGTTGAATAGGAGGATCCTCAAGACCCATTCTGGATCAACAGGGGTAAACAGGAAAGGGGTTGAACTTGATGGACGCAAGTCTTTTTTCAACCTAAACTACTATGTAACTTGCATCATGTGCTCAGAGAGGTCAATGCTTCACAATGACTTGGAGACTTCGCTAACATTCAAAAAGTTCAAAGCCCAATTTAAATTGATGATATTTAGGGGGTTTTGTTATTGTTCCCTATGGCGCAGTTGATTTGCTTTGTGCATACACCCCTGTAACATCTGCGAATTGCTGTATTGCTGGGATCACGAGCCGTGTGTGACCGCTGCATTATCAGAGGAAAGCTGTGCACAGCCATCAGCGACTCATTGTAATGTTACTGCGCACAGAGCCCTGTGACCGATCACACCAGCACCGTCACCCTCCGCACGGAGATTAGTAACATCATATTGTGCGACTTATACGATGGTTCATTTCCACACATTGTCTGCTTCATTGCGAAATAAAACTACTAAGAAATTTAATGCGCTTCCTGGAAATTAACAGCTTTTTCTAGTGTGAAATAGAATTACTTTTGTGAAATATCATGTTTTTCAGATTTTACTAACTGTTAAATAAAGGAGCTACTGCCAAGTTAAACACTAAAATTGTAAAAATACATAAATGCCCGTGATTTCAGGAATGAGCAAAATGTCTGTTACACGATACGTGCCTGTGCGTTTAACCTTGTGTGCGCCAGAGGCAGTTCATGGTAGTGCTTGGCAATACGTTGAAAATCTCATATGGGAAGGGAAATAGTAAATTTAGATTTTAATTTTTAACAGCTAATAATGTATTTAACTTGACTTTTTTTTTTTTTTTTTGTAAAGTTGACCTTTCACCCAAAGATAAGTTTAGTTAATTTTAAAGAGAAGTAAAAACAGAGGGAATACAGTAATAATACAGCCCCATAGGCCTCTGTACAGACCTTCCTTACTGTAACTGTACTGTGTTCCTGAGGGAATACAGTAATAATACAGCCCCATAGGCCTCTGTACAGACCTTCCTTACTGTAACTGTACTGTGTTCCTGAGGGAATACAGTAATAATACAGCCCCATAGGCCTCTGTACAGTCCTTACTGTAACTTTACTGTGTTCCTGAGGGAATACAGTAATAATACAGCCCCATAGGCCTCTGTACAGACCTTCCTGTAACTGTACTGCGTTCCTGAGGGAACACAGTAATAATACAGCCCCATAGGCCTTTGTACAGACTTTACTGTAACTTTACTGTGTTCCTGAGGGAATACATTAATAATACAGTCCCATAGGCCTCTGTACAGACCTTACTGTAACTTTACTGTGTTCCTGCGGGGATATAGTAATAATACAGCCCCATAGGCCTCTGTACAGACCTTACTGTAACTTTATTGTGTTCATGAGGGAATACATTAATAATACAGTCCCACAGGCCTCTGTACAGACCTTACTGTAACTTTACTGTGTTCCTGCGGGGATACAGTAATAATACAGCCCCATAGGCCTCTGTACAGACCTTACTGTAACTTTACTGTGTTCCTGAGGGAATACAGTAATAATACAGTCCCATACAGCATGTTGGACTTTGGTGCAATCACACAAGGTAATAATCGCCCCTGTGAAGTGCACCCCAGTCCAGCATATTACCAATGCAGAATTGGTGTCACCTGTGTGAAAAGGCCACAAGCAGATTTGAATTACCTGCAAAGTAAACCTTACAGTAAGTCCGTGCACCGTACGCTAATTAGATCAACTGAAGGTTAAGCATACACCTTGTTGTGTGTGAAGTTGCCTCCAGTGTGCGAGATCTGCCTGGATTCATTCATAGCACAGTGTGGGATAAGATCGGCCTTAAGCGCATAAACTATTTAGCATAAAGTGCCAGACTGTGCCACCAACAATTGCAGGTTAATTTCTCACAAATTACTTACATAAAAAAGAAAGTGTTTGGGTCCATGTTTATTAAAAACTGGAGTTACTCTGGAGTAAACAAACTGCACTATACCTCTGTATAACACAGCATAGTTAGGCTATATATCGAATATTGCTAAAATGGTCTTTGTTTTTTGTTTTTTTTTTAGCTTTATTTAGTGTAAATTTAAGTTAAAGTCGGTCCTGCGATGACGGAGGCTTCTGTCTGTAAGCTGGAGCGCTCTCATTACTTAGATATCGATCTCTGCCAATGAGACCGCTCCAGCTTACACACAGAAGAATCCGTCATTGGAGGAGGCTGGATAGTGGGAGGAGACAGAGCGTCAGACTGCAGTTACAGAACAGGTAACTGCAGTCTATGCGGTAGTAGAGCCTAGGAAGACTTTATAACTTAAATTTACACAAAATAAATCTTAAAAAAAAAAAAAAAAAAATGAAGACAGTTTTAGTAATATTTGATAATTAGCCTATGTATGCTAAGTTATACAAAGGTGACATCCACTTTAAAGGGTTAACTAAAAACCTATCTTAGTGTGACAGATCCACTTTAACCCATTAACTAGACACACATGCAAAGCAATTTGCTGTATACAAGTCTGGCTGTTTAAAGGGTTAATATCTAGTGCTACGTAATAATCCCTTAAATTAGACGTGACTGTTGCTTAAAGCAGCTGAACACGCACACACACACCTTTCTTGTTGTCTAACTAAATACAGCTGCAGTACAGCTGAACCATTGTTTGACGACCTCTCCTGGTCACTCAGGGGTGGTATAGAAGTCCCATTCTTGGGCAGTAAATAACCAGCCCTTTGACCCCCTGAAGAACTTTTAAGTCAAATGCATTTACCTCCAGGGGGAGAAAGCTTCCATTGTGCGCTGCCATCTTGCTAACCTCATGCTCACAATAGACAGTAATTACCAGTGTCACGGTAGGCTGCAGGAACAATCAACTCCCAGGACTTGTTTTCACGGCTCTCTGCCAAAGCTTCTCCCATCTAATCACCAGCCCCCAACACCCCCAGCAAGAGCACCGAGCTCTGCCTGATGGGAAACGCACCAGCAAAAGGGCACAACTGACTACAAACCGAGGGGCAATATGTCCAGTGAAATAGTGGTGAAAGTCTGGGCCAAGCCAAGTGCACCCTAGGGACCAAATTAAAGGGACAGTAATACTTAAGTATTACTAATCCCTATAGTAAAGTACTTTTAAAAACACACGTATTGCCCCCAATTTAATCTCTCAAACCCTTGTGGGTTAGCCTCTCCCTCCCCCAAAGTCAGCGCTGTAGCTGACTGAAGGGAAATCCAGTCTTAGATCACCAGGCGGCTCTGCAGCAGAGCCGCGAACGCGTTAATTAAAAAAAAAAAATCTTTCACTAAAACCAAGCACAAACCAAGCACACGTAGAAGACCATTTCAGTGAAAGTTTTCTTTTTTATTAACGCGATCGCAGCTGTGCTGGAGAGCCGCCTAAAAGTCTTACGATTTGCTTCCCTGCAGTCAGCTAGAACGCTGACTACGGGGAAGGGGGAGGGAGAGGGCAACTTTAGGAGCGATTATCTCTCAAACCATAAAGGTCTGAGAGATGACACTGTATTTTTAAAAGGACTTTACTATAAGGATTATTAATACTTAAGTATTACTATCCCTTTAACGAATTGTGGATTAACCGTTTGAGTGCCAGAGGGGTACCTGGCACTCAAAGGGTTTAAAAATGGCTTTTAACACATTGAGTGCTAAAAAAAGATCACTAATGCATTGCAGAGCAATGTCCCGGAGAATTGTCTAGCATTTGAGGGGTTAAAAGAACCATTTACATTAAAGCAAATTTGTATTTGTCCACCATCCTGGTCCAGGGCAGGCTGGTAGATAGTTGACCCTGCTGGGGACTAAAACCAGTTATATATATATATATATATAGATTCTGAGTCACTGACTACAGCTTCCTATAGTAAGTAATTGGAAAAGCACCACCTTGTGATTACAGTAGAAATTGCAGGTTAAAACCCCCCCCCCAAAAAAAAACAAACATTTGAGCCATAACTTTCGAATTGAAAATGTCTCCACAGTGGGAGGACCCTTTTCTCATTATGACCTTTAAGGTATTTCATAAAGTTTACTGCTCGTTTAGTTGTTACACTAAAAGGCATCACTTCGAGGAACACAAACTACAACACAAATAGTTTTCTGTACAATGGAGACGTGAAACAGAGGACCAGATCGATCCCACTGACTTAAAAGGGGCTTTGAATCCACCAGAGCAATGTATACCGCATTTCTATGGCATGCAAGAGGCTAATATTGAGTGGCATAAAGATATCCAAAGTATTGCAACACAATCCGCTCGATACCTTTCCGGCACTTAAGGGGTTAAAACACCCACGCCCCACTCTCTTTCTTTACAACTTCTACTGAATTTGCTATTACAGTATTCTTGGTTACAAAGTCTCAGAAGAGGAGAGAGACACAGATGTTCTGTTCTCCACATTTGATTTGTACTATTTAATCCCTCTGTATGTCTATTCCGAATTGATATAATTTAGAAATAGGCTGCACTCACGACATCAAATTAAATGCCTGGGTGCATGATCAGACGATCGTAGTAGGAACAGAAGAAATCAGCACTCACAGGACTTCAAATCAAGTGATTCCAGTAGCTTTATTCTGTGGTCAACGTTTCGATCCTCACATGGATCTTTGGCGTCTTGATAAAGATCCATGTGAGGATCGAAACGTTGACCACAGAATAAAGCTACTGGAATCACTTGATTTGAAGTCCTGTGAGTGCTGATTTCTTCTGTTCCTATTTATATATATATACATATACATACACATACACACACACACACACACACACACACACATATATACACACATATATACACACACACACACATATACACACACCTATACACACACACATATATACACACACACACATATACACACACCTATACACACACACACACACACACACATACATACACATCACTCAGAGTCCCCGACAGGACTGAAAACATTCAAAAGATGGGACGTGATTTAAGGCCTGTCCACCTGTCCGATCTGTTCCCATTCTCACCCCCCCCCCCCCATGGCTGAGATTTGGGCCATGGAATCTGCGGCCCCAGGAGAATGGAGACATCACGGAGGATGGGCAGTGATTTGAAGGACTTCCGAGCAATGAATTCATTTGTCAGCGAGGATTTGTAGAGTCATAAGAATGAGAAATGGCAGAATGGCGTGGAAAACCAAACCGTATAATCACATATATATAGAGCTGTAGATGGGTGCATGCACGTAACAGGACCATAGCCTGGGTGCAGATCAGGGAACAGTCATAGTAACAGAAGAGGGGATCGCACTCACGGAAATTAAATATATACAGAATCTTTATTTCATAACAAATAAAATAGCTCAGTACACAAAGTGGAACGATCACTATTTTCATTTTAAAAAATAGTTCACGGGATATTAGGTCTATTTATTTGTCTGATAATACAAATATGGACAGAATGTCAGCCTTATACTAACATTCCACACCGCTCTCCCTCCCGACTGCCAGTCCATGATAGGCAGATACTAACATTCCAGACTCTTTTCCCACCCAATCAGATTCTAACATTCCACACTGATCTCCCTCCTAACTGCCACCCCTGCCGGCTAGACACTAACATTTCTCACTACTCCCCCATCCCTAATGGCCAGTACAATCACATAAGTAAATCTAAATATCTCAAACTGTCGTTTGAAAATAAAAATGGTTAACAAACATGAGTGATTTTTAACCCTCTGGGTGCCAGAGGCGTATTAAACACACTGAATTACAATGCCTTGGAAACACTTCATGCACTAAGATTTAAAGGGATAGTAATACTTAAAATGTAAAAAAATATATATGTTGTAGGGTTTATCCCCACTCCCTGAGTAAAACAAGGGTACTTCCCACTGCTGAGAGATATTTTATTAAAAAAATTATAACAGCTCAAACTTGAATTTTTTAGTTGCAATATCAAGGTGGCCTGAAAATTTACAGTGGCGCTGTTGCTACACTATCCTATGGACTGCTCTGGTCTGTAGACCATAAATCTCCATACGATGGTGTAGCAACAGCGCCACTGTACATTTTCAGGCCACTGTGATATTGCACCTAAAAAATTCTCAAGTTTGAGCGGTTATAATTTTTTAATAAAATATCTCTCAGCAGTGGGAGTTCCCTTGTTTTATTCAGGGACATAAACCCTACAACATATATTTTTTACATTTTAAGTTTTACTATCCCTTTAAAGTTCTTTCAAAATGACTTATTTGTTACAAAGTGACAGATTTACTTTAACACAATTCTTCCACAAGAAAAGGGGAAAAAAAACCTGTTTCTAAGAGTCACTTGTAGAATTTTACTTGAAGTCATTTTGTTTGGTGCAAACTGCTGTACCCCTCCCGGGCCAAGAACAAGAACCTAGCAATCCCACAATGCACATAGACAGCAGTACTGCACCCCCAGCTGGATTCCCTCTCGCTCTGCAAGTCTTATCATACAAATGATGGGTTTCTCAATAAATCCCATAGAACCATTAGCCTGACAAAA
The DNA here is from genome assembly GCA_037306005.1 of Rhinophrynus dorsalis. Taxonomy (NCBI): domain Eukaryota; kingdom Metazoa; phylum Chordata; class Amphibia; order Anura; family Rhinophrynidae; genus Rhinophrynus; species Rhinophrynus dorsalis. The sequence goes on from CM074721.1 coordinate 9,753,035, forward strand.
CAATAAAAATAAAGAGCATTTAAACAGACATTAATAGCTGTTCCGTGCAATGACACCGAGGGCAGCTGCTGCTTTTTGTCATTAACAATCAGCGCACATCACTCTTAAGATCTGCGGATTTACCTTTTATGTCTCCCAAATTCCCTGAGCCCATAGCAAGCAGCTTGTCTTTCCAGTCCTTAGACAAAAGCTTCTCAATGCTGGGGGTTTCTGAAAGAGAGAGAGAGAGAGAAGTGAATCCACGTGTCAGTCTACTTTATAGTAACACCTCTTAATATTAAACTTCCACTTATCGTAACCCTTTGAGCACCAGATGCATTGGATCTCTCTCTGGCACTCAAATGGTTAAAGCGGACCTGTCACATTAAGATATTTAGTTAACCTTAACCCTCTGAGTGCCAGAGGGGTATGCAACACATTGCTTTGCAATGCTTTTCGCACCCCTCTGGCATTCAAAGGGTTGTAGAGATAATAATGTTTCAATGTAACACCAGCTCCAATTACTCTTCATAGTGTTTGGGCCATGGAGAGTGTTATTTCAATACTGTCAGAGTTGTAGTCCAAGAGTAATTGAATGATAAAGTATCCCCCTCCCGCCCCTTTTACCTAGTGTAAGACACCTCCCCTGAGATGTGGAATCTGGTCTCTTGACCGGACAGATCACAGCAAGGGACAATCTTCTTACTGTGATCATAAGGAAAACCCTGCCCCCTTGACAGGTTTTTCCTTATGATCACTGAAGATTGTCCCTCTCTGTGATCCATCCGGACAGTCTTGCTGCTCTGAGGTGAGCAGTGTTACATCAGTAAAAGGGGCGGGAGGGGGATACTTTATCATTCAATTACTCTTGTACTACAACTCTGACAGTACTGAAATAACACTCTCCATGACCCAAATACTATGAAGATTAATCGGAGCTGCTTTTATTTTGAAACATTACTATCCCTTTACAGACAATTAAAAATTACCTATATGTTGTGCTAGCAGATTGTAATATAAATAGTTGTCGAGAAATGAACTTCTTCTATTTGTTGGTGACACAATGCGGCACTTTATGATAATTAGTTTCTGTGTTGGGTCGATATTACCCCACACAGTGGTAAGTATGAAACTAGGCAGAATAAAACAGCGGCCGGCAGTGGGAGGGTATTTCCACAGAAGGAAAAGCACAAACATATTATATATATTATAAACAACAAAAAAATAAAAATGTTTACTAAACCTTTAAACACAACACTGCAATATGAAATAACCAGCGTTTGGACACAAATAAATTGTATCATAATCTGGGTCCATACTGCACTCATACATTGTGTGATACCCAGAGGGGATTGTATTCTAAGAATTATGTTCAAAATAAAAGTGTCGGAATTCTGGAATAAGCCGACTGCATCACAGGAAGCAATAAATCCCATTGTTTTAAATGTATTTTTAACTCTTTGAAAGTTAGAAAGGTTTCCAATGCACAGTGAGACAATGAACCAGGGAACCTCTCTCGCATTCAAATGCTTAACCCTTGGAGCGCCACAGAAGTATCCAACACATTGCGTTGGTTACCTCTCTGGCACTCAACGGGTTAAATGTCCCATTTAACTTAATGGAGATTTTGGAAATATTATTAGTTTGCCTAAAAATTGCTCAACATTTCTTTCAAACAAAACTCCTTTTTCTTAAAGGAAACATCACCTAAAAACTAAATGAGATTATATTACAGTAAATATGTATTTCCAGATCACATTTGTTTATTTATTTAGTTAGAAAATGTTTTAAAGGGATTGCAACTCCCCCCCAAAAAAGTATCCTGTAAATGGTAGCTGCAATAAAAAAAAAAACACTTAATGCGCTTCATCCTCTCTCTCAAACCATTATGATTTGAGAGAAATAAGAAATAAAGTCCCCCATTCCCTCCCCTTTCTGCCTGACGAGCTGTAAAGTTGTCAGAGGCAGAATTCGGTCAACTGACTTTAGGCGGCTCTTCAGGAGCGCTGACATCGGGATATCTAGCTATAATTACTTCATCGGAATGGTCCACAATGTGTGCTTACAAGCCAGGCGCGTGTTGTAGACTGTTCCAATGAAGTCATTATTTTCCAGTATCGCTATTTCAGCTATGCTGAAGAGCCTCCTTGTGTCGGCCGACTTCAATCTCCTTCTGTCAGCTTTACAGCTGACATCAGGTAGGGGGGACTTTAAATGCAAATATCTCTCAAACCATAAAGGTTTGAGAGATAGGACTTTCTCCAAATACTTTATTTTTTTAAAATCTACCACAGAAAATAAATAAAATATTTCAGGCATTATTAACTCTTTAATATTAATTATAAGTACATGAGGGAGCATTTAGACCCCTGGATTCTAGAAAAGTCTCCAGGAAATTCCACTGCAAATCCCTCTGGCTCTGAAAGTGTTAAATGCATCGTCTTAACCTGTAGAAAGCAGTCACCATTATTGTAGACTTAATCGGTTAAATCCATGGGAATCTTTGTGGTGCTGCTAGATTTCTCCTTTTTGTCTTCGTTTATGTGGCCCTTTGTGCTTTATTCTATAGGGTTATTGGTTATGTACCAATAAAGATATAATGTTTTCTCTACCAGTCTCCTGTGTTTTCTATGGCTAACACTGTACCAGCTTGTGCCCACACCGCAAAGGGCAGACTATTAATCCTTATTTATATGGACACTATCAGCCTGAGGTACCCAGAACAACTGCGCCATAAAGAATAAATGAAAACGCCACATATTTCCATTAATTTGAATTATTTTTTAACCCCTTGAATGCTAGAGAGGGCTCCAACGTCGAGAACTCTCAAGCATTCAAGGGGGTAAAATGTTAATTTACTTCTATGGGAAATGCTACTTGTACCTTATAACGGTTGGCACCAGAGGTCATTCCATCAGGAACCAATGGACACAGTTTCCTTTTGGAAAATGTGGGGGCTGGGAGAGAGTCTAAAGGTCATTTGGGTCCAAAAGACTTGACCCTACAAGTAATGTCTGAAAATCCACCATGTGCGATATCTGATCCTCACCGAGAAGAGGACCTGAGGCTGACCCGGACGAGAGGGACAACTGCCACCCAGGCAGGGTGATCTGAATGAGTTGGGCCACCAGTAGAGGCTATTAGTCCACCCCCGAGACCAGTGCAATAAAGTCAGCAGCTGGGGCAGGAGGCATCGGGAAGCTGAGCTGTCAGTCACAGTTCATAAGTCACGACCCGTAGAGGGAGCAACTCTAACAGGTACTGCAGCAACTGAGGACTTTCACTTTTACTGGACATAACGGATGAGTGGATCAGAGAGTTTTCCAACACCGTACGTGTATGTATCCTGGAAACTTGAAACCTGCCACTTCGGTTTCAGGGCACCAAGTCCATCAAGGAGACCTAAGCAGAGTACCAAGCCTCCTAAGCAGAGCAGTACTTCTAGGGTCTTGAGCAGAAACATAAGACTCATGAGCAACTCCCAGACTCAGCGAGAAAAGCAGGTTCCTAGATTCCCAAGCAACTTGTAGACTCGCGAGCACAGCAGATTGCAAAGAAAGTCACAGACTCCCGAGAACAGCAGTTTAGGCTCACAGGCAGAATGGTTCCTAAATTCCCGTACACAGCAGGTCCTAGACTCACAAGCATGCGCCAAGATAATCAAGTAGCAAACTTTTTGACTTCCCTCTGTTTCCAAGCAAAGTTCTCATGAGAGATATAGTTCCTAGATCAGAACCAGAACCCCCGGTACGGATTAACTCCTAGACTCCCCTGCAATATCTAGAGTATATACTACATTCCTGACAAGTCCTAGACCCCTGAGCATTCAGTTCACACAATAAAACCACAGTAATCACATTCCCATAGACCCTCTGGATCGGACTTGAAAACTCAACACAGCAGTTCTATGGACTATGCCCAGCTGTATGACAGCACTGCAGAATTAGTTGGCACTACATAAATATATATCAGACTTCCAAGTCCTATCCCAGTCAAGGGAGGTCAGTATTCTGATACCCCCATACTGAACAGCAGATAGGAGCCATTACGAGGCTGTACAGTGCACCCCATGATATTTATCAAGTCTGTTCCCACGGCAAAACACTTGAAAAATGTAATATTTGCCCCTTTAACCCCCCTTGGAAGTCAAGACGTCTGAAAAGCATAGCAAAGCAATGCATTGGAAATGTCTCTAGCCTCGAGGGGTTAATAACCTTTTGTGTGCAGTGCATCAGTTAATGTTTAGTTTTTGTTTTCCCATAGATGGATCACCACAATACAGAGAGAAAATAAAATAAAATCGCACTTAGCGACTAGCATTTTTCGCTGGCCTGCTAGTTTGACATTCCATTCTCGCACGCTGACCCGTGCTGCAGAATTTTTATATAACAGTGCATACAAATGCTATTCAAATGGAGGAGGACAATTGACTGGATTCAACAATGTAATTGTATACTCATGTCAGCTCCGAGACGGGCACACAATTACAACTGCTTTCAATTCTGTGATTATTACTGCGCCATTCAGGAAGAAAATGGCGTGTAAAAAGATAAGTGTCCCAATATGATTCGGCTTAGTAACAATGCCTCACATTTATTATTCCCTTTTAAGAAAGTATACGGCTATTGCCCCCGCACTTGTGTTTATGTGGCTGTGGGATTGTTTGGCCATTTGGTCACCCCCCGCTAAGATATAAAGAGCCGGCCTGTTAACTTATCAAAAGAAACCGCCAGCCTTGACGGACACAATTATTATAACCTGGTTAATTTTCCCACAGAAAAGGGACAGATAAAGAAAATAGTCTTGTCATTATCTTCAAGGCTAATGGCAAGCACTTTCCTAAATTTCAAACATTATTCCCCTTTGCTGCTGTAGGGAATGCGTGGGGATGTAGGGGTTAACTCCTTGGTTGATAGAAATGCCTCTGATATTTTGCTTTGCAATGTGTTAGCATCCAAGATCTTAACCCTTTGAGTGCCAGAGGCACTGTTTATACAAACAGTAATGTGAGTTTTATTGCTGTGGAGCAACGTGATGCACTTATATACACACCACACAGTCTAATCTCCTACACACAGGGACACCAGGGTGATACACTTCTATACACACCACACAGTCTGATCTCCTAAACACAGGGACACCAGGGTGATACACTTCTATACACACCACACAGTCTGATCTCCTAAACACAGGGACACCAGGGTGATACACTTATATACACACCTCACAGTCTGATCTCCTAAACACAGGGACACCAGGGTGATACACTTCTATACACACCACACAGTCTGATCTCCTAAACACAGGGACACCAGGGTGATACACTTATATACACACCTCACAGTCTGATCTCCTAAACACAGGGACACCAGGGTGATACACTTATATACACACCACACAGTCTGATCTCCTAAACACAGGGACACCAGGGTGATACACTTCTATACACACCACACAGTCTGATCTCCTACACACAGGAACACCAGAGTGATACACTTATATACACACCACACAGTCTGATCTCCTAAACACAGGGACACCAGGGTGATACACTTCTATACACACACCACACAGTCTGATCTCCTAAACACAGGGACACCAAGGGGATACACTTATATATACACCACACAGTCTGATCTCCTAAACACAGGGACACCAGGGTGATACACTTATATACACACCACACAGTCTGATCTCCTAAACACAGGGACACCAAGGGGATACACTTATATACACACCACACAGTCTGATCTCCTAAACACAGGGACACCAGGGTGATACACTTCTATACACACCACACAGTCTGATCTCCTAAACACAGGGACACCAAGGGGATACACTTATATATACACCACACAGTCTGATCCCCTAAACACAGGGACACCAGGGTAGGAAAGAGGGACAAAGGGATTTGGGTGTCAAAGAGGGACTGTCCCTCCTAAAGAGGGACACCTGGGAGGTACGGACCCCTAATATCTCCTAAAGAGGGACACTAGGGAGGTACGGAGACCTAATATCTCTTAAAGAGGGACACTTAGGAAGCTTGACTCGGATTGCAATGGTGACTCTTTAAAATGTACCACGTGTGCCTATTATTTTTCGACTCCTCAGGAAACAAATAGGGGAGTTTTACAGATACAGAATGAACTACAAGGCATTTAAGTGTCTATAACCCTAGATCATATTTAGGCGATCCTCTTCCTTTAAGTGGTTACATTGTATCAAGAAGACAATAAGAATTTTAGATATGAAAGATCATAATGAAACACTCTAAAGCAACATGTGTTTTAGTCTTCTCTCAGTGTATGAGAGGTGAATGTAGCTCTGTGTCAGGCCCTGCACCCCCCCCACCCCCGTTCCAAACAAACAATAGGATATTTGTAACCCAATCCAGCAGTCACTTCCTTTCAGATTAAACCTCCCCCCCCCCCCCCATTGTGTTCAATGATTCAATCAGGCCTGTCTGTCCAGTGCAAGACAATTACCTGAGGCCCCTGTTCAATGAAAGAATGAAAATAATTACGGGACAAACCAATTTTGCCATGGTGGGGGGAGGGGAATAAAACCTGCTACTCATTTAAATGGGGATTTAACCCCTTGAATGCGAGAGAGGTCTCCAACATGACCTCTGTAGCATTTAAAGGGATAGTAATACTTCATTTTAACTTTATTTTGTTTTGTAGGCATTAAAAAAAACCCATTAAGAATGATATAAGTCTTATCTCTCAAACCTTTATGGTTTGAGAGATATTCAGAAGCAAAGTTTCCCCTCCCGCCCCTTTTACCTAGTGTAAGCCATCTCTTCTCAGATGTGGAATCCAGTCCATAGACCAGACAGATAACAGCAGGGGACAATCTTCTTCCTATGAGAACAATGAAAGCCCTGCCCCCCTTGACAAGTTTTTCAGCTTTTTCCCTTATCTTAATTGAAGATTGTCCCTTTCTGCAGTCTACCTGGGCACCTCCCTTCTGATCTGGCTGAGCAGTGTTACATCAGTAAAAGGGGTGGGAGGGGGATACTTTATCATTCAATTACTCTTGAACTACAACCCTGACAGTATTGAAATAACACTCTCCAAAGTCCAAATACTATGATGATTAATTAGAGCTGTTTTTATTATGAAACATTACTATCTCTTTAAGGCGTTAAAAGCCCCATTTGAATCAATGCACAAATTGAATTCCCCCAGTGGTGCAATTGTTTTGCCCCAGAAATACTTCTGAATCTTGGATTTTTCCCCCAACTTCTAAAATGGCTTCAATTTCCAAACCCCCAGCCAGCTGAGAACTCAAGTTACTAACAAGGTTTAAATGGCAGATTGGACGCGCTTCCCTTTTATTACCATTTCAGACTTTAAAAGAATGGTCTTTTTGCCCAAAGGGGGCAATTTTGTGACTTCTTTTAACAACAGAACAAAACATATTCAGAGACATATCTGTTTTTTTTTTACCCGTGTGCTTTCAAGAAAAGAAAGAAAAAAAAAAAAAAAAAAAAATTTTTCCGATCATTCTTAGGAAACAAGTACAGAGCGCAGTCAATGTGGTATTTGCAGCGTTGGGCTGTCACTCATTAAACGCTCACAAACCTTTTGCATGGAAGGAATGCGGTAACAGAAATCCATTGTGAGCTGACAATAGGCTGTAGCACCCCCAGGCACCAGAGGCAAGTCATTTTACTTTTAAGTCTATTGTCAGCAAAGTCTATGACACAGCTTTCCCCCTGCAGCTAGACAAAATATTCGCTGTAGTGAGCTCGTAAAGGAACAGGAGTCCTGCGTCTGACTTACAGAGTTAAAGGGACAGTAATGCCTCATAAAAAATTCATGGAAAAAAAAAAACTATATGCCACAAATCCTATTTCTCAAACCTTTATGGTATGAGAGATATATTTGAAAGTTCCCCTTCGCAGCAAAGCCAAAATAGAGATTTTTAACAAAAAACAACTTCATTGGAAAGGTCTACAAAGTGTGTCTGGTTTGTAAGCAAACTTTGTAGACCATTCCATTGCAGCAGTTTTAATTAAAGGGTTAGTAATGTCAAAAAAAAAAGTTTTTTTGCATTTAGAAGACCTTAAAAAGCTGAGCTAAATGCAAAAAACCTTAACTCTCAAACCACTATGGTTTAAGAAATACAGGCGTTTAAAGTTTGATCTCTCCTACTGACAGCTGTGGTTTGAGAGATACAGGCATGTAAAGTTCGATGTCTGCTGCTGACAGCTATGTCAATCTCCTTCTCTCAGATCTGAAATTCGGTCCCGTGACGGGACGGATCCCAACGAGGGACAATCTTCTATCTATCAGGATGAGGAAAACCCTGGGCTCTTGATGGAGGGGGGCAAGTGTTTCCTTATACTCACTGAAGATTGTCCCTCATCGCGATCTGTCCGGAACACCTTTCTGATCTGAACACAGAGCAGTGACATATGTAAAAGGGGCAGGAGGGGGAACTTTATAATATAATTACACATCAGCTAGACAGATTAGAACATTGTAATAACGCTCTGCCAAAGTATAAGGAATAATCAAATTTAGCATGCGACGTTACTATGTCTTTAAATACACCATAATCAGGTTTGTGAAGACTCAGAACTCTCTAGAGTTGCTGTACAACTTCTTGAATGATGGTCACTTTAAACAACACTTTTACACAGGCGAAACGGTCACAGCAACAGCAAACCATTAAAAGAATAGCGTCAGTTGAGAATCGCCGGGTCCTATAACGCATTTCACACAGGCAACGTGTTGAGATTTTTGTGGAGAGTCCATCATACAGCAGTCAGACGTATCTATATAATTACTGTGTGTAACAGAAGCACTTACCTAGGTAGGAGTCCATCATACAGCAGTCAGGTGTATCTATATAATTACTGTGTGTAACAGAAGCGCTTACCTAGGTAGGAGTCCGTCACACAGCAGTCAGGTGTATCTATATAATTACTGTGTGTAACAGAAGCACTTACCTAGGTAGGAGTCCATCATACAGCAGTCAGGTGTATCTATATAATTACTGTGTGTAACAGAAGCGCTTACCTAGGTAGGAGTCCGTCACACAGCAGTCAGGTGTATCTATATAATTACTGTGTGTAACAGAAGCACTTACCTAGGTAGGAGTCCGTCATACAGCAGTCAGGCGTATCTATATGATTACTGTGTGTAACAAGCACTTACCTAGGTAGGAGTCCGTCATACAGCAGTCAGGCGTATCTATATAATTACCGTGTGTAACAGAAGCACTTACCTAGGTAGGAGTCCATCACACAGCAGTCAGGTGTATATCTATATAATTACTGTGTGTAACAGAAGTACTTACCTAGGTAGGAGTCCATCATACAGCAGTCAGGCGTATCTATAGAATTACTGTGTGTAACAGAAGCACTTACCTAGGTAGGAGTCCATCACACAGCAGTCAGGCGTATCTATAGAATTACTGTGTGTAACAGAAGCACTTACCTAGGTAGGAGTCCGTAATACAGCAGTCAGGCGTATCTATATGATTACCGTGTGTAACAAGTACTTACCTAGGTAGGAGTCCATCATACAGCAGTCAGATGTATCTATATAATTACCGTGTGTAACAGAACCACTTACCTAGGTAGGAGTCCATCACACAGCAGTCACGTGTATCTATATAATTAGTGTGTGTAACAGAAGCACTTACCTAGGTAGGTGTCCTTCAGATTCACAACACACATCCCCCAGATTTCTGCCTGATCTGTGCTGTTGTCTACTGCTGGTGAGTTTCAGGTTACGGATGAAGACAATGGATCTATAGAACGACTCAGTGTGTCTATTGTCTGTAGTGATGACGAGGTGTGAACTACAATGGAGATCTCTATATAAAAGCTACTGCACATACAATGCAAAGGGGAAAAAAAAAAGAAAAACGAAGGATTCAGAGTAATTTCTTCTGTTAACTCTTTGAATGACACAGAGGTGTATGCAACACATTGAAACTTAACCCTTTGGGCACTGGGATATTCCCCGGTCTGTGGCGTTAGTACGGTGTTTCTCAACTCCTGTCCTCAGGACCCACTAACAGGCCAGGACTTAGGGATTTCTCTGCTAGAGCACAGGTGTGGTGATCAGAGGCTCATTCACACTGATTAACTCACCTGTGTGCTAACAAGGAAATCATGTGATCAGAGGCTCATTCACATTGATTAACTCACCTGTGCTCTAACAAGGAAATCATCAAATCCTGGCCTGTTAGTGGGTCCTGAGGACAGGAGTTGATAAAAACTGAGTTAGTGGAATGACCCTGTTCAGGTATAAAGAGGGGTTATGTTAAAGGGATAGTAATACATTATTATTACTATCCCCCATATTGTACATATTTGTAAAATAATTTGATAGCCCCAAGATTCATCTCTCAAACCTTTATGGTATGAGAGATATACCCAAAGGCAAAGCCCTGCCCTTCCCTGAAGTCAGCGTTGTGCTGACTGCAGGGATATCCGGTCCGACTCATCATGCGGCTCTGCAGCAGAGCCGTGCTCGCGTTAATAACAAATAATTATTTCACTGAAACGGTCTTCTACACATGCCTGCAGACCAACCACAAACCAATCACATGTAGAAGACCGTTTCAGTGAAATAATTCTTTGTTATTAACGGGATCTCGGCTCAGCTGGAGAACCGCCTTACTGTCTTACGACAGACTTCCCCTGCAGTCAGTACAAAGCTGACTTCAGGGAAGGGGGAGAGAGGGGGGAACTTTGCCTTCGGTTATCTCTCAAACCATAAAGGTCTGAGAGATGAACCTGGCGGCTATTACATTATTTTGCAAATACCTACAATATGGGGGATAGTAATAATAAAGCATTACTATCCCTTTAATAGTCTGGATTAACTGGGCCATAAACTCAGGTAAAACTGAGCAATTCTGGGGCAAACCACCTGTATTATAAACCCAAATCCTCACTGATTTAACAGGGGTTTTAGGAAACTGAACGCTATGTTGTAAAGCTCAATTTAACCCCTCGAGGACCAGAGCTGCTTTGCAATGTATTGCACACTCCTCAAGAGATAAAAATCAGAGACTTTATTTGCTCTTATGGTGCAGTTGGTTCGCACCAGAATTGCACCTCTTCCCCCTGCGTGTTCAGCGCCTCGGGTGACACTGAGCGCCAGTGAATGTGCAGCCGCAGGCAGTGAAGTGGAACGCTTGCTTGTGTAAAAGTAATAATGTTTGGATAAAACGTCACCGGCCCATTTGTTTTCACTGATTTGAATTGTCCTCCGCCGAGTAACAGAGAGGAGGTTACTGAGGTAGGTAAATACCATAAATCAGGTGTTCAGGAGACAGTCTGGGAACACGTTTATATGCTGAGCAGTGACACAGCCCTGAACCATTCCCCTACACCACTGAACACTAAGAGGATCCATTCAGAAGGCACTTACAGTGCTCACTACAGGCTGTTCTCTAACCCCTCCCAGTAATCTCCGAAAAACAGCTCTCTGAGCATTTAAGTGTCTATCAGTCTACTGAGAGAGAGACTGGGGGGGAGAGAGACTGTGGGGAGAAAGAGACTGTGGGGAGAAAGAGACTGGGGGGAGAAAGAGACTGGGGGGAGAAAGAGACTGGGGGGAGAAAGAGACTGGGGGAGAGAGACTGGGGGGAGAGAGACTGGGGGGAGAGAGACTGGGGGGAGAGAGACTGGGGGAGAGAGAGACTGGGGGAGAGAGAGACTGGGGGAGAGAGAGACTGGGGGAGAGAGAGACTGGGGGAGAGGGAGACTGGGGGAGAGAGACTGGGGGAGAGAGACTGGGGGGAGAGAGACTGGGGGAGAGAGAGACTGGGGGAGAGAGAGACTGGGGGAGAGAGAGACTGGGGGAGAGAGAGACTGGGGGAGAGAGAGACTGGGGGAGAGAGAGACTGGGGGAGAGAGAGACTGGGGGAGAGAGAGACTGGGGGAGAGGGAGACTGGGGGAGAGAGAGACTGGGGGAGAGGGAGACTGGGGGAGAGGGAGACTGGGGGAGAGGGAGACTGGGGGAGAGGGAGACTGGGGGAGAGGGAGACTGGGGGAGAGGGAGACTGGGGGAGAGAGAGACTGGGGGAGAGAGAGACTGGGGGAGAGAGAGACTGGGGGAGAGGGAGACTGGGGGAGAGGGAGACTGGGGGAGAGAGAGACTGGGGGAGAGAGACTGGGGGAGAGGGAGACTGGGGGAGAGAGACTGGGGGAGAGAGACTGGGGGGAGAGAGACTGGGGGGAGAGAGAGACTGGGGGAGAGAGAGACTGGGGGAGAGAGAGACTGGGGGAGAGAGACTGGGGGAGAGGGAGACTGGGGGAGAGAGAGACTGGGGGAGAGAGACTGGGGGAGAGGGAGACTGGGGGAGAGAGAGACTGGGGGAGAGAGAGACTGGGGGAGAGAGAGACTGGGGGAGAGAGAGACTGGGGGAGAGAGAGACTGGGGGAGAGAGAGACTGGGGGAGAGAGAGACTGGGGGAGAGAGAGACTGGGGGAGAGAGAGACTGGGGGAGAGAGAGACTGGGGGGAGAGAGACTGGGGGAGAGAGAGACTGGGGGAGAGAGACTGGGGGGAGAGAGACTGGGGGAGAGAGAGACTGGGGGAGAGAGAGACTGGGGGAGAGAGAGACTGGGGGAGAGAGAGACTGGGGGAGAGAGAGACTGGGGGAGAGAGAGACTGGGGGAGAGAGAGACTGGGGGAGAGAGAGACTGGGGGAGAGAGAGACTGGGGGAGAGAGAGACTGGGGGAGAGAGAGACTGGGGGAGAGAGAGACTGGGGGAGAGAGAGACTGGGGGAGAGAGAGACTGGGGGAGAGAGAGACTGGGGGAGAGGGAGACTGGGGGAGAGAGACTGGGGGGAGAGAGACTGGGGGAGAGAGAGACTGGGGGAGAGAGAGACTGGGGGAGAGAGAGACTGGGGGAGAGAGAGACTGGGGGAGAGAGAGACTGGGGGGAGAGAGACTGGGGGGAGAGAGACTGGGGGGAGAGAGACTGGGGGGAGAGAGACTGGGGGGAGAGAGACTGGGGGAGAGAGAGACTGGGGGAGAGAGAGACTGGGGGAGAGAGAGACTGGGGGAGAGAGAGACTGGGGGGAGAGAGACTGGGGGGAGAGAGACTGGGGGAGAGAGAGACTGGGGGAGAAAGAGACTGGGGGGAGAGAGAGACTGGGGGAGAGACTGGGGGAGAGGGAGAGACTGGGGGGAGAGAGACTGGGGGGAGAGAGACTGGGGGGAGAGAGACTGGGGGGAGAGAGACTGGGGGGAGAGAGACTGGGGGAGAGAGACTGGGGGAGAGAGACTGGGGGAGAGAGAGACTGGGGGAGAGAGAGACTGGGGGAGAGACTGGGGGAGAGGGAGAGGAAGAGGGGGATAAGAGATAGGGGAATGATGGAGAGAGAGGAAAAGAGGGTAGGAGAAAGATGACACAGGGACAGCTAAGAAGGTAAAGAGAACTTGAAGAAGACAGACAGACGGACAGAGAAGGATGGGAGTCAGAACAGAGAGGGGAAGGGATAGGAAAGGACAGAGAGAAGGCACGTGAAGGGGACAGATGGAGGAGGGAGACCTAAAATGGATCATGAACTCTAAGAACCAGAAGGATGCACAACACAAGTTTCTCAAGGTTCTTAAAGGGTTACTAGTGAGGGGAAAGCTAAGGGACAGATTTACACCCTAGGGTCCTTGGGCAAGACACTCTAGGTGCCCTTAGCCCCACCCATGGCCACACCCCCACTAACCACATGACCCCACCACCAGTCCCATCCACGGTTTCCTGAAGCAGAAACTATTCTTGGCCTGTAAGAAGCAAGAACAAAGAACGATTTAACCCCTTGGTTGCTAGAGAGATCTTCAGTGCTCCACAATGCCTTGGAGATCTCTCTAGCATCTAAGGGGTTACGTAATAGCATCCATCCCTTGTAAATAGTTCTAGAAAAGAGTAGGGGAGAGTGAGTAGATGGGGGGAGTAGAGAGAGGGCTGAGCAAAGAGAGGGGGACACCGAGTAGAGAGAGGGGGCACCGAGTAGAGAGGGGGGGCACCGAGTAGAGAGAGGGGGCTGAGTAGAGAGGGGGGGCACCGAGTAGAGAGGGGGGGCACCGAGTAGAGAGAGGGGGGCACCGAGTAGAGAGAGGGGGCTGAGTAGAGAGGGGGGGCACCGAGTAGAGAGGGGGGGCACCGAGTAGAGAGGGGGGGCACCGAGTAGAGAGGGGGGGCACCGAGTAGAGAGAGGGGGGCACCGAGTAGAGAGAGGGGGCTGAGTAGAGAGGGGGGGCACCGAGTAGAGAGGGGGGGCAACGAGTAGAGAGGGGGGGCAACGAGTAGAGAGGGGGGGCACCGAGTAGAGAGGGGGGGGCACCGAGTAGAGAGGGGGGGGCACCGAGCAAAGAGGGGGGGCACCGAGTAGAGAGAGGGGGGCACCGAGTAGAGAGAGGGGGCTGAGTAGAGAGGGGGGGCAACGAGTAGAGAGGGGGGGCAACGAGTAGAGAGGGGGGGGCACCGAGTAGAGAGGGGGGGGCACCGAGTAGAGAGGGGGGGGGCACTGAGCAAAGAGGGGGGGCACCGAGTAGGGGGGGCACCGAGTAGAGAGAGGTCTGAGTAGAGAAGGGGGCACTGAGTAGAGAGGGGGGGCACCGAGTAGAGAGGGGGGGCACCGAGTAGAGAGGGGGGGCACCGAGTAGAGGGGGGGCACCGAGTAGAGGGGGGGCACAGAGTAGAGGGGGGGCACCGAGTAGAGGGGGGGCACCGAGTAGAGGGGGGGCACCGAGTAGAGAAGGGGGGCTGAGTAGAGAAGGGGGGCTGAGCAAAGAGAGGGGGGGCTGAGCAAAGAGAGGGGGAGCTGAGCAAAGAGAGGGGGAGCTGAGCAAAGAGAGGGGGAGCTGAGTAGAGGAGGGGGGGCTGAGCAAAGAGGGGGGCTGAGCAAAGAGGGGGGCTGAGCAAAGAGAGGGGGAGCTGAGTAGAGAACGGGGAGCTGAGTAGAGAACGGGGAGCTGAGTAGAGAAGGGGGGGCTGAGTAGAGAAGGGGGGCTGAGTAGAGAAGGGGGGCTGAGTAGAGAAGGGGGGGCTGAGTAGAGAAGGGGGGCTGAGCAAAGAGAGGGGGGGCTGAGCAAAGAGAGGGGGGGCTGAGCAAAGAGAGGGGGGGCTGAGCAAAGAGAGGGGGGGCTGAGTAGAGAAGGGGGGCTGAGTAGAGAAGGGGGGGCTGAGTAGAGAAGGGGGGGCTGAGTAAAGAAGGGGGGGCTGAGTAAAGAAGGGGGGGCTGAGTAAAGAAGGGGGGCTGAGTAGAGGGGGTGAAGAGAGGGTTGATTAGGAGGAAACAGAGTGCAAGAGCGCTGAGTAAGGAATGGGGAGAGGGAAGCTACAGTACAACATTTAGATGTAACACAATGAACAGATCCAGAATTTGCTGTGAACAGAGCCATGAAATGTGGAACAATGAATTCAGCACTTGAGACTCAGCCACAAACCCATCAGCCATTCAGCGTGTTCCTGGCTGGGAGAGGGGTGAGCAGGGAACGGGGTGACACCCCCCCTCGCTTCCTCATCTATTTACACTGAATATTTCCCTGTTTCACCCAAGTTTCTCCTCCTCACATATGCTTCCTCACATCAGCGCCGATGGCAGTACCCACTGGTGAATGGCTCTCCAACAGTGCCAAGTATTGTTTAAGTGACATCCTGGCTCCTCTGTGCATGCCCCAACTCTCACACCCCTGCCTCCCTCGCCCCGCTGCATGCCAGGCTCTCTAAAGATTGATTCCTTCATGTGGAACAATGCGACCTGGACATCCCAGCCAACATTCTGCCATGTTCACACACAGACTCCGCGCTGCCAGGAATCAGCGCCATCTCTCCCAATCCAGGCAGCGCACACTGACATAAAACGTCCATGTGTGTATAGATGTGCATTTATAATTGTTTTTTATTATATATAGATACACGGACTTCTTTATACACATGCATATGCATATTATATACACATTTCTCTACTATTCAAGAAGATAAAAGTCCTGTTTAAATCAATGCCCCAGAATTGCACCACTAATCTTAGTACATCAGCCTCACAGAGACAGACACACACACATACATACATATACATGCACACACACATATACATGCACACACACATATACACACACAAACATGCACACACACACACACACACACACATATACACACACACGCACACACATATACACGCACACACACACACACATACATATACACGCACGCACACATATACACATACATATACACACACACGCACACAAACATATACACACACACACACATATATACACACACATACACACACACACATATATACACACACATATATACACACACATATATACACACACATATACACATATACACACACACATACACACACACACATATATACACACACATACACACACACACACATATATACACACACATATATACACACATACACACACACACACATATATACACACACATACACACATATATACACACATACACACACACACATATATACACACATACACACACACACATATATACACACACACATATATACACACATACACACACACACATATATACACACATACACACAGATATACACACACACACACAGATATATACACACACACACACACACACACACGCACACATATACACACACAAACTGCTTCCCACAGAGAAAGGGTGACCGCTCCTGATGTGCCATAATTTGCCTTCCCTTCAGAGAAAAGAGTGATTTCCAATAAACACAACTGTGTGTCAGGAAACAAAGTTTAACTCTTTGAGTGCCAGAGGTGTATGCAATGCATTGCACACCACTCTGGCACTCAAAATGTTAAAAGGGGACTTTGGCTATAAGAATAAGTGGCTCTTGGAACACACCTAAGTGTCATTCACGCACAGAAACCTCGGACAGACTCATTTGATCTCGGCTGGCGTTACGTTCAGTTCACAATGTGTTAGAGGCAACAGACTGTAAAGCAGTGGTTCCCAATCTTCCTTTGCACAAGGCACCCTATAACACGCAGTCTAGAATTTTTGGGACACCCATATCATTTTATAGGTTATTTTTACGTCTCACAAACAGAGTAACAAAAAGACATATTGTGCCAAACTATTTCCATAAATATAGGATCTGAAACCAAACACTCGTTTTTGTGAAAGTCTATTTTTTAGAAATGAAAGGGCACCCTGTCTGCAGCACCATAGTGCCACGGCACCCCGGTCTATAGAAGTATTCAGAGACTACAAAAGTCTATTGTCTGCTGGGGGGTTGTGGTGAATTAAGCACAGACCAAAATGAAGATCATTTATATGCAGTCAAATAGAGATACTATACACACACATTATAGAATGTACACACAGATACACACCAAACCACAGTGTGGAGGTCACCTTCCTAATTAAAGCCTTCTGTGGAAAAAAAAAATGGGGAGATTCACTAAGTCAGTGGTTCTCAAGCTCTCTAGTGTCGCGACCCTTTGATAAAATTTCCCAAGTTGTGGCGACCCCTAACAGTAAAATTATTTTCGTTGGTCCTTCATCGCTGTAATTTTGCTACTGTTATGAATCGAAATATAAATATCTGATGTTTTTAGGCGACCCCTGGCAAATAGTCATTCGACCCCTTAAGGGGTCCCGACCCACAGGTTGAGAACCACTGCATTAAGTGGTAATAAAGAGGTGAAAGTGGTGATAAAGTAGAGATGACAGTGATATCCCTTCTCCAAATGGAAGACATATTAGTTCATATACTTTCTACATTAACATGGGAACTGGAGAAGTGATATCACTGGAGAAGTTATCTCCACTTTATCACTGCTTAGTGAATCTCCCCCAAGGACGTCTAGCTACAGATGCATACATAGTAACATAGTATTTTAGGTTGAAAAAAGACTTGTGTCCATTTAGTTCAACCCTTTTCCTATTCCTGTTTACCATCGTTGATCCAAAAGATCAATTCTAGAACAATTCTGGGGCAATGAACAGCACCATACGGGACACACAAACAGTACTAGTCCTGTGCACTGAAAAGGAAGGGTTTTAAACCCA
The DNA here is from genome assembly GCA_037306005.1 of Rhinophrynus dorsalis. Taxonomy (NCBI): domain Eukaryota; kingdom Metazoa; phylum Chordata; class Amphibia; order Anura; family Rhinophrynidae; genus Rhinophrynus; species Rhinophrynus dorsalis. The sequence continues at coordinate 9,771,039 of CM074721.1, forward strand.
AAGCGATTATCCCAGTTAAAGATTTTATCTATTTATCCAATCCCGATAAATTGTACCTTCTAACCTGTTTTCAAATTCATAGATGACAAATTTTAGAAGTTTCATAGCACAGAAAATACAGGTCACAACTATACAATAGAAATCGGACATTTTTATATTTTATGTACAAAAAGGCAAAGATGGGCAATTCTGAATCAAAGCAAGTGCACCACATCCCAGTCGATTTAAATGGGGTTTTTAACTCCTTGAGTGCCAAAGAGGTCTACAATGCATTGTAAAGCAACGCGTTGGGGATCGCCAGTAGTTAAAAGACCCATTTCAAATCAGAGGGAATTTGTAGAATTTTTATCGTTTCAAAATAGTTCGATTGATTGGCCCCATGCAAAAACTTCTTTGAGAATCAAAAAGTCATCTCTGGCCTTCAGTATACTGCCACAAAACCCCATTTTAACAACCACTTTTCATCACATTTCAGAAACAGATTTTGAGCTTTTAAGTGTCAAAAAGACTTCAAACCAAATAAAGAAAAAGCCATATGTTCCTCTAGATTTCTCGTTGCTTCTTGTGATTTGTGACACCAAACAAATCGCTTTGTCAGACTAGTTATCATGGAACAAATGGAGAGATTTAAAAACACATCACACAATATAATACAGTGTGTGCCATTTCATCATCTATCGCCCGAAAGGGCCGCAGTTACTGAACACCCGTTTCTTTCAGTAATTATACACCTCAACCCAGATATCTCTCCTTGGCAAACCAGTTAACATACTGGAATACATTTCTGGCAGCTGCAAAACGAGGTCAGAAATGTGCGTTTCCCATTTGGCTGTTGACAGCTGTCATTTTTACATCCCCCCAATCCCAGCCCCCCAAGCGAGATGAAATATCAACAGCTTCCTTAACCCTTTCCGTGCCATGCGTTGTGTGGTGCACCTCTCCAACAGATTGCTTGGCAATGCACTGGATACATGTCTGGCACGCAAAAGGTTAAACTATTTTGAATCGATATAAACTAAAAAAAACAACGGAACATCACAAAATTAAACTGGAAATCAAGACTAAAACACGTGAATCATCAGTGAAGTCACAAGACAGGCTGCATATGTATAAAGAAAATAAAATCCAACAATAAATACAATGATAATAATATTAAATTAACCCTAGTATTTATTACTATTCTAACGCGGCACAATCTGCCAATGAGACCGGCACGTTCACCTAAAGCAATGATCAGCAACTCCATTAGATTGTAAGCTCTGCAGAGCAAGGGTCGCACATTATAAAGCAGTTACATTTCTATCTATGGCACTTACTGCGATAGTTCTCCCTCCTGGAAGGCTCCTGTACCAAGGAGAAGTGGAGAAATTGTACCACGAAGCCAGCAGCAGCACTTCAGGGAATAAATACGTTTCCACAAAGGGGATTTTTAACCATTCTGGCACTCAAGGGGTTAAAAAAATCACGTTTGAATCAATGAAAATTTGCATTTGTTCCTTGAAGTGCAGTTGGTTCGCTCCATAATCGCTCCAATACTTCTTACTGCTTTGTAATGCGTTAGATACCCCTCAATTCACAGGCATTCGTGATACTTTGTGGGGCAGTTAAATAAATATATATATATATATATATATATATATATATATACACACACACACTAGTTGAAGAGCCCGTTACACTGGCCACAGTGACACTGCCAGACGGCCGCGGGGCATTCATGCGCAGTAGTGACTGCCCGCACCGCGGCTGATACAGAGCTGAACTCTCCTTTGGAGCATCCAGCTCTGTATCAGCCGTGGCGCGGGCAGTCTCTACTGCGCATGACTGCATCGTTACACACGTTTTAGCGAATTATTACATAGGATATTATATATATATATCACACACACACGAATGGAAACACAAACTAATCCGTGTAAAACAAACACAAAATAATGCAGTAAATCAATGACGCAAAACAAAAAAACAGCAAAATGAATTTCTCTCTAGCAGAACGGTTTCCCAATAAAACAAACCCAGGGCTGGTCTCAGAGTCCGGTGCAATGTACGACTTGCCAGAGAGCGTAACTACAGCCAATTCCGCATTCCCATGATACCGGCTGCCAAGTGCTGAAAATCCAAACGTAACGTCACCAGGAAACATAAAAAAAAAAAGCCCAAAACAAATAAAAAAAAAGCAAAACATCTCGCTTACTGTCAAAAGGCAGCAGAACAATTAAAAGGAAAATAAAAGGAAGAAATCTTTACTCTCGTCAAAAGCCACCAATTCCACCGCTGGGCTTTTAGCTCCCTTTTCTGGGAGAATGACACACGTCGACCAGCTCCCCTTGTCGTCTGACATTCCTGCAACTTTTAGGAATAGTTCACAATGTGCTCTTGTCAGCATGCTCCAGGGAGAGGAGACCATTTGCCTGGTGTAAAAGAGGGAGGGGAGAGGCGAGGCCTCTACCTTGGACATATAATGCCCGGCTGCAGCTGCAAGGCTGCACACAACGTATTATGTTCTTAATTATCGCAGCTTTTTTTAACCCTGTTCTCTGACAGCTGTCTCCCTATCATCCCAACAGGTGCTATTAGGCTCTGAACAATGGCTAAAGCTTTTAAGCCGGCGATGTTGACAAGTGAAAGGGAAGGACAAATGGTTTGACAGTGCTGGTCTCTGGGTCACTCAACCAACTAGTAACAGTTATTATTTGTATTTATTAACAGTACGGCATGCCCCCCCACCCCACGCTCCCTCTTCCTGCCATAGGGAAAAAGGCACTTTAACGTCTAATGTAATCTGAGTGCTGCGCCTGCAAAGTGCGCGGCTAATGAGACTTGTCCGTACGGATGTGTACCATTTATGATGTCAGCGCTGGTGTGTGTGTGTGATGCTCTGCACTAATCTAAAGGGGAGCGATTACTACAATGTGTGGGGGGGGGACACAGGCAGAGAGAGGGAGAAATAGAAGGGAGAAAAAACACAAATAAATGTCCCTGCGCCATCATCGATTAGGTCTGAAATTTGTTTATATATTTTAACCCTTTGAGTTCCAGAGGGGTAGGCAACGCATTGCTTTGCAATGCGTTGTGTACCAGTCTGGCACTCAAAGGGTTAACATCTCCACTTGTCGAGCAATACTGTTGACGCAACTTTGCAAAAATAGACAGAGATTGCATACGGCTAAACCATTCGGCTCCAAGGGAGAGAGAAATTTAGAACTTAAGAGTGATTCTGGAGCAAACCAACTGGACCACAGTGGGGGGGAAAAAAAAAACAAAAAAAAACAAAACCCTTTAATCTGAATTGGTGTTCTAATCTCTTGAATGCTAGTGGGGTCTCCTCTAGCATTCAAGGGATTAACCCTTCGAGTTCCAGAGGGGTACGCAAAGAATTGCAATGCATTGTGTACCAGTCTGGCACTCAAAGGGTTAAATGTCTCAACTTGTCGAGCAATATTGTTGACGCAACTTTGCAGCAACAGACGGAGATCGCATAAGGCTAAACCATTCGACTTTAAGGGAGAGAGCAATTTAGAACTTAAGAGCGATTCTGTAGCAAACCAACTGGACCACAGCGGGGGAAAAAAAAAAAAATCCCCTTCGCTCTAAATGGGTCTTTTAATGTCTCGAACGCTAGTGGGGTCTCCGATGCACTGGAGACCCCTCTAGCATTCAAGGGGTTAACCCTTTGAGTGCCAGAGGGGTATGGAATGCATTGCAAATGCATTTGGTACCCCTCTGGCACTCAAAGTGTTAAAATCCCATTTTCAAAATAAATGAGGAACTTTAATAATGTTAGTTTGTTCCCCCTGTGCTGTACCTGGTTTGCTTCAGAATAGTAGCACTATTGATTGGGGTAGGTGTAAAGCGCAAAGCGCTGGGTACACTTGTGTCTCTATATAAACAATCAGGCATTTAAATGGTCACATTGTATAAACAGAACATTATTTTTTTTTGCAGAATCCAAGAGTTTGAAAAAGAAATTTGGATTCCGTTAACACAAATAGGATAAGATAATTCTGATTCCAAACAAATGTAACCGCTATCATCTGAATGAATATCTAAGCGATACGCCTTTAACCACGGTATAACTAGTCACTGGACCGTCACGCTGCAAATATGTTTTGGGCCAGTCACAAGCGTATTTTGGGAGCTGACCCTGGGGTGCCCATCCCCCTTTGTTCTGAACCCTGGAGCAACTGCATCCCTATCTACCCCCTGTAGTTACACCCCTGCTTTAAACCCAGAATGCAACGGTTTAAAGGGAAAGTGTACCTAATAAAACAGTTATGGTTAAATTAAAGGGGGGGGGGTTACCTTAGATGGCAGAGGCTTTTGCTCTTAACTTATGAAACAAAAAAATACAACTAGGAAACGGTCATTCACCCAGCAGTTAGAAATATATCTGTTTCTGTATTAATATGCACCTTGTATATAAAGATAACTATTGACGTCCACCTCTAGATTATACCTCCTCACAACACAAAAATGGCCTTCAGTAAGACCAGAAAGGGTCAGCTTTCTTTATCAGATGTTAAATTGAATCCAATAAGCAGTAAACTACAACTGAGATCAATTTCAAAACAAAATATCTAGTTATAACTTCAGTACGAAGCACAACAACCTAGTTAACCCTTTAAGTGCCAAAGGGGTGCACAACGCATTGTATACCCCTCTGGCACCCACAGGGTTAACCGCTCCAACTCACTGCAGAGTTTCTAGTATATATTGTTACCCTTTAATTAAAGAACAAATTCCAGCACAACCTTATACCATCTTTTTTAGGAATTCTAAACAAAAGGCAGTTCTGCTGGCCATTGTAAGGGCGTTGAAAGGGAAGGGAGATTAACTCTTGAGTTGATCTGTTTGCTACTAATCCCACAGAGCCATCATCAGTCACTCACAGCTCCACAGGGGATGATATAAACCAGTTCACTGATTACACAGCACCTTATACACAACTTGGTTTTTATTAAAGGGAAAGTTGTAATCAAACTCTCATCCTCAATTCTTCCTTCACGTCTACACTCAGTGTATCCTTAAGGGCCAGTTAAACGTTTACACAATAATTTTATATGAATATCTATTAGTGTTGAATGGTACATCACTGACGCAATCTAGAAAACAAAATGGCTACTTCCTTAACGTCTGTTTCACAATCGTCAAAAGAAATACACGTTTAAATTAAAGTACCGCTTTTTACATTTTTTGAAATATAAATCCCAGTTTTTAATAAATTCATGTTTAGCCACATTACTTTTAGGAACTCTTATTTAAAAAATCCTAGCAACAAAATTATAAATCAAGACAATTTACATTAAATGTTACAATATTTACAATATGTACAACTTAAAATGTTTCATTTGAAAGAAACAACAATATTATCCCAATAAGCTGCACTTTACGTTTAGGAGTGACTGGATGTGTAGTAAATAGGTTTACTCCTTTATGTGCCAGTGGGGTGATCCCCGCCCCCTCTGACCTGCAAATGGATAAAATAACATTAAAACCTGAAATGGCCTGGTGTAAAATACACTTAACCCTTTGAGTGCCAGAGGAGTACGCAACGCATCGCACAGCAGAGTCTACATAGGCATTTGTAAAAATTGTCTTTATTTTCAGAGGCCTAAATTTAGTCAACAATTCCTGCCTTTTCCATCACACCTAATACCACAGCAATCTTGTCTAAAAAGTGCTGTATTGTCTGTAAACGGGTCGAGATAAGGTAAGCCTTTCTGAACACAAGAGTGGTTAGTAGTAATTTCAACAGATTAGCTGCCTTAACAATTTGAGTGCCAGATTGACATCCAGCGCATAGTGCTGCAATGCATTAAACACCTCTCTGGCACACGAAGGGTTAAGGGTAATTCAATTTCATTAATGTGGGTTTATCAAGCTGAGTAAAAAGGCAACCCCTCAACAACGGGGAGACAATTTATTCAAAAGTTATTGCAACTACCACCATGGACTGAAATTCTCAAGTGGAATCCGTTGAAACAGCATCCTATGGCGATTTATGGACAATTTAATCTGTTATTTGGCAGCCGGAACAACAACGTCACCATAATATTTCTGGGCAATAAACTACTAAACCCCCCCAAAAAAAATGAAAGTCTGAGCACAACCTCAATCAGCAGTGGGAGTGACACTGTTTTACTCTGCAGGGTATATATCCTGTAAAATATTATATATAAATTATACACATAAGCAGAATATTTTTCACCTCAATATTAAGTGTAACTGTCGCTTTAACTCGTCTCTCATTACAGCACAATGAAAATTAACCAGATGGTGTCCATCAGGGACGTCCTGACAGGCATTCAAGAGCTCAAGTTTACAATTACAGTTCAGGATTCTTATTTCAAATAATGTTAAGACAATAGCTGTAATTATGTGATATTTAGAATTCTATAAAAATTAATGTGTAGGTGTTGGTACTGACAGGGGGCTAGCACGTCATACTGACAAGATTTAATAAACACATTAAAATAAATAAAAAAAAAGTTTTCAAAATGTTAAATTGCTGACCTCATTCCAGCACTAGGAAAACGGGAATGTAAAACGGTCTTCTCTGCATTGATTGAGGGGAACGGCAGAAAGACAGAGATTGAAATAATTCCTTCACAACCCCAGATGGCCTGTGTGCGGTGCGGTCACACTCCCAAACCAGGGGAGTGACACAATGTATCAAGTTGTTATGGGAACCAGAATCCTTTAATTAACTTATTCAGTGCTTGGGAAAGAGGGGGGTGGGGAGCGTCAGTGAATTCCAGATCCACATAGCATTGAATGAGTTAAAGGGATAGTAATACTTAAAATGTAAAAAAAAAAATATATATATATATATATATATATATATATATATATATATATATATATATATATATATATATATATATATAATGTTGCTGAGTAAAACAAGAGTACTCCCACTGCTGAAAGGTGTTTTAGTCAAAAGTTATTACAGCACAAAGTTGAAATTCTTACGTACAATATCACAGTGGCCTGAAATTGTACAGTGGCGCTGTTGCTACACCATCCTATAGACAGCTCTGGTTCCAGGACCATAAATCTCCATAAGATGGTGTAGCAACAGCGCCACTGTACAATTTCAGGCCACTGTGATATTGCACCTAAAAATTCAACTTTGAAAATTAATAACATTTGAATGAAACACCTTTCAGCAGTGGGAGTTCCCTTGTTTTACTCAGGGGGATAATCTCTACAACATTTTTTATTAACATTTTAAGTATTACTATCCCTTTAATGAAGCTTTATTAAGACAACAGTTAAGGTGAGATTTTATTGGGGGGTTTAATAAAGTTTTAACTCATTAAGCAGTGTGTCGATAACTGCTTAAATCAAAGCTTTTGATATGAATATATAAATTAACATTTTTAGCTGCTACTTTAAAGGACAGTAATGTCCCACAAAACTTTTTATACTTTTATAGAGCAGAAGAAAAGAAGAATAATGGTGCAAATCCCATCTCTCAGCCGCTATGGTTTGAGAGATACAGGCACTGAAAGTTCACCCCTCTCTCCCCTTCTCCTGATGTCAGTTGTAAAGCTGACTGCAAAAACAAAAATAAGAGGGGCGCACGCGCTCTGAGTGCAGACTGCGGATATATCAGTACTGGACCCACCACCATATCACCACCAATGTTCTACTCACATGTAATAGAGGCACAAGACTCGCCTCACAGTATCCCAGCATTCACTGTGTTACCCCCAGTGCAGGTATCTTTATGTCTCCCTCTTACGTCCCAAATCCGGCTTGTACCGTACCCCGAGCACTCCTCCAACTATCCCCCTGCTGGTTCTGCAGCTTTAAGAGATCTTATCTGGGGGCTCTATATCTAGTGGGCAAGATGCCTATACTGTGGGACTTTAGATCATAAAGACCTTACTAATAAGGAGTCATTTAATCAATACCTGATTAATATACATCAATCATACACTGGGGCTAATATATTTAATATTGTATATACAAAAGATATATAAAAAATATATACGCAACTGAGCAGCAAAAAATATTAAAAATCCAACATTAGGTGTACTAATACAATACAAAACTATATTTCTGTGAGGTAGCAGTCTCTTAACCCTTTGAGTGCCAGAAGGGTACGCAACGCATTGCAAAGCAATGCATTGCGTACCCCCTGGCAATCAAAGGGTTAACATTACCCAGACCTTCACCAGTGTACACAGGCTTTTACAACAAGAGATATTTTTATATATATATATATATATATATATATATATATATATATATATATATATATATATATATATATATTTTAACATTGTATCTACCACCCACCAAATTCAGGTGGAAGGGGTTTTCATTCACTTTTTTCCCCACCATAACCTTTTCAGTATATATATATATATATATATATATAATACAATTCAGTTCTCCACAGAAAGTGACAAATAGCTCCACCTGGTGGCCACATTGGAAAACTGCAGTTCTAAAAATAACAACAATAAACAAGTTGTAATAACTTCGATTGAAGCCTCTCCCAGGAGTATGAATATCTTAATTTTATTCAGCAAGAAAAGCACTACAGAATTTCTTTTTCTGATCTTTAAAGAATATCTTAAAAATAATATCAAAAAAGGACAGCTTCCCAGTGGTAAATTAATTTTATGGCAAGCACGGAGGCTTCATATTATGCTGTAATCTTTCCCCACTGCTCCACTCAGCAGCAAAGAAAACTTTATTGTTACAGACAAAAAAAAGAACAAATTAATTATATAAAATGTTAATACTGAATAAAATTCTCCCAAGTGTAAAAAAAAAACAAGAACAACATTATAAGGTCACAATATACCTATTAACCCTTTGAGTGCCAGAGAGTGCCCAACACATTAGCCATCTGGCACTCAAAAGGTTAAAGAAAGGACTGAGACACATGAGGTCTTGTAGCTGCTGTTGGACTACAACTCCAGTTATCCTCAAATGCTGGATAATTTTGATGTCGTGTGCAGTACAATAATGACTGGAGAGTCATAGGTTTCCCACTTCTGCTTTAATGTGGACCTTTATCTACAGGAACTGGTGGTTCTTGTGGACAGTACATACCGACTAAGAAGAGCAATTTTGTTGCACCATGGGGCAAAATAGCAATTCCCTAAGCCTAGTTTAAACAGAGAAGTAAATTGTATTGGTCATTATCCTGTAATATAAACACATTTTGAGAAATGAACCTTTATGTGTTGATGGCACCGTCTGGCAATTTATGCTAATTCCCTGCTCAGTATGTTAATTAGTTACTTTCCAGAGCAAACTTCCTCTTCACTGTGTTATTAGACACGTCCCAGGGTGTGGGCTCCGCCTGGATTCATTCATATCATACAGTCCATCACAGAAACTAATTACCATAAAGTGCCAGATGACTAAATAAAGATTCATTTTAATAAACAAGAAAACAAAATGACTAGCACAACATAGAATCCATTTTGCAATGCACTGTGTACCCCTCTGGCACTCAAAGGGTTAACAGAAATGTATCCAAAAGGGTTAAGGGTTAAAGGCATACCTGGGAACTTCCAGTTGAGGGCTACCCGGAGGGTAGTCCTCTGTTCACCAGGGGGTGACAAACATGACGCTAATCGCGTCAAAAAGGGGCGGGGTTTGCCGCGAGTGAGGGGGGACTTAACCCTTTGAGTGCCAGAGTGGTACGGAATGCATTGCAATGCATTCCTTACCACTCTGGCACTCAGAGGGTTAAAGGTGTCACACAGAAGGCTGGGGACTGAGGATCAGCGGGAGAAAAAGCGGATGTGGCAGAGTTTCAATAGAAACTCTCCACATCCGGAGGAATCAGCCTCTGCCCCGGAGACCCGGTAAAGTTCTGTCAGAACCGGAATCTCCAGGGCAAATCCGGAGAGTTCCCAGGTATGGTTAAAGGCCATATTCAGATCAGAGAGCGATTTTCATTGGCTACCTACGGTGCAGGTAGTTTGCCCCATAATTGCTCCAGAAGGATTTGCCTAAGAGTTTGACAGTTACTAGTCCTACTGATGTTAAGACTTTAAGGACCGTCTTGTCCTTAAATGGTTAAACACAAAGAAAAAGCATTTTTTTACACTGGTTTTTCTACTTCTAGTCACAGACTAGTGGAAATTTCCAGCCCTGGATATATCTATACACTTGTTTTGTGTCTAACTGAATGATCCCTGTTGTCTGCTGTTCGCTACTTTCAGTTCACGATCTGATAAAAAGACAATAGACTCTAAAGAACAATGGGGACGACAGAAACCTATTGTCTATTGTGTGACAGGAAGGCGTGAACCAATCCCAGACTAAACCACAGACCATTGTGTACAGGCAACCGCACATACAAACAAATGTATCCAATGTACCGCTGTATGACGGACTCCTACCTAGGTAAGTGCTTCTGTTACACACAGTAATTATATAGATACACCTGACTGCTGTATGACGGACTCCTACCTAGGTAAGTGCTTCTGTTACACACAGTAAATATATAGATACACCTGACTGCTGTATGATGGACTCCTACCTAGGTAAGTACTTCTGTTACATACAGTAATTATATAGATACACCTGACTGCTGTGTGATGGACTCCTACCTAGGTAAGTGCTTCTGTTACACACAGTAATTATATAGATACACCTGACTGCTGTATGATGGACTCCTACCTAGGTACGTACTACTGTTACACACTAATTATATAGATATACCTGACTGCTGTATAATGGACTTCTACCTAGGTAAGTGCTTCTGTTACACACAGTAATTATATAGATACACCTGACTGCTGTGTGATGGACGCCTACCTAGGTAAGTACTTCTGTTACACACAGTAATTATATACATACACCTGACCGCCGTATGATGGACTCCTACCTAGGTAAGTACTTCTGTTACACACAGTAATTATATAGATACACCTGACTGTTGTGTGATGGACTCCTACCTAGGTAAGTGCTTCTGTTACACGCAGTAATTATATACATACACCTGACTGCTGTATGATGGACTCCTACCTAGGTAAGTGCTTCTGTTACACACAGTAATTATATATATACACCTGACTGCTGTGTGATGGACTCCTACCTAGGTAAGTGCTTCTGTTACACACAGTAATTATTTAGCTACGCCTGACTGCTGTGTGATGGACTCCTACCTAGGTAAGTACTTCTGTTACACACAGTAATTATATAGATACACCTGACTGCTGTATGACGGACTCCTACCTAGGTAAGTACTTCTGTTACACGCAGTAATTATATACATACACCTGACTGCTGTGTGATGGACTCCTACCTAGGTAAGTGCTTCTGTTACACACAGTAATTATATACATACACCTGACTGCTGTGTGATGGACTCCTACCTAGGTAAGTGCTTCTGTTACACACAGTAATTATATAGATACACCTGACTGCTGTATGATGGACTCCTACCTAGGTAAGTGCTTCTGTTACACACAGTAATTATATAGATACACCTGACTGCTGTATGACGGACTCCTACCTAGGTAAGTACTTCTGTTACACGCAGTAATTATATACATACACCTGACTGCTGTGTGATGGACTCCTACCTAGGTAAGTGCTTCTGTTACACACAGTAATTATATACATACACCTGACTGCTGTGTGATGGACTCCTACCTAGGTAAGTGCTTCTGTTACACACAGTAATTATATAGATACACCTGACTGCTGTATGATGGACTCCTACCTAGGTAAGTGCTTCTGTTACACACAGTAATTATATAGATACACCCGAGTGCTGTATGATGGACTCCTACCTAGGTAAGTCGTTCTATTATACACATTAAAAGAGCAGTACACCAAATTATGAAAGACATTGTGGTTACCAGATAATGCTGATTCTATCTATCACTTACTATGGAGTGCCCTAGTTATGAGATAAGCAGTCTCAAAGTACATTAGAACAAAAAATGTAAAAGGCTTTTTGCAAACCAGATTACTCTGGTATTTATAATTTGTTTGGAAAAAAAAAATGACCAAACTATTAAGGGCTTTTTCCACACACGTTGCCACTTTGTGGCAAATGAGAATGTTGTTGCGTTGATGTTCGTGTTAAGAGGATTTCCCAGCATTCCATTCTCTCAATACACACAGACGTGAGAAAATATCAGTATTAGACACCTCTCTGGAACTCAAAGGGTAAATAGGAAAATATATCATCTACAAAAAAAAAAATCAACTGTTTAACTCCTCAGATACTAGTCATGTCACCAGTGCACTGCCTAGCAATTTAGATAAAAGGAGCACTAAACTTTTTTTGATGAAAACCTATATGTAATAGATCTTTTCCTGCTGAGTAAAACAAGGTCATGCCCATTGCCGTCAGTTTTATCCACAAGTTATAACGGTTCAAATAATCAGGAAGCTTCTTTACAGTATGATTACTTCCTTATTGTAATGACAGGAAGTGACTCTGCAGTTTTTTATCACATTCTGCGGAGAACTGTATGTCACTGACTTTCCTCTCCATTAGAATGTTACAATTACTAATTTGAATAAGACCACTAGAGGGCACTGCTAATGTAAAAAGAAACACATTTAAACAGTAATACGACTGGAAATATGCATCTCTCAGTAGTGGGAGTACCTTTATTTTACTCAAAAGGAAACGCCCTACAATATCTATTTTTCTAATTAAAAAAAAAAAATGTTTACTGCTCCTTTAAGAGTAATTTACATCAAAAGTAGGAAAGTTTGGGCCCGAATCTCAGGGTAAAGGGTTGGTGCCATTTCTGCTCCTGCTCATTTTCTGACTCTGTAATGCATTGCGTACCCCTCTGGCACTGAAAGGGTTAAGCGGTTAGAAGTTAAAGGTTCCTTCAGGAGCAACTGCAACCCTTTCTGGGTTACAGCCACCAGAGACATACCATTCAGAATAGAGGTATCCATTCCTGGTCCCCGGGAGACAGCGGCGCTGCAGGTTTGCAGGATATACCAGCTGGATCACAGGAGGACTTTCACTAATTGATCATTCAGGGGGAACCTGAAAACGTGCCCTGTTTCTAGTTCTGGAGAATCAGGATTGGGTCCCACTGGCCTACAATCTGGGTTACATAAAAGGTTAATATTTCCAAGATCTCAGGATCAGCTAATTTTGAAAGATAATAGATGTGCGTAGGACTGGCAACTAAGGCCCTGTGGCTTTAACCCCTTGACTGCAAGAGGGGTACGGAACGCATTGCTTTGCAATGCGATCCGTACCCCTCGGGCACTCAAAGGGTTAACAGCATACCTGGGAACTTTCAAAATGAGCTGACCCTGAGTGTGTAAATATTAACCCTTAAATTTCCCACAATATAGCTTATCCGCGATATATCCCTCATCGCTGTAATCGAGAGTTGCTCCAATAAGCATTCAAGGAGCAATTAATACACAACAACTTACAGATATCACTGCATGAACACACAGAAATCAAGCAGGACTTCTCCCTCTGCCTTACAGATATCACTGCATAAACACACACAAATCAAGCAGGACTTCTCCCTCTGCCTTACAGATATCACTGCATGAACACACACAAATCAAGCAGGACTTCTCCCTCTGCCTTACAGAGATCACTGAATGAACACACACAAATCAAGCAGGACTTCTCCCTCTGCCTTACAGATATCACTGCATGAACACACACAAATCAAGCAGGACTTCTCCCTCTGCCTTACAGATATCACTGCATGAATACACACAAATCAAGCAGGACTTCTCCCTCTGCCTTCCTGGTACAAGTTGCACCAATTAAGAGAGTAAAGAAGTATTTAACTGGAGCAGAATATATAACTGGGAGCACTGACCTCTCTCACCCTGAGATTTTGGCTCTTCACCCTGAGACTTGGGCCAAAACCCTGAGAGTTCCCAGGTATGGTTAACAGAGAATCTGGGGATTTAGCCCACTAAACCAGGACCTAACAACTCCCCTGATCGTCCCACTTAGTAAGACTTTTATTTCAAGCCCAGTAACTACGTAATGCCGCTTTGTAAGCGCACTGTTCTTAGTCACTAGAGAAGGGCTCAGGAATTTCAAACATTTTGGTTGCGACATCGCATAAGCTGTTCATTTTATTAGATCTCAAATAAAGATGTCATACTACCGAGCGGATCAGATATCAGCCCTACTGGTGTGAAATGAGCCTTCCGCACACAGCGAGCCTGGAAACTTCGACTTTATCTAAATCAGAAGATAAATTGATTTCTTGTTGTGGTTATCGTGTTTCTGATATGAACTTCTAGAGCGCGCGAAACATCTCCAGATCAATTGTTACGCAACGTGTAGTAGGTAGGGGATGTGTATACCATCCGAACAGATAAACAAGATGAATGGGAATTTACAATATCACTTCCCTTTTTGCCTTAACTATAAATGAATCTTTTTTAAGGCAGATTTAAAAGTTACTTAACCTCTTGAGTGCTGGAGTGTACCAGAGGAGAAAAGCTTTATTTCTCATTGCTTTCTATTGCATCAGTGACCTTGCAAGCATTCGATGCAATAAAGCAGGGCTGGACTCACTGAAGGACTACAATTCCCATCATGCCAACGACAGGAGTTGAAGAATTCAAACAAACACGTTTGATTAGCATATATGAGTACACAGCATCAAGCATAAAGATCTTCTTAAAGGGATAGTAATACTTCAATCTTACTATCCCCCATCGTGTAGCCCTTAAAAAACTGAATTAAACGAGCCATTGGCATCTCTCAAACCTTTTATGATTTGAGAGATATCCTCTTTCAAAGTTCCCTCTCCCTTGACGTCAGCATTCTAACTGACAACCTTTTCTTCAAATAAATACCGGCCGTGGCATTCCCTCCATAGACTTAACATTGGACAGAAGCCAATTTTTTACCGGCCTGCCGGTAAAATACCGGCTTGGTGGCAACCCTACTGACAACAGGGGAATCCGGTCCCGGGACCGGTGGAGGCTCTTCATCAGAGCCTGGATCGCGTGTTATGGAAGAAGAAATCCTTCACTGAAATGGTCTTCTACGTGTGATTGCAAACCAAGCACAAACCAAGCACACATAGAAGACCATTTCAGTGAAGGATTTCTTCTTCCATAAAGTGATCCCGGCTCTGCTGAAGAGCCTCCACTTGCTCAGGGACCGGATTCCGCTGCTGTCAGCTAGAGAACTGACGTCAGGGGAGAGAGAACTTTGAAAGCTGATATGTCTCAAACCATAAAGGTTTGAGAGATGCCGCTGGGCTCGTTTAATTCAGTTTTTTAAGGGCTACAAGATGGGGATAGTAAAATTGAAATATTACTATCCCTTTAACTGTGTATTTGCTGGTCCTTTGTCTAACATGACACACAAACACGCATCTGGAGAGAGTCCTAAAGATTTGAGATATTAGTTGCTGAAGTCCCCCCCCCCCCATTCTCCTGATGTCAGGAGATCCCAATACTGGGACCAGCTGGTGGCTCTTCAGCAGAGCCGAAATAGCGATCTTTGGTCTACAAAGTGTGCCTAGTTTGCAAGCACATTTTGTAGACCTTTCCAATGAAGCAGTTCTTTTTAAAGATCGCTATTTCGGCTCTGCTGAAGAGCCGGCTCGAGTCGCACAACTCCTATCTCCTTCTGTCAGAGAGGAGGGACAGAGGAACTTTAGCAGCGGATATCTCTCAAACCATCAAAGGTTTGAGAGATAGGACTTTCTCCAGAAACATTTTTTTTTTTTTTAAATCTACCATATTGCATCAACTAAAATTCAGGCACTGCTAACCCTTTGAGTGCCAGAGGGGTATGCAACATGCTTTGCATACCCCCTCTGGCACTCTAAGGGTTAAGGGAGATGTGTGAATTTGGGTTTGTCCCTTACAGAGTTGAGTTTGTAGAAAACGTCCCAACATTTCATAAACTCATTAGCATAAAATGCCAAACTGTGCCACCAACAAATTAATGTTCATTAATCACAAATTATTTTTTTTATTACAAACAAATGGCTAATCACAGCATATAAACGGTTTGTACACTTTAATATTGACTAAACGTGTCTTGGGGTTAAAGTTAAAGTGTAACTTTTATTCTCAGGCGACAGTGAGGATTAGATATTTGTGGGATTATTTTTAGTTTGTCTCCAGACATAAACAACTTCTCTGTCTGTGTTCCTGCTCTGCATTTCATCCTTACCGATGCACAATGTTTCTTTACTGAAATTCTACCTTTTGCAAGAAAAACAAAAAAAAAAAAAGAAAAAACAAACCAAAAACAAAGACAGTCCTTGGATTGATGGCAGGGGCCGCGGCCTGCGCTGTGTTAACACATTATATAAATGGGGTTTTTGTTTAATAAATCCTTTCAGTGATTCTATGAAAAGGTAGAACATTGCAGATTCAGGGATCTGATAAATCGCCCGCCTTATTCTCAAGCGGGACAAGGTTTTATTTTTCTTACATGACAGTTTTCCATTAGCCGGTGTGAGAGCCATGAAAGGGAAGCTGTGTCGTGTGGGACGGAGTAAAACAGTGTAGTGTTGTAAGAAAGGGTTTTAGGGGAGGTTTCCTGTGAAGCAATTATTTCACACACCTCTGGTCCTTAAAGGGACAGTAACATTTTGCCTTTACATATTCTGTGAGTGATCATATGTAAAGTCAGATTGTGTAAAATTAGCCTCTTAAAGGGATAGTAATACTTAATTATTACTAATCCCTATATTAAAGTCCTATCTTATATAATAATTCGCTAGGATGTTTGTCACGATGCAGTCATGTGCAGTAGAGACTGCCTGTGTTCGGGCGGTCTCTAGCAGTCTCTACTGCTCATGATTGCATCACGTGAGTGAGGCGACGCAAGACTGCATCGTGTGGAGCAGTGAGGTAGCTGCCGCTTAACCCTTTGAGTGCCAGAGGGGTACGCAAAGCATTGCAAAGCAATGCATTGCGTGCCCCTCTGGCACTCAAAGGGTTAACATTACCCAGACCTTGGCCCGTGTACACGGGCTTTTATACTAGTTAAAAATAAATTAATTGCCCCCAGTGTCATCTCTCAGACCTTTATGGTTTGAGAGATAATTGCTCCTAAAGTTGCCCTCTCCCTCCTCCTTCCCCGTAGTCGGCGTTCTAGCGGACTGCAGGGAAACCTGTCATACGATTTTCAGGTGGCTCTCCAGCACAGCCGCGATCGCGTTAATAAAAAAGAAAACTTTCACTGAAATGGTCTTCTGCGTGCGCTTGGTTTGTGATTGGTTTGCAAGACCGTTTTAGTGAAAGATTTTTTTTTTATTAACGTGATCGCAGCTCTGCTGCAGAGCCGCCTGACGATCTATGACCCGATTTCCCTTCAGTCAGCTACACCACTGACTACGGGGAAGGGGGAGGGAGAGGGCAACTTTAGGAGCGATTATCTCTCAAACCATAAAGGTTTGAGAGATGACACTGGGTGTAATACGTTTATTTTTAATAGGACTTTACTATAGGGATCAGTAATACTTAAGTATTACTATCTCTTTAAGAACCCGACGTGCCAGGATTGTCACACCAGTCTGAAACTTTAGGACTTGGAATTATTATTCTTCTTTATTTATATAGCGCCAACTAATTCCGCAGCGCTGTACAATAGAGAATGGACATACAGAGTTAAATAGTACAATCGGATGTGGAGAACAGGAGGATCAGAGGGCCCCCTGCTGGTGAGATCTTACAGTCTAGAGGTGGCAGTGCACCATGGTCCTTAACCCTTAACGACCGGTGTCTTGCCAGGACTCTCACCATTTTTTTTCCCCTGAAGGACCGTTTATGGTTCTGGCACGTCACATACTTTGTGTTGGGGGAAGCGCTGTTAGCACAAATGGCGTCTGAAATTGACCGATCTAAGACACGAGCGGAATCTCTGAAGACCCCCACTCTGCGCGCCGGTATATGTCACAGGTCACGCGTGTTGGCGTGCCGACAATGATCAAAGAGGTCCTTAAAGGAAGGTCACTTCCCTGGACCTCTGGTCATTAAGGTGTTAACGGCCACCCGTGCCGGATCAGGCAGCCGTTAAGTGGTTAATAATAATAAATATTCATCTTCACCTTTACATTTTTTTCTTCTACAAAGTTAGGCACCGGACATGGAGTTCCCTGGATCTGTATTCAGTGAGTTTTCTATCAGTGATTGTGATACAATGTAAAAAATATTAATATCATCCTGAGAACTCAGTGCGGCATTGTATCACTGTTCTGAACTGATAGGTGACTAACCAGGAAAACTCTGAAATCTAAAATCCAGGCAGCTTACTGTCAGACAGAGTGTAAAAAAAATAAAAAAATAGGTGAATATATACATGTACACACACACACACACACACACACATATATATATACATATGTACACACACAATGATATATAGTATAAGCAATTTGACAACATATTAGGAGTAAAAATAAAGGGTTACTGTTCCTTTAATGGATTAAACTGTTATAGAGATTATACTTACATTTACATTAACCCTCGGATGCTTGAGAGATCTTCAAAACATAGATTCATTTTGCTTAAACCCTCTGATCTCCAAACAAGCGCTTAACCCCTTAGTGACAGCCGCGTTCGTACGAGGCTGTCACCTTAACGCCCGAGGAACAATTTTTTTTTTCTTTTTTTGCGAACGAGTCCGGAGACTCCGAGTGGTGTGCAGCCGCACGGAGACCCGGACTTCCGTGACTTTCCAGGTACGTCCTCTGTCACTAAGTGACAGTTTGTGCGGGACGTACCTGGTAAGTCATCTGTCGTTAAGGGGTTAAAAAATTTTAAACCCCCACGGACACCAGAGAAGTGTTTAACATGGGGAGCTGGAAATCTCCCCGGCACACACACAAGCCAGGGCTTAAAATGTGAAGTCCTTTGCTACTAGCCAGACCTGACAAGTTACTCACCACTGCAAGCGATAACATACCCACCAGGGCTGAATTTCTACTCGCCAGGGTAAATTTTCACTCTCCATTGGCTAGTAGCGAGTGGAAATTTTGAGCCCTGCAGGCATGTACACTTGTACTCTATTACAGGGGGCCGGTATTTGAGGCATGTACCTCTCTACACGCCCTCCCCCCCATACAGCCTGCAGTTGGTGGACTCTCCCAGTCTATTCCCATGTGAACACAGAATCATCATCTCACCAGATCCACCAGAAACCCATAAAGGGATTAGGATGAAGAGGGGTCTTGTGGTGTTATGTCCCCTAAGGTTAAAGGGCCATTAGATACATGGGAGTGAGTGTCTTACTATGATTAACAGAAGCACTTTCCTAGGCAGGTGTGTTCTATACAGCAGTAGTGCGCAGATTATATATTCATACATAGACATACACACGTATATATTCATTCACACACACATACACAAGTACACACACACTAGCACAGTGACTTTCAACAGGTGTCTCAGGGCACAGAGATTAATAATTCATCCCCACTTTCCAAATATAGTTGCTGATGATCACAAGTGTGACAGAAATTTAGATTTTTTGCTCTATACCTGTCACAACTTAAAGGGATAGTAATGGATCAATTTAATTAAACTGAATATTGGAGCTATTAAAAAAATAAAATAATTGAGGCCATTCTGATCTCTCAAACCTTTATATTTTGAGAGATATACTATTATAAAGTCCTCCCCCACCTCCCCATTCACAGACGTCACGCTCTATCTTATAGCAGGCGATCCTGATCCTAGGACTGTCCCGCGGCTCTTCAGCAGAGTCAGAATAGCGCAACATAAAAACAAATACTTAACTGGAACGGTCTACAAAGTGTGCTTGCAAACAAGGAACAATTTGTAGACCGTTCCAATTAAGTATTTATTTTTAGATGTTGCTATTTCAGATCTGCTGAAGAGACACAGGACAGTCCTGGGATCAAGATCCACTGCTATAAAATAGAGTGTGATGTCTGTGTAAGGGGAGGTGGGGGGGGGGGCTTTATAATCGTATATCTCTCTAAACAAAAAGGTTTGAGAGATCAGAATGGCCTCAATTAGTTTCAGTTTACTTAAATTGATCCATTACTATCCCTTTAAAGGGATAGTAATACTTGCAAATTACTAATCCCCATATTGTAGCTTTGTTAAAAAGAAACTTATTGCCCCCAGTGTCATCTCTCAAACCCTTATGATCTGAGAGATGATAGCGCTCAAAGTTCCCCCCTCTCTCCCCCTTCCCTGACTGAACGCTGACTGCAGGGGAAGCTGTCGTACAACAGTTATGTGCATCAGGTGGCTCTGCAGCTGAGCCGAGATCGCGTTTATAAAAAATAATTCTTTCACTGAAACAGTCTTCTACATGTGTTTGGTTTGTGCTTGGTTTACAAGTACACATAGAAGACTGTTTTAGTGAAACATTTCTTTTTTATAAACGCGATCTCAGCAATGCTGTAGAGCCACCTGATGCAAGTAATAGCGGATATCCCTGCAGTCAGCAGGGATTAGAAATTTCAAGTATTACTATCCCTTTTAGTATTACTATCCCTTTAAAAAATGTTGGGAACCACTGAATTGGCACATACGGGATTTTTTCTACTCTACAGATGATCATTTTCAGTTTACATGTGAAAGAGAGAACAGACTACTGAAATCTCTCCTGTGACGACGTGTAAATTAAAGGGATAGTAACACTTCGTTTTAACTTTATTTTATTTTGTAGGCATTAAAAAAACATGAAGAATGATATAAGTCTTATCTCTCAAACCTTTATGGTTTATGGGATATTCACAAGCAAAGTTCCCCTCCCCACCCCTTTTTCCTAGTGTAAGCCATCTCTTCTCAGATGTGAGTCTGGTTGTATGACAGTACAGATAACAGAAGGGGACAATTTTCTTTGTATGAAAACAATGAAAGCCCTTCCCCCCTTGACAAGTTTTTCAGCTTTTTCCCTTATCTTAATTGAAGATTGTCCCTCTCTGCAGTCTACCTGGGCATCTCCCTTCTGATCTAGTTGAACAGGGGGGGATACTTTGTTTGTGAATATCTCTTAAACCATAAAGGTTTGAGAGATAAGACTTAGATCATTCTTCATGTTTTTTTAATGCCTACAAAATAAAATAAAGTTAAAATGAAGTATTACTATCCCTTTAAAGACAGAATAATATGAAGATCATTACATAGTTATTAACTGTTTCAGTTCCAGAGGGGTGTGCAATGCATTGCAATGGAATGTGCTGTGTAACCTTCTGGCATTTAGCGGGTTAAAATAAAAAAGTGGAGAAAATGAAGAGAGATAGGACAGAGGGATACTGTCCAAAATTCTTAAATTACCAGATTTAAGAAAAATGTATAATTAGATAGATAGATAGATAGATAGATATATATATAGATATATCTATCTATATATATATATATATATATATATATATATATATATCTATATATATATATATATATATATATATATATATATCTATATATATATATATATATATATATATATATATCTCAAGGGCATACTTGAAAATTAGATAAATATTAATGTATTCTTCCTGGTAAATATATATATATATTTATAAAAATTTTTATCTCAATCATATATTGAAAATATATAACAGTTGGTGTTTTAGTCACCTAAATAAATACTTTTGTTACAAAAATTAACCCCTTGAGAACAAGTGTTGTGAGCAACTGTTAAGCAATCCACTGCACACCTCTGTGGCTCTCAATGGGTTAACCCTTTGAGTGCCAGGGGGTACCCAACGCATTGCTTTGCAATGCGTTGCGTACCCCTCTGCCACTCAAAGGGTTAAGAGGCAGTTATTTCAATAGGCACCTTTTGGAAGGTAAAGACGCCTGAAGACCAGAGCTGCAGACGGCCCTGCAGATCACAATAACTTAGGTGCTGTGTTTGTAGGAGAGAATCTGCTTTCCGGCTCTTTGAAGTTTTATTTTTAAACACACCAGTTGCAACACACAGGGAATACAAACAGAGCCCTGCCAGGCCGAGGAATACCCCCACCCTGGGTCACGGGGTTATCACAAACCACATGTATTGGTGCAGACAGAAAATCATTATAACGGAGCAGCAATTTAGCATCAAAGGAGCACTAATTCTGAAATACAGCTTCCTGTATGTATGTCGCAATGGTCATAGATACAGATCTCAAAGGGTCTTCATTTGATATTTAAAATTGAATAATTTAAACATGCTGCTTTTCAACAGCGTGGGGGAAGCCATTTTTCTTGGCGCGTCTCACTTCCTGGGCAGGAAGCGGTAAGGCAACAGCAGGAAGTGAGGTGTGCAGTGGCCCAATGCTTCCCCCATCTGCTAAAAAACAGCCCATGTACAGCCTAATGTAGAACGCAAACTAGGACCAGCACTGGGGTAAAACATAGCGGAAAAGTAGGACATTTCCGAATTTCCATTCATTTAAATAGGGCATCTAATCCTGTGAACGGGGGAGAGAGATTGGCAACGCATTGCAAAGACCTCTCTAGCATTCAAGGAGTTAAAAATGACATTTAACCCTTTGAATGCCAGAGGTGTACGCAACACATTGCAAAGCAATGCATTGCATACCCCTCTGGCACTCAAAGGGTTAAAGAAACACCAGTAACTTAAAATGAAGTGGGTTTCTATCCACTGGACAGGACAGTAACCACATAATATATGAAGAAAAAATTGCCTATAGTTTTTTTTCCCCATTCTCAATTATTTTTTTCACACTTATGTCCCTTGCATTGAGCTCCCAAGATCTGTTTGCAGAGAGCTTTCTGTCAGGGAACATGAGAGCAGGTCTAGATATACTGTGTGAAAAAAGATACAATGTACACAAGACAGCACACAGAGAATTCAGTACTGCGGGGAGACCGTTACATTGTATTCACTGTCTTTCATTAACTCCTTAAGGACCACATGACACACTTTTTTTGCCTCAAGGACCTGTGATGGTCATAGCATACAGGGTCTCGCCGGTATGCTTAACAGGTCACGTGTACCAGCACATCGGAAGGGATAATTTCTGTAACTTCCCTGGACCACTGGTCCTTAACCCTTTCAGTGCCAGAGGGGTAGCAATGCATTGCGTACCCCTCTGGCACTCAAAGGGTTAAGGGATTAATTTTATCACATGCTGCTTTGATGGTCAACAGATCAGAAAAAGAGAGAGAAAGATGGAGGAAGAGAGCTCTCATATTAATCGTTACTGTCCCTTTAAGGATTATAGTTTGGTGCTGTAATATAAAGCGGTATTTACACACTGGACAGGAGTAGAAGTGCGCAGTTAGTAGCCAGTAGGCTGTGCTGTGGATATAGTCTCCTGCGTCTCCTACACAATGACCCACAGAGCGCTCTCTGCATTCTAGAGGGACGTTTTTTGATCTCTTAATAATCCGCTGGTGGTGACCTGCTGCAAAGTGAAATGGTTTCCAGCTGTAATTTGGGACAGTTCACTTCCCCCTATCTAAACCTTCTCTTGTGTTCTCTCAGTCTACCACAATCTGATAAATCCTGCAGCCCAACAAGTACCCAAAAGTCCAGGACAGCAACCAATTCACAAAGCCACTCGTGTTTAACGTTGGATCCACGTGTGGAAGAGTGTTCAGCGCCTGGTGGGTGTAAAGGGCAGGGTACAGTTCACATGTGCAATGTTAGTGCAGTGTGTTTAACACTTTCTTATCACAAGTACCTTACAATGCATTACTGCCTATTAGGCGGTATATTCTATACAATAATATAAAGTATTATGCCAGAGGGACTGAACCGATTGTAAACGTAAATAGGATTTATAAAAATATGTGAAATTAGAGATACGGCAGCTGGGGGAAATAAGTGAAATATTTAGGGAAAAAGTTATTCTGAACTATGGGAGAGCTGTATAAAAATCATTCTTAGTTTATGTCCAAGAACGGCCTCTGAAGTTCAAAGACGGGTCAGATTTATGAAGACGTAAAGTCAAGTTTATAAGAGTTTTCGCAAATTAGTTTGTTTGTTTTTTGCATGCATAGCTTTCCTATATAATAATTCACTAGGATGCTTGTCAGAAGCCGTCATGTGCAGCAGAGACTGCCCGAACACACAGAATGCTGGGAGCACGGAATGCTGGGAGTTCTGTGCTGGGAGCACGGAATGCTGGGAGTTCTGTGCTGGGAGCACGGAATGCTGGGAGTTCTGTGCTGGGAGCACGGAATGCTGGGAGTTCTGTGCTGGGAGCATTCGTTGATTTCGGGCAGTCTCTACAGTACATGACTGCGCCGGCGGCAGGACGCAGAGCAGGACCGGCCTCTTAACCCTTTCAGTGCGTTGCGTACCCCTCTGGCACTCAAAGGGTTAACATCACCCAGACCTTGGCCTGTGTGCAATTAGTGCATTCCTTTATACATATGTTGCGACACAATTCCTATTTGGACGTGAACATTTCTCCTCCACTTGTCACAAAACACGACTGACTGAAGTTCGCACTTCGTGAACACGTCAACACTTTTACAGATGCTTTTTTACGCCAGTTTTATCCTATATATTTGAGTTAGCAGTGTCAGGCCAGCGGTGTAGAGGCCAAATGAACGAGAACTGCAGTATGTAATAATACCTTTTTTATTGGACTAACATTAAATTATATGGACAAGCTTTCAAGAGTGATGCTTCCTTTTCAATTTATTATATTATGCATATATTATTTTTATTATTCTTTATTCATATAGCGCCAACTAATTCTGCGGCGCTGTACAATTGGGAATAGACATCCAGAGATATTAAAGGGATAGTATTGCTTGAAAATAATTTTAATTTTATATTGTAGCCCTTAAAAAAAAGCATTAAAAATGATATAAGTCTTATCTCCCAAACCTTTAAGGTTTGGGAGATATTAGCAAGTAAAGGCTTCCCTGGAGTGACATCACTGCTCAAGCCTTCAGATTTGGAACCCGGTCCGCGGCTCTTCAGCAGTGCCGAGATCACGATCTTTAAAAAGAATTTCTTCATTGGAATGGTCTACAAAGTGTACTTGCAAGCCAGGCACACTTTGTACACAGTTCCAACGAAGTAGTTATTTTTAAAGATTGTGAACTCGGCACTGCTGAAGAGCTGTTGGGTGATCTGTGGACCGGATTCCAAGTCTGTCCACTAGATGGCAGACTTGGCTAAAACAGCCTGGAAAAGGGAAATTTACTTTTATTATTATTAACTTTACTTTCTAATATCTCCCAAACCATAAAGGTTTTTGAGATAAGACTTATATCATTTTTAATGTTTTATTTAAGGGCTACAAAAATTATTTTCAAGCAATACTATCCCTTTAAATAGTACAGTCGAATGCAGAGAACAGAAGGATAAGAGGGCCCTGCTCGTTAGAGCTTACAGTTTATATATATTATATACACACACACACACACACACACACACACTCTACCGGTCAAAAGTTTTAGAACACCCCCATTTTTCCAGTTGTTACTGAAGGGTGAACAAGTGCAGCACATTGTGGGAACGTCTGCAGCAGTGCTGGGGAGAACATTCAGAACAATATTTGATTTCCGCTGTGTGCGTGTTCGGCTGTTATATCTGTAAAAGGTGGCTGCTTTGAGGAGTCAAAAATTTAGATTACATTTTGTTAAGGGAAACTATTCCATGATTTCTTTTTAATGTCCAATTGTTTATTTGTTCTCTGCTTTATTTTCAGAGTACATTGAGACATTAAACTGTATAAGTTTCAATAAAAACTGGAAAAATTGAGGTGTTCTAAAACTTTTGACCAGTAGTGTATTTTTTATATTTATTTATATATACACACACATGTATCTACATATATATATTATATATCTATATCTATATTTTTTTTATATATCTATCAATCTATCTACATATATATATTATATATCTATATCTATAATTTTTTATATATCTATCTATATATATATATATATATATATATATATATATATATATATATATATATATATATATGACACACACACAATTTTTCCATTTCAACTGCCAAACACATCACATCTAACCTTCATTTTTCTCAAATTAATTCTGTAAGAGAGTTAACAGTTACTGGTGTTTTTTTGTTTGTTTTGTTTTTAATGACAAATGCGCTGCATAAAAATAATTAAATAAATGAAAAATGCACAAACCTGTGGGCCATAAAGTGTTAACCTACATTAATAAACATCACTGCATCCTTACAGGTCCCTGTACACTAAGATGAAGTGCTGATGTGCAATTCCTCAGTGCAAGTCACTTCTCTGCCCCCAGGGGGCACTGCCAAGAAAAGGATGGAAGAGTAATTGGGTCGTATGGACAAAGACATTTGGAGCAATTCTAATGCAGTCCAACTGCCCCAGATCGAGACAAATAAAAATTCCCCAAATTCCCATTCATTCATTTAAAACATTTTTTAACCACTTGAATACTAGTTCAGACTCCAAAGCATTGCTTTGTAACGTGTTGGAGACCTCTCCGGCTTTTAACCCTTTGAGTGCCAGGGTGCACTTAATGGGTTAGGACGTAAAAATCCCCCATTTAAATCAACAGAAATTTGGGGCGTAATTTATGGGTGTCCCCTCCCCACGGGGCAGTTACTTTGCACCAGAATTATGACTCTTTAGCTTATTAAAGCGGAACTTCCACTACAATAACATAGCGCCACAAATGATAAATACATTAGCGATATGCAAACATTTTTATTTATTTTTATTTTCAAGTATTATTGCTGCTTTAACAAAAAAAATATAACCTTTTACGCAGGCACCGGGGAACAACGCAGACATCGTGCAGAGTCGACATCTCTGCGTTTGTTCACCCCATTCAGCTCCCCGATTGGGGAGTTGGAAGCCTTTGTGAAGAAAGGTACCGGAAGGGACAGACCGCGCAGGAGCAAAGTTAAATTGATAGTAATACTTGAAATTCAAACCATTTAATTCAATAGATATTTACAAAATAAATTCATTGCGCCATTTTCGATCTCCCAAACCTTTATTGTTTGGGAGATATCAGTCTGCAAAGTCCCCCCTTCCTCCCCTTGTGGTGACGTCAGCTTTTTTAACTTACAGACTGTGATCGCAGTCCATAGACCATCCTGTGGCTCTTCAGCAGAGCCGTGATCACGGTAGTTACAAAGAAATACTTAATTTGAATGGCCTGTGTGCCTGGTTGGCAAGCACATGTTGTAGACCATTCAAATGAAGTATTTCTTTGTAACTACCGTGATCACGGCTCTGCTGAAGAGCCACAGGACGGTGTATGGACTGCGATCTCCGTCTGTAAGTTATAAAGCTGACGTCAGCACAAGGGGAGGGAAGGGGGAACTCTGCAGACTGATATCTCCCGAACCATAAAGGTTTGGGAAATCGAAAATGGTGCAATTAATTTATTTTGTAAATATCTACAGAATTAAATGGTTTGAATTACAAGTATTACTATCACTTTAAAGGAGCAAGTATATTTGAAAATAAAACTAAGTGTGTACATACCACTGATGTAATAATCATTTTGCGGCGCTATGTTATTGTAGTGAAAGTTCCGCTTTAATCATTGCCCTCGTTTCCATAACCTGTAAATTAAAATTCAGTTTTCGAGGAAACCAGTTTCACACAGAGAACAAATAAATATTCCCCAAATTCCCTGTAATATAATTTGAGTTTTTAACCCCTTGTAATGCTAGGGAAGTCTGCGATGCATTTAATGAATTAAAATGAATAAAAGTAAATGGTCTGTACTAACTGTTCTACATTAAATAACATAAACGTGGTTATTCAGGAGAAAATGACTTTATACCCAGAACATTTCCACCTACTAAAACAGCTTTACACATCTCTAAAGGGTTAAAATAAAAGGAAGATAGTCATTTTTTTCCATAAACTCTCTAGTTTATTTTCTTCTATAAAAAAGAAAAAATATATATTTTTCCTAGTGGCTTCAAATAAATCCAAAATGTTGCATCTCCACAAGGAAAAGACAAATTAAAGGGATAGTAATACTTGTAAATTACTACTCCCCATATTGTAGCTTTGTTAAAAAGAAACTTATTACCCCCAGTGTCATCTCTCAGACCCTTATGGTTTGAGAGATGATAGCGCTCAAAGTTCACCCTCCCCCTTCCCTGACTGAACGCTGACTGCAGGGGAAGCTGTCGTACGACGGTCTTATGTGCATCAGGCGGCTCTGCAGCTGAGCCGAGATCACGTTTATAAAAAGGAATTCTTTCACTGAAACGGTCTTCTATGTGTGCTTGGTTTGTGCTTGGTTTGCAAGCACACGTAGAAGACAGTTTTAGTGAAAGATTTATTTTTTATAAATGTGATCTCCGCTCAGCTGCAGAGCCGCCTGATGCACATAAGACTGTCATACGACAGCTTCCCCTGCAGTCAGCGTTCAGTCAGGGAAGGGGGAACTTTGAGCGCTATCATCTCATGACACGGGGGGCAATAAGTTTCTTTTTAACAAAGCTACAATATGGGGATTAGTAATTTACAAGTACTACTATCCCTTTAAAGTCATGCTTGTAGAGTTAAACTCCCCAAAAGTGGTTATTTTTATTTATCGTTTGAGAACTGTCTTGAAATTCCGAGACAGAAAACCCCCTGTATTAGGCGGCTTTGTACTCAGCTGGGTTTTCAGTCGCACAACTAGATCTGACCTACGCTTCAGTCAGAAGTCAGGCACAATAGAGACTGCCCGAATGTTGCAGTCTGGCGCAATAGAGACTGGCCGAACTATGCAGTCTGGCGCAATAGAGACTGGCTGAATGATGCAGTCTGGCGCAATAGAGACTGGCTGAATGATGCAGTCTGGCGCAATAGAGACTGGCTGAATGATGCAGTCTGGCGCAATAGAGACTGCCAGAACGATGCAGTCTGGCGCAATAGAGACTGGCCGAATTATGCAGTCTGGCGCAATAGAGACTGGCCGAACAATGCAGTCTGGCGCAATAGAGACTGCCCGAACAATGCAGTCTGGCGCAATAGAGACTGGCCGAACAATGCAGTCTGGCGCAATAGAGACTGGCTGAATGATGGAGTCTGGCTTAATAGAGACTGCCCGAATGCGCCAGCCTCCAGTCCCAGTGTGACAGAAGAAACAAGATGGCGGCGTGGCTGATCCGGTGCAGGGGCGCTCCAAACGGCCCACCGCCTGTATCCGCTCCCGGCTCCGGGGCAGCAGCCCAAGCCGCTGGGTGGTAGTTTGGTACACGGGCTTTTATACTGGTATATAAATAAAAATGAATTTCTAAAACAAAACAATTTAAAAATCAAAACACTGTTCATCCAAAAAGTTTGTATGAATAGTTGAAATAGAGGAATAACAAGAAAGGGGTACTTTGGTTTTGGGGGTACCTTTTTTATCTGGAACAACAGTTCACAATAAGACAATTGTTCAGGAGATCAAATCGCTCTGTCTCGTGACCATTTCATTGACAGAGGGGTACGCAGAATATTACGATATGATGTGTACCCCTCTAAAAGGGTTTAAAATTTAGCCTGTTAGTCCAAAGAAAAAAAAAAGTTATCACCCAATATAAAGGTATTACACAATATATGGAATTTCCGAAGGGCTTTTTTTAAATACTGGGTTAAGATATGTCTGATTTGGTGTAAACTAAAACCTCAGTCTGTATGTACATTTCGCTGCCCCCAGGTGTCCTGGGACTGATGTAAGAAAGGTTTGTGTATAGAAGGCGTCCATGTCTGTCGGATTCAGGGGACTGGGCACGAGTGAGGTCACTGGCTGGGGAAGGGGGAATAGATTTATTTTAATAAAAATCACTTTTGTTCCCATCTCTCCTGGGCCCTCTTCATACAGACCGCGGTATTCCTATCATCGCTAACGTGGGGCTGTTCTGGAGGAAACCAGCTACAAGATAATTATTAACCCTTTGTGTGCCAGAGGGGTGCGGAACACATTGCAAGAATTCCTATTAATTTCAATGGGCATTTTTCCTCGACACATATGGAGAAATTTCACCCCAGAAAGCCACCTCGGTTTTGATACATTGATCCCATCATCATTGCCGTTTTTGCTCTTGGAAAAAAAATGATATTTGGCATCACTGGGACACAGTATGAAGACAAAACGTGGAACAATTATTTTGCGAAGCAGCTGCACAATATTTATAAAATTGATTTCTTGGATCCTGAAGGGGGTGATCAAAACACTGCTTCTCAATGCCCTGGAGACCTTGCTAGTATTCAAGGGGTTAAGTGATCTAATTGAATCTAAATCAACAGGATTTTTTTTGGTTACAAAGGGTCTGAACTAGAATTGCTCTATTTTATTCTTTATACGTATGTCCCTTGAGGTGCGGTTCACGCAAACTTTTTACGCATTAATGAATGTTGAAGGGGGATTCAGCTTGCTGTCATTTCGGTTTGTTGGGCCAAGTTCACACTAACGACTGTTGCAGCAAATCTGCAGGAACAGAACAAGTTTTACAGAATAGGAACCATTGTTTTCTATGGGACGGTTCCCCTGGGACGGATTTCCAGCTACAATAATTCTCAATGGCAATGTGTGTTCCTGCAACAAAGTCGCTAATGTGAAGTAGGCCTTGGGTAGGTCCGCATCTGCAACTCTGCTGATCATCATATGTGAACTCCCCCATAGAAAGCAACAATGTCTATTCTGTGAAACTGCATACCTCCCAACATTTTAAATTGTCAAAGAGGGACACTTGTGTTTTAGTGGGTGTTGCTGGGGGCGTGGCTGGTGGGTGGGGCATTACCAGGGATTTTTAGGCTATTTCATGACCTATTCATACCTCTTTGTGTAACCTAATAAATGACTTATAACAAGACCAAATTATTTTATTTACACAGACTAATTTATAAAGACAAACTGACATTTATACAAACATTAATGCAAGTTACATTGCTGTAGAGCAATGCGATTCACTTATCTACACACCACACAGTCTGATCTCCTAAAAAGAGGGACATCAGAGTGGGAAAGAGGGATTTGGGTCTAAAAGAGGGACTGTCCCTCCTAAAGAGGGACACTTGAGAGGTATGAAAATGGTTTGAACAAAGTTGCACATGTGAACTAGGTCTTAAAGGGATAGTAACACTTCGTTTTATCTTTATTTTGTAGGCATTAAAAAAACATGAAGAACGATACAAGTCTTATCTCTCAAACCTTTATGGTTTGAGAGATTCACAAAGCAAAGTTTCTCCTCCCGCCCCTTTTACCTAGTGTAAGCCATCTCTTCTCAGATGTGGAATCCAGTCCATAGACCAGACAGATAACAGAAGGGGACAATCTTCTTCCTATGAGAACAATGAAAGCCCTGCCCCCCTTGACAAGCTTCTCAGGTTTTTCCCCTTATCTTAATTGAAGATTGTCCCTCTCTGCAGTCTACCTGGGCACCTCCCTTCTGATCTGGCTGAGCAGTGTTACATCAGTAAAAGGGGTGGGAGGGGGATACTTTATCATTCAATTACTCTTGAACTACAACTCTGACAGAATTGAAATAACACTCTCCAAAGTCCAAATACTATGATGATTAATTAGAGCTGCTTTTATTATGAAACATTACTGTCCCTTTAATATGTTAAGATCTGGTCACAATTTGCTAATATATTTCAAAGGCTTCTCACAGAATATATTTTGTTCTGCTTTTGCTGTTCAGTGCAAGGAATGCTGTAATTTGAAAAAAAAAATAAAACCTTACTGCAAAATTGTGAATAAAATACATGGCTAAAGGCGGTAAAACTACATTTCTTCATATGATTTAAATGGAAAAAATAAGTGACCCATGTGAACGTAACCCTGGAGCCTGGACTCCAAGGGGTCTTCCCCCTGCCTTATAGCGGAACTACCACCCAATAATAAGATAGCGTCACATCATTGTCCATATGGAGACTAGCTGCTCAGTAGCGCTAGTCGCCAGAATTCTTACCGGATTAAAGAGAAATCTCTATTGTTCCCGGACTGACGGCAGGACGGAACGCGGACATCTTGCCCTAGTGACGTCCACGCACCTGCGCTGTCAGTCCCAGCCGGGTCTAGGAGGCGTTGCTAGGAGCCATTCGTCTCCGACTGGGACTGACAGTGCAGGCGCGTGGACGTCGCTAGGGCAAGATGTCCGCGCTCCGTCCTGCTGTCAGTCCATGAAGAATAGAGATTTCTCTTTAATCCGGTAAGAATTCTGACGACTAGCGCTACTGAGCAGCCAGTCTCCATATGGACAATGATGTGACGCCATCTTATTATTGGGTGGTAGTTCCACTTTAACATAGTGGTGATGATCACCCTTGCTTTTTTTGTTGCGAAGGGGGGAGAATCAATAACCTATTTTCCTTGAACCTCTCTATACTGATCTGCGCTTAAAAGGTATCCAGGACTTTTTTGAAAGTATCCACAGTATCTGAAAATACAGCCTCCTGAGGAGAAATAATTCCACATCCTTACTGTCCTTACTGTAGAAAAATCTCCACCTCTGTCTTAGTCAAAAGCACCGTTTATCCAGTTTTAATGGATGCCACATTGTTTTATGTTCAGCTCTTTTTTTTGCATTGTGCCGCTCACTCCTCTGGCATTCAAAAGGTTAGGAAAGAAAAAAAAAAATCTCCGCTTGCCTACTGGATAAGAGCAGCGACACAAAGTCCACTTCTCCCCCCCCCCCCCCCCCCCATATTTGTGTAGCTGTTAGACATTTTGCACTGGGAGGGGAGGACCAAGCAGACTTTTTTTTTTTTTTTTAATAACAAAGGCCTACTGTCACCACGCCAGCCCCAGACATAGTGGAAATCAGCCCACAGGAAAAGGCCCGGCTCCAGTCTTAGGCCCGGCTGAGCACAGTCACTACATTCACTCAAATTGGCAGCAGGTTCTAGTGTTCCTGGCTCGGAGCTGTGAACAAGGGCCCGGATTGAATAACCAATTATACAAGGGCTGACTGGGTTTATCCAAGGTTTGCAAACTGTTATAATAGCTCAGTATACAGCGGGGGTATGTTTCATCCCCCCACCACCACCCCCTATCGCCCCATTTACTTGTCACTATATTACACGGAGCTGTTAATACAATGTCACAAGGCTGTGATTAACCCACTGAGTGCCAGAAGTGTGATCAAAGCATTGAGAAGGACTAAAACCCCCACTAAGGGTCTCTACAGTGGCTCAGTTCTGGAGTAAACCACAGGTGTCAATTGCTAGCAATTTAAAGGGATAGTAATTCATTATTGCTATCCTCCATGTTGTAGCCCTTAAAATTCTGAATTCAATTATACCAGAGGCTTCTCTCAATATCCACTTTCAAAGTTCCCTCTTTTTGGCTTTCTCCTGATGTCAGCATTCTAGCTGAGAGCAGGGGAATCCAGTCCCGGGACCGCCGGCGGGTCTGCAGCAGTGCAGAGATCTTGTTAAAGAAACAGAAATCCTTCACTAAAATGGTCTTTTACGTGTGCTTGCAAACCAAGCACAAACCAATCACACGTAGAAGACCATTTCAGTGAAGGACTTCGGTTTCTATAACATGATCTCAGCACTGCTGCAGAGCCACCGCTTGCTCACTGAGAGGATTCCGCGGCTCTCAGCTAGAACGCTGATGTCTGCGGAAAAAACAAAAAGAGGGAACTTTGAAAGAGGATATGTCTCAAACCATAAAGGTTTGAGAGATGCCGCTGGTATTATTGAATTCAGAATTTTAAGGGCTACTAGTATGACTATCCCTTTAAATGGGATTTTTAAGCCCTGGGAAACGAGATTTCTCCAATGCTGCCGTTTTATAGTCACACACAGGGTTTACACATTTATCGCTAGTTATCAAGCTAGTATTTGTAAAATTATAATTTTTGTGCATAGGTTCTAAAAGTCATATGTAGGAATCCCGATCCCTGCTTTGTTTAACTCTTTGAGTGCCAGAGGGGTACGCAACGCATTGCTCTGCAATGTGTTGCATACCTCTCTGGCACTCAAAGGATTAGTGGAAAACTAAGATTACCAATCCCACCTCCCCACTTACCTTAAAGCGGAACTATCACCTCAAATAAAGTTCCCCCCAATAATTAGTCATATAGTGATACAATTAAGAAATCCTACTTCATCTGAGACTGACACCCAGGCATCAGCTCAGACATCTTGTCTTAGAGACATCTGTGCGCCTGCGCTGTCTGTCCTGGTCTCCACTAGGAGGCACTGCATTGTACCTTAAGGTAACAGGAAGGGACTGACGGTGCAGGAGCACAGATGCGTCTAAAGCAAGAAGCCTGCCGTCAGTCTCAGAAGTAGTAGGATTTCTTAACACTGAACTTATGCTGGATAATAGGACTATTTTCAAGCTTATCTCTATACGAATAACATTTCTGCGGGGGACTTTACATGGGGTGATCGTTCCGCTTTAATCTGGACATAAAATCCTAATGAGTCCATTCTGTGTGAACCGATTCCCTCAAATTGATACAAATAATTAGTCCGGGATATCAGGTCCAAAGACACAGACATGATCCTTTGTGGAAGGACTTGAGGATACCCAATTCGGAGGAAGACTTTAGTGAGAGGAATCAGGGTCATGGAGTTCAGTCATATAAAAGAATCATGTCCGTCTCCTGACAAAATATCAGTAAAGAGTGTTTTTTGAGCACCAATCCACACAGAATTCGTTCATACTGGACATTAAGATTTTCTTCCCAGATTAAGGTGAGCGCGAGGTGATTATTAGGAGAGGTTAGATGGTTTCTCTAAGCAAGGCTGATACGCATCTCAGAATGGCTAGTGCAATAATGTCTGTAAACGGTCACAGATAAGATAACCGCATTTCAGAATAGAAGAGCGGTGGGTACTAACCTCAATAAATTAAATGCCTTCAAGGGGTAGTAATACCTAATTTAAAGTTTATTTAGTATTGTTGGCTTTAAAAAAATATTAAGAACGATGTAAGTCTTATCTCTCAAACTTTTATGGTTTGAGAGATATTTGCAACTAAAATTTCCTCTCCCTGGCTTTTTCAGTCAAGTCTGCCATCTAGCCCACAGACTTGGATTCTGGTCCGCAGACCAGCCGGCGGCTCTTCAGCAGTGCCAAGACTGCGATCTTTAAAAATAATTATTTCATTGGAACAGTCTACAAAGTGTGCCTGGTTTGCAAGCACACTTTGTTGACCGTTCCAGTGAAGTAACTCTTTTTAAAGAACGCGATTTCTCCTCTGCTGAAGAGCCGCCGGCCGGTCTGCGGACAGAATCCAAGTTTGTCAGCTAGAGCGCTGACGTCACGGAGGGGGAACTTTAGTTGTGAATATCTCTCAAACCAATAAAAGTTTGAGAGATAAGACTTAATATTCTTAATATTTTTTTAAAGACTTCAATACTAAATAAACTTTAAATTAGGTATTACTATCCCTTTCAGTCTTGTGACTCAATAGCAACGTATCCAGTGGTTGTATTGAACAGACGCACAGCTTTCTACACATGTATGAATAAAGTAGGTTTAAGGTTGGGCTTTAGCGATCCAGACGTTGTACGTCATATTAAATAATCTGAAGAGAAGAAATTCTAGTGCAACCAACTGTATCGTAATGGCGAATGGGGATTTTAACACCTTGAATTCTAGAAGGGCAGCTTTTCACCACTTGAATGCTAGACAGGTCTCCAAAGCATTGCAAAGCAATGTATTAGAGACCTGTCAGCATTTAAGTGGTTAAAAACTGCCCTATAATCTTGGGAACCCGGGGAAATTATATTTGTCCCCTGTGGAGCAATTGGTCCGCGCTATATTTGCTTCTAGACTCAAATAAATCACTCCTACAGTTACCAGCAGGAAGGTCCAGATATTAACCCCATGAATCCTGGAGACAACTCCAATGTGTGTGCTGGAAATGCATCTAGGGCATTAAAAGCAGATGATCACATTTTCATTTTTAGGTGCATTCCCCTTTAAACACGTCTCCTGCTGAGTGACACCGATGACTTACAGGAGACAACAGGTGCGGAGCCATGAATCTCTCACGCAAACTTTCCCTCGTCTCCTCCTGCTTCTACTAATTGTCATCGCCGCTGTCTAATTTAGTCCGACTTAATTAATCATTCTTCAGCTTGGCTTTTTGTAAGTTACCATCTAAACGGGGGTCAATCTTGCAGCAAACCAACTTCCCCAAAGGGAACAAATTACCCATTAATTTAACCCTTTGAGTGCCAGAGGTGTCTTCAACGCATGGCTCAGTAACACAACTGCCTACTCATGGGAACAAGCATGAGGTCTGATTTTAGGGCTCCAGTGGTAATTAGGACATCCCTGACAGTGAGCTCTCTGTCTAGGAATATGAAAACAGGGATATTTATACAATGTTGCAGTCTTCCAGCAGCACTGAGTGATCTGTATGCTGTAGAAGTGGATTTTCCACATTCTATCACTATTTATTCTACATTGAATCACTATCTTCGCTTTCACCGCCACAGATAGAAAAACAAAAATCGCTGACGAGGAAATAAATCTATAGGCAATTTGAATTTACATATTATGCACTTGTAGTATATCATACACACACATATTTATATTTATATATATATATATATATATATATATATATATATATATATATATATATATATATATATATATATTAATCAAATATGAGCATGACTAACTTCAAAGAGTTTGTTACCTATTTTAAAGGGATAGTAATGTTTCATAATAAAAACAGCTCTAATTAATCATCATAGTATTTGGACTTTGGAGAGTGTTATTTCAATACTGTCAGAGTTGTAGTTCCAAAGTAATTCAATGATAAAGTATCCCCCTCCCGCCCCTTTTACTGATGTCACACTGTTCAGCCTGAGCAGAAGGGAGGTGCCCAGGTAGACTGCAGAGAGGGACAATCTTCAATTAAGATAAGTGAAAAACCTGAAAAGCTTGTCAAGGGGGGCAGGGATTTCATTGTTTTCATAGGAATAAGAGTGTCCCCTTCTGTTATCTGTCTGGTCTATGGACTGGATTCCACATTTGAGAAGAGATGGCTTACACTAGGTAAAAGGGGCGGGAGGGGAAACTTTGCTTGTGAATATCTCATAAACCATAAAGGTTTGAGAGAAAAGACTTATATCGTTCTTCATGTTTTTTTAATGCCTACAAAATAAAATAAAGTTAAAATGAAGTATTACTATCCCTTTAATGTGTAGTTATTTGTTTTTCTTTGAAGGGAAATAAACAAATTGGGGGTTTGATCAAGTGGACATATGATACATACAAATTTGCCAATCAAATTAAATTTATATATATTATACACACACACACACACACACACACACACACACACACACAGGAATGGTTTATTTACTATTTAGGTTGCAGATCTTCCAAATGACACAAATTAACCCATTACCGGCTGGAATTAAACGTGAAAATCTTGCTCTTAGGAAAAGCAAAAGGAACACGAACCTCTCCTAATTACAACCTCCCACTGAATTTGGGCAGAAATTCCAATGGCCTGTATGAATCTATTCATTGTGGATCGGTTCCCCCCAAATCAATATGACATTTGTGCGTGGTCACGTGGAGGGAGGCAGACTCCGCTCCATAAGCACAATTTCTCGCCACTGAAGCTTTCGTTCCACCAATTGCCTCAGAGGGAGGAGTTTGGGGTCTTACAGTCGGCCTCCATGAACATGGTAGCTGATATTACTTAACCCTTTGAGAGCGAGAGAAGTGCACAAAGCATTACAGAGCAATGTGTTGCACTCAGACTTTAAGATTAACCCTTTGAGTGTCAGAGGGGTGCGCAACGCATTGCGCACACCTCTGGCACTCATAGGGTTAATTTTGGGGAGCAGTCTCCCCAGACTAGATTCACAGTGACCAATATGTTCTTCTCCCCGGTAGGGATTTACTACTGGAGCTGTATACGAGTTTACTGAATGGAAACAAGAGGTGAGCCCAGAAGATCCCTGTTCATTCCTGCCGTCCCTCCATCTCAGCCCGCAGTGTGAAAGGGCCTGGATAGATGTGCAACAAGTGATCAAGTCAATAAGGGCAAATGTATTTACTAAACAGAAGAGTGAGCAGATGTGTGAGGCCCGGTCTGTACCTCTCGTGTAGGTGACCTTGTCCCAAGCTAATATTTGCTTTCCGCCGGGCATTAAGCGGTTCTCGGAGAGGAGCAGGGCACTTTGGGAAGATAATGAGAGGGAGATGTAGAGGGGATGAGAAATGTTTGGAATTCTGACTGCGAGATGTAAAAAATAAAGGTTCTGGGACAGTCAGGTGAGGAGACACTGGACCCATTGTCATGGCGGCGGTTCTACGCGGGTTTCCAGGGCCGGAGTTTAGATTCGGTTTCCAAAACAGATGCTGGAGTCAGGGACAGCCACACAATAAGAGGGAGAGAGGGCTGATGCGCAAAGGAGAATTGGAGCAAGCCAGCGGCAGCATATGAGACAAACATCCACACCTTTTGAGTGCCAGAGGCATGAACAATGTTTATTTGTTTTCCCCAGTATAGTGTGGATTATTGTCTCTATTTCACATGATGTTTTTTCTCATTCAGAAATGAGTTTGTGAAAATTTGACAAGTCAACTCCATAACGATTATTCAGCTCAGAACGGTTTGTTTAGTCAATAATTTTACCCTCTGAGCCACCAGTTGGGGGTGTAACACTGTGTCACCCAATCTGTTGTCACTTGACTTAAATTACTAATGTCCCTCTAAGATTTAGAATGGTCTTCAAGTGTCAGATTAACCCTTTAAACATCAAACAGGGGCTACAGGAGCACCAACACTTAAAACTGATCTGGGGTTTAAATAGGACCCATCACCTTTCTGAGTCCTCTCCTCGACGGGGGCTCCAATCTTCTGAGCATTTGCACGATCATCAATTTATTACACCCCGCTGGTGGAAAAGGATAAGTTTAGCTGCGCAAAAATGTGAGGAGGGGTGATTTTCTGGATATGCGGTAATTCATTTAGCAATTTTATCAGACAAGTCAGAGAACAAAGCTCTGATTAGATTTTATTCCCCAACTACTAAATCAAACATCTGTAAAACCATTAACTTGTTTAGATAAAGTAAAAGGTACAAGTTACAGGCAGTTTAAAAAAAAAAAGTTTATGGTTTGAGAGATATTCACTGTCAAAGTTCCCCCCTCCCTGCCCTTTCCCTGACGTCAGCGGACCCGGTCCCTGGACAAGCGGAGGCTCTTCAGCAGAGCCGGGATCACGTTATTGAAAAAGAAACCCTTCACTGGAACGGTCTGCTGAACAGCCTCCGCCGATCCCGGGACCGGATTCCCCTGCAGTCAGCTACAGCACTGACGTCAGGGAAACGGCAGGGAGCGGGAGAACTTTGACAGTGAATATCCCTCAAACCATAAAGGTTTGAGAGATGGGACTTTGGGCATTTACTTTGAGTTTTTAATAGCTACAAGATGAAGATTTTTTTTAAATGATGTATTACTATCCCTTTAACAAGACTAAAATTGGGGTAGGTAACAGACTCACTTTAAACCACTGTACTTCATTCAGCATCTGAAACAATTCTCTATGTTTTTAACCCTCAAAAGGGGTTAACGAGGCCCGAAATCTAGTCTGGCATGTGCTCTACAGAGGCAGCCATTATCCCTCTCTTTTCCAGACCCCCCCGACACCCACTGCCTTACCAATTTTGATAGATGTCCCAGAAGTGATATTGCAGGCTTGTCTGTAAATAGCGGAGATAAGGCAACGTTCCTTCTGAATATAAGGAGCGGTAGGTACAAATCTTATTACATTAACTACCTTTGTTCTAGCCTCTCATTTCAAAGAGGACAAAACAATACGTTGGATATCTCCAAAGGGTTAAGCACATAGTGTTTATATAGGACAAGGCACACATGCATTAAAATGAAAGATTTTAAGGATTGTAGGGATCGGAAACAAACTAATGTATTTTTACAGATGGCAACTGAAAACACAGGATATTTGAACGTACATACCCTGAATTTGCATTTAATTCCATTAACCGCTTGAGGACTAAAGGGCTGCAGAGCAATGTGTTGCACACACCTGGCGTTAAAGTGCAAATCCCAGGTCCAATGAGGGGAGGATCTCCAATGAACTGTGATACATCGCTTACATTGAAAGGGTTAAAAGCCCCATTACTGATAATTATTATGTACCCCATATAGTGCAATTGGTTTGTTCCAGAATTGCTCCTCTTTATATTCCTGATTATAGACCCAAATTCTCTGATCTCTTCAAAGAGAAGTTCGAAAAAAAACGCTACAACGAGGGAAGATCAGATACATTCACATTTGCAATTTCAGTTTTCTAAATTTAGTCATATCATATGAAATTTCAGAAGAATTGACTCCATTGCTTTCTATTTCAGGAAATGATGATCCTTTTAGGCTCTCAAAACAAAATGCTATATTTTTAGCTGAAATCTGTACTGTACTGGCAAATCCAACACAAATACTGGCGATCCTGCAGGGTGTACAATGTACGAGATGCATTAGGCAAGGAAAATAAGAACTGTGGTTACTTTATGGCACAGAGATGGAAAAATCCCATTGTGATTCAAGAGATAGGTATTCTGTTTGGTTTTAAAGCAAACCATGCAATGGCTGGCATCAAATCTGACTAGAGAGCTTGAAAGTATAAAAATAAGGATTATGCGTTAGATTTATTAACCTCTTCAATGCTTCAAAGGTCTCTAATGCATTGTACAGTAAAGTTACAGTAAGGAAGGTCTGTACAGAGGCCTATGGGGCTGTATTATTACTGTATTCCCTCAGGAACACAGTAAAGTTACAGTAAGGTCTGTACAGAGGCCTATGGGGCTGTATTATTACTGTATTCCCTCAGGAACACAGTAAAGTTACAGTAAGATCTGCGCAGAGGCCTATGGGGCTGTATTATTACTGTATTTCCTCAGGAACACAGTAAAGTTACAGTAAGGTCTGTACAGAGGCCTATGGGACTGTATTATTACTGTATTCCCTCAGGATCACAGTAACGTTACAGTAAGGTCTGTACAGAGGCCTATGAGGCTGTATTATTACTGTATTCCCTCAGGAACACAGTAAAGTTAC
The DNA here is from genome assembly GCA_037306005.1 of Rhinophrynus dorsalis. Classification (NCBI taxonomy): domain Eukaryota; kingdom Metazoa; phylum Chordata; class Amphibia; order Anura; family Rhinophrynidae; genus Rhinophrynus; species Rhinophrynus dorsalis. The sequence continues at coordinate 9,811,929 of CM074721.1, forward strand.
AGTAAGGTCTGTACAGAGGCCTATGGGACTGTATTATTACTGTATTCCCTCAGGAACACAGTAAAGTTACAGTAAGGTCTGTACAGAGGCCTATGGGACTGTATTATTACTGTATTCCCTCAGGATCACTGTAACATTACAGTAAGGTCTGTACAGAGGCCTATGAGGCTGTATTATTACTGTATTCCCTCAGGATCACAGTAACATTACAGTAAGGTCTGTACAGAGGCCTATGGGGCTGTATTATTACTGTATTCCCTCAGGATCACAGTAACATTACAGTAAGGTCTGTACAGAGGCCTATGGGGCTGTATTATTACTGTATTCCCTCAGGATCACAGTAACATTACAGTAAGGTCTGTACAGAGGCCTATGGGGCTGTATTATTACTGTATTCCCTCAGGAACACAGTAAGGTTACAGTAAGGTCTGTACAGAGGCCTATGGGACTGTATTATTACTGTATTCCCTCAGGATCACAATAACATTACAGTAAGGTCTGTACAGAGGCCTATGAGGCTGTATTATTACTGTATTCCCTCAGGTACTGTATTCCCTCAGGAACGCAGTAAAAGAGCAGACCAGTCAGTAATTAGTATTGTCTGGCATTTACATGGGCCAACCATCAGACACTCCCCTCTGGCATTTCAAATTGGTGGTGGAACACAGGGAGTGAGGTGAGAGAACTGGTGTAGGGGGCTGTATCTGAGTACTTAAAAGTCACAGAAAGAACTGGGACACAAACAAACAATCTGTTCTCACCACCAGAGGATTTTTTTCCCATGTATACACCATTATCAGATCATCTCTTGAATTATACTCTAATTTTTTTTTTGTCTGCTGTTTCCTCACAGGATTAATGTGGATCTGTAATCTGTGTCCTGGCCAACTGTCAAGGGCCTAAACTAAGGACGACTTCTAATCTGTATGTAATGAAATAATAATAATTACTGCTGCTGAACAGAGGACTGAGGAACGATATAAAACAGGTCTTATTCACCAAGCTAGAGAGGAGTAACCAACTGCATCGCAGGAGGGGAGAAATGACAGTTCCCAATGATTTAAACTGGACTTTTAGCCTCTTGAAAACCAATCCCATTGACGAGCAAAACGTGGGATAAATCTGTATCATTCAACGGGAATTTGCAGACTTATTATGTCAACCCAACAGTGGTCTGCCCCAGAACTGGACCCCTCTTTATCTTAATAAGAATCAGTGGGTCACACAAGATAGATAGATAGATAGATAGATAGATAGATAGATAGATAGATAGATAGACTGAGACAGATATGAGACAGACAGATATGAGACAGACAGATATGAGACAGACAGATATGAGACAGACAGATATGAGACAGACAGATAACAGGATGATAGGTAGATAGATATATCTGAGATAAATAGATAATAATAAAGAAATGAGATAGATAGATAGATAGATAGATAGATAGATAGATAGATAGATAGATGAATGAGATATATAGATATGATATAGATAGATTGATAAGAGATATTGGCGAGAGATAGACAGACAGATACAAAAACAGATTATAGGAATAGATAGACGGATATGTGAGATTAGGAAAAACAGACAGACATGAGATTAGCGATAGACTGAAATTAATTAGAAATTATAGAAAAAAAGAATTTAAAAAGGTGCTAACAAATATTTTTAAAGCACATTCCCATGGAAACATGCCACAAAATCCAAACTGTAATCAATCCCCTTTGTTACTGCCCTTAACAAAACCCCTTCCTAGTGCTGATGTTTTCCTCCATACAGCAAAAGTTATTGGTGCAAATATTTTGTGCAGGTCGTTGTGAAGATAATATATTCTGGAAGTCAGAGAGCGCGAGCCCAGCTGTGCACATAAGTGTTATTGCCAAGTCATTAGGACCTGAAGTGAGAATTTCCCAAAGTCCAAGGAAAATATGCACAGCAATATCAGGTGTTGGGCTCTGCCTGGCCCTAGGAATTCTCCAGCTAATCCGCACGCAGGGTCCGTGGCCTGTCTTTCATCAACCGGCCCAAATCAAGCCCGCGCCAGAGCACCCGGCTGCACCCTGCAATAACAGCCTCCGCTCCCTCTGCCATAGAAAACACCGAGGGGCATCCGCAAGAGGAAAGGTAGGTCAAGTCCATGCCAATCCATCTGCGTCACGGGAAGCCGAGCACAAAACCCATTTCATATGGATTTAAGGGGCCGTTTAACCACTTGTATACTAGAGAGGTCGTCAATGCATTGTGAAGCGTTGGAGACCCACTAACACTGAGTGGGTGTTAACCCTTTGAGCGTCAGAGGGGTACACAACGCATTGCGCTGCAATGAATTGCATACACCTCCGGCACTCAAAGGGTTAAAAGCCCCATTTCAGATCAATATGAATTTGTATTTGTTCTTTAAAGTGCAGCTGACTTGCCCGAGAATTGCACTACTTTTGCACTGTACAGTATGTACACAAGTAAACCAGTGCAATTCAGGAGCAAATCCCACTGAACTAAGAGGGGTTTTAAAGGGGATGTATCACAAAAAAAAAATTTCCATACATTTTGTTAATACATTAGTAGAAGGAAAGCAGGTTTTGCGTTTTTTTCTAAAAGTAAGTATTTTTAAAGCTATTCGACACAAACAAATAAGCTCTTGCTTCTACACTATAATAAAATCCATATCGAATGATATCATTGCACTCACCCCTTTGCTTAAGGGCTCGGTGTATCCGGCGCTGCCCCCATCAATCGTAACAAGCAATTTCCACAGACAAGGGGAACACTGGACGGGAGCGCTCACTGACCCACCTCAGCGAGATACAACCACTTCCATGTAGTAAAACTTCATAGGTCTAGGATTAAGTGTCTTCAATGTACACGAAACACGTTAGGCGTACGTGTCTGTCTTTTTATACCCCCGTATGGGGGATATTGCTAAATGTTTGATGCTTTTAAAATTTTGTAATAAACTTAGAAGTTTTACTACATGGAAGTGGTTATATCTCGCCGAGGTGGTTCCGTGTTCACTTCCGCGTAATATGAACAGAACAGCTCTTTTTCTCCTCCCAACTCCTTCCCAGCTGCCCCAGGGAGCGCATTCACGCTTCCCTTCGGTGTGCTGTGAATGGCTTCTATTGTTATATCAAGCTCCGGATAGCATTATACTGAGGCTGCAAACTCAATGATACAACTGCTGTAACCTCAGTATAATGCTAACCCGGAGTTTGATATAACGCTGGAAGACATTCACAGCACACCGAAGGGAAGCGTGAACGCGATCCCTGGGGCAGCTGGGAGGGAGGTGGAAGGAGATTAGGCAGTCAAGAGGAGCTTTGCCGAAGAATCAGCGTGATACATTATGCTGATCAGCAAGGCTTCAACAAGCAATATCTTTAAAAGTACTTACTTTAAAAAAAAAAAAAAAAAAAAAAAAAAGCTTTCCTACTACTGCTATATTAACAAAATGTATGGTAAAAACAATTTTTTAGGTGATACATCCCCTTTAACATATTGACTGCTCCATTGCTTTACAATGTATTGGAGACCTCTCTGAAAATTTAAAGGGTTGCAAACCCCCATTTAAACTCAAAACGGGAAAGTGTATGTGGCGTAAGCGTTAGTCATCAGGACGGCAGCGCAAGAGGAACGCTCTGCTTAATCACAGATGAGTAGTCAGCGGCTCGGTCATTACGACTGACCCACCTGTGCTTAATCTGGGAAATCCTTATATCCGGACATGTTGGCACGTCCCGGGAACCAGATGCGAGCTCCAGGATTGTTCTACCATTTCTCTGTAAGTATGGCCCACAGGAGCCACAAACGGACCAATCGAACTGCAAAAATCTCTAAATAATCATCAATTTAAATGGGAAAAACTCCCATTTAAATTGATTATTATTTAGAGATTCAGAAACATCTGAATACACTGTAGACCTTTCAAGTACTCAAGAGGTTAAAAGTTGCACTTACAATCGTTGGGAGACTTTATTAGTTCCCCATTGTTCAGTTTGTTTAGAGACCTCACTAGCATTTAAGGGGTTAAAATCCACATTTATAAATCGAGGAGATTCATTATCTGTTGCCCCCTGTGGTGCAGATGGTTTGCTCTACAATTGCCCCTCCCCTTCTTTCCTGGGCCCTGAATCACCAAGATCCCATTTTGTGCAAAAAAAACACGTTTGCTTCATCCCTAAATTTCCAGCAAAATCACATTAGAGAGAGGAAAAACTGGACACAATTATGGAAGGATCCAAAATGGAAAACTCACTACATGTTTCCTCCTTTATAAAAGTAACAATCGTACTTATTTATTTTATTCTGGACACCAGATGGCACTGTTGCCATTACTTATTATGGAGAGCTGTAGTCTATGACTCAAGCTTGTTATATAAAAAAACAAAATGCACATCAGTTGGACCTGTAAATTTGATTAAAAAAAAAAACAAAGTGAATAGTAATTCATTTTGAATGACAAACCTCAAGGCAGTGGCCATACCACTGAGAAGTTTATTTCCCCTTTAAATCAATGACCATTTGCTTTGTGACTTCTCTTGCTTTCCGGTATGTTCAATGCTGCACTTAGCTGGCTGCAGAATTGTTCCACTTTTCCCTTGTCCATACTGCCCTGACTGTGCCGAGTACAGGAGGAGAAATTGTTGCCTACTTACACGTTTTTAAACACATTTTACCATTTCCCTGTAGATTTGTGTTTGAAAACCTGCCTGGGATCTGGCTCGTTTGAAAAATTGTTCACTCATTATTACCAGCAGAAAACAGAGTGAAATGTATACACGTGGAGGGCCGGGCAGCGCGGGGCCCGAAGATCTTTTTTTCCTCATTTTATTTTTTTTTTTGACGGATTGTTATTCATTCCTTTCAAAGTAGGTACTGACGTTTATTTACATTTTCTAACAAATAGCATTGCCTTCTGTTTAATTAGCCCTCTTAGGTTATATTTCACCAGGAGAGAGGTGCTGCAGCGAGGAATCACCACGCACACCCTGCCATAGAGCGCTTTCCACTACAGCCTCGTGCTTGTAACAGTTTAAGGACCCGTACGGCACTTAATGCATTGTGTAGCAATGTGTTTTATACCTTACTGGCCCTTGAAGAGTTAAAGGGATAGTAATACTTAAGATGTAAAAAAATATATGTTGTAGGGTTTATGTCCCCGAATAAAAAAAGGGGTACGCCCACCGCTGAGAGAGATTTTATTAAAAAATAACAGCTCAAACATTAAATTTTTAGGTGCAATATCACAGTGGCCTGAAAATTTACAGTGGCGCTGTTGCTACACCATTCTATGGAGATTTATGGTCTAGAGACCAGAGCTGTCCATAGGATGGTGTAGCAACAGCACCACTAAATTTTCAGGCCACTGTGATATTGCTAAAAGAGAATGAAAGTGGCGCTCACTGGGAATATCAATGGAGCACTTGTATGAGGTATCGGGTGGTACCAAGAAGCAGGGTATACAATGATAATAATTCTATCCTAGTACTTCCTACCATCTAAAGAAACATATACATAATATGATAGTATGTACTAGGTATGGATTTCAAAGGACAATAATAGACATCAGCAGAAATGATAATCTTACATACAAAAAGATATTGGTATATAAAGGGACAAATAATAATAAGTCCTTTATTCCTCGTGCTGGATGAAATTAAGATCGCGTTTTTTTTTTGACTATTTTTATCTTGAGAAAGGGAAGGAGAGTTCCCGAAACGTGTTGATATTTTATAATCTCTTTGGTGTAACCCATAACCACTTTGGACTACAAATATTTATTGAAGTGAGAGCGAACTGATAAAAGAAAAGAAGAACATCGCAGACGGAGAACCAGGGGGACGGAACAAGCAACGGACACACGCGTCTCACCACCGAGGTGTCTTGATTACGGGCCCGCTTACAAAGAAACCTTCCGGTGAGCGCATATTATGAACTCTGTTTATGTGAGAATCACTGTTTTTTTAAGCTAAGATTTAGCGATTATTCGTTAGCTCCAATAATCGGTGTCCCCTCTCACTAGGTCCCGTCAGCGGTTGCCTCACATGATTATCAATCAATGTCTGTTACGATTAATGGCATATTTTGATTTTAGATCTCAAGACATTAATTGTTTTTATGGCTTGATGTCCATACATTTTATTTACCAATAAATAATATACTTTTATTCAGTACATTGTTTTACATAGTTTTTTATTACTTGATTTAACCACAACGCTACACTTAGAGGCTCTTTGTGCGCTGTCTTTTTCTGTTTTTACACTGTGATATTGCACCTAAAACTTCAAGATTGAGCTGTTATAACTTTTTAATAAAATATCTCAGCAGTGGGAGTTCCCTTGTTTTACTCAGAGGGATAAACCCTACAACATGTATTTTTTTACATTTTAAGTATTACTATCCCTTTAAGGATTACTGCTTGTTCAGAGAAAACTCTTTTTAGGTGAACTGGGGTTATAAACACTTAAAGTGTTAGTAATGTCCCAGAAAAAATATTTATCATTTTGTAGTGCTTAAAAAGTTCCACTATATGCAACAAATCCTATCTCTCAAACCACTATGGTTTGAGAGACATTCGCATTGAAAGTTTGCCGTTTCCTGCTGTCAGAAGGAGATCCGTGTCAGCCAACACGAGGAGGCTCTTCAGCAGAGCCACAATCACGTTATTTAAAAACGAATTACTTCATTGGAATGGTCTACAAAGTGCACTTGCAAACCAGGCACACACTGTAGACCTTTCCAGTGAAGTCATTCTTTTTAAAGAACAGGACTGGGACTCTGCTACAGAGCTGCAGTTGTTCCCCGGACAGGATTCCCCCGCAGTCAGCACATTGCTGACATCAGAGAAAGGGGAGAGGGGACGTTTGACAGTGAATATCTCTCAAACTGTAGTGGTTTGAGAGAGAAGATTTTTTTGCATATAGTTGAACTTTTTAAGCACTACAAAACGATAAAGCTTTTTTCTGGGACATTACTGTCCCTTTAAACGTCAAGTAGAATCTGTAAAAAGTCTGTTTCCTGAGACCTAAAATCTGCATATGCTCCAAGACAGCAGACATTCCCTTACTGATTGTCCAGCATTATCTATAAATGGGCAGATAAAGGATAACCGCCTTTTTGAATACAAGAGCAGTGGGTTCTAATCAATTATCTCTCAGTACAAACAACATTACATAACTGTTCTCTGAACAGGACAATTTACACGTGCAGATTTAGGATTATATTTTAGGGATAAATCATACGGATCGGTTTTAGATATGCTATCTGTAAGTACATGATGTTGTAGCCAACTAATTTCAGTTCAGGCGTTCGTGTTGCTTTAACCGAAGCAATGCATCGGACTGGCACTGAATAGGTTAAAAGGTGTGCAACTCCCATTCACTCCACTGCTTGGCAATGCATTGCCCATTTCCCCTAGCCCTGAAAGGGTTAATTGTCAGTGAGTGAAGGAGGTCATCTACGGCTCAGACAGGAAGCGCCTGCACGGCCTTCATTTGCATAATTCAAACTAGTTTTCTGCATGAAAAATGTCTAATGCAAGACAAAGGTTTCCTGAAAATCACCAAAGTTGTTTTTAGGCGATAAGGTCCCTTTGAAACTTTAAAGACCAGCGTGGCGTACAGTGCACTGATTCGCAGGGTGTTTTAACCCTTTAAAAGGTTATTTTTTTTTTAAATCTCAAGTTAAAATGTGTATTTGGTTTTCCTTACTTGGGTTATCACGTGTCTGCACAATGCAGTCGAGAGGACAGGATTTATGGCAGAGAATTTCCCCATAAAGCCTCATTGTCCTGCCGCTGTGATCGGATCTCTATGGGGAAGGTCCCGTCATCCTATTCTCTACATCACGGGTCGGCAATTATTTTGGCCTGAGGGAAAGATCTCTGTTCAAAGGGGTCCATAGATGTATAGAACAAAGCACAAAGGGCCACATAAACGGAGACAAAAGAGGAGAAATCCGGCAGCTCCACAGGGGACGAGTAAAGATTCCCATGGATTTAAAGGAGGCTTTTAACTGATTAACCCTTTCAGTGCCAGAGGAGTACACAAAGCATTGCAAAGCAATGAGTTGCGTACCCCTCTGGCACTGAAAGTGTTAGGTGATAGATAGGTCTCTAACGCATTTCTGTTTCACTCCGGATTATCGAATGCATATTTCATTACAAGCTCACTGCCAAGGGCTGATGCCACAGGGGCATGGCGGGTAATGCCACAGTCCTTTGGCAGAGGTACAAGGTTGCGGTCCTGTCCTGACCTACTTGGTTAAATCACAACGTCTCTGTCATACGGGTTCTCCCTGATCATTCAGTTGGGCCCGGACTGGCAAACAGTACCAGAGAGCCTAAGTGATTCTCCAACACAGTAGTACAATGCCAACCATGTGCCACTCTTCCTGTGTGCCCAGACCTCCAGGAAGTAGATCCAACCCCACTAGCCAGCTCCCTGGCAGCCTCTGGCACAACTCTCCTAATGCTGGACCCCTCACAGCAAACAGTCTATTGTCAGACACTACAGCTCCCAACATCCCCACCGGCCAGACAGCCCCAATAGCTGGAGAACCCCGCATTTGACTGCCCCTTCCTCGGAGGAAATGCACAAATTAAACTAGAATACTGTAGGTGCAATTCTGTAATCAAAAGATGCAGTTTTGGAGCAAACCAATTGCACAGTAGTGGACAAATGAACACAATGTTCCACTGATTTTTACCCCTTGAATGATAGATAAGATTCCAATGCATTTATTTAAATCAATGGAAAGTGCAATTTATCCCCTAAAGTGCAGAAATGCACCCAATGCGCCCTTCTCACAAACAGAAAATGGTGCAATTCTGGAGCAAACCAATTGCCTCATAAGGGTAAAAAAACCCTTCCATTGATTTAAATGTCACATTAAAAGACCTCTACAGCACCCAGTGAATTAATCCCAGGACAGAGAAGTCTCTCCTGAGAAGTTATCACACACACAAAAAAAAACACCTTAAAGGAACACAAATATCTTCTAAGTCTTTATCAGGGTACAAAATCCTAATGACCACTATGAACCAATTCTGCGTGCAGAATGACATTTTAAAGGGATAGTAATGCTTCAAAATTAAAGCAGCTCTAATTAATCATCATAGTATTTGGACTTTGGAGAGTGTTATTTCAGTACTGTCAGAGTTGTAGTACAAGAGTATTTGAATGATAAAGTATCCCCCTCCCGCCCCTTTTACCTAGTGTAACACTGCTCACCTCAGAGCAGCAAGACTGTCCGGATGGATCGCAGAGAGGGACAATCTTCAGTGATCATAAGGGAAAACCTGAAAAGCCTGTCAAGGGGGCAGGGTTTTCCTTATGATCACAGTAAGAAGATTGTCCCTTGCTGTGAGCTGTCTGGTCAAGAGACCAGATTCCACATCTGAGGGGAGGTGACTTACACTAGGTAAAAGGGGTGGGAGGGGGATACTTTATCATTCAATTACTCTTGTACTACAACTCTGACAGTACTAAAATAACACTCTCCATGGCCCAAATACTATGAAGATTAATTGGAGCGGCTTTTATTTTGAAACATTACTATCCCTTTAATTATTACTATACTTGTGTAAAAGCCCGTGTACACGGGCCAATGTCCGTAACCCTTTCAGTGCCAGAGGGGTACCCCTCTGGCACTCAAAGGGTTAAGCGGCCGCTACCTCACTGCTCCACACAATGCAGTCTTGCGTCGCCTCACTCAAGCGATGCAATCATGCGCGTTAGAGACTGGCCAAACGCAGGCAGTCTGTACTGAGCATGACTGCTTCTGACAAACATTGTAGCAAATTATTACTATTATACACCAGGTCTAGAAAGGTAGACTTGTGATGGGCTACAGGACCCCAAACACCTACCGCTAAAGTCTTCGACTTCTCTAGCACCGAAAGAGTGAAGCAATGCATTGCATCCCCATCTGGCATTCAAAGGGTTAAAAATATCCCCATCTTATGTATAAAGAACCAACCTATTCTACAAACTGATACAAATAAGAATGATCTCTTGTGAGAGCGGATTAAATCGTTATCATGCCTGACAGAGTCTTTATTTTACAGTAGAGAGATCAGGAAACGGGCGATTTGGGGAATCCGCAGCGTTTCCCAGACCGATTCTCTGACAGAAGTGCTTGGAACACGTCCCTTTTCCCTAAACCCCACTCGGAGCAGCCGTCCCTGCTGTTCCATAAAACCGCTCCGTTCTTTCCTGTGACAAGCACGCAGCAGTACAAGGCTCGGCGAGGACACGCTACCACAAAAATGGCTCTTTCCACAATGCCCAGCTTGGCCTCGTCCTCATAACCCCTCTTTAATCCCTGCGGTTTTACCTTCTTGTTAGCTCCGCGGAGCAACATATATGGTGACATTTGTGAGTCAAACGTGAGCTATTTAATTAAAGTGTTGCAGATGGGAACCTCTTTTAATTAACATGAGAAAAAAAATGACTTGCCAACTGTGCCCATAACAATAGCGTCCCGATGTACAATGGCATTCATTAAATTTCTCAGAAAATGGAAGGATGCCCAAACCAGCCGGGTTTTATTCCATGTTAAAAGATAACGCATGCAATCTATACCTTCTGCTTATTTTATTTATTATTGTGTATGTTATCAGGACACGCTACACAAATAGACTGAACATCCCCGAGATGTAGGGTTACAGGATCAAATCAACATGTAAAAATAGAAGATTTGGCTACGTTCGTTATGCCCTTGATAAATTACATTATATATGTGAAGGGTGGGCAAAAAAAAATTTCAGATTGTGTTTCATGTGCCTCGAGCAAAAAAAGATGAGAGCCAATGCCTTAAGGCGATAGTAATACTTTGTTTTATCTTTATTTTATTTTGTAGGCATTAAAAAAACATGAAGAACGATATAAGTCTTATCTCTCAGACCTTTATGGTTTGAGAGATATTCACAAGCAGAGTTTCCCCTCCCGCCCCTTTTACCTAGTGTAAGCCATCTCTTCTCAGATGTAACACTTTTCAGCCAGGGCAGAAGGGAGGTGCCCAGGTAGACTGCAGAGAGGGACAATCTTCAATTAAGATAACGGAAAAACCTGAAAAACTTGTCAAGGGGGGCAGGGATTTCATTGTTCTCATAGGAAGAAGATTGTCCCCTGCTGTTATCTGTCTGCTCTATGGACTGCATTCCACATCTGAGAAGAGATGGCTTACACTAGGTAAAAGGGGCGGGAGGGGAAACTTTGCTTGTGAATATCTCTCAAACCATAAAGGTTTGAGAGATAAGACATATCATTCTTCATGTTTTTTTAATGCCTACAAAATAAAATAAAGTTAAAACGAAGTATTACTATCCCTTTAATTGGGGTGTTACAATACATGTCACTGCCATGCTTTTTGACACCACTCTTACACTCAAAGGAAGACTGGCACTTCATAATCATAACCTTAATCTGGGTATAAAATTCCAATGGCCATTATGAATCACTTCTGTATTGTTTGTTTCCCAAAATTATTTTTAAATCATTACTGGATATTGGGTAATGGAGGAAGACATGAAGCTTAGTTGTCAGATTCCAAAACCCCAAACTCCTCCTACTGACTGTTTCCTAAACAGCATTTAGTGAGTCCTGTGTCTGCTTCCACAGACATAATATCCAGTAATTAATGATGATTCATTTGGGAAGCCAGTACACGCAGAACGTGGGCATGGCGGCCATTAAAACCCTTTGAGTGCCAGAGAGATATTGAATGCATTGCTCTGCAATGTGTATAACCCTTTAAGCACCAGAGGGGTATCCAAACATTGCAAAGCAATGCGTTGGATACCTCTCTGGCGCTTAAAGGGTTAATACCTCCCTGTCAATCAAAGGGTTAATATTTTCTGCCCAGATTAAGTTGAGAGGTTATTATTCTATAGGGATCAGTTTTCCTTGAATAACACATACACAATCTAGCTATTAACCTTTAAAGGGCAAGACTCAGATTCAACTCACTTCACCTTAAAACTATACATCTTAACCCTTAAAAGGCCCAGAGCGAGAGCACAACGATATGCACCCTTCTGGACCCCAGAGCGTTCATTTCGCTGTGCCTAATATAGGAATTCTATTATGCCAAAATATATATATTGTTGAGAACAATGAAAGCGCAGCTTTATTACTATAAAACGATAACGTGCTGTGAAAATAGAAGAGGAGAGACTTTTGTTATTTTATTATTTTATAAACCGTCTGCTTTTCGCTGCATATTTTTTTTTTCCTTCAAGTCTCCTCTGTTAAACAAATGAGGTCCATAAACAGAGGAGATGCGCAATGTTTTGCATGTGGATAAACAAGTTCTGAACTTCGCTGTCCGCAACATGAAGGGCTGGAGAGGAGGATGAAAGCAGAGAGGGAAGCTTTGGTGACTGCCGGCTCAAAGAGAATCCAGTAATTAGCCCAGGAGCATCGCAGGGAAGCTGCAGTGAGGAACGGGAGGCTGAAATTCAGTGATCTTTATCCACTGTTGGGCTTTGGGTCAACAACCTTGAAGAAGAGGACGGCTGGGGGGAGGGGGTCAGTATGGAAACCAGATGTCTGGGAAGAGCAGGTCTGGGCTGACAAAACTCTTAGCCAATCGTCTTTTCCGATACAAAATACCAGTGACTGGGGGGGGGGGGGGGGGTATTATTAATATTTATTACTGTTTTTGTTCTTTATTTATGGAGGGTCTGCAGGTCCCCAGAGCCGTGCAAGATGGCGACAACCGACCAGGTAACAGAGGAACAATTATTGTGACAGATAAAAACTGGTCTGTGTCCACAAGAGCTTACAGTCTAAAGAATAGAAGTTAAATGCTAGAGGTCTCCCACTGATTGCGAAGCCATGCACCGCTGATGCGTCTGGCATTCAAAGGGTTAAAAAGCGCACCTCAAGCGCATGGGAATTTAGGTATTGTTATTTTTCCCCCCGTAGGGTGCAGTTGGTTTACTCCAGAATAAATCCACTTTGATTGGATAAATATGGGCCATAATTCTTTAACCCTTTGAGTGAGCATTCCATACCCCGCTGGCACTCAAAGGGTTAACCCCTTAAGGACCGCGTGCCATACTACGACCATAAGGGCCAGTGACGGCCATAACACGTCACGTACATTTTACTTACATCGATCCTCCGAGAGCTCTGTAAGTAAAAACAGGGACTGAAATGGACTGATCCAAGACTGGAGCGGTCTCTCTCGGTCCCCAGCGCGCGGCGCCGGTACGTGTAACAGGTAGCGTGTACCGGCGCGTCAGAAAGATCAAAGTGGTTCTTAAAGCGGAACTTTCACAAAGTATAAAGTCGCCCTCCAGTAATTAAACGTGTGGCGACTAGGTTCATTATACGTCTATTACCTCTCAGGAGTGCCCGATTCTAAAGTAATTCTTAATCTTCAGAGACCGGACGCCAAATATCAGTGCCGACGTCTGCGCTGTCAGTCCCGGTCGCACTGTGCTATAAGGCACCAGAATGGACTGACAGCGCAGGCACGCAGACGGCACTAACATGGCCATCAGTCTCCGAAGATTAAGGATTACTTTAGAACCGGGTACTTCTGAGAGGTAATAGGTGTATTATGAAGCTAATCGCCATATGTTTATTTATTGGTGGGACACTTTATACTAAGTGAAGGTTCCACTTTAAGGGAAGGTTACTTCCCAGGAGCTTGATCCTTAAGGGGTTAAAGGAATACTAACTAAAAATTATACTGGATTTTACACCCTTTGAGTGCCAGAGGGGTAAGTAACGCATTGCAAAGCAATGTGTTGCGTACCCCTCTGGCACTCAAAGTGTTAACATAATGAGTCCCAGAGCTGTATCCAACACATTGCATCCTCTCTGACACCCAAAAGGTTAAATATTCCAGCCAGTAAAATTATTTTTATTATTCCATTCATAAACCCGAATCTAAAACAATGAACCTTAATCTGGGCAGGAAATCCCAGTGGCCCCTAGGAATCAGTGCAGATCCTATAGTGCAAGTTGTTTACTCTAGAATTACACCAGATCCTCTTAAATGAATAGGAACCCTTTATTTTGACTTTACACATTATGGACATGCAGAATATATATAGTAAAATATCCTATACTTTAATTATGAGTTACAGTTTTATCGATTTTTTTTTTACACTCGTGTTCCTGACAGTGAGCTCCCTGGACTGGTTTACCGACAGCATTGTCAGGAAATATGAAAGAAAATCTATTGATACGGTGTAAAAAATATACAATGTAAACAAAGTAGCACAAAGAGCATTCAGTGCTGCAGGGAAAGTGTAACTGTATTACATCACACAGAGCATTCAGTGCTGCAGGGAAAGTGTAACATTGTATTACATCACACAGAGCATTCAGTGCTGCAGGGAAAGTGTAACATTGTATTACATCACACAGATCATTCAGTACTGCAGGGATAGTGTAACATTGTATTACACACACACACACACACACATCTCTTCAGTGCTGTAGGGACAGTGTAATATTGTATTACATCACACAGAGCATTTAGTGCTGCAGGGAGAGTGTAACATTGTATCACATCACACAGATCATTCAGTGCTACAGGGATAGTGTAACATTATATTACATCACACAGAACATTCAGTGCTGCAGGGAAAGTGTAACATTGTATTACATCACACAGAGCATTCAGTACTGCAGGGACAGTGTAACATTGTATTACATCACACAGAACATTCAGTACTGCAGGGACAGTGTAACATTGTATTATATCACAGAGCATTCAGTGTTGCAGGGATAGAGTAACATTGTATTACATCACACAGAGCATTCAGTGTTGCAGGGATAGTGTAACATTGTATTGCATCACACAGAGCATTCAGTGCTGCAGGGATCGTGTAACATTGTATTACATCACATAGAACATTCAGTGCTGCAGGGATAGTGTAACATTGTATTACATCACACAGAACATTCAGTGCTGCAGGGTGAGTGTAACATTGTATTACATCACACAGAGCATTCAGTGCTGCAGGGTGAGTGTAACGTTTTATTACCATCCTGGTTTGATCATCTGTCGACCAGAAAACTCTCTGGATATTAAGATCTAGGTAGGTTGTTGTCAAGGTCCTGAGATTTTATCACTTCTGTTCATAAGAGAATGGAATGCTGGGAACTCCTCGCTACACGGTAGCACCATGGGTCGTATTCACTAAAGAAAAGGAGGTGCAAAGCGACAGCGCATCAACAGCACCATGAAGACGTGGATAGCACTTCCTATTGATTTAAGTGCGCCAATTTTATTTTTTTTAACCCTTTTTGTGCTAGAGAGGTACTGTTTAACCCTTGCTTTGCATTGTGTTGCATACCGCTCTGGCACTCAAAGTGTTAAACTCTATTTCCTATTGCACAGCAATGCAGATTTAAAGAAGAATAATAATGCATTGCAAAGCAATGCGTTGGAGGCAACCGCTACAGCATTTAAGAGGTTAAAATCCCCATTTAAATCGATGGGGATTGGAGGAATTTTATTTGCTCCCTACGTTGCAGTTGGTTTGCCCCAGAATTGCACGTCTTTAGCTTACTGAATAACACACAGATTTTTAGTTTTCGCTACAGGAGTCGTCCATGTGTGAGAGCCTCAGGAGTGACGTATCCAGCCCGATTCTCTCTCTCCTGCAGGCTACCTTGCCGCGCGGCCATGGAGGACTAAACAGGTGTTATCCACTTTTGATTTCAGTGCATTTAAATTAATCCTGTCATTTCAGCTGTTAAAACAACTGTCAGCTCCAGCTGTTTGCAATTTTCAACTGGGCTGCGTTGCAGGTTTGCCAAGTTCCGTGCCGGAGACGTCAGTCTGTATGAAAGCCGCAATAGTAGCAGTTTGTATTTTTGTCTGGGTCCTTTTGATACTGTTCCTTATTGTACACTGATGCATTAAGCCAGGGATTAGAGGAAAGAATTGGTGTATACAGTATCTGGGAGCGTAAAGGGATGGCACACACGGACAGCAGGGTGCTGTGCCGGCCGGCTGCGCCAGGGCATGGGTTTCACTTTGATTATATTACAGATAAACAAATTCTCCTGGGTTTACAGACTTCACTCATTTTGCATAGTCTACTATCTGGGCTGTGGGGAGTCGATTACCTGTTGGAAGGCAACGACAGATTTATAAGTCGCACAGCAGACAACTGAAAAGGAGGATCATGGGAAAAACCAAGCATACAATACAGGAAGCCAGGACTGTTAAGGGGAAATGTTTCCCCCAGCCTGCTGAAAAACATCACATGCTATTCCATACATCTTAAGTCCTATTAACCGTCTGAGTGCCAGAGAAAGATTTGCAAAGCACTGCAACCAGACACTCACAGGGTTAAGGCCTGAGAAACTGTACATACATTATATGGACTTTAACCTGAGATATGAGAAATGCACACCACAGGCTGCTTTGATTTTAGTGTAGCCCTGAAATAGGAATATTTCCTTTATCCCCCTGGGTAAATGCAAGGTCTGGCCGGTTAATGTTGGTTACTGCTATCGTATATGAAATCAATTTGTCTAGTGCGGCTGCTGTGAACTCCAGTGGGACAACTAAAGATTCCTATTGGCTGCTGTGATGTCAATCCAACTACACAGCCAATAGAATGAGGTGGATATTGCTATCCTCTGGTAGTACTGTCTTTCTAAACTTACAGCCTTTATGTATAGGTCCACCCTGAGCTTCCGGTCCCTCCTTCTGGAAAAGCTGGAGCTGCCAGCGTTATTCCTATTCCTATTGGCTGTACAGGAGGAAGCAGTATATGTGGAACCCATATGAATCAGCAGCTGTCTCTATGGTGCTCCCAGCTTTGGGGAGGACATCCCAGGGGCACATGTATGCAGAGCGCTGTAAGTTAGAATGCAAATACTGGGATTTATGGATTCTTTTTTTCACATTACATACACTTAAAAATCAAACCATCACCAAACAGGGACCGCCTTACAGAGACAGTAGGGGCTGCATTCTGTAAAACCGCTCTTCACTATAACAGACAATTTGGGATCCAGGAATCTGAATCCCCACAGGCTGTGACTGCTGTGAAGTCTTTACATAGTGTAACCGGATCCCATTCTAATGTGGGATACTCGTTACCACTCTGAAGGACTGCACGGGAACTTGAAAAATGCACACTGCAGGGTTGTACATTAACATCCTGAATTAAAGTGACAATAAGGTCTTTGCAGTCTGTGTTACAAAAAAATAAAATTATTATGTACAACAGCATCATTTTCTCAGGGCTGGTGCAAGGATTTTTGCCACCCTAGGCAAAACCGAATTTTGCCACCCCTTGGCTCCGCCCCTTGTGTCCCACCCCTTTATACCCCGCCTACTTATACCCCACTTCTTTTCTTGCCCCATCAGCTCCAACTTGCCCCCACCAGCTCCACCTTGCCCCCCACCAGGGGGATATTCACTAAGTGGTGATAAACAGGAGAGGACTTCCCCAGTGATATCACTTCTCCAGTTCCTATGTTATTCTATGGGACCTATACACTAACATTTCTAAAGTTGAAGAAATCTTAGTGAATTGGCTCCATAGAATAACATAGGAACTGGAGAAGTTATCTCCACTTTATCACTGCGTAGTGAATCTCCTCCTTTGAATATTTTATCTAAACCTATAGATGACATAACACACAATAAAAATAGATTTGCACTCCATTTCTCATCTCCGAGCTGCCCATAGCGTTCCTGCGGAACACTGGATTGAACCCACTGCGCTACGTTATTCCACATAAATATTTGTAATAACTATGAGGTGGACAAAGCGAGATCCTCGGTCAGGGGGATGCACAAACGGCTTATACAAATTATTATGGAAAGCCTTTCAATTACAGACAAGTTACCATTTGAGTGCCAGAGAGGTATCCAATGCACTGCAACGCACCCAAAGGTTTAAGAGGAACTGGGACAATTGTGAGTTACACTAACTGCACAAAAGGGGCCAAATAAACATTTCCCAAATTCCAATCAATATAAATAGGGTTTTTAGCATCTCGAATATTAGAGTTAAATGCCTCATTTAAATGTCTGGACATTTTTGTCTCATTGGGTGTAGTCTGAGTCGCCCCAGAACTGACGCAGTTATCATATACCCTCAGTTCCCCAAGTCATTAAGTTTGGCAGAATTAGTTTTTATTTTTTTTCTCTCCTTTCGTTATTTCTAAGTTTCCAGTCTATTGGGGATAACACAGAAATAATTGTTGTCCCATTCCGGCTAATGATAGATTGTTCTCGTTGTATAAAACAAGATGCGGTTTTTCTTCCGTTGCCTTTTCATTCCTCCCCACAATTCGGAGGCTCAGAGAAGATAATTACAAACAATGCCTGAAGAATGGTTGAGTTAATGTTAATTTATACAACAAACTAATTACTACCAAATGGTAAAAATCACATGTGGAAGTTCCTCTCTCTCCCACGCACGAAGCTGAACCAGCAGCCATCTGTCTCTGCTCGGGAGCAAGGGAGAAGCACAACGGAGAGGACAGGGCCGAGATCTGCGTGGTCTGTCCTACTGCTGGACAAGGGGATAATGGGCTGGATACCTCACTGGCACTCAAACGGTTTAACCATTTAAATTTCATTTATGGGGAAAAAGTATTATATATAAATACACACATATATTTTATATATATATATATATACATACACACACACACACATTATATACACACACACACACACACACATATATACATACACATATACACGCTCATATATGCATATATATATATATATATATATATACACCCACATATGCATATATATATATATATATATATATATATATATATACACACACACACACACGCGCATACATATACTCATATATATTATATTATATATGAATATACACATACAAACATGTATATATACACACACACACACACACACACACACACACACACACACTAGGGATGCTGCATGGTGTTGCCAGCTCGTTTCGGCACATTGTGCGTATTGGTGCCCTACTGGACCGCTCCAGCAATGAACTTTAACGACAATGAGACTTGCTGCAGCCCACTCCTGTGAAATTCGCCACCCCTGTGAGTGTCGCTGTAGCGATTTTCACAGGAGTGGGCTGTAAAACAGGCTGTTACATTTCAAACTCACGTATAATGACAGAGCCGTTAGTATCACATTCTATGGAGAACTGTAACAGGAGACTTACATCTCTAGAATGCAACAGAATAAATGTCTGGTCAACAGGTTTCATATACAAAAATTTGAGCTGTGCCACTGGTGTTGCCTTATAGCCATATCCTATATAATAATTAGTTAGAATGTTTTTCAGAAGCCGTCGTGCACAGTAGAGACTGCCCGAACGCACGGAATGCTGGGAGTTCTGTGCTGGGAGCACGGAATGCTGGGAGTTCTGTGCTGGGAGCACGGAATGCTGGGAGTTCTGTGCTGGGAGCACGGAATGCTGGGAGTTCTGTGCTGGGAGCACGGAATGCTGGGAGTACAGAATGTTGGGAGCACGAAATTCTGGGAGCACAGAATGCTGGGAGTTCTGCGCTGGGAGCATTCTGTGCTTTCGAGCAGTCTCTACAGTGCATGACTGTGTTGGCAGCAGGACGCAGAGCAGGACCGGCCTCTTAACCTTTTGGGTGCCAGAGGGGTCTGCAATGCTTTGCTTTGCATTGCAAAGCAATGCATTGTGGTCCCCCGTGGCACTCAAAGGGTTCACATCACTCAGACCTTGGCCTGTGTACACGGGCTTTTACACTAGTGTATACATTTATCTCTTATACAAGATGTAAGTTGCACCCTACCTACAGTGCTGAACGTCTTTACAAATCCTGGAATAAGGTGGTGTGTGTGTGTGTGTGTATAGATGTTGATAAAGTATGGAAGATAAAATGGGATAAATATGCAGAGGTTAAAAATGTTACTTTTGGCTCATAAATTTTGGGGAAATTTATATACATCTCCATCTTTTTCATTGGCTACAACTCCTTGTTGGCTCCTAAAAATACTGTCTACCTCCATTGTCCATTATATTATTGTCCATACTGGAGACATTTCATTTAAGTGTACCGTTGATGTAAGACACTAAAATAGTCAAACGTGTAAGGAATGAGAGATATTACGCTGGGTTCACATTTGTGATTTTTTTTGTAGCACCTATTTTTATTCATTTTTACTGCAACAAAAATGTAGCACTTTTCCCCCTCTCTGTCTGTCAGTGACGAGAAGTTGTTACTTTGTATCACATGTTAATGCTGGTACAATAGTCACATGATCTGGCTTGGGCAATCTGTGACTCTCCAGCTGTTAAGGACTACAACTCATCCCCTGATGGCAGGCCTCACGTTGTCCACCCATATTATTTATAAATCTTTTATATTATATATATATATATATATATATATATATATATATATATATATATATAAATAAATAAAAGAGAGAGAGAGAGAGAGAGAGAGAGAGAGAGAGAGAGAGAGATAAGATAGATATATATGAGATAGATAGATAGATAGATAGATAGATAGATAGATAGATAGAGATATGGGTGCTTAACACTTTGTAAGTGAGATGCAGACACTTCAATATGTAAAGGACTAAACCTAATAAACATCTTAAAAATAAACAGACATGGGATGCGAGCAGACTGGGCTTTAGGTTTTAACCCCTTAAGGGCCAGAGGGGTGTAGAACACCTTGAGAAGCAAGAAGTTAAAGAAGCAGTAAACCTTCTATGAAAACATATATATTGTAGGGCATTTCCTGTTGAGTAAAATAAGAGTACTCCCACTGCTGAGAGATGCAAATTTCCAGAGTTATTACAGTTTAAACCTGTGTTCTTTTCATTAACAGCGCTGTCTAGTGGTCAGATTCCAATCAGTTATTCTGTTACAGTCTAATGGAGAAGAAAGTCAGTGACATACAGTTCTCAACAGAATGTGATAGAAACTGCTGAGTCACTTCCTGTCAGTTAGAACTATCAGGAAGTGATCACACAGTAATTCACTTCCTGATTATTTGAACTGTGATAACATTTGAGTAAAACAACGGACTGCAGTGGGAGTGACATTTTTTTACTCAGAAGGAAAAGCTCTATAACCAAAAACGTTTACTGCTCCTTTAACTTAGTAAAATATATCTATGTGTTCAGTCCATATACTGTCAGAAATTACACACACACACACACACACACACACACACACACACACACACACACGTATTTTTATGTGTGTTTTTTGTTTTCCCCCTCCCATTGTGTACAGAGAACACTCAGCGTCTGACAGCTCCTCACTGTACTCGGTGAGAAGAATGAACGTATTACAGGTAGCTGCGGCCTTTCCCCTACAATATGCCCTGACACAATGAAATGCGGAACATGTTACTGCTTGTTTATCCTGCCCCCAGGAGAGAAGAGAAATGAAAGATACAACTGTACAAGATCCACTCTGCAAACCCCCAAAACAAGGAAAGGAGGGGTGCAAACACGTGTAGTAATGAGGACCTCTCAAACTGCATTTTTCCCAAATATCTGTAATATTCCTTAGAAAGTGGGGTTTTAAAACAAAAATCTGTATTGCTTTAGCATCTCCTGATAGATACGTGGCATAGCCTCCCAGCAGAAGTGGTTGAAGCTAAAACATTAAAATGAGAGCAAGAAATCTTGGGATTAGCATTCTGTGGTTTTAACCCTTTGAGTGCCAGAGGGGTACGCAGTGCATTGCTTTGCAATGCGTTGCGTACCCCTCTGGCACTCAAAGGGTTAAGAATAAAGCGTGAACTAACTACATAAGGAAAAGGGAGGACCGGATGGGCAAACTGATTTATCTGCCATAGAAACTCTATGTTTACTTGTTTCCTGATAAGTGGAAACATTTCCACAACTCCATAAAGTGTATAGCCCACGCGTTTTCAGCATGAAAAATATATATTTTATTATGAGAATTTAACCATCTGAGCCCCAGGAGATTGACAACACATTGATCAGAATTCACTTTAGGGTGATTTTTGCTGTAACTTTTTAAGTGCCAGAGAGGTATACTGTTCATTGCAAAGCAATGCATTGGATTCCCCTCTGCCACTCAAAAGGGTTAACATACATTACTGTATTATCATAGCTTCTGGCCGTGCTTTTACACAGCACTGAGCAGCCTCCTGACCAGGAAGTGAGACGTGCACGTGAAATGGCTTCCCCCGATCTGCTGAATAGACTATTTCCTCTTCTGTACCCTTCCCCTGTGTACAGGTACTTATGTCTGAAGGAGGAGAAACTCGCCATCGCGGGAGTATCAGCCTCTGTACCCGGGGACCCGGTAATTTATTCTGGAAACCGGAGTTCCCAGCAATGGTGAGCAACCCAGCACTGAAAGGGTTACATAGGATAAGATGCACCATGCAGCACTGCTCTGTTTTGATTACTTTTAACTCTTTCAGTTCTGGGTTGCGTGCTTTAGGAGGAACACTGGCTTTAAAACAGGTCTAGGAGGGCCTCCAGCTGTTGGAGACGAAAACTCCCATCGTCCCTCACAGGCTATTGGTTGGCGCAGGATGAGGCTTGTAGTCCAGTACAGCTGAAGGGATACAGGTTGCCCAATACCATTACAGTGATTATTGATGCAGTCGCTACATATAATATACACTCACAGTGAAAACAAGCGCTCACCAAGACTCATTAGGGTCGGAGGACCCGATGATGCTCCCCACAATCGCAGCCACGATTCCACAGGAGGAGAGCGCACTCAGGCCCACCAAAACGATATCGGCCCAATCCAGTATGAGTTTAAAAGTGCAGTACTTTATTACAACCTCTAAAAGCATTCACGAATTAACTAAAACAGGATACAAGGTGCGCAAGACTATACACCTAACGCGTTTCATGATGGCTTTGGCCAGGTTACACAGGAGGATAATTTTATTTTAAAATTTTGTATAAATATACAGATGTTGGTACAGACTTTAGAAGCCTATGATTAAGTGATGCCATAGTCATCATGAAACGCGTTAGGCGTATAGTCTTGCACACCTTGTATCATGTTTTTGTTCATTCATGGTTGCTTTTAGAGGTTGTAATAAAGTATTGAACTTTTAAACTCATACTGGATTGGGCCGATATTGTTTTGGTGGGCCCGAGTGCGTTCTCCTCCATTTGTTCTGTTTCCCAATACAACAGAAAGTAAGATTTTAGCATAAGTCATCTCTCAATCCAAGGGGTTAACTCTGTGAGTGCCAAAGTGATACGCAAAGCATTACTTTGCAATGTGTTGCGTACCCCTTTGTCACGCAATATAATAAAATGGCAGAATACCCAGCGGTACATTTTTGGACGCAGCGGACCGCCTAGGAAAGGCATAAAATAAAAATTACAAACCCAAGGGATCTTCCAGTTAAGTTTAGGAGATAAATTCAGGACTGTACGTGGGGGTCAGGACGTGCCATTTCCTGCTCACACACTGTCATACCGTATCACACATTACTGGCATTTATAGAAGAGATGAGAAAGCAGCGTTTTATGCTCCCAGCAAGTCCTTACAAGCTGCATTACTGAGATGTGATTACGCTTTTGTAACAAAAAAAAAAAAAAGTTTTTGTTAACTATTTTTGTTCTTATTTGAAGAAGAGCCAGCCCAGCGAACAAAGAACTTGACTCAGTTGAATAAAGATCAGCAAACAATGCAGATGGTTTTGACATGGAATTTAGAAATAATGCGGCTCTGTAAGGTTGACTGCAAAATTAAAAGGAGTCTTATCGCTCTCTGTGTTGCCATGGATAACACGAGAAGTTATTTATCTAGGTGTTGTGGGGCAGTGCGGCTCAAACAAGTTTCCCACCCTATGATAAGCTTAACAAACCGACACACGATTGTTTGAAGGTTATTCTGGTGTGTGGGTGTAATATTATAATATTACATATTTTATACACACACACTATAATTATATACACACACACTAGTTAAAGGGATAGTAACGTTTCATAATAAAAGCAGCCCTAATTAATCATCATAGTATTTGGACTTTGGAGAGTGTTATGTCAATTCTGTCAGAGTTGTAGTACAAGAGTAATTGAATGATAAAGTATCCCCCTCCTGACCCTTTTACTGATGTAACACTGCTCAGCCAGATCAGAAGGGAGGTGCCCAGGTAGACTGCAGAGAGGGACAATCTTCAATTAAGATAAGGGAAAAACCTGAAAAACCTGTCAAGGGGGGCAGGGATTTCATTGTTCTCATAGGAAGAAGATTGTCCCCTGCTGTTATCTGTCTGGTCTATGGACTGGATTCCACATCTGAGAAGAGATGTCTTACACTAGGTAAAAGGGGCGGGAGGGGAAACTGTGCTTGTGAATATCTCTCAAACCATAAAGGTTTGAGAGATAAGACTTATATCGTTCTTCATGGTTTTTTTTTTTTTTAATACCTACAAAATAAAATACCTACAAAGTTAAAACGAAGTGTTACTATCCCTTTAAAGAGCCCGTGTACACAGGCCATAGTGCCGCCCAGCAACGGCAGCGGTGCACTCATGCACAGTAGAGACTGCCTGCGCCACAGCTGATACGGAACGGAGTGCTCCGAATTCAGACCATAGTCCTCCAACTACAGCCTGAATTCGGAGCCCCTCTCCGTTATCAGCAGTGGCGCAGTCAGTCTCTACCGTACATGACTGCAGTGCTCGCTGCTGTCTCTGCTGCTCATGACGGCTTCTGACAAACACACACTTAGCAAATTATTATAAAGGATAGGTGTATGTGTGTCTATAAATATTTATTTATATATATATATATATACATATACATATACATACATACATACATACATACATACACATACATACATACATACATATATACAGGGCTCAAAATTTCCACTCACCACTAGCCAATGGCGAGTAGAAATTCAGCCCTGGTTGGTATGTTATGTATTGCAGTGGCGAGTAACTTGTCAGGTCTGGCTAGTAGCAAATGAGTTAAAATTTTAAGCCCTGATTTATATATATATATATATAAGACTTCTGTGTGCCTGGCAAAAACATGCAGGGGTGGCAGCCAAGGAGGCACAACCCCCAGGCGACTCCTGTCAAAATCTCTGCAGGGAGATGCAGGGGCTACAATGAACACACAAACGCAATATATTATTTAACACACACAACTCTATACCCAAAATGCTATATGCACAACACTATACACACAGCGCTATGTGCAGAATGCGCAATACGCACAGCGCTACAGGCCAAACAAGATACGTACAACGAGGAACGATAATTGCTGTACATAAAACGCAAAGTGCTATACACCAAATGCTATACATGAAACGCAGTGAAAAAAAAATATAATTCGATAGATGACAATGGTGAATGATGCACTTTATCAAAGTTATTACAGTTTAAAGGGTTTTTTTTTTTTCCAGTGCCGAGATGATCTCCCAAACTAAGAGTCACATGCTCCTACTGGTCTCTTTTATAGGGATAATAATACCTCAATTAACGTTTAGCTCCCAGTATCATTTATACATTTTGCGCTACAGTTACAGATTTCTAGTTCAAACTCTACTGAAGACAAAACGATCCTCCCGCCCCTTCTGGGCGCCTCCCACTGAATCTGGTCGTGGGACCGGACGGATGCAGCGAGGGACAATCTTCACACAGTAAGTATAAGGAAAACACTGCCCCCTTGAGGAAGGAGATCAGGATTTTCCTTTTGCTTACTGAAGATTGTCCCTCGCCGCTCTCCATCCGGACGAGACAGAGGCAGCATGATGCAGGGAAAGGGGCAGGAGGGGGATCCTTGAATACTGTTTGAACTACAAATCTGTAAATAACTATATATAGTGTAACATGTTAAAAAAAAAACTTGTAAATAATACTGAGAGCTAAACTTTAATTGAGGTATTACTATCCCTTTAACATTCCCGGAGTGGCTAACCCAGTCACCCAGTGTTTCTCAGGGTCAGTCCTGGGAGGAGAGGAACAGATCGGTGTTTCAGCATCTCCCCGCTTTGGGATAATCAGGAAACCTGAGCTGTGTGCGAGTCCCTAGGGCTGGAGTATCACCGTCTAATGATATTTTAGCCCAAAGCCAAGAGTCCAGCGCGTTCCTCCTTCCCAATCATTAGCAGAGCCCCGCTGACACCTGACTCCAAACACCAAGTACAAACAACTGGACAATGGTGGCTAATTAGCAGGGATGCGGCATTTTCCTGGACACTTCAGTGAAGTAACAGGATAAATATGTTGCAGTTCAATAGAGAAATCTACAAGAGAGATTGAGAAGCAATGCATTGGAGTCCTTGAGCAGCCAAGGGGTTATTTATAAATATATTTACAGGTTAGTTGGAATGGCTTTGCAATGCATTGAAGCATCCAAAAGGGGTTGAACTCTCCCACTGAAAGGAACACCAGCAAAGAAAAATGAACTGGGGGTTATACACTACTACATGCAGCATCTGTAGCGGTTTTCAGAGGCGTAAAATCCAGTCTTGCGTGCGCTCCGAGGGAGCAGATATTCCTGCCTTTTCAGTGTTCCCATTGATTGTGCAGGTTTATCTGTAAATGGGCTGAGATAAGAGCTTCCTGAACAAAAGTGCGTGTGTGTGTGTGTGTGTGTGTGTGTATGGGGGGGGGGGGGCTAATCACAATCAGTTAAATGACATTAACCCTTTGTGTGCCAGAGGGGTGCGCGACGCATTGCGGAGGTGAACTTATCTCTCAACAAACAAAATCAAGTAAATGCTCTGAACTGAACAACGTACGTGGAATGAAGGATTATATTTTACAGATGTAACATAGGAATAATACATTTTTACACATATATTGCAGCAAAACAACAAGCATAATATTGATATATTTTTTTTTTTTTTAAATCTTAGTCAGACAACCAGAACCAAAACATATAAAACTTTACAGAGTCGATTTAAATGGGGCTTTTAACTCTTTGTTTGGAGAACTCTCTAGCATTCGAGAGGTTAAATCCCTCATTTAAAATCAACAAAATTTTTCATTGCCCCCTGTGGTGGAAAACTTTTTAATAGGAAACTGTCGCCATATTAACTCCTTCAGCGTAGGAATGAGTATTTATCAAACACTACTCAGCACAAAATCTTCTTGCTTGCTTTACTATGGCCAGAAAAACCTAATGGCCCTTATGAATCTTGCCCTTGTGCCTTTGTTCAAGCTATAACATCTTTAACCCTTTGAGTGCCTGAGGGGTACGCAACGCATTGCTCTGCAATGCGTTGCATACACCTCTGGTACTCAAAGGGTTAATCAGCCCTGAATGTCAGGTCCGTAGCATCCGACATGGCAGTTGCTGGCATGGGTCTACTTAACCATTTAGAGATGGCCGCAGCACATTGCTTTGCAGTGCGTCACACAACCCCTTGGTCCTTAAAGTGTTAATGTTACCATATACAGAGTCTGTGATCCTGTTAGTGGCCGTCATGTCTGCCTCCTTGTACCGGACATCACAGGTCTTCTAATGAGCAAAGGTCAAAGTTCATAGGGGTTATTAGCATTTTCCAGCTACAGCAAGACAAGCTGCAGTTATTATTAGGGGGCGTTACTTCTCATATAAAAGTATAATAATACTTAAATATTAAAAAAAAACAAAAAAAAACATATATATATATATATATATATATTGTAAGGTTTATACAAGAGCCCTTCCACTGCTGAACAGTGTTTTATTCAAAAGTTATTGCAGGTAAAACTTGATTTTTTTTTTTGGTGCAGTATCTCAATGGCCTTAACTGTTACAGTGGCAGCAGTGGGAGTTCCATTGTTTTACACACAGGGGAATAAGCCGTACAACATTTTTAATTTTTTTTACCTTTTAAGTGTTACTATCCCTTTAACAGTGTAAAAGTTGAAGCGAGTCATGTTAAAACGCATCTTTACAAGTCTGAGATGTGAGGAATTTCCATGTGAGATGAAGGAGTTCCCGTCCCTTCAGTAGCATTTCTCAGATGCCAAATGGTGAAATCTCAGACACACACGGGCAGGTGAGCGCTGAGGAACGCACACAACTTCACTCACACAAAAGAAAAAGGGAGAAAAGGTTCAAGCGCAGGTTTCTCTCACCCTACCAGAACCGCCGAACAATGGCCATTGTCCACGAATAGCTCACGGTAAACACAGCTAACAAAGGGCCTGATGAAAGACGTGTTTACTCGCGCTGCGTATTCTTTTTTTTTCCTTCTTACCCCATTTCATATACACCCACTACAGAGCTTGCAACTGTGTTACTGAATAACTAATAGCAACCGTGGAGGAGGAGGAGGATTGGGGTGGAGGGTGCGGGGGCCAATTCTGGGCAAAAATATATATATATATTATTTTAAAAAAAGTATATATTTTATTATATATAAAATGCACATAATTCTGGCCAAGAAAAAAAAAAAAAAAAGACTGTTTATATGACTTTAACCCTTCAAGGGATAGTAATGTTTCATAATAAAATGAGCTCCAATTAATCATCATAGTGTTTGGTCCATGGAGAGTGTTATATCAATTCTGTCAGAGTTGTAGTACAAGAGTAATTGAATGATAAAGTATCCCCCTCCCATCCCTTTTACTGATGTAACACTGCTCACCTCAGAGCAGCAAGACTGTCCGGATGGATCACAGAGAGGGACAATCTTCAGTGATCATAAGGAAAAACCTGTCCGGGGGGGGGGGGGGGGGGGCAGGGTTTTCCTTATGATCACAGTAAGAAGATTGTCCCTCACTGTGATCTGTCCGGGCAAAAGACCTTTTTGTTACTATGATTGTAAGACCTAATAATAACTGTACATGTATGTATTATACCCTTCATTATGCCCTTGATAAAGTACATTAAATATGTTAGGGGTGCCCCGAATATTCTAGATTATGTGTTAGGGGTGCCCCAAACAAAAAAAGATTGAGAACCACTGCTATAGAGAGACAAAAGTCCCAGAATTGACCAAAAACATTTGGCTTTCTAAAACAAAGATGTTGGAATAAACTACCACATTTGCCCATCAATTATGTATGCTGCCCTCTCTGTACTACCCGGGACACCCCAGGCTGAGTACGTCTATTACCTATGTGAAGTGCACCATCCTATTTCTGTTATAAACGTTTTTTTATATACTATGTGTGCCACTGTTAATCAATCTTACTATTTATATAAAATACACACATACATACGCATGTACACAGAATGAATGTGTACTACAGTATTTGATAATATACATTACATCATTAACACGGCTACGCCAAGCTACGTATTATATTTATACACTAGTTGAAGCGCCCGTTACACGGGCCACAGTGACACTGCCGGTCGGTCGCGATGCAGTCATGTGCAGTAGAGACTGAGTGTGCCGCGGCTGATAAAGAGCTGGACGCTCCATATCAGCCGCGGTGCGGGCAGTCTCTACTGCGCATGACTTTGTCGTTACACACGTTTTGGCGAATTATTATATAGGATTGCAAAACTCTTTGATTGCCAGAAGGGTTTCCAATGCATTGCACACAGCAACAAGTTAGGCAACTTGCTTGCCCTCAAAGGGTTAAATGTCAAAGCGATGTCCAGCATCTTCACCTTGGTCCAAATGACATATCTGTCAGCCTTGGCCCCATTCTGATTGGCACATTTTTTTTTCCTCAAAACAAATACATATTTTAGTAAACACATCCAGCTCTTTTGGTCTTGTTTCTTGGGCACAGGTGGCAGTGAAAACTTTGAAGAGAGCTCTTGACTGGTACTAGTGTTGCCCGTGCCTACTTTAGGAGCAGATCCTATTAAACACGGCCAAGCACCCACTAGAAAAGAGCCAAGCTGGTCTATTTAATTAGAAGTAATGCTTTATCTGCACTTCCCGTTGCTAATCACACAGCCTCGCAGGCCTGAGGACCCTGCTTCATGTTAATATTCATGGTCATGACCGATGCCCAGTGGGTAACAAAGAGCTCCTTCTACAACCTAATAAATCACTTACAGATACGCGTCACATCTCCAGCCCAGATTGGATTGTTATCATTCACCAAAGGTTTGAAACCTTTCATGTTGGGGATGAGAGGCCTCGAAAACAGGTGGCTGCCTCTTCACTGGAGGAGAACGTCCCCAGAAGCTGTGACGCAGTCACACTCAGGGAGAACTGGCACCGTCAGTACAACCCGTCCTTCTGTGTCCCAAAACCTCCTGTACGTTTCAGGGTGCAATGCATGTCAGGCCAGTGTAATGTACAGGACAGGCCAGTGTAATGTACAGGACAGTGTAATGTACAGGACAGGACAGTGTAACGTACAGGACAGGCCAGTGTAATGTACAGGACAGGACAGTGTAATGTACAGGACAGGACAGGACAGTGTAATGTACAGGATAGGACAGTGTAATGTACAGGATAGGACAGTGTAATGTACAGGACAGGACAGTGTAACGTACAGGACAGGCCAGTGTAATGTACAGGATAGGACAGTGTAATGTACAGGACAGGACAGGACAGTGTAATGTACAGGACAGGACAGTGTAATGTACAGGATAGGACAGTGTAATGTACAGGACAGGACAGTGTAACGTACAGGACAGGACAGTGTAATGTACAGGACAGGACAGTGTAATGTACAGGATAGGACAGTGTAATGTACAGGATAGGACAGTGTAATGTACAGGATAGGACAGTGTAATGTACAGGACAGGACAGTGTAACGTACAGGACAGGACAGTGTAACGTACAGGACAGGACAGTGTAACGTACAGGACAGGACAGTGTAACGTACAGGACAGGACAGTGTAATGTACAGGATAGGACAGTGTAATGTACAGGATAGGCCAGTGTAATGTACAGGACAGGCCAGTGTAATGTACAGGACAGGCCAGTGTAATGTACAGGACAGGCCAGTGTAATGTACAGGATAGGACAGTGTAATGTACAGGATAGGACAGTGTAATGTACAGGACAGTGTAATGTACAGGATAGGCCAGTGTAATGTACAGGACAGGCCAGTGTAATGTACAGGATAGGACAGTGTAATGTACAGGACAGGCCAGTGTAATGTACAGGATAGGACAGTGTAATGTACAGGATAGGACAGTGTAATGTACAGGACAGGCCAGTGTAATGTACAGGACAGTGTAATGTACAGGACAGGCCAGTGTAATGTACAGGATAGGACAGTGTAATGTACAGGATAGGACAGTGTAATGTACAGGACAGGACAGTGTAACGTACAGGACAGGACAGTGTAATGTACAGGACAGGACAGTGTAACGTACAGGACAGTGTAATGTACAGGACAGGACAGTGTAATGTACAGGATAGGCCAGTGTAATGTACAGGACAGGACAGTGTAATGTACAGGACAGGACAGTGTAATGTACAGGACAGGCCAGTGAAATGTACAGGACAGGACAGTGTAATGTACAGGATAGGCCAGTGTAATGTACAGGACAGGACAGTGTAATGTACAGGATACAATGTACAGGATAGGACAGTGTAATGTACAGGACAGGACAGTGTAATGTACAGGATAGGACAGTGTAACGTACAGGACAGGACAGTGTAATGTACAGGACAGGACAGTGTAATGTACAGGACAGGACAGTGTAATGTACAGGATAGGACAGTGTAATGTACAGGATAGGACAGTGTAATGTACAGGATAGGACAGTGTAATGTACAGGACAGGACAGTGTAATGTACAGGATAGGACAGTGTAACGTACAGGACAGGACAGTGTAATGTACAGGATAGGACAGTGTAATGTACAGGATAGGACAGTGTAATGTACAGGATAGGACAGTGTAATTTCAGGATAGGACAGTGTAATGTACAGGATAGGACAGCGGATTATACTGAATAGACAGATGGATACAGTGAGGGACAAGACGGGGAAATAAAGAGGAACAGATAAAGAGGGGAGAAAAGACAGTGAGAGGGCAAGGAGGAGAGCAACAGTAGGACACAGGAAAAACAGAGGCAGAGAGAGAGACAAGGAGCGCAAGAAAGCATGCGAGAGAGAGAGAGAGAGAGAAGCATGCGAGAGAGAGTAGTCTAATAAGACTACTTTTTAATGTTTTTTGAATGAAGAAGCACCATCAGGTGCGAAATGCGTCAGACTATGGAGTTGGTTATGTCATCCAACGTGACTACTCTTTAATGTAGTTTTTATTGTAGATTCTGTTACACATCCTTGTCTTCGTGCACCGGACTGCAGAGTTCTCTATTATAAGACAGCTGGACAGTGGATCGTTCCTCTTGGTGAAGTGGGCGTTCATGCCCACTTCACTGCCAGTTCATCACATTCTCCGCCCACTGAATTGGCAAACCCCGCCTCCCATTTACCCAGTCCCACCCAGTCAAGCCCCACCCTCCTTACAACACAAATCGCATCATTTGGACAATACCACCCCCAGACCTTAGTGGACCTCTGGATGCTTGCGTTAAGGCGGTCATCAGATGTGTAAATGGAGCTTTTAACCCCTTCAATGCTAGAGAGGTCTCTAAAGCAAAACGGCAATAATAAATCCCATTAGTTAATATGGATCAGTTCTGTCTGGGTTGGTTCACTGAAATGAATCTTTAATCCTTTGAGTGCCATGGAGATATCCAGAGGATTTTGTTGATATAGTTTGGATAGTTCTGTGGTACTCACAGTGTTAATTAGGACTGGAAATATAAAGTTCCCAAACACAGGAATGATTCTAGATGTTGCCGCACTCAAGGACTCCAAACCCCTCCCACTGGACTGTTCTTAGGAAGGAAGCCTTCAGTGGAGACCTGTAGGTCAACAACAAAATGCTGGCACGGACAGAATTCGCTAGATGCCTAATTGTTGGGGGGGGAGGGGGGGGGAGTTTATTTGGGGTGATAGTTCCCCTTTAACCCTTTGAGTGCCAGAGGCGTATGCAACGCATTGCTTTGCAATGCATTGCGTACCCCTCTGGCACTCAGAGGGTTAAGCGTTTAAAAGTATTCAGCTGGTGTTTGCTCATACTGCACATCAGTGAGATATTTTTTGGACTATAGGGGAAAAAATTACATATATTCTATATATAGTACAAACACACACATATACACACAAAAATCTATGTTATATATACACACATATGCACAAATATTATATATATATATATATATTTTCAATCTGAACAAGTAGAAAAATAAGTATTCTTCAGAATGTAAAACTTGCATTTCATGTAATGAAATAGCCTTAAGGGAGACGTTGAAATACAAATTCTCGTAATAAGAGCTTCACCCTGGAACGAGAGGAAACCTTTTCAATTGGAATATTCATAATGCTTCATGTCCCCGATGCGCCTTTCAGATCAGCATTTCATAGTGAAACGGACTATTTGTCTTTTCCCTTTACACCTCTCCATTTTCTTTCATCTATAAGAGCACTCGAGCAGGTTCCACATAGACCGAATCCGCATCTCAGGGCCATACAAACAACACAAAAAGGAGCAAACCAACGCCATCATAGGTGCCCCCAATTCCCATTGATTTAAATTGGGTGTTTAACCCCGTGAATGCTACACAGCTTTCCAATGCATTGCTTTGAATGCCTTGAAAAAAATATATCAGTGAGACGAGGCAGAGGACCTGGGAGGAGTTTGGGGTCCAATAGCTGGTTTGGAAAGCTGAAGAGGCATAGGTTGCCTACCCCTGTTCTGTATGGTTGCGTACTATGTGCAGCTGGACAGTTTATCACCCAGCATTAAAGCCTCCTTAGAAAGTTTAGGTGAGGGATTCTCAGATCCAGCTCTTGGGTTAAGCTGAGGGCCCTGATTTCCCAATAGGCAGACAGACAACTTCCTAGAGCTCAACATGCTGTGCTGGCCACACCCACATTCTGAATTGTGGGAGTGGCCAGGGCAATTTTTAAGGTCCCTGCTCCAATATTCGACTCCATTACAAGCTAGTGAGATCTTCAACTCATTGCGAAGCAACCGTGGGGTTAATTTTTTTTGGTCCTTGCTTATTAGAGTCCAAAGGTATTTTCTGTGCCACGAAACAGTGAATAGGACTGGGGGCGTGGCCATGGGTGGAGCTAAGAGCACCTAGAATACCCTGCCTAAGGGCACCTGAGATATAAATTTGTCTCTGGTCACACAAACAGGTTAGGTTTTTCAGGATATAGCCAATTAAGCACAGGGAGATCAATACCAATGAACGAACTACTTATTCCTCACCCGTGATTAAGCTGACCTGTTGGTTCACCCCAAAGTCCAACACTGAGAAGCACAGGTTTAGGGAATTCCTCACACGTATGTAAATTATTTGGTTTCGCCAAACCTTATTACAATAACGAATTAGAGTGAAGCCTAAGAAAAACTGTCTTAATTTGAGTAATATAAGTACTTACCTTGATAGGTGTTCTTCAAACTGCAGATGGCTATTTCGATTCATCCTTTTTTTAAAGGGGAATTTTCACCCCTATACAAGTTTACTTAATTGTTATCCTCGTATAGGGATGAGCTCTAAATCATTATTTTTTTGTTTGTTTTTTAATGCACGCTCTAGAAATTTACATTATTAAAAATGATCAGGGGCCTTACTTCTGACAGACAGCGGTTACAGCGCTGCACTGCAGCCTATCAATCTTATTCTGTTCCCTCACCAACTATTGTCGCGTTCCATCCTTCTCCGATGACGGAGGATTTCACCATGTAAACTGGATGGAACGTTACCAGAATTGGGGAGCAGACAGACAAAGAGTGACAGACTGCGGTGCCCACAGTCTGTCCGGAAGTAAGGCCACGGCTCATTTTTAATAATGTAAATTTCTCAAGAGAATGCATTAAAAATAGAACTTATTGCTATATGACGATGGCAATTAGGTAAACTTGTATAGGGGAGATAATTCCCCTTTAAATTGCATTTCATCTACTGCCAATTGCTTCAGTTTATAATCTGATAAAAACGAGTGACTCTTACAAAACCTGCTGAAACCTTATGTGAGGGAGACTGTAAGAGAGATCACTAGAATCTATATAATGAGGACATACATAGATACCCTTGATTGCTGTAGGAAGGGCTCCTATGAAGCCAAAGCATCAAACCCTTTCAGCGCCACAAAGGGTTAAAAAGTAAAGGGATAGTAATACTTAATTTTATCTTTATTTTATAGGCATTAAAAAAACATTAACAATATAAGTCTTATCTCTCAAACCTTTATGGTTTGAGAGATATTCACAAGCAAAGTTTCCCCTCCCGCCCCTTTTACCTAGTGTAAGCCATCTCTTCTCAGATGTGGAATGCAGTCCATAGACCAGATAGATAACAGAAGGGGACAATCTACTTCCTATGAGAACAATGAAAACCCTGCCCCCCTTGACAAGTTTTTCAGCTTTTTCCCTTATCTTAATTGAAGATTGTCCCTCTCTGCAGTCTACCTGGGCACCTCCCTTCTGATCTGGCTGAGAAGTATGACATCAGTAAAAGGGGCGGGAGGTGGATACTTTATCATTCAATTACTCTTGTACTACAACTCTGACAGAATTGATATAACACTCTCCAAAGTCCAAATACTATGATGATTAATTAGAGCTGCTTTTATTATGAAACATTACTATCCCTTTAAGGGCCCCATTGATATGGATAATGTCCCTTTAATCCTTTGAGTGCCGAAGGGGTATGCAATGCATTGCTTTGAGATGTGTTGCGTACACCTCTGGCACTCAAAGGGTTAAAGACATTTAAGGACCAGAGGTGTAGAAATCAATGAAAAGTGAGTTAATGTAATCCCCTCTGGTTATCAAGGGGTAAAACTCAATCTATAGGACATTGAAAAGTAATGCATTGGGGATGCTCCAGCAGTCACAGAGTTAACAGGTTTTTTTTTTTTTTTATGTTTTTACTTTTCACAAAAAGTCGTGCAATGTGGATTAAACCAGTCATTTCTGGAGTCCGCAGTGAACACACAACACAATGTAACAGGCAGCAAATAAATTCTTACAATAGCAGAAATCTGTCAAAATAAAAACTTACAAGTCGATACTCTGAACTATAAAATCACTTTCTCATCCATTTTCTCCCTGCGTTCACATCTGTACTAATTCCACAGTTTTCTCGCTCATCCCCCCCCCCCATGATTCAGACAAATTCTACATTGCCGGTTCTTGAATTATTCCCCTAGTAACTTGCAATTGTTTTTTTTTTTTTGTGTTGGAAAAAAAGAGTCAATAAAATTATACATACACTCAATGCCGCGGGCTGTAAAAGCTTGAGGCCTGTCACAGAGTATTGGATGTCTAAATAACCCAGCGCATTAATTATGTTACGGTTAGACAATCTAATCATGCAAAAACAATTCCTTCCAAATACTTAAAGTAAGAGAGATGCCACTGTATCATTAAAAACTAGTACTGCGGTTTGTGCCCCCGGGGACCGATTACCACAAAGTTGTGTAGAAGAAGAAGATTTTCTACAGGATTAAATTCAGATCTTCATTGAACATAATCACAATTACACAAATTATATGTTGGCTGGATATACGCTCTTCGCATCTCTCGCTCAGCCCCGTACTGCAGGACGGACAGGTACAAACTGCACATTAGGCTATGAAGCCGTCCCACAAATACAGGACAGAATAATTCAAAATCATAACAAGGAATAAATAAGAGATGTAAAGGTTCAAAATGTATATAATAAAGTGTGGACAACAACTTCATCATCTTGAGTAATGAATGATGGAAACTGTAGTCCAACAATTTGCCTAAATCATTAAAGACAGATATGAGATAGACAGACATGAGATATTATATTTTATATATATATATATATATGAATGAGAGAGAGAGAGAGAGAGAGAGAGAGAGAGAGAGAGAAGAGAGGGATATGAAAGAGATAGATATGATATATACTATATAGATAGATGTGAGATATACAGATACACATGAAAAAAGATTTTTTATCTAGATAGATAGATAGATAGATAGATAGATAGATAGATAGGAGATGAAAAGACATGATACACAAGATAGATAGATATGAGATGAGATAGATAGGATAGATTTGAGATAGATATGAGATACATGGATATGAGACAGATAGATAGATATAATAGGAGATGGGTAGATATGATACACAAGATATATATGAGATGAGATAGATAGATAGGATAGATAGATGGATATGATATAGATAGATGGATAGATAGACAGACATGACATGATATAGATAGATAGACATGAGATGTGGAATGCAGTCCATAGACCAGACAGATAACAGCAAGGGGACAATCTTCTTCCTATGAGAACAATGAAAGCCCTGCCCCCCCTTGACAAGTTTTTCAGGTTTTTCCTTTATCTTAATTGAAGATTGTCCCTCTCTGCAGTCTACCTGGGCACCTCCCTTCTCATCTGGCTGAGCAGTGTTACATCAGTAAAAGGGGTGGGAGGGGGACACTTTATCATTCAATTACTCTTGTACTACAACTCTGACAGTATTGAAATAACACTCTCCAAAGTCCAAATACTATGATGATTAATTAGAGCTGCTTTTATTATGAAACATTACTATCCCTTTAAGTTTGTCTCTCGCTGCATCCTTCCGGTCCCGGGACCAGATTGCAGCTCTAAGGGGAGGCGCCCAGAAGGGGCGGGACTGAGATCCTTTTACATGTAATATCTTTGGAACCACATAAAAGTAAGTGATTAAACATAGCGCAATGTGTTCGTTTTACACTAGAGAAGACACGGAGATCTAATTTATAGCTGACATTACTATCCCTTTAGGAAAAAAACAATAGAAGTTGATACTATTAGATTAATGCATCATAGTCCTTTTCCCAAATTCATCATTTATTTTTTTTTTACCACAAGGCGAATAAATATGGAAACCGGAGACGCGAGCACTTGCAGAAGGACTAGGCATTCGGTGGCTTTGGGATATTAATGTGTAAAAACGAACAGGAACAAATCGAAGGCAGGAGGCTTCACGCAGCAAATCGAGGCGTTTGTACAAATGTAAATTAATATCTTGTTTGAGGGAAGCGAGGGACGCTTGTAAGAAGAAAGGGCACAGTGAAGGAAGACCCTTTTAATGCCCAAGCCAGCTTCACCCCAATGACCCGTTTTCTATGCAGAGTATCATTTCCAATTCTTTCATTCGCTCTCACTTTTAACTTTCATTTGTATTGAAACAAGAAAAATAGCATTTACTAGATTTTTTTTTGTCTTCGATAGAGAGAAAGCGAGCTATGAATATGGCACTCACATAATGATTTAACAAAGGCTTAATGAAATTTTCATCACAACCCGCTGTTCATTTTAATGGCCTTTTCAAGACAATGGAACAATGGGCGTAGAGAAGAGAAAGTCTCACATTGGAGGGTTTTTTTCTTCTCTCTCTTATTTTCAAAGAGCCACAGATCTTTTGTTTGTCCATTTTCATTTTAGCAAAGCTGAGATAATGTGTGGACTCAGGAACCATTTTAATGTCTAACGCTAACCTTTGCTAATGGGGTCTTTTCAATATCTGCAATCTCCTACTTAAATCTGGATCTTTACCTATCGCTCATTGTTATCCGTATTCGTTCACAGAATAGAGACTTTGCCACATCCCCTGTTCTCCCGTTTCCATTCACACGTGTTGTGGTCAGATTAGAAACGTATTTGTTTTCTAGTGAAAGGCCGGAACAAAAAGCAACCAACAAAAAAAACTAAAATTGTGCCCTCATGAAATGCCCTTCAACAAGGTTCAGAGATCATCTTTATCTTCTTTGTTTAAACATCAGATATCCAGAGGTACCTGGACACGTGTAAATAATACCAGCAGCCTTGTTCGTCTCGGTAAAGAGGGGCGACTCTGGACAAGCGGCATCGTAGCTTTGAAATGACAATTCCGCAAATTCCCCTCGATTTAAAGGGATAGTAATACTTAAGTATTAATAATCCCTACAGAAAAGTCCTATTAAAAATAAATTTATTGCCCTCAGTGTCATCTCTCAAACCTTTATGGTTTGAGAGATAATCGCTCCTAAAGTTGCCCTCCCCCAAAGTCAGTGTTGTAGCTGACTGAAGGGAAATCCGGTCATAGATCATCAGGCGGCTCTGTAGCAGAGCCGCGATCGCGTTAATTAAAAAAAAAATCTTTCACTAAAACGGTCTTCTACGTGTGATTGCAAATGTGTGTATTTCTTATATGTAGAAGACTGTTTCAGTGAAAGGATTATTTTTTATTAAAGCGATCGCGGCTCTGCTGGAGAGCCGCCTGAAAGTCGTACGACTGGCTTCCCTGCAGTCAGCTAGAACGCTGACTATGGGGAAAGGGGAGGGAGAGGGCAACTTTAGGAGCGATTATCTCTCAAACCATAAAGGTTTGAGAGATGACACTGGGGCAATACGTTTATTTTTAGTAGGACTTTACTATAGAGATTAGTAATAGTTAAGTATTACTATCCCTTTAAAGGGATAGTAATACTTAACTATTACTAATCTCTATAGTAAAGTACTACTAAAAATAAATGAGTTTAAAGGAGTCTTAACCCCTTGAATGCTAATGAGGTCTCGACATTGTTCGTATTTAAGGGGTTAAAAACTGATTTAACCCTTTGAGTGAGAGGGGGTAAGAAACACATTCCAAAGCAACGTGTTGCGTGCCCGTCTTACACGCAAATGTTTTAATCAATAGGGATCGTCATCCCCCTCTTTAGCTGCTGAATAAGGGCCCCAAGTTCTCTACTCGTCCTGACCACCCCACAATGTTCAGATCTTCACGACACCGCTCACGGTAATCAGGAACACAGCTGAGGCTGCGCACAAGTCTTCAGTAACAAGACCTCTAAATGCCAAACGGTCGTACAGCAATCCTTACACCTACTAACAGCAACTTTGATGGAGGTTTATTGTTTTGTTTTTTTAAAGTGATAGTAATACTTTGATAAAAGTAACTAATTCTGTAGGTATTACACAACTCAATTAATTGCACCCAGTCCTATCTCTCAAACCTCTATGGTTTGAGAGATATAAGCTTTCAAAGTTCTCCCTTCACTTCCCAGCTTTCTGTGTTAGAGAAGGAGATCCCGGTCCTCAGACCATCCTGCGGCTCTTTCTAACTAGCGGGATTACGTCTCTGCTGAAGAGCCGCAGGACGGTCTGCGGACCGGGATCTCCTTCTTTAACACAGAAAGCGGACGTCAGCGCATGGGAAGTGAAGGGGAACTTTGAAAGCTTATGTCTCTCAAACCATAGAGGTTTGAGAGATAGGACTGGGTGCAGTTAATTGAGTTTTTTAATCCCTCGCTGCAACCAGATTTCAGATTCAGTGGGAGGCGGCCAGAAGGGGTGGGACGGGGGATCTTTCTCCACTTAATATTTTTTGAACTGCACTAAAGTAAGTAGATAAAATAGTGCAATCTGTTACATTTACTAGAAATAAGACTCGGCAATCTACTTTATAACAAACATTAATATCCCTTTAAGGCTGTGCAGGCATTTCCTGTCTTATCCCCTCATTACCTCCCCCACTGACCAACAGCGGAGTGGTTAGGCAATGCATTACTGAGAAGTGTCAGTGTATGAAGCCGGAGCAGCTAGGCAATGCACTGCTTAGAAGTGTCAGTGTATGAAGCCGGAGCAGCTAGACAATGCATTGCTGAGAAGTGTCAGTGTATGAAGCCGGAGCAGCTAGGCAATGCATTGCTTAGAAGTGTCAGTGTATGAAGCCGGAGCAGCTAGGCAATGCATTGCTGAGAAGTGTCAGTGTATGAAGCCGGAGCAGCTAGGCAATGCATTGCTTAGAAGTGTCAGTGAATGAAACAGGAGCGGCTAGGCAATGCATTGCTGAGAAGTGTCAGTGTATGAAGCCGGAGCAGCTAGACAATGCATTGCTGAGAGGTGTCAGTGTATGAAGCCGGAGCAGCTAGGCAATGCATTGCTAAGAAGTGTCAGTGAATGAAACAGGAGCGGCTAAGCAATGCATTGCTGAGAAGTGTCAGTGTATGAAGCCGGAGCAGCTAGGCAATGCATTGCTGAGAGGTGTCAGTGTATGAAGCCAGAACAGCTAGACAATGAATTGGAATGTAGAGGGAATGTAGAGATAAGACAGGAAATGCATACATGTAAATAACTCAAAAACTAGATTCTAAACAAAAAAAAATGTCCATTACAGCATTTACTTTTTTTTTTTTTTTTTTTTTTTTAACTCTTTCAAAATCAAAGTTTTTTTTTTTGTCAGTGGGCCCCTTTAAAGTTCATATGAATTCATATGAAAAAACATGAAAAACTCCAGACAATGAAATACACATCGCTCCTACATCATATTATTAACCCCTTGGATGCTAGAGTTGTTCCCAACACACTGAGAAGTAATGCACTGTGCGGTGGTCATTGAAGGGTTAATCTGGGCATAAAATACAAATGGCCACTATGAATAAATTCTGTTGAGTGGTTCCCTAGAACGCATCTTTAAATAGTACTTGCTACAATGTCCGCGGGATTAGGAATTATACTTTGTCGCAAGACTCCAGGTCTCCAAAATCCTCCCTCTGAAGTATCTCTTAAGTCTTTAGTGTTCCCTTAAATACATGGAACTGAATAAGCTGTTTTTCCCTAAGCTGGGGGAAGCTATATCACTTTGCGCACTCTACTTCCTGGTCAAGAGTCTTTACTCTTCAGTGTGAAGCAAAGCAGGAAGTGAGGAGTGCAAAGGAAAACTCCTCCCCCGTTGTGATAAAATACAGCACATTCAATGTTATCTTACCTCCTATCAAGGTGTGGAAACTATGACAACATCCAAGGGGTTAAGAAAAGTCTTCTTAAAAATAAGAGGTTAACATTCATTTCATAATTCTATTTATTTTAGTATGTGAACAAAGACAAGTTTCCCAGCCTTATCCCTGGACAAACAGAGATACTCTGCCCCTCAGTCACCAATCAATGAGTAATAGTGGATAGACCCAGTCAGGCTTATGCATCCTCTAAGCCACAAATCATGCTCATTCATACACAAAGTCAACAGAAACAGAAGCCAGAATGTTCCTTTTTTTGTTATCCAGCACAATACAATGCACAGTAAACATAATAACATGCCAAAGTATTGCAACAACGTCTTTTGTTACGGTAAGAAGATAAGCACATTCAGTGAAACCAATACAACACAAATCTTTACCACTTCAGCGCTGGAAGATTTGAAATCGGGGCCATGAATGAACTCTTATTCATTTTCCTTTGACTCATAGAAAAACCAGGGGACTCCAAAATGTAAATTATATATATATATATATATATATATATATATATATATATATATATATATATATATATAATGTGTAAAACCCCCAACAGGTTAATGAATTTAAGAAATTCAGCAGCATTTTATTTCAACAGTATACTATATATTTTTTTATTTCTGTATTTTTCTGCTAACCTATTTTGATAGGATATATATATATATAGATATATATAGATATATATATATATATATATATATATATATATATATATATATATATATATATATATCTCCTATATAATAATCCGCTAGGATGTTTGTCAGAAGCCGTCATGCTCGGTAGAGACTGCCCGAACACAGAGAATGTTGGGAGAACTAAATGCTGAGAGTTCTGTGCTGGGAGCACGGAATGCGGGGAGTTCTGTGCTGGGAGCACGGAATGCGGGGAGTTCTGTGCTGGGAGCACGGAATGCGGGGAGTTCTGTGCTGGGAGCACGGAATGCGGGGAGTTCTGTGCTGGGAGCACGGAATGCGGGGAGTTCTGTGCTGGGAGCACGGAATGCGGGGAGTTCTGTGCTGGGAGCACGGAATGCGGGGAGTTCTGTGCTGGGAGCACGGAATGCGGGGAGTTCTGTGCTGGGAGCACGGAATGCGGGGAGTTCTGTGCTGGGAGCACGGAATGCGGGGAGTTCTGTGCTGGGAGCACGGAATGCGGGGAGTTCTGTGCTGGGAGCACGGAATGCGGGGAGTTCTGTGCTGGGAGCACGGAATGCGGGGAGTTCTGTGCTGGGAGCACGGAATGCGGGGAGTTCTGTGCTGGGAGCACGGAATGCGGGGAGTTCTGTGCTGGGAGCACGGAATGCGGGGAGTTCTGTGCTGGGAGCACGGAATGCGGGGAGTTCTGTGCTGGGAGCACGGAATGCGGGGAGTTCTGTGCTGGGAGCATTCTGTGCTTGCTGTCAGTCTCTACA
This sequence comes from Rhinophrynus dorsalis, assembly GCA_037306005.1. Lineage (NCBI taxonomy): Eukaryota > Metazoa > Chordata > Amphibia > Anura > Rhinophrynidae > Rhinophrynus > Rhinophrynus dorsalis. The sequence continues at coordinate 9,854,992 of CM074721.1, forward strand.
GTGCATGACTGTGTCAGCGGCAGGACGCAGGGCAGGACTGGCCTCTTAACCCTTTGAGTGTTAGAGGGGTACGCAATGCATTGCAAAGCAATGCGTTGTGGACCCCTCTGGCACTCAAAGAGTTAACATCGCCCAGACCTTGGCCTGTGTACACAGGGCTTTTACACTAGTAGATATATATATATATAATTCCAAATGGGGTTTGGATGTACTCACTGTTACTCGAAATAATTGACCTGGGTGCACATCATAAGTGATAAGTAGTACATACAGTTTCAGGTAGAGAGACGGCACTCAAAGGGTCCTTTATTCAAATGTACAAGATTGATAAAGGCTGCAGTGATAGCCGAAATGTCTATTTCAATAAAGCAACCTTGTGCATTTGAATAAAGGACCCTGTGAGTGCCGTCTCTGTACCTGAAACTGTATTATATATACATATAAAAGTTTCGTGTTCGGGGGCACAGATCAGCTGCAGGTTGTGAATCAGGGGAGTCCATTTTCACACACAGGGGTAGACAAGGGGGCACCATGCCCCTGCTCACGCCTGTGAAAGTTGCTGCAATGAGACTCGCTGCTACAGTGTCCCAAGAGGCCCCCGAACTGCATGGCGTGCCCAACTGTATAGACAAAGCCGTGCACCATTCGCAAGTATATAATAAAACAGTCCAGTTTATTTACACCTGTAAATGTCCAAGTTTACATACTTTCTTGGCCACTTTTTTACCAGTTTATAAACGGACCTATAGTCCAGTTTATACACTAATTTGGTCAGCTTATTTCCCAGTATTTCTACTGCTGTGATGTCCATTTTATATATTTTGACCAGTTTACATACCCTCTTTAGGCTACCATATTTAACCCACTGAATGCGAGAGTGGTCTCCAACATATTGCATACATCCAGTGGGTTAAACTGTTTTTAGGTTTATAATTTATAGGCTAAGGGTATTTTCCATGCATGGCAAGAACGGGTAGGACTGAGGGTGTGGTCATACAAAGAGTGGGAGTGGCCATAGGTGGGGTCACAGACACCTAGGCTGCCTTTCCTAGGAGGAGCCAGTTATGTACACATTGTGCTGACTGCATTGCAGAAAATTGAAAACTATCTGACACAGACGTGGACAAAATTATAAAATTATCTTTAAGTTGTTTATTTCTCTTACCTTCCGGCTCACTTTTAATAAGCTCTTCCATTTTTCGTTGCTTGAGTGAGTCAACCACGTCCGCTAAGCTACCTTTACGCCTTTCAGGGGTCCCCAGGGCTGCATTTGAATAAGACTCCCCGCTTTGGCGCCCACTTTCTTCTGTCTTAATGGGTGAGGTAGCTGAGTTATGCAGGGCAAACGAAGACATCATTTTATTGCCATCGATCTCCTGAAAGAAGAAAATCACAAACATGTTCACGTTTAGAATAAAATCCCCATTTGTTACTGCTTTTAGCGAGCATTCTCTCTCCTGGACCATTACTGTGCGAACCTCACAGGGTTTGCGTAACACAAAGAGTTAAAAAGCATTATTTTATGAAAGACCCTAGAAAGAATCCTACTAAGACGTGGAGGACATCAATTCGCTGGCAGAGCCAAAGACCGCTACTGTCACAGCCCACAGCGTTTACCAAAACATGCGGAAAACCCCCCCCAATACCATTGCTGGCTGAAATTCTTGTTAACTCTTTGAGTGCCAGAGGGGTACGCAACGCATTGCTTTGCAATGCGTTGCATATCCCTCTGGCACTCAAAGGGTTAAACGTCAATTTATAAAAACACCGTAATGTGCTCTGATGGTTATTTTTTTTTTTTTTTATTATATCAACAATGGAAAATGCCTGGGCCTTCAACAGAGAAATATAAACATTAACCTCTTGGTGACCAGAAAGGTGTGAGCAATACACTGTAAAGCAATGAGTTCAAGGGGTTAACAGAAAAAAAAAAAAAAAAAAATCGACACGGTAATGTGTATTGAAGTGATATAGGACGCACTAAAGTTACAGTGAGATTTCTCCTTTCGCCCCCAACCGTGTCCCAATATATACAACTCTTTACCCCTCTGCCTTCTGGCACTCAGTGGGTTAATCTACCTATATGTAGCACTTTCATTTGTTAAGTATTTCTTTTAAAGATAATAATCTCTAAAACCGTATCTGGTAATGTCATATATGACTTGCCTGAGGTCCCACATGCAAATGTACGATACGGTAGGCTAATGACCGCTAGCTGGCCGTCCCCTTGAGGTGAAACCCCGCCCACCACCTTTCCTAGCGTTCCCATGGAACTAACGCTCCTCTGTGAGAAGGGGGTGGGCTCAGAGAGGGTAATTGGCGGCGTAGTAGACGGAATGCGATGCCAATCATTTAAAGGAAAGCAAGATGGAGGTGCTCTCCTCTTCTATTTGGTAGCTGATCAAGGCCAAATTTTAGGCTAGGGGAAACCTGTTTAGGGATCACATGGACTTAAATGATAATTATGAAATGCAAAGAGATATGGAGGAAAATAGGGAGGTGAAAGGTTCATTTAAAGGCACAGTCAAAAGTGGGTCGTCAACTTGTTTACTTAATGTTAAAGAGAAGTAAAACCGTTAATATGCTGGGCCCGCCTTTTGTTTGTAATGGAAATAGTCTTTGATTGGTGGCACAGTCTGACACTATATGCTAATTAGTTTATTAGTAGGAACAATATTACCGCACACTGTGGTTTGTGACACGGACCGTACATTTATTGCTGTGCAAAGTTGGCTTCATACAGCATCACCCTCACCCTGGGGCATGTACCAGGGCGTACAACTAATTTATACATACACGCACCCTCACCTTGGGGCATGTACCAGGGTGTACAACTGATTTATACACACAGACACACACACTCACTACCACTTCTGCTGGTAGACATTTATCTACTACCCTCTCAGTGAAGTAAAACTCTCTTACATTACATCTAAACCTGTGTCCCTCTAGTTTTAGACTATGGCCTCTTGTCCTAACATTTTTTCTCCCGTGAAATCTACTTCCCTCCTGCACTTTGTTGAATCCCTTCGTGTATACGAACGTGTCGATCATATCCCCCCTCTCTCTTCTCTCCTCCAAGCTATACATGTTCAGATCCTTTAGTCTATTCCTATATTTTTTACCCTGTAGTTTGTGAATGGAATGGACAAAAGTTATACCGACCTCCCCATGTAAGACACAGGGGGCAGTGGAGAGAAATAGCCATAGACTTCTACACTGCCCATTGGCGCAAACAAATACAGATGAGACTTTTTAATTAAAGGGATAGTAAACGCCCCAAAAATGTTTAAGCCAAATGATAGGAATAATAAAAACATACTTAACGCCCTCATTCCCATCTCTCAAACCGTTATGGTTTGAGAGGTGTAAGAAAATAAAGACCTCCGCTCCCTCCCCTTTCACATGCATCCATTGTACAGTGGACGTCATGAGATCCTGCTTCCGGGACCAGACTGCGGCTCTTCAGGAGCGCGGTCATCTAGATATCTTAACTATAATTACTTCATTGGAATGGTCTACGTGTTCCTGGCTTGCAAGCACACGTTGTAGACCATTCCAATTAAGTAATTATAGTTAGATATCTCAATGACAGCGCTACTGAAGAGCCGCCGTCTGGTCCCGGAAGCAGGATCTCATGACGTCCTCTGTACAGTGGATGCATGAGAAGGGGTAGCAGCGGAGGTCTTTATTTTCTAACATCTCTCAAACCATAACGGTTTGAGAAATGGGAATGAGGGCGTTAAGTATGTTTTTATTATTCCTATCATTTGGCTTAAACTTTAAAAGTTTAATAGAAAATTGGCTTTAGGCAGGAATAGGTTTAATAAATCCGTTCCAGAGCACGATCTAGCCTGGAATCGGATCAGTACATCCTCACAAGAATGCCAAGAGTGAGGTCGGAATCACCTGCTGTTGTTCTGGACAATAACCACATCCCAGGGATGGGACACGTAGTCCAGAAGACCCTGTATTACTACTCTGTAGGTACATAGAGATCAGTTCTCCTTTAACACAGACCAGCGCAGACTTCTCACAACATTTGGAAAAAGAAAACTATTTTGTTCATTAGCAGCTTTATAATCCCAAGATCCGTATTATCACACACTATTGTTATTCAGGGTTCACAGATTTTAATAAGTAAAAATGAAACAAAAATATCCTGAGAAAATAAAGTAAAATAAAACAGAGTCCATGGCTACACCCAAGATAAAGAGAAACAAGGGACTTTTGTCTGTGTTTACTTTATTCTGACCTGTAAGCACCAAGCACACAAATGTACACCTGTAAGCACCAAGTACACAAATATACACCTGTAAGCACCAAGCACACAAATGTACACCTGTAAGCACCAAGTACACAAATATACACCTGTAAGCACCAAGCACACGCCAGCTCACCTCCCATTCAAATGGACAAAGGGGGATGCTTGTTTTAGGTGGTGTTTTGAGGTGTGGAGTGTGGGGGCTGGTGGTTGTGGCATTAACAAGAATTTTAGGTTACTTCATAACCTATTGACACCTCTTTATGTAACTAAATAAATGATTTAGAACTAGATCAAACTATTATTTACATAGTATATGTGTTTATAAATTAGTATGAGATTTATCAGATATAAATGTGAGTTTTATTACTGTGGAGCAATGTGATACATTTATATACACACCAAACAGTCTGATCTCCTAAACACATGGACACAAGGGTGATACACTTCTATACACACCACACAGTCTGATCTCCTAAACACAGGGACACCAGGGTGATACATTTATATACACACCACACAGCCTGATCTCCTAAACACAGGGACACCAGGGTGATACACTTATATACACACCAAACAGTCTGATCTCCTAAACACAGGGACACCAGGGGGAGAAAGAGGGACACTTGGGAGGTATGGACCCCTAATATCCTGACACTAGGGAGCTACAAACCCCTATTATCTTCTAAACACCTAATATTTCCAAAACAGGGACACCTGGGAGATCTGCAGCAGAATGCACAAACAAACAAGCAAAAATTAACACAATGCACACATGATGTGTACTCAGGGTAATACACACAAACACAAGACAGAAAACATAGCAATGAATCAACCACAAGAGTACACAAGCGTTCATGCAAGCAAACGCAAGAGTGCAAGTATGCAAAATGTAATCAAATCAGAAATTCACATACAATCACCCATGCAGGCAAATGAAAGTCGGCCAGAAGAGTGGCGACGAGCAAGCAGGGAGCTCATGAAGGCAAACACCACCAACCATAAGAATACAAGCACAAGGAGCCAAATGTAAATCAACCACAAGAGCGAGGAAAGCCTACACAAGAGCTCATGCAGGTAAATGTAAATCAGTCACAAGGGCATATTCCGGCCAGATGTGACCACACAGAAGAGACACGAGCACAGTCCAGGTGACCCCAACACAGATGTGTTTATATTGTCTGTACATAACATGTATAATACCGATACACCATACACTATGTCAGATATTATATCCTACACTCACCAGGAGGAGCAGTTACCGGTGATATTCAGTTACCGGCAGCAGATACAGTAATTAGCTTCTGCCACGATTTCCAACCTTCCTTTATCAGACGTTCCAGCAACAGCTGGAGAGCCGCAGATTAGCCGCCCGCAGGGTACTGTATACATATACATTAGATTTTAAACGTGTGGGATTAAGCTCTCCAGATGTGCTTGTGGACAAGGGAAGGGGTTTGTTTAATGTAAAGGCAAATATTTTTTAAGTGAAAAGTAAATAATTTTCACAATGCTGCCCTCTGAAGTGGGAGTCCAAACCTAGCACTCTAGAGCTATAAGGGCTGCACTTTTAACCCTTTGAGTGCCAGAGGGATATCCGCCAACACCTCTCTGACACTCAAAGGGTTTATAAAAGATTTAGAAAAATAAAGCAGCAATTTTGAGAAAAAAAAAAACAATTTCAAAAAAGGAAATAAACTTGGACTAAGTTAAACTGGACTTTTCACCCACATGAATGGTAGAGACATCTCCAGTGCAACGTAAAGCAAGTCCAGTTTGTGTCACAGGGAAGTAGACCAGCCATATTGTCTGTAAAATAATGTTTTTGAGAAAGTAACCTTTGTGTTGGTGGCATGGCATTTTATGCTAATTCCCTCTACAATATGCTAATGAGTTGGAGGCCAGACTTACACTGTTCTATTCAGGCCCGGACTGGGACAAAAAATAGGCCCGGGCATTTAAGGCTGAGCAGCCTGGAGCAGCAGGGTACAGCGGCCTTCACTGACACTGACTGTCGCAGGGTTGGGCTGTCGGATGATGGTGATCGTGGGCAGAGCTTATAATCACATGCAGTGCACCGCACGTTGATTGCCCGCCCACCAGGAAACTTGAAATGAGGTGGCTATCTTTCAGTAAGTGAAAGGCGGCCTAAACTCATTTAATGATCAATTTATTTTTTTTAAACGCCCGGACGGGCCCCCCGGGCACATGCCCAGTATGCCCGATAGCCAGTTCGGGCCTGGTTCTATTAGAAATGCCCCCCACACACACACTGAATACCACAGAAATCTACAGCACTATGTGTGGGAGACCTACCTCACATCCAACATGGAAACATAGAAGTTTAAATAAAGTTGATGTCTTTACTTTTTTGTAACATGTAGCGCTAGATTTCATTAATTACAGATCTGTAGTCCAAGTGTTCTTGAAGCTGAAATGATCCCCCTCCATCCCCTTTCCCTGCATCACGCTCCCTCAGTCTGGTCCGGATGTAGAGAGCGGAGAGGGACAATCTTCAGTGGCGTAACTATAGGGGTGCACTTCAGGGGCCCGGCCAACCCCTGCAACCTCTCCGCCTGGCTCCTGCAATCTCCCTCCGGCGCTCTAGTAATGCAGAGCGCTGGGAGATGATATCATCTAGTAATGCAGAGCGCTGGGAGATGATATCATCTAGTAATGCAGAGCGCTGGGAGATGACATCATCTAGTAACGCAGAGCGCTGGGAGATGACATCATCTAGTAATGCAGAGCGCTGGGAAATGACATCATCTAGTAATGCAGAGCGCTGGGAGATGATATCATCTACTAATACAGAGCGCTGGGAGATGATATCATCTACTAATACAGAGCGCTGGGAGATGATATCATCTAGTAATGCAGAGCGCTGGGAGATGACATCATCTAGTAATGCAGAGCGCTGGGAGATGATATCATCTAGTAATGCAGAGCGCTGGGAGATGATATCATCTAGTAATGCAGAGCGCTGGGAGATGACATCATCTAGTAATGCAGAGCGCTGGGAGATGACATCATCTAGTAATGCAGAGCGCTGGGAGATGATATCATCTACTAATACAGAGCGCTGGGAGATGATATCATCTACTAATACAGAGCGCTGGGAGATGACATCATCTAGTAATGCAGAGCGCTGGGAGATGACATCATCTAGTAATGCAGAGCGCTGGGAAATGACATCATCTAGTAATGCAGAGCGCTGGGAGATGATATCATCTACTAATACAGAGCGCTGGGAGATGATATCATCTACTAATACAGAGCGCTGGGAGATGATATCATCTAGTAATGCAGAGCGCTGGGAGATGATATCATCTAGTAATGCAGAGCGCTGGGAGATGATATCATTTAGTAATACAGAGCGCTGGGAGATGATATCATCTAGTAATACAGAGCGCTGGGAGATGACATCATCTAGTAATACAGAGCGCTGGGAGATGATATCATCTAGTAATACAGAGCGCTGGGAGATGACATCATCTACTAATACAGAGCGCTGGGAGATGATATCATCTACTAATACAAAGCGCTGGGAGATGATATCATCTACTAATACAGAGCGCTGGGAGATGATATCTCCCAGCGCTCTGCATTACTTAGAAGGCTGCGCGGGAGTTCCAGGTAGGAGGCAGGAGAATGAGGGGCATTGTGGAGGGGGTCAATGTGTGTGTGTGTGGGGGGGGCGTGGCAGTTCTTGCACCAGGGCCCGGAGGCTTCTCGTTACGCCTCTGACAATCTTCAATAAGCAAAATGACAATCCTGTCCTCCTCTGGGGGGGGGGGGGGCAGGTTTCCCTTATACTTACTGTTTGAAGATTGTCCCTCGCTGCATCCGTCCGGTCCCACGACCAGATTACAGATCTAAGGGGAGACGGCCAGAAGGGGAGGGAGGGGGATCATTTCGGCTTGAATAGCTCTTGAACTACAGCATTGTAAGTAACTAAATATAGCGCTACATGTAAAAAAAAAAAAAGTAAAAATAAAATAATAATATATTATAAAGGCGACTTGTAGCTAAACTTTAATAGAAGTATTACTATCCCTTTACCTGCCAGCCTTGCAGACGGTTGTACAGAGTTTTCAAAATCCCTTATGCTTATTTTATTTAACACTATAATTTATTGGTCAGTTTATACAAATTAGGCAAAGTAATGTGCGGCACATCCCTCTCATCCTTAAAGGGATATTAATGTTTCACAATAAAAGCAGTTCCAATTAATTTTCATACTACTAGGGCCATGGAGAGTGTTATTTCAGTTCTGTCAGAGTTGTAGTACAAGAGTAAATGAATGATAAAGTATCTCCCTCCCACCCCTTTTACCTAGTGTAAGACACTAGGACAGTTAGTGGGTCCCAAGGACCACAATTCAGAACCACTGCCTTAGTACATCTCCCCTGTAGTCTATAACTAAATCTCTCCCATAGAATAACAAAGGAACTGGAGAGTTTCTCTCACTGGAGAAGTTATCTCCTCTTTATCACACCTTAGTACATCTCCCCCTGTAGTCTATAACTAAATCTCTCCCCATAGAATAACATAGGAACTGGAGAGTTTATCTCACTGGAGAAGTTATCTCCTCTTTATCGCAGCTTAGTACATCTCCCCTGTAGTCTATAACTAAATCTCTCCCATAGAATAACATAGGAACTGGAGAGTTTCTCTCACTGGAGAAGTTATCTCCTCTTTATCACAGCTTAGTACATCTCCCCTGTAGTCTATAACTAAATCTCTCCCATAGAATAACAAAGGAACTGGAGAGTTTCTCTCACTGGAGAAGTTATCACCTCTTTATCACTCCTTAGTACATCTCCCCTGTAGTCTATAACTAAATCTCTCCCATAGAATAACATAGGAACTGGAGAGTTTCTCTCACTGGAGAAGTTATCTCCTCTTTATCACACCTTAGTACATCTCCCCCTGTAGTCTATAACTAAATCTCTCCCCATAGAACAACATAGGAACTGGAGAGTTTATCTCACTGGAGAAGTTATCTCCTCTTTATCACACCTTAGTACATCTCCCTGTAGTCTATAACTAAACCTCTCCCATATAATAACATAGGGACTGGAGAGTTTACCTCACTGGAGTAGTTATCTCCTCTTTATCACACCTTAGTACATCTCTCCTGTAGTCTATAACTAAATCTCTCCCATAGAATAACATAGGAACTGGAGAGTTTATCTCACTGGAGAAGTTATCTCCTCTTTATCACACCTTAGTACATCTCCCTGTAGTCTATAACTAAACCTCTCCCATATAATAACATAGGGACTGGAGAGTTTACCTCACTGGAGTAGTTATCTACTCATTATCACGTCTTAGTACATTTCTCCCTAGGGCAGCTGAATGTCCAGGAATGGATGGAAAAATATACATGAATCCAGATGGATTAAAAAGAAGTACAGAAATGAAAGGTCTCCGTTTCTGCAGAATCGTTTTGGCACAAAAGCTAATAGGCACACTGTGTGTCCGGCACTAGATACAGGGTTTAGTACACTGGTCTTTTTCTGACTGACAAATTGACTCCCTTGTTGGGCCAATGTACTAAAACCACACCATCGGTGGAAGTCCTCACCGCCAGCCTGCCCTCAATTATAGGCTCATATTGTTCCTAGAGTTTGAGACAATTACATGTGTCCTGGATGTGATCGGAAGCCGAGGAAGGACTCTAAATGGTGTGAAAGAACATATTGTGTTTTGTTTTGTTTTTTTTTCCAAATAAAAATCCTGGAAACGCAGTGACCTGTTCAGGTTTTGAGAGATTCCCAAACTCTGCTAAGTGAATGACTACTAAATTTAAAGAGATAGTAATGTAAGTATATAAAGGCTTATCCGATTATTCATTAGACATCTTTATTATGCTCTGTACTGATCTAAGTCTGTATCAGCGATGTTTGATTGTAATTTTATTGTAAAGTCTTCCCCGTTCTGCCCCTTTTCCCTGCGTCACTCATCTTCCCTTCAGATCTGAAAGTTGGGATCGCAACGAGGGACAATCTTGTGTCAGCAAACCCTGCTCCCCTCCATCAAGACACAAACGAGATTGTCCCTCATTGCGATCTGTCTGGTCAAGCGTCCGGCTTCCACATCTGATTGAAGAAGAGTGACGTAGGGAATAGGGGTGGGTAGGGGGAAACTTTACAATAAGATTACCATCACACTACACCAGTATGGATGATTAGAAAGGTACGGTGCATTATACAACGGTATAATGAATAATCCCATCTGCCTTTATATCTGTACATTACTATCCCTTTAAAGGAATACCGACAGCTCCTAATAATAAACCCCGATTTATCATCATTTCGGTATAAAATCCTAATGGCCACTGATTCAATTCTGCATGGGATTGGTTCCCAAAATGTATAATTAATTAGTAACGGGTATCACACCTGGACCCCAGGACCCTAAACCCATCCCACTAAATTCTTCTTTCCTAAAATTCATTTGGGTGTGGGGGAAATTGTGGTCTTGGAGGGGCAAAAAAAGATACATACAAAGAAACATAGTTTTGAAGAAATGTGAATAATCCTATAATATAAAAGTCCAGAATGTTTGTCCGATGCAGTCATGAGCAGTAGAGACTACCTGAATGCACAGAATGCTAGGAGCACGGAATGCTAGGAGGTATAGGAATGCTGGGAGCACAGAATGCTGGGAGTTCTGTACTGGGAGCACGGAATGCTGGGAGTTCTGTACTGGGAGCACGGAATGCTGGGAGTTCTGTACTGGGAGCACGGAATGCTGGGAGTTCTGTACTGGGAGCACGGAATGCTGGGAGTTCTGTACTGGGAGCACGGAATGCTGGGAGTTCTGTACTGGGAGCACGGAATGCTGGGAGTTCTGTACTGGGAGCACGGAATGCTGGGAGTTCTGTACTGGGAGCACGGAATGCTGGGAGTTCTGTACTGGGAGCACGGAATGCTGGGAGTTCTGTACTGGGAGCATTCTGTGCATTCGGGCATTCTCTACAGTGAATGACTGAGTTGCGCGTGCCGCCAGGGAATTGGGGGCAGTAAACAGACCAGGACCAGCGTCTTTACTTCACAGGACCTTGGTCCGTGTACACGGGCTTTTACACTAATTTGTAAATAAAGCAATAAGAAAAAACAAAGCTGGAGTCCAGCAGCACCACACACTTCCTAACACTGATCAGACAGACAGTCCAAAAAACATACAATATACACATGCCTGTCTGTAGAGGACGTGTTATATTACACACGCGCACACACACACACACACACACACACTAGAATAAATATGATTCAACCCTTTGAGTGCCAGAGAGGTATCTAACACATTGCAATGCAATGGAATGCGTTGGAATGGATACCTCTCTTGCACTCAAAGGGTTAAAGAGGAACAATCACCCCGCATAAAGTTTCCCCCAATAATTATTCATATATTGATAAGCTTAGAAATAGTACTATTATCCATCAAAAGTACAGCGTTATTAAGAAATCCTACTTCTGATACGGGCTTCTTGCTTTAGCGGCACCTGTGTGCCTGCACCGTCAGTCACTTCCTGTTACCTTAAGGTACAATGCAGCGCCTCCTAGAGGAGACCAGGACGCACAGCGCAGGCGTGCAGATGTCTCTAAGGCAAGATGTCTGCGCGGATGCCTGCCCGTCAGTCTCAGATGAAGTAGGATTTCTTAATAATGTTGTACTTATGATGGATAATACTACTATTTATCAGCATATCTCTATGATTACTTATTGTGGGTGACGTTATTTGGGGTGATAGAGCATGGAAGAGAAGTGTCATGTCAGCCCATTAAACAGAGGCATGTCCCATATGACAGAGCATGCCCACGTGTGTAACTACATAGGAAGCACGCAGAAGGGAAAATGGTTTCACAGATTCCGACTGAAGTCTATGGTGAAGTCTGTAGGAAAAACAGTGATAACGTGATCAACTGCAGTGGAATCCAGGCCTACAACATCTAGTTTCAACATGGGAGACTATCATCTTCCATGAACGCATTTTAAGGTTATAACCGCTTAAACCTTTTTTTTTCCCCCAGTTAAACAGCACCACCTCTGGGTGGCGCTGTTGAATAAGTCCCTATGGAAAATTTCTGTCAATGACTGTGAAGCTCTACAGACAAGACAAATGGAGAGGCATTACAATGACATCTGAGTGTTTCTCAGCCGCTGAAAGTGTTAAAAATGTCAAAGTCTTCATTCACCAAATATGAATCAGCATAGAAAAAAAGCAAGGCCGGTATCAGCGAGTGATCCATTCATTATGCCGAGCAACATCAAACAGGGAAAAAATAATTAAAAAGCTCCCATCGAGCACTTAGACACTTCTAACACAGAGAGCAAGCACAAAGGCCGCTACTGGGCTACGAGAGTTATTCTTCATCTTTCTAATTAATTCTTATAGAATTTCCTTCTCATTTAGGCTGTTCTACTTGAAGTTAAACATAAATAGCATTAAGCAGACCCTGATTAGTTGAGTGTGGCTCCCTATACTCATAAGGGCTAGTGTACGTCATCTGCGTTTTATACCGCTGTAGCTTTCGAGGGGTTAAAGTGCCATTCATACTGCAGTTAGGTGTCTCTATAGCTATACACGTTTTTGTATTGTAATTCTGCTATAGAGTATAGCTGTACAATGACATTTCAAAACCCTCTCTCCTACCATTGTTGTGCAGAACAATGTGTGAATGAACAATCCATAGCAAGAGTAACTCCCCCATCATACACGCATTGTTCAGTAGAACAATGCAAGATGAGGGTCAGATTGCAAAACAGCAGTGTCAAGCTACAGGCTGCAGTGTATGTGTGTGCTATATGTATCTCGGATAGATAAAATCACAAGTATATTCTGCACCTGTGTACAATAAAAATAATAATAAATAATACGCAGGTGTAAATTATACCAACGATTTTAGGAGAAAAAAAAATGTGTGTATAATATGCACCCTTGATCCCTGCCTCCACCCACCTTAAAGCGGAACTACCACCCCTTAGAAATATGTCCATACCTGGGAACTTTTGAAACAGGGCTACCCGGAGGGTAACCCTGTCACTGCCGACCTGGGGGGAAATGACGCGATTCGCGTCATAAAGGGGGCGGGGCTTAGCCGCGGAGGGGGGCGGGACAAAAAAAACCCCTGCAAAATGTATCTAAGAGGGCGGGGAGTGGGAGGAACCAGGCGGGACTGAGCACAAGTGGGCAGAGTTTCTATTTAAACTCTGCCCACCCGGTAATCCACACATTGCCCCGGAGACCCGGTAATTCTGTCTGAAATCCGGAGTCTCCGGGGCAAAACTGGAGAGTTCCCAGGTATGAACATGGCCCAAAAAAATGACCCATCTGGCGACTAGCTGCTCAGTAGTGCCGGTCACCAGAATTATTACTGCATTCATAAGATTTATAGACTGCTTCGGGAATGACCGACAGGAAACAGCGCAGACATCTTTCCATATTGACATCTGCGCACCTGCAGAACGGCTCCTAGCAATGCCTCCTAGAGCCGTCTGGGACTGACAGAGCAGGCGCGCAGACATCCCTATGGAAAGAGGTCTGCGCTCTCTACGGCCTGTCATTACCGGAGCAGTGTATAAATCTCACGAACACTATAATAATTCTGGACTCTCGCGCTACTGAGCAGCTAGTCACCAGATGGTTAATTTTTTTGTGCCATGTTTGTAAGGGGTGGTAGTTCCTCTTTAATACACAAAATCAACCTCCAACAGGTTGATCTCTCCGGTGGCAGAAGTAGATCTGGGCAGAGGGAGGCATAGCTGTACTTCCAACCCGCGTCCTGCATCGCCCTGTGAAGATCTATTCTTAATGACGCTAGTTCAAGCTAACGGTAGTGTTCTGTGCGGAACCCACGTTGCCCTGTTAGGTCTGCACATCAGGTACCATGTTTTCAATGGGCAGACCTAACAGGGCAACGCAGATAGCAAGTGAAATAATGCCGCCCACTGCATGGATCTCCCAGCTGCCTCCGGAGGGGGTCAACATGCTGGTGGTAGGAGCAGAAAGAGGTGGGTGGAGAGCAGAAAAGGGGGGTCACCAGGATACCACTTATTTTTTTTTTAACCCCTTAAGGACCAGCGGTCCAGGGAAGTTACCTTCCCCTTATGGACCGCTTTGATCCTTGCCGACGCGCCGGTACACGTGACCTGTTACGCGTAGCGGCACGCCACTTGGAGGCCTAAGAGAGATCTATCCGGTCTTGGGGTTCAGACTCTAGTACAGTTAAGGAAAAGATTTGATCCCCTGCTGATTTTGTACATTTGACCGCTGACAAAGAAATGACCAGTCTATAATTTTAATGGTAGGTTTATTTGAACAGTGAGAGACAGAATAACAAAAAAAATCCTGAAAAACACATTTCAAAAAAGATATATACATAATTTTTTTTTTTTTGCATCAGACAAAAAAGTAGGTTCACAGGAATTCCCTTGGAATCTGAATAAGTTGTTTTTTTACAACATTCTCTTTTGAGGCAAAGGTTTTTGTTCAACGCTAGTTAGCCGGAAGATTTAGGAGCCAGTGAGGGGTACATACATGTTATCAGCCTGGGCTCCTAGGATTTTCTCCACCCCCGGGTTAACCCTTTGAGTGACAGGGGAGTCCGAAGCAACGCTTCACAATGCGTAGAGCATCTCTCTGGCACTGCACTGTTCATTTTATTTTTGAAGCCATTTGGTAAAAACCCCAGAAGCGCCTGAGGCCGAGGTTATATCCAGCCCTGCGCATGTTAATAAACAAACAAACATTACAAAAAAATATCAAGAGTAAGAGAGGGAGATAGAGAGCAAGAAGCGGAGAGTCTTAAATACCATCTCTCCTCTAGGCAGCAATTTCCACAGATGAAGAGGTCACCACTGTTTAACAGTGTGCTGCCACGTTAATTTAGTATGACAAGATAAAGCAGTAATCTGCGCTCGGAGAGGCTGTAAGCTGCCTGCTATCTAGGGACATGCTCGAGTCGATTTGCACTGTATATCACTTTATACAATTGCCGTGACAAAGCTCCTCTGAGTTCCCTCATGTAAATCTCTCTCTCCGTCTCAACTTCCCTGCCACTCAGCCAACCGCACAAGATGGGCAAGCGCGCTACACCGAGCATTAGCATCTTACAACATGCCAATGGGCCTTAAACCTCCCCCTCCCGCACCTTCTAAAAGAAGATGTTTAGCGTTCGGATAATCCATTGATCCCGCTTGGATTTTTATGCCAACCTTCCCCTCCAATCTGGTGACCTGTCAGCGCATAAACCCATGTTTCAGGTTTGTAGAGATTTAGGATTTCTGGGATTGATCGGTTTCAAAGCCTTCAAAGCTTATCCTTAACGCTTCGATCGCCAGAGCGATTTAAAGTAGAGAGGTTTGACGGAATCACTGGGGATAATACAGGGAAAAAAAAAAATCAAGAAAATCCTAAAGAGAAGTAAAGTCATTATGCGAAGTAAAGAGGAGCAAATGTGAACTGAACCGTCTACTATACAGAGAGAGTAAAACATTCCGATTGAGTTAAATGTGGCTTTTAACCCCTTGAATGCATTGGAGACCTTTAGCATTCACAGAGTTAAGAGACCCATTTAAATCACTGGGGATTCTCATTTGCCCCCTTACGGTGCAGCTGGTCTTATCTAGAATTGGTTCACTTTACTTTGTGCATACAGATTCTTTACTCCATCATAGTATATACAGCGATTTACTTGGACTCTAGATCTCTACAATCTAACCCTAAACCTGCTCCTCTACAGCCAGTGTACAAATCTGCACTCCGCTTCTATACAGTCACTGACAGGTCACAGGTACCAGGATCACAAGCAAAACTGCTCAGGGCTCGACCCAAATCTCATGGTCTCACGGCAAGGGGACAATTCCTCAGGGTGAGGGACGTCTGTGTAACCCCCTGTATGATCTGCACCAAATAACTGCTTGTTTAGTCTATACAGGTGAGCCATTCTTACAATAAAGGCAGAGAGACAGAGAGAGAGACAGAGAGAGCGAGAGAGAGAGAAGTCCTGTTTGCCCAGTGTGTATAGTGATAACCAAGTAATAGAAGGTTAGAGGGTCACTGAAGACTAAACGGAGAACGGCTGGATTACAGCAAGTGGAGATATCTGCCTCTAATCTATGTTATGGGGAGCACTAAAAGGTTATCATTGTATAGATCTCAGGGTGAGCTCATTTTTTTTGGTAAATTCCCAGGTATGGTAATAACGGACAAATCTGGGTAACCCCTTGAGTACCAGTGAGATATGCAACACACTGCTTCCCAGTGGGAGGGATGCACTAAGGAGTGATAAAGAGGTGATAGAGTGGAGGTGACTATATTGTTCACCGGAGCCAACGCACTAAGAATTCTGGTGTGGGGGAGTGTATACAGGCTTCCTACAATAACACTGGAATCGGAGAAGGGATATCACCGGATATATTATCTCCTCTTTATCAAATCACCCTCCGGTGACCTCTGTTCCTCAAGAGCTTAACCCTTCCAGAGAAATGTGTTGCGTACCCCTATGGCACTGAAAGGGTTACTCCATTGGTACTAGTCTACAGCCCTCTTCTATTCAGACAGACGTCTCTTATCTGACAGATTAGCGCGTAGCCGACACCAACAGGAAGACCTGTAGGAGTGACTCACAGGCGCACGTCTACAGCAGGACAGACATGACCCACACCGAAATGTATTTATTTACTAAGTGCTTTATCAGGAACAATACATTGTTTTCAAGTACATCCTGAAGAGCAATTACAATACAAAATTACATATTCTACACAGATGGAAACCAAAATCCGCTATATATCTTAGCAATAATACAACGTCGGTGTTTTTAAATAAAAAAGCGGTCATTACACCAGCAGGATCCAGTGACTAGGAGCCAAAACCAGAGGAACTGCGCTTGGACCTCTGTGAGAGTTGGCAGATTTTTGTATATTACACTCATTAACTCTTTGAGTGCCAGCGAGGTAGCAAACATTTTAAAGGACCAGAGGCTGTGCAGCACATTGCAAAATAATGCATTGCTCACTCCCTCGGGTCTTTATGGGTTAAGACTAGATTTGAGACCTGCTATTCCAGAGAAAGACTTCTGTACAGGACACAGATGTATAAAACCCTGTTTAATTGTTTTAGATATTGGAGTAGGTTTAGATCAGTAATATACTTTAAAGGAGCAGTAAACTTTTTTATGAAAAAATATATATTGTAGGTATTTTCCTATTGAGTAAAATAAGGGTACTCCCACTACGGAGAGATTTATATTTCCAGAGTTATTACAGTTTAAACCCATGTTTTTTTACATTAGCAGTGCCCTCTAGTGGTCAAATTCTAATTAGATTTCCTGTTAGATTCTAATGGAGAGGAAAGTCAGAGACATGCAGTTCTCCATAGAATGTGATAGAAACTGCCTGTCACTTCCTGTCAGTTAGAACTATCAGGAAGTAAACACCGTAAATTCACTTCCTGTCAGAACTATTAGGAAGTAAACACAGTAAATTCACTTCCTGTAAGTTAGATCTATCAGGAAGTAAACGCAGTAAATTCACTTCCTGTCAGAACAATCAGGAAGTAAACACAGTAAATTCACTTCCTGTCAGTTAGAACTATCAGGAAGTAAACACAGTAAATTCACTTCCTGTCAGTTAGAACTATCAGGAAGTAAACACACAGTAAATTCACTTCCTGTCAGAACAATCAGGAAGTAAACACAGTAAATTAACTTCCTGTCAGTTAGAACTATCAGGAAGTAAACACAGTAAATCCACTTCCTGGTTATTTAAACTGCTATAAATTTTGAATAAAACATCTGACAGCGATGGGAGTGACCTTGTTTTATTCAGCTGGAAATGCTCTATAAAATATGTGTTTTCATAAAAAAAAGTTTACTGCTCCTTTAAAAGGGGATGTATCACCTGTATAAAACTTAGGCTAAATAGTTAGGTTATATAGCTAATCTCAATAAAAGAGTGTTTTTGTTTTTTTTTTTGTTTTTTTTTTTGTTTTGTTTTTTTTAAAGCTTTATTTTGTCAAAATTTAAAGCAGAACTACCACCTATTTTAAACTTTATGTCAAATAATTCCCCATCTCACGACTATCTGCTCAGTAGTGCTAGTTGCCAGAATAATTACCTGGTTAAACAGAATGAGACCCTGCTCCGGGGCTGACAGGCAGTAGAGAGCGCAGACATCTTTCCATAGTGACGCCTGTGCTGTCGGTCCCAGCCGACTCTAGGAGGTGTTGCTGGGAGCTGTTCGGCACCAAAAGGGACCGACAGTGCAGGCGCGTAGACATCACTATGGGAAGATGTCTGCTCTCTCTACTGACTGTCAGCCCCGGAGCAGGGTCTCATTCTATTTACCAGGTAATTATTTTGGCAGCTAGCACTACTGAGCAGCTAGTCACCAGATGGGGAATTATTTGAGATAAAGTTTAAAATAGGTGGTAATTCCGCTTTAAGTTATGAAGTCTGTCCAGCAGCGACTTCCGCATAGACTGCAGTTTCCTGCTCTAACTGCAACCCGTCACTCTGCCTCTGCTCCCCTCCCTCTATCCAACCTCCTCCAATGACGAAGGCTTCTGTCTGTAAGATGGAGCACTCTCATTGGCAGAGATCGATATCTAGCCAATGAGATCGCTCCAGCTTCAGGCAGAAAGTCTCCGTCATTGGAGGAGGCTGGATAGAGGTAGGAGAGCAGAGGCAGAGCGACGGGCTGCAGGTTACGGAGCAGGTAACCAGAGTCTATGTGGAAGTCGCTGCAGGGCGGAGTTTAGAACTTAAATTTAGACTAAATAAATAAACTTTTTTTTTTCCTTTCAAATGCACACTTTTAATGAGATTAGATATATAACCTAGCTATTTAGTTTTATATAAGTGATACATCCCCTTTAAACATTTAACATTGTATTGGATGCCTCTCTGACGCTCAAAGGGTTAAATACACCAAAAATATAATTGCATTTTTAGGTTTGAAGATTTTATTTGTGAATTCAAAAATGCATAAATTCACAAAAATCTCAGAAAAATATTGCATACATTTTTAAGAACAAGACAATCTCCAAGACCGCGCCATAAGAAATGGTTTTAAGAGGCGGTTTTAGCAAAGCCCGCAGGAAAGTACAAAAGTACACATTTTTGGGTAGCTGTTTTGGAAAACAAAAAATGGTCATTTTGATTTAGCGAGATGACTTGGGTAGCAATATGTCAGAATTCCAAAGTGCCAGGCTAGATTTGTGTTCTCCTTCATACACAATGCCTTGTACACATTTCACATCAGATTATATCACGTCACAACAGCCTGAAGAACGACACCAACATGGAGAGACAGAGAGAGAGAGAGAGAGAGACAGACAGAGATAAAGAGAAAGAGAGGGGGAGAGAGAGAGAGAAAGAGAGAGAGAGAAAGAGAGAGAGACAGACAGATAAAGAGAAAGAGAGGGGGAGAGAGAGAGAGGTGAGAGAAAGAGAGAGAAAGAGAGAGACAGACAGAGATAAAGAGAGAGAGAAAGAAAGAGAAAGAGAGAGAGAAAGAGAGAGGGGGGAGAGGTGAGCGAAAGAGAGAGAGAAAGAGAGAGAGAGAGAGGGGGAGAGAGAGAGAGAAAGAGAGACAGAGAGAGAAAGGGGGAAAGAGGGAGAGAGAGAGAGAGACAGCGAGAGAAAAAAAAAAGAGAGAGCGAGAGAGACAGAGGGGGAGAGAGACAGAGGGGGGGAGAGAGACAGAGGGGGGGGGGAGAGACAGAGAGAGAGACAGAGGGGGAGAGAGAGAGAGCGCGAGAGAGACAGACGGGGAGAGAGAGAGAGCGAGAGACAGAAGGGGAGAGAGAGAGAGCGCGAGAGACAGAGGGGGAGAGAGAGAGAGAGCGCGAGAGACAGAGGGGGAGAGAGAGAGCGCGAGAGACAGAGGGGGAGAGAGAGAGCGCGAGAGACAGAGGGGGAGAGAGAGAGAGCGCGAGAGACAGAGGGGGAGAGAGAGAGAGCGCGAGAGACAGAGGGGGAGAGAGAGAGAGCGCGAGAGACAGAGGGGGAGAGAGAGAGAGAGAGCGAGAGAGACAGGGGGAGAGACAAAGAAAGACAGAGAAAGAGAAAGAGAGAAAGACGAGAGAGAAAAAGATGAGAGAGAGAGAGAGAGAGAGAGAGAGAGAGAAAAAGACTAGAGAGAAAAAGACGAGAGAGAAAGAGAGAGAGAAAAAGACGAGAGAGAAAGAGAGAGAGAAAAAGACGAGAGAGAGAGAGAGCAGTGCAGTTCTTCACCAATGCATCTGAAGGTTTAGGAATTAATGGGGATGTATAAAGTCCATTCTTAGTAGTTTGAGAATAGTCTCTAAAATGTGTAAATGGTGATCCCAACAGGTCATATTTATAATGAAGTAAAGAGACAGTTATAAATAAAATATGTTCCTATCTGAGAAAATGCACTAATGATAATTTTCTTCACATACATAATATATAAAGGATCACACAATATTATATTTTATATAGAGATTTAAGAATAGGTTATAACAGCTTTAGGATTTAACCACAAAAATCTACCTTGTTATTATTTATGTATATGTTGTGACAATTCTTATTTGGACCACGTCTACTTCTCCACTCATTTTTAAACCCTTAAGGACGAAGGATATTCCCTAGAATTCAGGGATCTCCGAGTGGTCCTTTAGTGCCAGCCGTGCCGCCGGTCCTTAAGGGGTTAATAATGTCTCCCAAATCACGTTAGAACAGGGTGAAAGTGTCACTAAAGTTTTATACACTGTGTATCCCAACAAGATCAAGAGAAGGAAACGTCCGGCAAACCAGCTGCGTCAAAGGGGACAACATTTTTTCCCTTTAATCGTTCACAGGCTAGAACATTTTCCACTAGATTGTGAAGCCAAGATCTGGAGACCTCAAGCATTAATGGGTTAAAGAGGGGCATTCTGGAACAAATCAATTGTAATACAGAAGACTCAAATTTTCCCAGAATTCTTATGGAGTTAAATAGCTAGTTTTTAACCCTTGAATGCTCTGGAGGTCTTCACACATTTGGAAACATTGGCGCATATTTATAAACGCAAACTGGAGTTATTCTGGAGTAAACCAACTGCACCACAGGGGACAAATAAACATTCCTAAATTCTCCTGCGCTTGACTAGAGATTTGTAACCTCTTGAATGCTGTGCAATGCATTGGAGATCTCACTAGAATTGAAGTAGTTAAAAGCCCAGTTTAAGAGTAATCTTTAATTTGGTACACTTGTCTTACTCGGGAATTTCACCCCATAAGGATGCGAAATGCACTTTGTCCAACCGGTGCTCATTACATACCACATACGTTCTGCAAACATGAATTTTCACTACAAAAAATAACGGAATGTTTTAACCCCAAGAAAGCTTAGCCGCTTAATGACAAGTGATGTGTCAGAACCGTCACATTTTTTTTTACTCTTAAAGGAGCAGTACACTTTTTATGAAAACATATTTTACAGAGCATTTCCTGCTGAATAAAACAAGGTCACTCCCATCGCTGTCAGATGTTTTACTCAAACTTTACAGCAGTTTAAATAATCAGGAAGTGAATTTACTGTGTTTACTTCCTGATAGTTGTAACTGACAGGAAGTGAGTTTACTGTGATTACTTCCTGATAGTTCTAACTGACTGGAAGTGAATTTACTGTGTTTACTTCCTGATAGTTCTAACTGACAGTAAGTGACTTTACTGCATTTACTTCCTGATAGTTCTGACAGGAAGTGACAGGCAGTTTCTATCACATTCTATGGAGAACTGTATGTCTCTGACTTTTCTGACTTTCCTCTCCATTACAATCTAGCAGGAAATCTAATTAGTATTTGACCACTAGAGGGCACTGCTAATTTAAACTGTAATAACTCTGGAAATATAAATATCTCTCAGCAGTGGGAGTACCCTGATTTTACTCAATAGGAAAATCCCTACAATATATATTTTTTCATTAAAAAAAAAGTTTACTGCTCCTTTAAGGACCGGTGATGGTCATAGCGAGTCACGTACTTTTTACTTTCAGTCCTCCTGCGGGAGCGCTGTAGGTAAAAACGGGGTCTGGAATTGGCCGCTCCAGAACCCTGCTCGTCACACCAGCGCATGCAACAGGTTACATGTACCGGCGTGTTGGCAAGGGTCAAATCAGGCCTTAAGGGAATGTATCTACCCTGGACCGCTGGTCCTTAAGGGGTTAACAGCCTCCAAGAGGCTTTATACTATTTCCAGCCAAAAAATATACAGACATTTTAGGGTTTATCCTCCTGAGTAAAAATGCCGAGAGAGGATTTATTCAAAAGTTATTGCAGCTCAAACGTGAATTTATTTAGGTGCAGTAGCTCAATGACCTGAAATGTTACAGTGGCGCTGTTGCTACACCATCCTATGGAAGTTCATGGTCAATTGATGTTGATGGAGGATGTTATTATCCATGTAAAAGTCAAATTTAAATCACGGGGTATTTTTATTTGTCCCCTATGGTGCAGGTTGGTGTACTCATAAATTTCACCCCATTATCTTCTATACTATGGCCCTGAGGATGCGAAATGTATAGTGTGTGACCGGTGCTCATTACATACACATGCTATTCTCATGATCTGTAAATAACACATTTTCACTAGAAAGAAAGAAAGAAAGAAAGAAAGAAAGAAAGAAAGAAAGAAAAAGAAAAAGGAATGTTTTTAACCCTTAGCAAACTTATGGACTCCAAGCGGTTAACCCCTTAACAACCCTTGACGGTCATAGTACATCATGGGTCGATCTGACTGAACGACCCGTGACGTACTATGACCGTCATGGAGTTCTGGGCTCCCCCCGTGGCTGCACACTGTTCGGGGAGTCCGGAACCGGAAAAAGAAAAAAAAAAAAAAATGCTCCGCGGTCCTTAACTCGCATCGCCGCACCGATCAGCCGGTCATTAAGGGGTTAATGTGATTTCCAGCCAAGAAACAAATAAAACAAATACATTTTATTAAATTGCTGCAGTGACGCAGATTACAGCAAAAACCATAGGCGCAATCTCTGTACAACGCGTTAAGAACCAAGGGCATACAGCGGGGGAGTCAACTGTTAGACCAATAGATTTGGGGGCTACAACACCCATCACCTCCAAAAGCGGAGTAACCCTGGTATATAGTATCATGCGAGTTGCATTTTAATAAACAAAATTATGCTAAAACTAATTTAGGACAAAATAAAATAATTTCCTTCTTAAAAATAAAAGTTTTTTTAAAATGTTCACATGTTACAAAACTTATATAAAAGACACATAACCTTTAAAGCGGAACTTTCACCCGATATAAAGTCGCAGAGCAATAATGAAGCAGGTAGAGACTAGCTTTATAATAGATATATTACCTCTGAAACGTAGCGGATTATAAAGAAATCCTTTATTGTAGGAGACCAGAAGCCAGACATCAGCGCAGACATCTTGTCTTCACGCCTGCGATGTCAGTCCCCGGTCTCCATTGAGAAGCACTGCAGTGTGTCACATGGTAACCGGAAGGACTGACGGCGCAGGCGTACAGACTGCATTAACCTGCCCGTCCGTCTCCTACAATACAGGATTTCTTTATAATTGGATACATTTGACACGTAATATATACATGGCTCAAAATTTCCACTTGCCATTAGTCAATGGCGAGTGAAAATTCAGCCCCGGCGAGTAGAAATTCAGCCCTGGTGGGTATGTTATGTATTGCAGTGGTGAGTAACTTTTCAGGTCTGGCTAGTAGCAAAGGACTTAAAATTATAAGCCCTGATTATATATATAATCTAGTCGCTACCTGCTTAGTTATTACAGGGCGACTTTTTAGCGGATAAAAGTTCTGCTTTAACCTCTTAGGGGCTACAGATGTCTCAAAGAACCAGTCTGCAATGCGTTGGGATTACTTTAATAACCAGTACAGTCTGCAGCAATGTTACTTTGTATTTGTTCACGTAAGAAACTCTCTCCGTAACTTGTATTCCCTTTGGTTGGGTAATGCAGTCGTTTCGCTACCAATAAAAATAACGCCCGGAGTTAACCCAGCGGTGTCTCAGGGAAAGGACACAGTGACCGTGCAACTCTGCGGGATGGAATGGCAATAACTGGACAACACAACTTGACTCCCCCTATCACTGCGCTCTCTACTATTCTGGGGCTTTATTCAATTGTGGTGCAAACCAACAGCACCATAAACTGGAATATTAAAATCCCACTGATTTAAATGGGGTCTTTGACTTTTTGATTATTATAGGTCACAAACGCATTACAAAAGCAAGGAACTGCAGACCTCTCCAGTATTCTCCAATGCGCTGCAGGTCTCTTTAGAATTCACTGGTTACAATGCTCCATATCAATCATTGGGAATTTTAATTTCTCCTTTGCTGCAGAATTACACCTCTTTAAAGTATTTAACACAGCCCTAAAATCCCAGGATTAGATCATCTTTCATGTGCTTGGCACAATACTGCTTATCATTCTGTTCCTACAATAATATAATATCACGGAATGACACACCGTAACGGGCCTCAAAAGCCCCAGAAAGATGCATATCATCCCCACCGCCTTGTTGTAGATGAGTGTGCCTATCTCTCCCAGAAACCTCAGTTTAAAGACGAAATGTGTGAAATCCCATATAGGGAATTACGCTGCCTGACATCCATCCACACTGCACATTGCACATATGGCTTGTTCTAAGCCAGCTTTACTGCAATCCCTGCAAATCTATTCGCTATGCTGGAAAATGAACTGCAGTCAACATCTCATTGAAGTAACAACATATATATTGTGTGTGCATATGTACATACGTGTGTGTATACATATGTGTGAGCAGCGTATATGCATGTGCTCTTGCATGTATAACTATGTGTATGAATGTGTGTGTGTGTGTGTATGAATGTGTGTGTGTGTACTTTGCTTATACACACACAATGATCCAAAAACCTTTTTTAAATTGTCGACCCCCAGTTTACATCAATGTTTTAACCTATAAATGTTAAACGTATTTAGCAGACTGAGAATGATACCACAAAACACACAAAAATACAGCAGTTAAAAACATTTTAGGTAAGCAATAGTTACTTTTTGTAGCCGTTTTAAAGAAAAACAGTAATTACACAGAAAGTATGGATTGTTTACCTTTAAAGGGATAGTAAGACTTAAAATGTGAAAAAAATACATGTTGTAGGGTTTATCCCCCTGAGTAAAACAAGGGTACTTCCCACTGCTGAGAGATATTTTATTAAAAAATTATAACCGCTCAGACTTGAATTCTTTAGGTGCAATATCACAGTGGCCTGAAAATTTACAGTGGCGCTGTTGCTACACCATCCTATGGAGATTTATGGTCTACAGACCAGAGCAGTCTGAGCTGTGATAACTTCCAAATAAAACACCTCTCAGCAATGGGAGCAGCCTTCATTTACTCAGAAGGATAAACTCTATAATATGTATTTTACATTTTAAGTATTACTATCCCTTGAAAGGGGGTAGTTATCATGAGGAGATCTTTATCTTTTAAAACGAATGGTTCAAACACATCAAAAAAGTTTGAGAACCTCTGTAGCAGACATTGAAGTCATTTAGCTACAAATAAAAATAACGCCCGGAGTTAACCCAGCGGTGTCTCAGGGAAAGGACACAGTGACTGTGCAACTCTGCGGGATGGAATGGCAATAACTGGACAAACTGAGGAAAAACAACTTTACTCCCCCTATCACTGAGCTCTCTACTATTCTGGAGCTTAATTCAATTGTAGAGCAAACCAACAGCACCATAAGCTGGAATTGTAAAATCTCACTGATTTAAATAGGGTCTTTGACTTTTTGATTATTATAGGTCACAAACGCATTACAAAAGCAATGAACTGCAGACCTCTCCAGTATTCTCCAATGCGTTGCAGGTCTCTTTAGAATTTACTGGTTACAATGCTCCATATCAATCATTGGGAACTTTAATTTATCCTTTGCTGCAGAATTTCACCTCTTTAAAGGGACAGTAATACTTTATTATTACTATCCCTCATATTGTAGATATTCTCAAAATAATTTAATAGCCCCCAGGTTCATCTCTCAAACCTTTATGGTTTGAGAGATAACCGAACGCAAAATTCCCCCCTCCCTCCCCTGAACTCAGCGTTGTGCTGACTGCAGGGATATCCGGTCTGAATTTCATCAGGCGGCTCTGCAGCTGAGCCGCAATCGCGTTAGTGACAAAGAATTATTTTACTGAAACAGTCTTCTACATGTGCTTGCAAACCAATCACAAACCAATCACATGTAGAAGACCATTTCAGTGAAATAATTATTTTTCACTAACGCGATCTCGGCTCTGCTGCAGAGCCACCTGTCATACGACAGACTTCCCCTGCAGTCAGTACAACGCTGACTTCAGGGAAGGGGGAGGGAGGGGGAACTTTGTCTTCAGTTATCTCTCAAACCATAAAGGTCTGAGAGATGAACCTGGGGGCTGTTAATTTATTTTGCAAATACCTACAATATGGGGGATAGTAATAATAAAGTATTACTATCCCTTTAAAGGGGATCTCTCACCTACTTACATGTAATGCTCATTAGTTAGAGCATTTATCTAAAAGACTGAAAATATTGCTCATTGTACTAAAAAAGCAGTTACATGCACAGAAATTAAACTTTAAAAAAAAGTGTCCGGCAGCCTACTTCCGGTTTGCCGAAACTTGCCGACCAGAGGCAGCTCCGTCCCACTACCCATCATCCTCCAATGATGGAGGCTGTCCGTCACTAAGTTGGTGTGATCTCATTGGTAGAGATCGATATCTAGCCAATGCGATCGCTCCACCTTAGTGGCAGACAGTCTCCGTCACCGGAGGACTATGGGTAGTGGGACGGAGCTGCCTAGGCTGCCAGACACTTTTTAACCTTAATTTCTGCGCGTGTAACTTCTTTTTTAATACAATGAACCCTATTTTCAGTCTTTTAGATAAATGCTCTAACTAATGAGCATTACATGTAAGTAGGTGAGTTATCCCCTTTAAAGTATTTAACACAGCCCTAAAATCCCAGGATTAGATCACCTTTCATCTTTTAAAATGTAAAATCCTATCCCTTGAAAGGGGGTAGTTATCAGGAGATCTTTATCTGTTAAAACAAATGGTTCCAGCACATCCAAAAAGTTTGAGAACCTCTATCGCAGACAAAAGCCGAAGATTGAAAACGTACCATTAAGTTGTGTTGATACGTGGGACTTCTATGGTCACAACTTTCCTGCGTCAGCAACGATACCGCCTGAAATTCCTCCGAGTGAGGCTTGCTGGGAAAACTCACATGCAGAGGAAGGTGAAAGGCCGTCAGCCCGTCACTCTCGCCCTCTTCCATTTTCTGCCGGCTTGTCACCATAGCTACCTCTCCATCTGCTTCCCCATACGGAGAAGCCGGTCGCTTGGAAGACATCCTGAAAGCAACAAAAGAGGAGAAAATAATGAAACCTCCACATAAATCCTTAATGCCGTCATTGTGTTGTTAGGGCCCATTGTAACAGAAATGGCTTTTATTTTGTGCTTGAAACAAGCAGGAAACCTTCCAAATACCAGCGCGGAGCGCACAGCCTGAAAGAATGACCGAGCAGGTAGCAACACAACACGGATTTGTTTGTTATGAGAATAATCAGCTATTAGGGAATTTTTTTGGCTTCTCAAATGAGAAATTTAACCTAGAGAAAACATTATCCAGCAGAGTCCGTCCTCTGGAAACTGATATTTTACTTTTCATTTTGTTCACTACAAAAGTTTGTCTATGAACCAAACAAAAAAGTGGACTTGACCTTGAACGAACTCCTTGGGTGCCGGAAGGGTATGATAAAGCCATTGCTTCCCCCTCTGAAACTGAAAGGGTTAAAACTGAGTTGCAGAGAGGCATTCGATGAAATAACCTTCAGGTTCTCAAAGGGTTGCGTTGTGTACCTCCTGGCACTCAAAGGGTTAATGGGTGTTGCAAACCAGTTTCGCACACAAAGGGTTGATTTACTTATGATTTCCCTCCTCATAATTAACACATTGTGTGCCAGAGAGGTACCCAGTGCATTGCAAGGCGTTTGATACATCTGTGGTACTCAAAGGGTTAAAGGGATAGTAATACTTTATTATTACTAATAATCCCCATAGTGTAGCCATTTCAAGAAGAATTCAATTGCACCCAGTGTTATCTCTCAGACCTTTATGGTATGAGAGATAACCGTAAGCAAAGTTCCCCCTCTCTCCCCTTTCCTGACGTTAGTGTTGTACTGACTGCAGGGATATCCGGTTTTATTATCATCAGACGGCTCTGCAGCAGAGCCGAGATAGCGTTAGTAAAAAATTATGATTTCACTGAAACTGTCTTCTACGTGTGCTTGCAAACCAAGCACAAACCAAGCACACGTAGAAGACCGTTTCAGTGAAATCTTTTTTTTTTTTTTTTTTTTTTTTTTTTCTTTAACTAATGTGATCTCAGCTCAGCTGCAGAGCCGCCTGATGAAAATAAAACCGGATATCCCTGCAGTCAGTACAACACTAACTTCAGGAAAGGGGAGAGAGGGGGAACTTTGCTTATGAGAGGACACTGGGGGCAACTGAATTCTTCTTGAACTAGCTACACTATGGGGATTAGTAATATTAAAGTATTACTATCCCTTTAAGGACTCCTGCAGGAGAAAGTGTCACTTTCATGTGAATGTAAATGTTCGTGTCCCTTCAGGACAAGAGGGATGCAGTAAGTATTGCTTTGGGGTTAACGGAACATTAACTCTATAATCCCAGTTATTAAAATATAGTAAGAGCATGTTGTAACATCCATCTATATGTGATAAGGTTTCCATATATTAGATTACATGTGCTGTTTGTTAGCAGGCTGGGGAAAGACCAATTGCTTTCTTCTCCTGACCTCCTGTTCACTGCATTCTGGAGCAGGAAGTGAAGAGTGCAAGGGAAAAGGTCTTCCCCCAGCCTGCAGGACAGAAGCATGTTATAACAACATATCTACATTTCTATTAATGTATGGCATATTTTACAATCGGAACTGTCAATGTTACAGCTTATCCTTTTATAAAAGGTCAACTCATGCATATTGTATCATACCTCCCAAGAATTCAACTGGCCAAAGAGGGAAACGTGTGTTTTAGGTGGGATTGCTGGGGCATTGCAGAGGATTTTTAGGTTATTTTATGACCAATTGACACCTTTTTGTGTAACTGAATAAATGATTTAGAGCAAAACCAAAAGTATTTTATTGACACAGATTAATTTTAAAACATGTATACTGACATTTATACAGACAGTAATGTGAGTTTTATTACTGTGGAACAATGTTATGCACTTATATACACACCACAGTCTGATCTCCTACACACACAGGGACACCAGGGTGATACACTTATATACACACCACACAGTCTGATCTCCTAAACACAGGGACACCAGGGTGATACACTGATATACACATCACACAGTCCGATCTCCTAAACACAGGGACACCAGGGTGATCTACTTATATACACACCACACAGTCTGATCTCCTAAACACAGGGACACCAGGGTGGGAGAAGTGGGACACGGGGATTTGGGTCTTAAAGAGGGACACTTGCAAGGTACGTATCTCTAATATACCCTAAAGAGGGACACTTGGGAGGTATGTATCCCTAATATCTCCTAAAGAGGAACACTTGGGAGGTATGGACCCCTAATATCTCCTAAAAAGGGACACTTGGGAGGTATGCATCATACATGTTATTATATTTGAAAGGTTGCAGGAAAGGGGAAATGTTTCATAAGAAGTTCACACTGACACGGCAGAGTGTCACCAGCATAGCTGATTTGCCCCAGAGACTCCCACTTCAAATATATACCCCCCACTTCATAATCAACACTTAGGAGGAGATTTTAAAGTAATATGTAGTTTGTTACTTGGATGCAGTGAAATTTACAGTATGTGATAATTGATTTCTCAGCTATAAATTTATTGGGTACAAAATGTATTCTCGGTCCTGATTTATAGTGACAGGGGTAATGTTGTTTGCTTAATTCTTCAATAAAACAATAACCACGTAAGGGATGTGCGCTTGCCAAGGAACGTGAACATGAAATGAGATCCTACACAATGAAACAGCATACTGCAAGTTATCATCTATTAGGGCATTATACAGCACATAAACTAAACCATAAAACAACAAGACTAAGAGAGAAGCTTTGCCCAGGCACCCTGCCGTAACTTAACATGCCCGGGTAAAGGTAAAGTGGAGCAGGCTGGGAGTCTCCACATCAGAGACATTTTAATTTAAAGGAATAGTAATGCTTAAATAAAAATGAGCCCAGCGGCATCTCTTAAACCTTTCAAAGGTCACTCTTTTTGCCTTTCCCCTGACGTCAGCGTTCTAGCTGAGAGCAGGGGAATCCTCTCCTGGGATGAGCCGGCAGCTCTGCAGCAGTGCTGAGATTGCGGTAATAAAAAAGAAATCTTTCACTAAAAAGGTCTTGTACGTGTGCTTGGTTTGCAAGCACACATAGAAGACTTTTTAAATTAAGGATTTCTTTTTATTAACGCGATCTCCTCTCTGCTGCAGAGCCTCCGCCAGTCCCAGGACCGGATTCCCCTGCTGTCAGATAGAACTTCGGAATCAGGGGAGAGGGAACTTTGAAAGCGGATATCTCCCAAACCATAAAGGTCTGAGAGATGCCGCTGGGCACACGTAGAAGATCTTTTAAGTGAATGATTTCTTTTCTATTAACGTGATCGCAGCTCTGCTGCAGAGCTGCCAGACGGTCGCACGACAGGCTTCCCCTGCAGTCAGCTATAATGCAGACTTCAGGGAAAGGGGAGAGAGGGGGGAACTTTGCAAGTGAATATCTCTCAAACCATAAAGGTCACTGGGGGCAAATAAAAAAAAAAAAAAAAAAAAAGAAATTACTACTAAAATATTGGGATTAGTAATTTTTAAGTATTACTGTCCCTTTAAGGGTCAGTGAAAGGGAAGATAATGTATGGCTAAGACAGAAAGTGCCTTTAGTAACACATAATATAAATAACAAAACAAACAAACAAACAAAAAAAAAAAAAAACTTGTAAAGCCACCTATTTTTTTTTTTAGGTGAC
Source organism: Rhinophrynus dorsalis (assembly GCA_037306005.1). Taxonomy (NCBI): domain Eukaryota; kingdom Metazoa; phylum Chordata; class Amphibia; order Anura; family Rhinophrynidae; genus Rhinophrynus; species Rhinophrynus dorsalis. The sequence continues at coordinate 9,886,324 of CM074721.1, forward strand.
AAGATCCCTTTAATGTTTCACAAAAACGTCAGCTCCAAATAATCTTCATAGTATTTGGACTTTGGAGAGTGTTATATCAATACTGTCAGAGTTGTAGTACAAGAGTAATTGAATGATAAAGTATCCCCCTCCCGCCCCTTTTAGCTAGTTAAGCCGCCTCCCCTCAGATGTGGAATCTGGTCACATGACCGGACAGATCACAGCAAGGGACAATCTTCTTACTGTGATCATAAGGAAACCCTTCCCCCCTTGACAGGTTTTTCAGGTTTTTCCTTATGATCACTGTAGATTGTCCCTTGCTGTGATCCATCCGGACAGTCTTGCTGCTCTGAGGTGAGCAGTGTTACATCAGTAAAAGAGGCGGGAGGGGGATACTTTATTAATTTGGGTAATAATTACACCTATTATTTCAGCTGCCGATTTTTTTTGTTCCGAGAGTGTGCGCTGAAAGTGCTTTGAGTCCCACTGGGAGAAAGGCGCTATGTAAATACTAGTTATAATTATTAATCAATTACTCTAACTACAACTCTGACAGAACTGAAATAACACTCTCCATGGCCCAAATACTATGATGATTAATTGGAGCTGTTTTTATTATGAAACGTTACTATCCCTTTAAGGGACTCTCCATACACGTACTAGATCTGCCGTATTGATTTTACGTAATTCTACAATCCGGCCTCATCCCCGGTTAATAACCAATGCCGTTCCCTGAATGTACAGAAACGCTTGGATACAAACAGAACTGAACAACAAGGCAGAGACCAACAGCTGACGGGAACGCTGGAGTCCAGAATAAAAGGTCTCTTTATACGTATCGGAGTAGAGGGGGATATAAAAGATGTGTGAGAGGAGATGAAGTGGCTCTAGGACGAGAGGACGCAAGATAAAGCGTCACTCTGGGGAAAACCAACTGCACCACGGAAGAGTATTAAATTCCCCAAAGTTCCATTCATTTAAATTGGGCTTTTAACCTCTTAAAGGGATAGTAATACTTAAAATGTAAAAAAAAAAAAAAAAAAAAAAAATATATGTTGTAGGGTTTATCCCCCTGAGTAAAACAAGAGCACTTCCATTGCTGAAAGGTGCTTCATTCAAAAGTTATTAATTTTCAAAGCTGAATTTTTTAGGTGCAATATCACAGTGGCCTGAAATTGTACAGTGGCGCTGTTGCTACACCATCCTATGGAGATTTATGGTCCTGGGACCAGAGCTGTCCATAGGATCGTGTAGCAACAGCGCCACTGTACAATTTCAGGCCACTGTGATATTGCACCTAAAAAATTCAACTTTGAAAATTAATAACTTTTGAACAAAACACCTCTCAGCAGTGGGAGTACTCTTGTTTTACTCAGGGGGATAAACCCTACAACATATTTTTTTTTTTTACATTTTAAGTATTATTATCCCTTTAAAGGAGCGGTTACTATCACATTCTATGACACCTCTTTCATACAATGCAACAGAACAGCTGTCATGACAGGGCTCTCTGGACACCAGAGGGTGCTGTTAGTGTAATAAATAATAAAGACAATAATTTAATAATAACTTTGGAACAAAACATCTCCCTGCAGTGGACATACCCTCTTGTTTTAACCCTTTGCTTGTTTACATAATAAGTTTACTGCTCCTTTAAAATGTTCTAGACTCACTGTTCTATAGCTTTTTAATACAACGCAGCGCGTCTTCTGTATAGACGGAAAGTAGTAATTCTGGAGCCAATGGACTGTACTGTAGGTCCCCAAATTCATAGTCAGCTAAATGCAACCCGATGAATGCTAAAAAGGTCTCCGACACATTACAAAGCAATGTGATGGAGGCTTCTCTAGCATTCAAGGGGTTAAATGCCCCCAAGTAAAGAAGTCGGAAGTTATTAACCCCCATGGTGCGGCGAGTTTGATGGAGATTTCCACCATTTTCATTTTGTCTGCAGAGACCTTAATTAGATAATAATTATTATATACATTGCACTGGCATTTCTACATCTAGTTCACTTAACCCCTCGGATGCTACAGATGCCTCTAACACATTGCTTTGGAGACACCTAGCATATGAGAGTTAAAATGTAAATTATAAACCATAACCAGAATATGTGCATATTTATATTAAACACACATACATTATCAATATTGGCACAGTTTTGCCCGTGCAGTTAACAAAACAAAAAAAACACAAAAAACAAAGATCCCATGCCGTACGTTTGACTAAAAAAATACATTATATATACACATACATACACACACACACACACACGTTGTCCATGTTCTCTCTTTACTAGATGTAACAGATAATATACAAATTGCTTAGCTTACAATCAGTTGCCGCTCAGCTTTAAAACCCCCCAAACCCATGTGACTGTCAGTAGTGTAACTAAGCGGTAGTACACATTTGGCCCTGAGGCTTGATGTGGCCCTCACAAGCTTCTCCTTGCGGCCCTCACTTACTGATTTCTGTTATAGTAGGAAGAGGAGCCGATTTCCCTCTCAAGCTCCTGATACAAACTCAAAAACCCAACACATGTTTTTTGCCTCCGTTCATAAACCCATTTACACTTACTGTCCCGCCTTAAAGGGACATCATCCCAAAAAAATTAAAAGGGTTCCTTGGACAGTTAATTTTTTAAAAATGTTTTTCTTCAATGTGAAAGGTCTAAAACCTTTACAGGTAAAAAGTGAAAATAAGCTCTATATATTTATATATTTTAGGGAAAACAACTTTATAACATATATGAGGATTTATGCACCTAAGAAATAATTGCAACTGTTGGCCAGGGATATATAACATTTAAAAGGGTACAAACCCTATTCCTTTTAGGTTATGTTCCATTAACCCTTTTCATGCTAGAAAGATTTCTAACCCATTGCTGTGCAATGCATTGGAGATCTCACTAGGCAACAAGGGCTAATTTCCCTTTTTAAAGCAGATGCAGAGAAAGTTTAGCCATAATGTGCAGCCCTTTGGTTGACCCGAGGGCCACACGTTCGGCCTTTGGCATGAATCCGGCCGCCTATTTCAGGTTTAGATGACCCCCACCTCTCTACCTCCAGAGAGGGCTTAAGAGGATTACAAAAATGGACTTAAAGACACATTGATTAGTGTCAAACAAGGAAGTGTCTGTGTGTAAAAACATTTCAGATCTTTACTGAGGTTCATTTAAGTAGATTAATTAACCACCATGAGTAAATCAACTATAGCGCTAATAGACCCGCAAGTTACAAAACCTACCAACGCCTTGGATAATGTGGAGGAGCAAAATATTGCCCATGGGGGGATTTTATTGTTTGGCTGGTTGTAGAAATACACAGAAAATATCATAATTTCTAGCTTTCCCTGCAGATGAAGAATTCTATATTTATTACATAACAAATGTTTGTTACAAATGTATCATTCTACCCGTGCAGAGAGATCCAGGATTGATACATTCTCTTTGTATTAGCAGTGACACTTAGTGGATGTGTCACCAAGACAAGCTCAGTTTATTTTACAGAGAATTAAACCTGCCTTTATTTTATATTAGCCATTTTCAGTAAAATAGACAGAGAAATTAAAGGGATAGTAATTAAAGGGATAGCAATGCTTCCTAACGCAGGCAGCTCAGATCCTTTGTCATAATTAATACGGATGTCTGACACTCATACTGTTCATAACTTGATAGTTGCTCTGTCATTACATGATGAAGTTTACTCCTCCTTGCCCTTTTCCCAAATCTGACAGTGGATTACTATGGGGGACAATCTTCAGTCGGTATTAGGAAAACCTGCCGTCCTTCGTCAAGGAGGAAGTGTGTATATATTTCAAAGCTGATCTAGTAAACTAAAGAGCTAACATGGACAACATGTGTGTAAAACTAGTGTAAAAGCCCGTGTACATGGGCCAAGGTACGGGCGATGTTAACCCTTTCAGTGCCAGAGGGGTCCGAAATGCATTGCGTACTCCTCTGGCACTCAAAGGGTTAAGAGACCGGTCCTGCTCTGCGTCCTGCCGCCGACGCAGTCATGAACTGTAGAGACTGTCCGAAAGCACAGAATGCTCCCAGCACAGAACTCCCAGCATTATGTGCTCCCAGCACAGAACTCCCAGCATTCCGTGCTCCCAGGACAGAACTCCCAGCATTCTGTGCTCCCAGGACAGAACTCCCAGCATTCTGTGCTCCCAGGACAGAACTCCCAGCATTCTGTGCTCCCAGGACAGAACTCCCAGCATTCCGTGCTCCCAGCACAGAATTCCCAGCATTCCATGCTCCCAGCACAGAATTCCCAGCATTCCGTGCTTCGGGCAGTCTCTACTGCACATGAGGGCTTCTGACAAACATCCTAGCGAATTATTATATTGGAGGATGTTGCAACAAAGATCCAAGGCGTCACTCCAAAATGAAACAGGAGCGACTGATTAAAAACAAGCTTTGTTATAGAAGCTTAAAGGGATAGTAATACTTAAAATGTAAAAAAAATATGTTGTAGCGTTTATCCCCCTGAGTAAAACAAGGGGACTCCCACTGCTGAAAGGTGTTTCATTCAAAAGTTATTAATTTTCAAAGTTGAATTTTTTAGGTGCAATATCACAGTGGCCTGAAATTGTACAGTGGCGCTGTTGCTACACCATCCTATGGAGATTTATGGTCAACTGACCAGAGCTGTAGCAACAGCGCCACTGTACAATTTCAGGCCACTGTGATATTGCACCTAAACAATTCAACTTTGAAAATTAATAACTTTTGAATGAAACACCTTTTAGCAGTGGGAGTACCCTTGTTTTACTCAGGGGGATAAACCCTACAACATATTTTTTTTTACATTTTAAGTATTACTATCCCTTTAAAAACACTGAAACAGACAGACAGAGAGAAGATTGATCCTTGTTGTGATCTGTCCGGTCCGATGAAGGTAAGTGGTTTACAATCGGGAAAAGGTGCATGAGGGGTGAACATCATATAATTACATCGTAACTAGCAACTTACAAACAGTGCGAGCATCAGACATCAGTACTATTATCTACGATGAACAATCTCAGCTGCTTGTGTAAACACCGCTATCCCTTCAGTCTTTATGTTTAATGGAACTTAATGCCAATTACTTCTGTTTGGAGTCAAACTTACCCCTCGCTGTGTCATTAGAAATTACTCCAGTGCAGTGGTTCTCAATCTTTTTTTGATTGGGGCACTTCTACCAAGTAATCTAGAACATTTGTGGCACCCCTAACATATTTAAAGCGGAACTACCACCCAATAATAAGATAGCATCACATCATTGCCCATCTGGGGACGAGCTGCTCAGTAGCGCTAGTCACCAGAATTCTTACCGTATTAAAGAGAAATCGCTATTCTTCATGGACTGACAGGTAGGATGGAGTGCGGACATCCTGCCCTAGTGACGTCCACGCGCCTGCGCTGTCAGTCCCAGCCGGGTCTAGGAGGCGTTGCTAGGATCCATTTGGCTCCGGCTGGGACTGACAGCGCAGGGATGTGGACGTCACTACAGCAGGATGTCCGCGCTCCGTCCTGCTGTCAGTCCATGAAGAATAGAGATTTCTCTTTAATCCGGTAAGAATTCTGGTGTCTAGCGCTACTGAGCAGGTGGTCGCCAGATGGGCAATGATGTGATGTTATCTTATCATTGGGTGGTAGTTCCGCTATAACATAATTTATCAAGGGCATAATGAAGGGTACAATGCATAAATATGCAGTTATTATTAAGTCTTACAATCATAACAAAACTAACATATCATGCATAACAATTTCTATAAATCTTTATTTATAAATACATTTTTTTTTTTTAGTCTTCATAGAAAACATGGAGAACCCTAAGTTTATGTCCGTAGCACCCCAAAGTGCCACGGCTCCCTGATTGAGAATCACCGCTCCAGTGTGTGGGCTCTGCCTAGATTCAGGGCACAGTGCGTGCCAATACCGGCCCAGAATAGACTAATTAGCATAAACTGCCAGACATTGCCATCAACAGGCAACTTCTCAAAAATAATTTATATTACCCCAAAAAAATGATTAGAATATATAGGTGTTTTTAATTGTCTTTGAAATTAACTAAATTTCAATGGGGCAGGGGTATCAATCAGGTGCTGTGCATACGTTCGTTATATATTTATATTAACACACACTAGGCTCACAGGCAACATTTTAACCCTTTGAATGCCAGAGGAGTATGCAACACATTGCTTTGCAATGCGTTGTGTTCCCCTCTGGCATTCAAAGGGTTATCACCAATAACTGTTCAACCTGTCTCCAGAAAAATACATTACAGGAGACTCGTCTCTAAGATACAAGGAGGCAGAAGGGGTCGCTGTTGTGTGTTCCATCTATTCTGTGAACAGAATGTGCGCTATTGTTCTAGGAGGCGTAATTAAAAAGCATGAAAAAAATACTGAAAAAGCAGCCTAATGTATATAGCGTAATTATATAGTTTGGGCACAAAAATGCTTCTGCAATTAGAAAGGTCAATTAGCACAAAAAAAGGTAAATTATATACAAAATGAGTTTACTAGGAATTATACAAAAACATTTTCTCTGTAGGTTAAATCTTTATATCTATCACCAAATATAAGAGTCCTGGCCCTTGCACAGCACCCTAATTTCCACGGAGCCTGTTCGTGTCACCTTTTAATGGAAGCAGTGGAGTAACGCGCACTTCCACACATTCAGCTCGGGGACGAGAACAATTAGAAGGTTCTCATAAAAACAAACACAAAGTAACAATACGGTAGATGTCAAATCAGAAATACATGGAGGTGCTACAGGTCTCCCACATTGGAAAGTCTCCAACAAAACTTCTGCACCCCAGAGTCTTGTAGCTCTATTAGGAGTCCACACCCTCTCCTCTTGTATAAAAAGAGGTATCGAAGCAAGAGTGGATAACATTATTTTGCCATTATACAAATCATTGGTAAGACCTCACCTTGAGTATACAGAGCAATTTTGGGCACCGGTTCTGAAAAAGGATATACTAGAACTAGAGAGGGTACAGCGAACAGCAACAAAATTAATTAAGGGAATGGAGGACTTGACGTATGAGGAACGACTAGATAAACTTGGTTTATTTACTCTAGAGAAAAGACGACTAAGAGGAGACCTTATCACATTGTACAAGTATATGAGAGGTCAATACAAGGATCTCTGCGGTGAGATATTTATTCCAAGGCCTGATCAGGTGACCAGGGGATACCCCTTGAGATTAGAGGAAAGGAGGTTTAGACTTCAGCAGAGGAAGGGATTTTTTACGGTATGGTCTGTTAAATTGTGGAATTCATTGCCCAGGGAGGTAGTTATGGCAGATACAACGGATACATTCAAGAGAAGATTAGACACATTTCTTTCCAAAGGGAACATACAGAGTTATACTGTTTATTAGTAGGCTGATCAGGAAAGTCTAATAAAGACTAACTTATTTGGTAGCAGGAAAGTTATAAAATTACTGGGGTATGAGGAGAAGGTTGAATTTGATGGACTTGTGTCTTTATTCAGCCTAATTTACTATGTTACTATGTTACTTCACAAAATAGTACAGATTGAGCTCTGCACGGATTTCCTTCAGGGGATGCCCTACAATCATACAAAGTATATATACACAGTATCTACACATATATACAAAATTGCACTTCCGAAAATAAATCTCAGAATAAATGATGTGTAAAAAAAAAAATAAAAAAAAAAAAAAATATATATATATATATATATATATATATATATATATATATATATATATATATATATTTTAGTTAAAAAATATCTTTAGTAATACAAATTGCAAGTGCTTGCCAACATGCCAAGCAATATTGCAACAATGCAGATTACATATCTATATATATAAAAGAAGACTTTGTGCCTGCCAAAACACACCCAGGGGAGGCATAAAGCAGGAGTTACTATTCCTATTGGGTGATTCAGTCATGCAGGGAGTTGGCCCGCCCCCACTATGCAGCCCGCCCACCACCATCACAGTCAGAAAAAAACAACATGGCCGCCACTTGCTCCTACACCACAGACAAACACACATGCCTCACTCATACAGCACCAAACTCACACACATGCCTCACTCACACAGCACCACACAAACACACACACATGCCACACTCACACACACAGACCACCACACACAATGCCCCACTCACACAGCACCAAACACACATGCCCCCACTCACACACACAGCACCACATACACACACAAAGCCAGAAATAAATATGGCTGACACACACACACACACTCACTCACCCTGACTCCCAGTGGCCTCAGCAGGACCTGTAGTGCAGCACCAGAAGAACAAAATGGCACTCAAAGGGTTAAGGTAGGCCCTCATTGCTCAATTATTTCTTCACTGTCATCATTTGGCATGCAAGACACAGGACAGACAGCCATCAGATTCACACTTAACCCACTGACTGCCACAGGGTTGTGTATCAAGCTTTACCCCTCAGGGAGTGTGTTCAAACCCCTCACACTGTAAACTTGCATTTCCCTCCCACTTCTCCTCCTTCCCCAGCCTATTACTAACACTTTTCCCACATTTATGTTAAGCTCCGCCCCCTACTCGCGATTAAGCCCCGCCCCCTTTTAACCCAGATTGCCCCATTTGTCTCTCCACATCAGCACCACATCAGTCCCCTCTAGGGACTACACAAGTCAAAGTTCCCAGGTATGAACACACTTCCCACTGCTATTTAACTCTGACATGCCTCTGTATATCTTAACCCTTTGACTGCCAGAGGGGTACACAACTCATGAGTGCATGTGTTTCTGCTCATATATGTTGCATGTGTGTTTGTGTCCATCTCTGTTACATATATGTGTCCATGTGTGCATCTCCAGTGTGTCTGTGTGTGTACATCTGTTACATATGTGTGCATCTCCAGTGAGTCTGTGTGTGTGCGTGTCTTTTGCATGTTTCTGCCGCTCACTGTGTGTATGTGCATACCTCCCAACATTTCACATGGCCAAAGAGGGACACTGTAGTTTTAGGTGATATTGTTGGGGCGTGGCTGGTGGGCAGGGCATTAGTAAGAATTTTTAGGTTATTTCATGACCTATTACTGGCTATTTATGTAACTGAATAAATGATTTAGTGCAAGACCAAAGTATTTTATTTGCACAGACTAATGTATAAGCACATATACTGAAGTTTATTGCTTTATTGCTGGAGAGCAAAGTAAAACACGCCACACAGTCAGGGCTGGTGCAAAGATTTTTGCCACCCTAGGCAAAACCTAATTTTGCCGCCAATTTCGCTCCGCCCCTTGTGTCCCACCCCTTTATACCCTGCCTACTTATACCCCACCTCTTTTCATAATTGTCCTCTCTCTGCCCCCTGGGCCAGTCTGCCCCTGGTCTGGAGATGCCTGTAAGAGATGCCCCCTACCAGCTCCAACTTGCCCCTTATCAGCTTCACTTTGGCCCACCAGTTCCACTTTGCCACCATCAGCTCCAACTTGCCACCATCAGCTCCACTTTGCCCCCCATCCACTCCAACTTGCCCCCATCAGCTCCACTTTGCCCCCCCATCCGCTCCAACGTGCCCCCACCAGCTCCACTTTGCCCCCCATCTGCTCTAACGTGCCCCCACCAGCTCCACTTTGGCCCCTCAGCTCCACTTTGCCCCCATCAGCTCCACTTTGCCCCCCATCCTCTCCAACTTACCCCCATCAGCTCCACTTTGCCCCCCATCCGCTCCAACTTGCCCCCACCAGCTCCAACTTGCCCCCACCAGCTCCACTATGCCCCCATCCGCTCCAACTTGCCCCCCATCTGCTCCAACTTGCCCCCCATCCGCTCCAACTTGCCCCCCATCCGCTCCACTTTGCCCCCCCTCAGCTCCAACTTGCCCCCCCTCAGCTCCACTTTGACCCTCATCCGCTCCACTTTGCCCCCATCAGCTCCAACTTGCCCCCACCAGCTCCACTATGCCCCCTCAGCTCCAGCATTCCCCTAACAGCTCCAACTTGCCCCCATCATCTCCACTTTGCCCCACATCCGCTTCAACTTGCCCCCTCAGCTCCACTATGCCCCCTCAGCTCCAACTTGCCCCCCATCACATACCTGTAGCTCCCGCGCAGTCTTCTCTTCAGTAATGCAGAGCGCGGCGGGAGATCATGACTCCCAGCGCTCTCTGCATTACTAAAGATCCGACCAGATAAGGGAGCGCTGTAGCGACACAGACCTGACTGTGTTGTGGTTCCCGGAGTGGTGTGTGCGGGCGCAGCTCTTCTCCGCTGCATGCCCGCGCCCCCAGTACGTGTGCACCCTGGGCCGGCGCCTACCTCGCCTATAGGTGGAGCTGCCCTGCACACAGTCTGACCTCCTAAAAAGAGGGACAACAGGGTGGGAAAGAGGGACAGAGGGATTTTGCCCTCAAAGAGGGACTGTCCCTCCTAAAGAGGGACACTTGGGATGTATGGTATGTGTCTGCCTGTGTGTTGTATATGTCTGTGTTTATCAGTGTGTCTGCATTTCACACACATGCGCCCAATGGTCATAACATGACGGGCAACGCCGTCCCACATTGCTAGTAAAATATAAAAATACAAATACATACATGGGTAATTTGTTGCCACCTATACAGCCACAAAGATTCCTGGTCAGGAAAGATTGCATCCAACAACGCGTTTCACACAAAGGAGTGCTTTATCAAGTTCTTTATGCTCAAGCATGAGCATAATATATATATAATATATTTTATATATATTTTTGTAGACATTTCTTCTGAGATTTATTTTTGGAAGTGTGATTTGGTATATCTACGTCTGAAGGGTGATAGACAGATGACCCTGTCTGGACTAGAACCTGCAACCTTGAGGTCTGATGGTGCATTAACCAACCGAGCCATCTCTCCATAAACCTATGACCACTGAGTTTCAGATACCTTTATGGCAACTGGTATACACAATAGGTTTGTTTAGTGAAAGGGGATGTATCATCCCTATATAAGGTAGCCTGTATAGTTTCACTTCATAGTGAATATGTGTAAACGTTTATTAATTTGTTTTCCCTTAAATGGATAGTAATACTTAAAATTAAAAAAAAAAATTATATGTTGTAGGGTTTATCCCCCTGAGTAAAACAAGGGTACTCCCTCTGCTGAAAAGGTGTTTTATTCAAAAGTTATTAAAGCTCAAACTTGAATTTTTTAGGTGCAATATCACAGTAGCCTGAAAATTTACAGTGGCTCTGTTGCTACGCCATCCTATGGACTGCTCTGGTCTGTAGGCCATAAATCTCCAAAGGATGGTGTAGCAACAGCGCCACTGTACAATTTCAGGCCACTGTGATATTGCACCTAACAATTTCAAGTTTGAGCTGTTATCTTTTTAATAACAGAGCAGGTAACCGCAGTCTATGCGGAAGTAGGTACAGGGCAGCATTTACTCCTTCAATTTCGATGAACGTTAACACATATTCACTATATAGTGAAACTATACAGGCTAACTTGTATAGGGTTGATACAACCCCTTCAAATCTGGTAAAATAGATATATATAGATATATATATTTCACCATTATATCTTTGACAAAAGTCACCTATAAAATGTTAACCCTTTGAGTGCCAGAGGGGTATGTAAAGCATTGCAAAAAGGTCTTCCACTGGCACAATGGCTTCTGGGTAAAATCATGCATGACCACTATCACAGGTCTTCCACTGCTGCAAGGGAGTCTGGGTAAAAGCATGCATGACCAAATCATAGGTCTTCCACTGACACAATGATTTCTGGGTAACAGCATGCATCAGCATTAACACACATCTTCCGCTGCTGCAAGGAATCCTGGGAAAACGCATGCACAACCATGATCACAGGTATTCCACTGCCACAAGGGATTCTGGGTAAAAGAATGTATGACCAACATCACAGATCTGCCACAAGGAATTTTGGGTAGTGAAAACTTGCCCTGGATTTACCAACAAGGCACTGATTTCAGAAAAAAGAAAAAAAAATGTCCAAACATCAAGTGTAGGATAAAGCTCAGGACAAACAGACAGATTTAATCAGAGAAGAAATGCCTTAGAGTTCTAGAAGTGAATGGGTTAAGTACGGAGAGAGGATAAGTGAAAATAAATGTTTTGCTCACTTCCTAATTTGCTCTATATAGTAAGAGGATTAAGTTCCTAGCGAGACGCATTTTCACTGGATGTTTGCTCTCTGCTAGATCCACAGTGAGATTACAACCCAGAAGATTTATTAACTCCTCAAGGAATAAAGGGGTGTGGAACACACTGCAAATCAATTCGGTCATCAAGGGGTAAAACAGAGAAATAATTGACCCAATACGTCACCCCGTGCATATGAATAAACCCCCAAATACCCACTAATTTACTTGACTTGAAATGCAAAATAATGAGCTTGAGACCTCACTAGCATCCGTGGGGTTAAAAGAACTTTATGAACTGAAAGCTGTGACTTTGTGAGACAAATGACCCAAAGAGCTGATGAATCAAACAATAGGATTCTTTGAAAGTCTGTAGGCAATTTGTCCTATTTAGACCTGTTGTTCCCTCTCTATTCCCATAAACTCTACCACGATCCAGCTGTATAAACCAAACTCCTGACACAAGACGCTATAGAGCGAGCCTTCTAACATACTGACCACTGGCTGAGCCAACAGGCATAAAAGGTCCTTGATGGCAGAGGTAATCACACATCAGTGTTTGTTTATTCTACATCCTGCAACAGGAGTCTAAAACCCCCTTTTGTTTACCTCCATTATCAAAACCATCCCCCCTCTGAAAAGGCCCTTTTGTGTCTCCAAAAATTGGAAGCCCTTCCACATTACAGGAGATTATTTCAGTCTCTTCCAGGCCTGAAAACCAGACAAAAATCAAGGAGCCGCGCTGGTCCCGATTCCAACAAAACAGTTTTCACTAACGCAGGAGAGGAATGTACAAATTGTGATTTTTCTGAGGATTAGTATCAAATTATCTTTCAGGTTAAAACATTGTCCTCGTAACAATTCTAAGAATTCATAAATTTTATCCCGGAGCCATGTTATTTTTGTTTTAATTTCCCACAATAGAGAAAAAAAAAAATGAAGTTTCTTAAACGGTTTTGTTCTCAGCTTTGAAAGAAAGGAAAAAAATAAAATAAAAAATGTATATAAATATATGAATGCGTTGCGTACCCATCTGGCACTCAAAGGGTTAAGTTTAATCCTTTTAAAAGGACCAGAGATGAGTATTTTGTTGCAAAGCAATGTATTTTCTTCCTCGGATCCTGAAAAGGGGTTCAGGCATTGCTCACCCCGATTTGTGAAATTGTATAAAAAAAGATGACTTTTTCGTGCATTTGTAATTATTTTTTTAAAATAATAACAAGCGTTGTCTGTAATATTTCCCTATCTGCTTAGTAGCGCTAGTCGCCAGAATTATTACCTCTTCATGGAGAAATTTGAAGTGATCCACGGCTGACAGGCAGGACGGAGCGCGGACATCTTGCCCTAGTGACGTCCGGCGCCTGCGCTGTCAGTCCCAGGCGGCTGTAGGAGGCGTTGCTAGGAGCCATTTGGCTCCGGAAGGGACTGACAGCGCGGGCGCGTGGACGTCACTAGGGCAAGATGTCCGCGCTCCGTCCTGCCTGTCAGCCGAGGATCACTTCAAATTTCTCCATGAAGAGGTAATAATTCTGGCGACTAGAGATACTAAGCATCTAGTCGCCAGATAGGGAATTATTACAGACAACGTTTGTTAGCGGTGTTCGTTCCGCTTTAATATTACTGTTGCTACATTTTTTTTCTCCTTGTATCCCTCACATTTCAGTATAACAGCAGATTAAAAGTCACTACTTGTGATATTCAGTTGCGATACCTTTGAAACCAAAAGGTAGAAATGTGACAGAGCACACACACAAACACACACACACACACACACACACAAACACATTGCTGGAGCAAAGTTACAGTAAACTGCGTAGATTACATTGTCATAGTGAGCAACTCCGTAGGATACAATCTTACCACAATCATGCGTTTCCTAGTGCTTTTTCAAAACGCCTACATAAAGTCGCCTGTTTAAACATTCCCTTAAATGTACAAACACTGGAATTGTGAACTACAAACACAATTAGGAGTCTAAAACTTTTATTCATGTTTACAAAACCAACATAAACAGTTACATCTGAGAATACATTGTTTTAATTATCCCACTTCTGCCTGTAGATTGTAAGCACACGCGACCAGAGTTCTCTCTACCATTCGCATCAGTTTGAGAAGTTTGTCATGTGTTTGTAATGAGTTTTCTCTAACTTTACAGCGCTACAGAATAGCTTGGTGCTTTATAAAATAATGATAATAAAATACAGCAAGCTTATGGTTTGAACAAAGCCTTATTAGGTTGTCTGAAATAAAGGTGAACTATATATATATATATATATATATATATATATATATATATATATATATATATATATATTATATTATATATAGATATATTTAATTTATATAAAGAAAGATGCTTAACCCCTTGTATGAGAAAGACATGTCCAATGCATTGCTTTGCAAAGCCCCAGACATGTGTTTAGCATCAAACGGGTTAAATTATTTAACAGAAGGGCTTACCTACACAGGAGTCCTTCACAGAGCGATGTGCTAAATCCATGTATATGCTTTCAGCAGTCACTCTGCTGTAGTCTGTAGCTGGGAGCCTCCCATTTGTAATCTGATCCTCTTCCTGCATTGTTCTGCAGAACAATACTGTTGGGGCTGGGCTTCTCCTTCAATAACTTTTGTTGTGCAGAACAATGCAAGAGGAGAATAGGATTGTGAAATGGGAGACTCCAGCTGTAGACTAGAATAGATTTTAAATAATAATAATAATTTAAAAACCTAATTGAACTACATATGACAGCCTTATAAAAGACTTAAAGCAAACCCCTCTGTTAACCCTTTGATTGCGAGTGGTTTGCAATGCGTTACGTACACCTCTGGCACTCAAAAGGGTAAACAATTTAAAGGGATAGTAATGTTTCATAATAAAAGCAGCTCTAATTAATATTCATAGTATTTGGACTTTGGAGAGTGTTATTTCAATTCTGTCAGAGTTGTAGTACAAGAGTAATTGAATGATAAAGTATCCCCCTCCCACCCCTTTTACTGATGTAACACTGCTCAGCCAGATCAGAAGGGAGGTGCCCAGGTAGACTGCAGAGAGGGACAATCTTCAATTAAGATAAGGGAAAAACCTGAAAAACTTGTCAAGGGGGGCAGGGCTTTCATTGTTCTCATAGGAAGAAGATTGTCCCCCTCTGTTATCTGTCTGGTCTATGGACTGGATTCCACATCTGAGAAGAGATGGGTTACACTAGGTAAAAGGGGGGGGAGGGGAAACTTTGCTTGTGAATATCTCCCAAACCATAAAGGTTTGAGAGATAAGACTTATATCGTTCATGTTTTTTTAATGCCTACAAAATAAAATAAAGTTAAAATGAAGTATTACTATCCCTTTAAAACCACTTATTTTTAATGAAACACTAACTAGTAAATGATCTGGGTTATACACATACTTAGAGGGGAACCACCACCCCACAAAATCTTTATCTTAATCCAGTCCCCATTTGGTGACTAGCTGCTTAGTAGCGCTAGTCGCTAGAATTATTACCTGGTTTAACTGATTTTACACTTGTTCCGAGGCGGACAGTAACAGGAAGCACGGACATCTTGCCATAGTGACGTCCGTGCGACTGCGCTGTCAGTCCCTTTTGGAGCCGGCCGGAACAAGTGTAAAATCAGTTAAACCAGGTAATAATTCTGGCGACTAGCGCTACTAAGCAGCTAGTCACCAAATGGGGACTGGATTAAGATAAAGATTTTGTGAGGTGGTAGTTCCCCTTTAAATCCCCTGTAAAAATGTTCTTTGTTTTCTGGGGCCTAAAATATACCATTACACATGCTCTGTTGGGGCTCCCATTAGAACAGCAATCTTGATAGGAGCCTCAAAAGTAATAACGCTTTATTGTCTACTGAGCTTGAGATAAGATATCAGCATTTCTGAACAGAAGCGCAGTGAGTACCAATCTCAACACATTAACTGCATTATCTCTGTACAAATAATCAACCAAATTGTGTATGTATATATATATATATATACTAGCAACATGGGACGGCGTTGCCCGTCATGTTATGACCATTGGGCGCACGTGTTTGAAATGCAGACACACTGATAAACACAGACATATGCAGCATACAGGCAGACACATACCATACATCCCAAGTGTCCCTCTTTAGGAGGGATAGTCCCTCTTTGAGGGCCAAATCCCTCTGTCCCTCTTTCCCACCCTGTTGTCCCTCTTTTTAGGAGGTCATACTGTGTGCAGGGCCGGCTCCACCTATAGGCGAGGTAGGCGCCGGCCTAGGGCGCACACGTACTGGGGGTGCGGGCATGCAGCGGAGAAGAGCTGCGCCCACACATCACGCCAGGAACCACAACACAGTCAGGCCTGTGTTGCTACAGCGCTCCCTCATCTGGTCGGATCTTTAGTAATGCAGAGCGCGCTGGGAGTCATGATCTCCAGCCGCGCTCTGCATTACTGAAGAGAAGACTGCGCGGGAGATACAGGTATGTGATGGGGGGCAAGTTGGAGCTGAGGGGGCATAGTGGAGCTGAGGGGGCAAGTTGGAGCAGATGTGGGGCAAAGTGGAGATGATGGGGGCAAGTTGGAGCTGTTAGGGGAAAGCTGGAGCTGAGGGGGCATAGTGGAGCTGGTGGTGGCAAGTTGGAGATGATGGGGGCAAGTTGGAGCTGATGAGGGTCAAAGTGGAGCTGATGAGGGTCAAAGTGGAGCTGAGGGGGGGCAAGTTGGAGCTGAGGGGGGCAAGTGGAGCTAAGGGGGGGCAAGTGGAGCTGAGGGGGGGCAAAGTGGAGCTGGTAGGGCAAGTTGGAGCGGATGGGGGGGCAAGTTGGAGCGGATGGGGGCAAGTTGGAGCTGCTGGGGGCATAGTGGAGCTGATAGTGGAAAGTTGGAGCTGAGAGGGCATAGTGGAGCTGGTGGGGGCAAGTTGGAGCGGATGGGGGCAAGTTGGAGCGGATGGGGGGCAAAGTGGAGCTGATGGGGGTAAGTTGGAGAGGATGGGGGGCAAAGTGGAGCTGATGGGGGTAAGTTGGAGCTGAGGGGGTAAAGTGAAGCTGAGGGGACAAAATGGAGCTGGTGGGGGCACGTTGGAGCTGATGGGGGCAAGTTGGAGTTGATAGGGGCAAAGTGGAGCTGGTGGGCCAAAGTGAAGCTGATAAGGGGCAAGTTGGAGCTGGTGGGGGGCATCTCTTACAGGCATCTCCAGAACAGGGGCAGAGTGGCTCAGGGGGCAGAGAGAGGACAATCATGAAAAGAGGTTGAGTATAAGTAGGCAGGGTATAAAGGGGTGGGACACAAGGGGCGGAGCGAAATGGGCGGCAAAATTAGGTTTTGCCTAGGGTGGCAAAAATCCTTGCACCAGCCCTGACTGTGTGGTGTGTATTACTTTGCTCTCCAGCAATAAAGCAATAAACTTCAGTATATGTGTGTGTATACATTAGTCTGTGCAAATAAAATACTTTGGTCTTGAACTAAATCATTTATTCAGTTACATAAATAGCCAGTAATAGGTCATGAAATAACCTAAAAATTCTTACTAATGCCCCACCCACCCGCCACGCCCCCAACAATATCACCTAAAAGTAACGTGTCCCTCTTTGGCCCTGTGAAATGTTGGGAGGTATGCACATACAGACAGTGAGCGGCAGAAACATGCAAAAGACACGCACACACACACAGACACACTGGAGATGCACATATGGACACACATATGTAACAGAGATGTACACACACAGACACGCAACATATATGAGCAGAAACACATGTGCTCATGAGTTGTGTACCCCTCTGCCACTCAAAGGGTTAAGGTATAGAGAGGCATGTCAGAGTTAAATAGCAGTGGGAAGTGTGTTCATACCTGGGAACACTGACTTGTGAAGTCCCTAGAGGGGACTGATGTGGTGCTGATGTGGAGAGACAAATGGGGCAATCTGGGTTAAAAGTGGGTGGGGCTTAATCGCGAGTAGGGGGCGGGGCTTAACATAAATGTGAAAAAGTGTTAGTAATAGGCTGGGGAAGGAGGAGAAGTGGGAGGGGAATGCAAGTTTACAGTGTGAGGGGTTTGAACACACTCCATGAGGGGTAAAACTTGATACAGAACCCTGTGGCAGTCAGTGGGTTAAGTGTGAATCTGATGGCTGTCTGTCCTGTGTCTTGCATGGCAAATGGTGACAGTGAAGAAGTAATTCAGCAATGAGGGCCTACCTTAAACCTTTGAGTGCCATTTTGTTCCCCTGCTGATGCAGCACCATTCAGTGGCTTTACTACAGGTCCTGCTGAGGCCACTGGGAGTCAAGGTGAGTGACTGTGTGTCAGCCATCTTTCTTTCTGGCTTTGTGTGTGTATGGGTGTTTGGTGCTGTGTGAGTGAGTGTGTATGTGTTATACCTGGGAATTTTTACTTGTGGAGTCCCTCATGTGGTGCTGATGTGGAGAGAGCAATCTGGGTTAAAAGGGGGCGGGGCTTAATCACGAGTAGGGGGCGGGGCTTAACATAAATATGGAAAAGTGTTAGTAATAGGCTGGGGAAGGAGGAGAAGTGTGAGAGAAATGCAAGTTTACAGTGTGAGGAGTTTGAACACACTCCCTGAGGGGTAAAACTTGATACACAACCCTGTGGCAGTCAGTGGGTTAAGTGTGAATCTGATGGCTGTCTGTCCTGTGTCTTGCATGGCAAATGATGACAGTGAAGAAATAATTGAGCAATGAGGACCTACCTTAACCCTTTGAGTGCAATTTTGTTCCTCTGGTGCTGCACTACAGGTCCTGCTGAGGCCTCTGGGAGTCAGGGTGAGTGACTGTGTGTGTGTGTCAGCCATATGTATTTCTGGCTTTGTGTGTGTATGTGGTGCTGTGTGTGTGAGTGGGGGCATGTCTGCTTGGTGCTGTGTGAGTGGGGCATGTGTGTGTGTGTGGTGCTGTGTGAGTGGGGCATGTGTTTGTGTGGTGCTGTGTGAGTGGGGCATGTGTGTGTGTTTGTGTGGTGCTGTGTGAGTGGGGCATGTGTGTTTGTCTGTGGTGTAGGAGCAAGTGGCGGCCATATTGTTTTTTTCTGACTTTGATAGTGGTGGGTGGGCTGCATAGTGGGGGCGGGCCAACTCCCTGCATGATTGAATCACCCAATAGGAACAGTAACTCCTCCTTAATACCACCCCTGGGTGTGTTTTGGCAGGCACAAAGTCTTCTTTTATATATATAGATATATAGATAGATAGATAGAGAGAGAGAGAGAGAGAGAGAGAGAGAGAGAGAGAGAGAGACAGGCAGTTAAAGGGATATTAATACTTAACTATTACTAATCCCCATATTGAAGGCATGTTAAAAAGAATTTATCCCCAGTGTCATCTCTCAAACCTTTATAGTTTGAGAGATAACCATAAGCAAAATTCAGGGGAAGCCTGTCATACGACAGTCAAGCGGCTCTGCAGCAGAGCCGAGAACACATTAGCAAAATTCTATTTTACTATCGTGATCTCTGCTCAGTTGCAGAGCCGCCTGATGCACGTAAGACCGGATATCCCTGCAGTCAGTACAACGCTGACTTCAGGGATGGGGGAGGGAGGTGGGAATTTTGCGGACGGTTATCTCTCAAACCATAAAGGTTTGAGAGATGACACGGGGGACAATTAAATTCTTTTTTTTACAATACTACAATATGGGGATTAATAATATTTAACTAGAGGGACACAGGTTTAGATGTAATGTAAGAAAGTTTTACTTCACTGAGAGGGTAGTAGACAAGTGGAATAGCCTATCAGCAGAAGTGGTAGATGTCGATACAGTGACAGAATTTAAGCATGCATGGGATAGGCATAAGGCGGTCCTTAACATAAGAAAAGACCAAGGACCAAAAAAGGTTTGAGGTTGTGTGTTTTTTTTTTTTTTTTTTTTAAACACAGTAGGAAATTGGGCGACTAGATGGGCCGAATGGTTCTTATCTTCTGTCAAATTCTATGTTTCTAAGTATTACTATCCCTTTAAAATGCAAGGTTATGATAAGATTTTAGGAATCTAACCAAATAAATATATTTTACAGATGCTAACTGGAAGTAAGTGATATTTCATATGAGATAACCCAATCTCATTTATTTGGTGTTAGTCTTCCCTTACATACCCCTTGTACCCCATGCTAGCCTCTCAAAAAAATATACATGCACCCTGTGGGATGCCATTTGTACTCTCTCTTCAGCGCTACCGTTACCCATAGCAATCTTGACAGGTGTCTCAGAAGTGATAGTGTTTTGTTGTCTGTATGCGGGTCTGAGATAAGGTAACAGCCTTTCTGAATAGAAGGGCAGTAGGTACTACTTTATCAGCATTAGATCTGTAAATAATTAAGCGTATGGTGTCCCTGAGTATACAGGACAGTCTATTAAAAAGGCAACTTCAGGATTACTGAAGATTTTAGGTTTCTAACATAAAAACATTTTACATGCAATAGCTGGAAATACATGATATTTAAAATTATATAACCAATTTAAAACTGAACTTTTACTACAATAACATAGTATTGCAAATTATTACTACATTAGTGATATGCGCACATTTATTTTTATTTTCAAGTATAATTGCTCCTTTATGAAAAATATAACCTTTTATGCAGACAGGCACGGGCTGGGACCTTACAGTAGGCGCGCTCTGTGCCTCTGCGGTCTGTCCCTTCCGGCACAAAGGCGTTCAACTCACCAATCGTGGAGTTGAAGGGGACGGACAACGCAGACGCAGAGATGGCGGCTCTGCAAGACGTCTGCGCTATTCCCCGGTGCCTGCCTACATAGAAGGTTATATTTTTCATTAAAGCAGCAATTATACTTAAAGGGATAGTAATACCTAAAATGTAAAAAAAAATATGTTGTAGGGCTTATCCCCCTGAGTAAAACAAGAGTACTCCCACTGCTGAAAGATGGTTCATTCAAAAGTTATTAATTTTCAAAGTTGAATTTTTTAGGTGCAATATCACAGTGGCCTGAAATTGTACAGTGGCGCTGTTGCTACACCATCCTATGGAGATTTATGGTCCCGGGACCAGAGCTGTCCATAGGATCGTGTAGCAACAGCGCCACTGTACAATTTCAGGCCACTGTGATATTGCACCTAAAAAATTCAACTTTGAAAATTAATAACTTTTGAATGAAACATCTTTCAGCAGTGGGAGTACTCTTGTTTTACTCAGGGGGATAAACCCTACAACATATTTTTTTTTACATTTTAGGTATTACTATCCCTTTAAAAATAAAAATAAGTGTGCGCATACCGCTAATGTAATAATCATTTGCGACACTATTTTATTGTAGTGAAAGTTCAGTTTTAAATTGGTTATATAATTTTAAATATCATGTATTTCCAGCTATCACATGTAAAATGTTTTTATGTTAGAAACCAAAAATCTACAGTAAATCTTAAACTTGCATTTTTAATAGACTGTCCTGTATACTCTGGGACACCATACACTTATTTACAGATATAATGCTGATAAAGTATTACCTACTGATCTTCTATTTAGCAAGGCTGTTACCTTATCTCAGACCCACATACAGACAGTAAAACACTATCACTTCTGAGACACCTGTCTGTATGTGGGTCTGAGATAAGGTAACAGCCTTTCTGAATAGAAGAGCAATTATACTTGAAAATAAAAATAAGTGCATATCACTATTGTAAATAATTTGCGGCGCTATGTTATTGTAGTGAAAGTTCCGCTTTAATTTTTGTGTGTTTGCATTTCTTTAAAAATGCAACTTACTTTTGATTTCCTGGATTTGTGCAGAAATTTATGACGCCAAAAGCTCTCGGAGGAGCAAATACAATTCAATACGGCTGGACAATGTGGTCTCAAAAAAAGAGACTTTTCACAGACTAGAAAAGAATAAACCAAACAACACAAAATAGAGCGATAGACACCAGCTCTGGTTCTCGTATTCACATTGCTTAACTCTTTCAATGCCGGATGGGATGCTTAACCCCTCTGGTATTCAAACAGTTATCCCTTTGAGTGCCAGAGGGGTATGCAATGCATTGTAGAGCAATTTAATTTTTTTTTTTTTTTTTTAAGGAATCCCTTGTGCTCAGAACAGAGTTTAACACTTTGTGAGCCTTCTGACACTCAAAGCATTAAGAACCAAACCAAGATATACAGCCACTGTCCGTGTATAATTAGAGGACAGATTTGCCAAAAGTCCAGTTGCACAAAATTATTATTTTGCTCCTCTTGATGAGTAATCAGAGTTTCCTTCTGCAGGACAAACGCTTGAAATTAAAAAGGCAGAAACTTGGGGTCATACACACAAGGGAAAAAGGAGCAATTCAGGATCAAGGCAACCATACCACTGGAGGTGAAGCGAAAATGTCAATACGGCGTTAACTGTTTGAGTGCCAGAGAGGTGTGCAACGCATTGAAGAGCAATGCATTTCCCAGCCCTCTGGCACGCAGACTGTTAACCAAGGGAAGGAACTATACCAGGGGTCGGGGGCTCCTAAAATCTCATTGCTGGTTTCTAATTTTTTGTAGCATTTTTAATACAAAAATACACACAATTCCCTTCATTGGTTCGTAAAAAAAAAAAAAAAATTTACTGAACCAAAAGTTCTTTACATTTTCTGTCCACCCACGCTTTAACCCCTTAAATGACAGATACTTCTCCAACAAGAGCTCTCTCGCATTCAAAGTGATGAAAGTCCAATTTAAAACCAATGAAAGATTCAGGAATGTGTTTGTGTCATGTTGGATGTTGCAGGATTGCTCCATGCTTGGTTTGTGCATATGGCCTTTCCTTTTATTTGCGCCCTTGTGTAAGATTCCCCTTCACAAGACTTGTAAACATGCACCATTTGTGCACCGTCTTCACTTTTATGGCTAGCCTGAAGCTGTCGGGTCTCTGAACACAGAAAATAAACCTTCTATTTTTTGCCTTGATAAATACCATACACCTTTAAGGTAGTAGAGGAATACTTATTTTTTGTTGTTGTTTGTTTTTTTTATTTAATATTTTTTTTTTCTTGGGGGAGGTGGTAATTCTTTACGTTTTCAATTAAACATGCACAGACCGCGTACAAACCAAAATCATTAATTAGGGACGTAAAATGCAGGGAGATCGCACTACATTATCACCTGGCTTTTTACAAATTTATACCTTGTATTTTAATTGAAATAAAAGAAAAAAAAATGTAAATTGCAAACAGCACAACCCCCCCCCACACACACATTTTCTAAAATCAAGCCGTTACATTTTTTGCCATCCCTCCTCACAATCCATATGATCCTTAGTTAATATTTACATAGTAATCAGCATGAAAAGGTCGTTTAGCTAGCTTGATGCAGTAACTTGATGTTAAAATAACTGTAAAACAAATTAGCATTGTCGATAGAAAGGGAATCCTAAATAAATTAACATTCAGTCCAGTGTGTGCCACAGAGACACTCTCTTTGTGTTACTAACTTGAACCGGCTGCATATATTAAGAACCCAAAAAACAGCAAACAAGGGTGGTTTGTCTCGCCTGGTCTCCTTAGCAAAAACCTCTCCAGCTGTTTAACTCTTTGAGTAGTAGAAATGTTCAAGACATTGAAATGCTTTAAAATTATTTATACATACATATATATTATATATATACACACACACACACACACATACAATTCCTTTTAACCCTCTGAGTGCCAGAGGGGTACGCAACTCATTGCAAAGCAATGTGTTGCGTACCCCTCTGGCACTCAAAGGGCTAAATCTTTCAACAGATTGGATGTTTTAATTGACAGATCAGTAGTTTCAGGTATCATAATGGCAAATTTTCATAATTTTTTTTTTGTTCATTAGAATCAGTATTCAGCAAAATCCATTATTTCCAGATAATATTAGGAGGCCCTTTTCACACGGGTGTCACATTGAAAAAAGACATGAGTTCTATAAACTGGTAACATGAATTTCAATTAAATTGTGTTGAAGCCAAACAAATACCGCAGGTAGCTGCCTTTTGAGATTTATCACGTCAGTTTATATGGAGGGAATGGGATGATAGGAAAATCCATTCATACTGTAGTAGAAAACACACAAACATTTCCAGCAGCTAAAGAGTTATCATCTGTGTGAAAGAACCCTAAAGCTCAAAAATGCAGCTGGTTTGTAACTGAAATCATACATAGAAAAAGGACACGTTAGGTGCATATTATATGTGATTTTACATGCAATGAAGATACGATTTGTCTCCCCAGCATCTCTTGCTTTCACAAAACAATTGACCAAGAGCACAACTACACCGGATAACTGAGTAAGTGATAATATTTTTATCTATAAAGGGTATGAATTTCTGGAGTTATAGAATGCCCCTGAGGAAGCGATAGAGTATCGCGAAACGCGTAGGGAATCAATATTGATGTTCGAATATTTTATGTATATTTTATATTGTTAACTACATGGTGATTGCGATGTTTATGCTATCCCATTTATATTAATAAATACGTTATTAAGGTAGCCCCTGTAGTCTATTTAAATGCGTAAACTCCTGGTAACCCTCCGGGTCTAACATCTAACCTGAGTGGAAGGAAAATATATGGGAGAGGTAAGGAGTATTAAAAGAAGTATCGGAAGGAGACTACTGTGGGGACCGACCGTAACTGGGGGTCAGATCCAGTTGAAATCCGTGACCTTGAGGCGGAAGTAGCCTCAGAAGAAAGTGAGTACCCATTTGGAAGGGGGGAATCATAGAGAACTGTATATCTCCAAAGTGTATTCGGATAACATTTAGAAGGCTTTTTCTGCGCTATTCTTTCTCTTTCTTCTTGTTTTCCACAACTACACGCGTGTTTAGGGCTGTTCAGTGTGATTCCATTTAAACCAATATCAGACATTTCATGGAGCTAAAAATTCACTGTTGGACAATAGTTGCATTGACATGCAGAGTAAATTGTCCACGTGAACAGACTCATAAGATACATTTTACTAAACTCATGTGTTGTTCTCATGTGAACTTATCACAACTTCACTGAGCCCAAACACAGAGAACCACACAGTTTGGTTTATATACTAATATGTATCTTTTTTACAATGTATCACAATGGTTTGGTACATGCCAAGAACACATGCTATTCCGGTTACTTTCTGGATCCATTGAAATGAGCAGGAGATCAAACTAACTGCAGACAGAGCTGGCACAAGGGTAGGACAGCCAAGTGAGTCACTGACTGAGGTTATTTGCAACAGACAAGGTTATGCATTTTAGTTATGTCTGATGGTTACCTGTTTAACCCTTAAAGGATCTTCATTATTTTCTATTTGGTTATTCCTTAAAGAGAGACATTTAGTTCACAGCTCATCACTGCCTAAACGGGAATGCACACATATGATTTTCTGGAAATACAGGCGCTGGAATTGACTTTAACCCTTTGAGTGCCAGAGGGGTACGCAACGCATTGCTTTGCAATGCATTGCATACCCCTATGGCACTCAAAGGGTTAACCTTTTGAATGCAGGGGAATACAAAATGCATTGTCTTGCAGTGTGTTGCGTACCATTCTGGCACTCTGAGAGTTAAAGCTCGACACTAGCCTAAGCTATTTAAACTGAAATTTGCCCCATCACCACAAGGGGAGGGCAATGGTACAGTTTATGGGAGTTTTGGGCATTGCCGTGGAAATTTTGTAACTTTACAGAACTGTCCCGAGAGCGCTTTGGGGCAGGTGTAAGGGGCAGCTGGCATTAAAGCCTTAATGAATCTGTTCAGCAATGATTTTAATTGTCAGTTCTTGGGACACATCAACACTGCAGGTTCTTTAAGATCTCCCTGCTCATTATCAGGTGTAAACATAAGTGCGTCCGTCATTGTGTTTGCTCTGCTTGTGCTTAATCAGGGACGTCCTGAAAACGTAACCTATCGGTGTGTTCTGTGGATCGTAGCGGAGATTCACTGATATCACACATCCTCTGGTGCTGAAGTCTAATGCAATAGCTTCTAGTTATGAATATGTTAAGTATTTTTGGATTAAGGGGCCCATAAAAAAAAGGTTTACGCTGGGACCCTCCAATGACTAGTTATGCCTGACACACACACACACACACATATACATACATATATATATATAGCACCTACATAGGCATGCCCTTCTAACCAGTTTAAAGTGGAAATGACACCTTATGACAATTTGGGTATTACAAATAGTTGCTTGTTCTACCCTTGTTCCACTTGTTTATGTGCAAGTAGTTTACACACCAGGGATCTCAGATCCAGTCCTAGGGACACACCAGCAGGCGAGGAGATCTCTATTAAGCGCAGGCAGCTTAAATCAAGATGACTAAACCACTGATTACTTAACAGTGATTAAGCAGGGATATAATTGAAAATCTGGTCAGTTGGTGTGTACTGAGGACTAACACTGGTGTATGTATTTATAGATTATACACACGCATTTTATATACATATTATACACACACACACACACACACACACACACACACACACACAGTACGCACAGTGAAAACACAGCACACAGGCCACCCAGCTCTGCAGGGATTGTTACAGTGCATCAATGTTCTGCTTTGAAAATTGTCTGACCAGAAATCTGGAAACATATTTAGGGAACTCACCATTATGGACATAATACTATATATATATATATATATAAAAAAAAAAATAAAAAAAGTAGTTGAAGATGGAACAATAACAAAATGTATAGGTAATCTGCCTTACATATGTACTTCAGTAAATGTAAAATCAAAATGAAGGCTCACTACCCCTTTAACACCATCACATTCGATATTGATATGTGGCCCTGAACTCCTTGTTATGATTTTCAGTCTGGCCCTTGACAAAAACACAAAATAAAGACAGACCGGACACCCCTGGGTTAGTCAGCCTCTGATGCTGCGTGTGACGGCAGCACAAATCTCCGCAGAGCATTTTGGAAACAGACACTCACTTCCAGAATTAGGTCTCCCTTTCCACTGCAGCCTTATAACTCGATTACTGGAATCAATGTAGCAACTGCGCAGTGCGAGTGCATTCCAGCATCCTCTCAGTGGATCATGGAATCCCAAACAGGCGGCTTGTTTACAAAACTTTTTTTTTTTTTTTTTTTTGTGGGTTTAGTAAATACGAAGACGACATAGGTTTCTTTATCAGGCATGTTACAGAATGATAGCTGAATGCCCCAGATATCAAGTTATTCTATGACGTGCCTGATGAAGATACACAAGTTGACTTGGAAGCTTGCACTCTAAAGGCACTCAGAGCAAAAGTGATGCCTTTTTTATTTGCTATCAGTCTCCTGTGTTTATCACGTCTAACTTTTACCTATATTACAATAAAAGTAACCACAGCATGGCAGCACAGGGACAGATTTCAAACTGAATTTCTCTATTAACCCTTTGAGTGCCAGAGTGGTACGGAATGCATTGCTTTGCAATGCATTCCGTACCACTCTGGCACTCAGCGGGTTAAATTTTGAAGGAGCAGTAAACTTTAAAATTAAGGGTGCTTCTTTCTAAGAATAAAAATAGTGTACTCCCTCCGTAGAGATTATTTTATTTTAAAGGGATAGTAATATTTCGTTTTAACTGTATTTTATTTTGTAGGCATTAAAAAAACATGAAGAATGATATAAGTCTTATCTCTCAAACCTTTATGGTTTAAGAGATATTCACAAACAAAGTATCCCCCCCCGTTCAGCCAGATCAGAAGGGAGGTGCCCAGGTAGACTGCAGAGAGGGACAATCTTCAATTAAGATAAAGGAAAAACCTGAAAAACTTGTCAAGGGGGGCAGGGCTTTCATTGTTCTCATAGGAAGAAGATTGTCCCCTTCTGTTATCTGTCTGGTCTATGGACTGGATTCCACATCTGAGAAGAGATTGTTTACACTAGGTAAAAGGGGCGGGAGGGGAAACTTTGCTTGTGAATATCTCTCAAACCATAAAGGTTTGAGAGATAAGACTTATATCGTTCTTCATGTTTTTTTTATGCCTACAAAATAAAATAAAGTTAAAACAAAGTATTACTATCCCTTTAAAAAGGTTATACAACTCAAAATATGGTATTTTTGTTAAACTGTTACCAACAGGACCAACTTGAGTCCAAAATACATTATATAGATTTGGATTTATATCACCTGTATCCAGTGTCCTCAGACAGCACAGTGTTCAGTTCCCTTAGAAATAAAATGGCCATTGGCCCATCTAGGTCTGGCACACAAGTGGTTACAGAAGACTTGTGTGCTTACCTAGTAGGTAAAAATTGAAGGAAAAAAATGTAAAAGTATTGGTTATTTTACTCTCTGTGAAAAGCCGCACCACACACCCACAACGGAACAGAATGCACAAAAGCACCTTTCTTTGTAGGCAAAGAGACTTCTTACCAATCTCCATTCATATCCAGAGACCCCAAACATATATATAGTTTATCTACTTTACAATATACCTTTCACATCAAACTTTCCATCATGAAACAGTCCAATTACTTTCTTTCCTATAAGTCAGCCAATCGTTTTTCCACGACTCATAGTATTTAAGGTAAACATACCAATAATTTGTTTTGTAAGAAACCAGTTTACCAGTTTTCCTTTAATGAACCTGAACATAATATATAAAGTCAAATGGCATTTACATTTACATATTTATTAACATGTCTGTGACAGCGACCTGGATTAGTTTCCAGAGATCGCTCTGTCAAGGACTGTGAAAGCAGGGACAGTGATATAATGTGACATTATCCCTGTAGAAACGCGTTGCCTGTATGCTGTATTAGTCCTTTAAAGGGATAGTAGTGTTTCATAATAAAAGCAGCTCTAATCAATCATCATAGTATTTGGGCCATGAAGAGTGTTATTTCAATTCTGTCAGAGTCGTAGTACAAGAGTAATTGAATGATAAAGTAACTGACCCTTGTAATAGCATCCTCTGTGGCTGACAATGGGCGAGAGACAGCAGGTAACAATGCGTCAACACATTAACCCTTTGAGTACCAGAGGGGTGCACAAAGCAATGTGCTGAGTACCCCTCTGGCACGCAAAGGGTTAATGTAAAGCGATACAGATAAAAATGCACCAATTTACTATTGAAGTGCACAAGGCTTCAGCCTCTAGAATTCAAAGGGTTAAAAGTCCTATTTAAAAACAAGGTTAAAGGGATAGTAAACCCCCCCTCCAAAAAAAAACTGTTGGTGAATTGATAGGACTAATAAAAAAAACAAACAAAAAAAAAAAATACAAACATGTAATGCCCTTATTCCCATAACGGTTTGAGAGATTTAAGAAAATAAAGGTCTCCGCTCCCTCTCCCTTCTCATGCATCCGCTGTACAGCGGACGTCATGAGATCCTGCTTCCAGGTCCAGACGGCGGCTCTTCAGGAGCGCTGTCATCTAGATATCTAACTATGATTACTTCATCGGACTGGTCTACAACGTGTGCTTGCAAGCCAGACACACGTTGTAGACCATACCGATGAAGTAATTATAGTTAGATATCTAGATGACAGCGCTCCTGCAGAGCCGCCTACAGTCAGGCGACCGGATTCTGCCTGTGACAGCTTTACAGCTCATCAGGCAGAAAGGGGAGGGAACAGGGGACTTTATTTCTTATGTCTCTCACACCATAACGGTTTGAGAGATGGGAATAAGAGCATTACATGTTTTATTTATTAGTCCTATTAATTCGCCAACAGTTTTTTGGGGGGGTTTACTAATCCTTTAATTCTACTTGCCGCGTTGCTTTGCACCGGAATTGTTCCGCTATTTCTCGACCTCACCGAGCACATGGTCCGTCTCTCCCGTGTCATTACAGTTCACACTAAGTTACAGACGTGATGGGCAGTTTTACATAGGGCTGGCATCGTCCCAACTGAACACCCAGCACAAGAGAGGATCACACACAGATACCCGGGACTCCCAGGCTTTGACCCCGGGACTCTTGACTTAGGAATGCTCAGGCTTTGACCCCGGGACTCTTGACTTAGGAATGCTCAGGCTTTGACCCCGGGACTCTTGACTTAGGAATGCTCAGGCTTTGACCCCGGGACTCTTGACTTAGGAAAGCTCAGGCTTTGACCCCGGGACTCTCGGGGTGAGGGAGTCCAGTGCTACTTGTTATCTGTTCTGCTTCTCAAGTCTCTAACTTGGAGGGAAAAATAACTAATACACCAACATCAAAAAGGAAGAAGGTGGATATAAATTTTAAATATCACTTATATACCATAAACATGCACAGACACCACTCATGCTGGACAACTCTCTGCTTCTCTAACCTCTATCAGTGTATTCATGACTGAAGGCCCTCTCCCTCGCTGCCTCTGGAACCATCTACCACCCAGCTTTCACCAAACCTCAACAACTTCACATCCAAGATAAAAGAGCGCCTCTTATACATAGCATTACCGTAATAAGTAAACCTGGTCTCAAATCTTCTCATCAGGATGGTCATAAATTGTACCTGTACATCACCCATCCGATACTTAGATTGTAAGCTCTATGGGGCAGAGTCCTCCTATCCTAATGTATGCTTGCCTAGCATTCCCCTCATGATAATTGTCTATATAGCCACTTAACTGCTGCACGTATTGCATCCTCTCTATACTGAATGTAAAATGTGAAGTGTTAAAGGGATAGTAATACTTTGTTTTAACTTTATTTTATTTTGTAGGCATTAAAAAAACATGAAGAACAATATAAGTCTTATCTCTCAAACCTTTATGGTTTGAGAGATATTCACAAGCAAAGTTCCCCTCCCGCCCCTTTTACCTAGTGTAAGTCATCTCTTCTCAGATGTGGAATCCAGTCCATAGACCAGACAGATAACAGAAGGGGACAATCTTCTTCCTATGAGAACAATGAAAGCCCTGCCCCCCTTGACAAGTTTTTCAGGTTTTTCCCTTATCTTAATTGAAGACTGTCCCTCTCTGCAGTCTACCTGGACACCACCCTGCTGCTCTGGCTGAGCAGTGTTACATCAGTAAAAGGGGCGGGAGGGGGATACTTTGCTTGTGAATATCTCTTAAGCCATAAAGGTTTGAGAGATAAGACTTATATCGTTCTTCATGTTTTTTTAACGCCTACAAAATAAAATAAAGTTAAAACAAAGTATTACTATCACTTTAAAGGGGAACTATCACCCCATCTAAAGTCCACCCCCACCTAATTAGGCATCTAGCGATAAGCTTAACAATCAAACTGTAATGTAGAATAAAGTCAGTGTTCGTATAAAAAAAAAAAAAAAAAATCCTACCTCAGCTGACACTGAAGGCAGCTCCGGACTGGGACAAAAAATAGGCCCGGGTATTTAAGGCTGAGGGGCCCATTTTTAGTTTTTGAACAGCCCATGGGGGGGGGGGCGGAGGCGGGCGTTCATTCTCTTTTCTTTTTTCAACCGCCCGGACTGGCCCACCGGGCAAATGTCCGGCACGCCCAATGGCCAGTCTGGGCCTGACTGAAAGCCAGGCAAAAGTGCAACTCTAGGGGGCGCTGCACGGTACCTTATGGTACTGACGGCACAGGCGTGCAGATGCCTCTAGAGCGCTGTTGCCTGGACGTCAGTGTCGGCTGAGGTAGGATTTGTGACTAACGAGGTCTTTATTCTACATAACCATTTGATTGTTAAGCTTATCGCTAGATGCCTAATTAAGTGGGGTGGACTTTAGTTGGGGTGATAGTTCTCCTTTAAGCACACCTGTTTGCACTATATTATATACACACGCACTTATTATTTCTTTGACCTTTGGCTCCGAGGGTTAACCCGATGCATTTTACACCTCTGAAGGAGTTAAACAGTGCTGTGCGGAAGGCAGACTTGAGGTTATCATGTCACAAAGTTGGGAAGGGTGGCATAGATCAGACACAAGAGGAGGCCTTGTGTTGCACAAGCTTCTAATTAAAACCGAAACAAAAAGTTTTAGTGCCATAAAAACTGCCCTTTAGGGTCAAACTGGCAATCAGCTCAAAGTCAAAAGGCCACAAGAGGTCCTCGTTATGGAGACTTCTCACACACACAGGATGCCCCACCGGGCCTGGCATGTGGCACACAGACCACTCTCCGGATTCTAGAGTAATGGAACAAGGGTGGGTTGTTCATGTACACACTACGCTATCCCTTTAATAAACAACGGTTCATTACGGTTTAGAGTGGACCTGTCACCTTAAGACATGTTAAGTGTCTTGTACAATATCCGTAACATTTTCTAGTAGCAAGGATTCTCAACCCTTTCAGTGCCAGAGGAATGAGTATTCCATTTGTCACCCTTCTGGTACTCAAAGGGTTAGCTAGGCCACATTCAGAAATCGAGAGCTGCAAATTGTAATGAAAATCAACAGCATCATTAAGGACCAAAAAAAGTGTCTCTAAATTCTCATTAACCCTTTAGTGCCCGAGGGGTACGGAACGCATTGCTTTGCAATGTGTTCCATACCACTCTGGCACTCAAAAGGTTAAAGGGATAGTAATGTCAGAAAAAAAGTATTAACTATATGGTAGATACAATTAAAAGAGATTACTTTCAGTTATTCGTATCTCTCAGACCCTTATGGTTTGAGAGATACAGGAAAATAAAGTTCTCTGGTCCCTCCCCTTTCTGCTTGACGAGCTGTAAAGTTGTCAGAAGCAGATTCTGGTTCCTGGATCAGATGGCGGCTCTTCAGCAGCACCAACATAGCGATACCATCGGAACGGTCTACAATGTGTGCCTGGTTTGCAAGCACACGTAGACCATTCCGATGAAGTATTTAGATATTATTATATTGCCGTTTCTGAAGAGCCACATCTGGTCAAGCGACCAGAATCTGCTTCTGACAGCTTTACAGCTCGTCAAGCAGAAAGGGGAGGGACCAGAGAACTTTATTTTACTATATCTCTCAAACCATAATGGTCTGAGAGGTACGAATAAGTGCAAGTACTCTCTTTTAATTGTATACACCATATAGCTATTACTTTTTTCTGGCATTACTATCCCTTTAAATTTAAGATGGTCTTAAATCTGTTTAATGCTGGAGATGTCTCAATGCATTGTGAAGTACATCATTATATCACTAAATTGTTCGGCGGACCAAGAAGC
This sequence comes from Rhinophrynus dorsalis, assembly GCA_037306005.1. Taxonomy (NCBI): domain Eukaryota; kingdom Metazoa; phylum Chordata; class Amphibia; order Anura; family Rhinophrynidae; genus Rhinophrynus; species Rhinophrynus dorsalis. Next base: position 9,919,387 of record CM074721.1, read on the forward strand.
CAAATTTAAAATCAATTATATTTTCATTTGTCTTATGGTGAAATTGGTTTGCTCCAGAGCATACTGCCCAGAGAATTACATAAAAAAAAAAATTAAAAAAAATGCAACTACTTTAGAGAAAAGTTTTTTTATTACTTCTAAAACAAACAAAAAAAAAAAACAAAAGAAATACAAAAAAGCTTTATAAGCATTAATCTTCTGACAGAGCAGATCTCGGCCGAGTGCTGGTCACTGATGAAGTCTATGAGATTACGGATTTATAGGACAGACAACTATTCTCAAACTGCTCAGTAGCGCGCTGACCTACTAATTAATGTGCACCAGCTAATCAGGCAAAAAATTGTGTTTGTTAAAGAAAACACGTGGGCCGCACCCTGGGGTCAGATAGGCCGCATTTGTCCTGAGTGGCCTTACCTTGGACGCCCATGCCTTAAAAAGGAGCGCTAGGCCAAATTTCGGGAAGCCAAGGAGATGGAAATCTGCAACAAACCAACGGCACCCACAGGGGACCTCTCAGGTGTTCAATAAAAGTCCAATTTATCTCAATAGGGATTTTCATTTGTCCCCTGTGGTGGCAGTTAGTTTGCCCCAAAACTGAACCGCTTTATTTTTCAGAATTTGGCCTAGTGTCCCTTTAACACTCTGAATGCCAGAGGAGTAGCAAAATATTGCTCTGCAATGAGTTGAAATAAATTGCAATCTTGGGGTCGTATTCAGAAAGTAGAGAGGAGCAGGTATGGAACAGACCGAACCGCTACATAAAAGGGACAAATGTAAACCCCCGTTCACAATGCATTGGAGACTTCTCAGGCATTCAAGGGGTTAAAAATGTCCATTTAATTTCATCACTTTAGGAATATGCATGTTCCCGTACCCTTCTAGACGAATTACTGTATATTGTAATATGCATATTCTCCTCCTCTTGATTTTGTCCTTGTAATATTGATACTTGTTTTTTCAGCTATGGAATGTAAATTTTCTTTTTTCAATAAAGATTCTCTAATTTACAAAAAAAAAAAAAAAAAATTCCACTTAACACTTTGTACCCCAGGGAGGCACCCAAAGCTTTGCATTGAAATGTGTTGGAGACCTCCCTCAAATGGTTAAGTCAACGGGAATCTCAGTTCCTCCCTCATGGATCCGTTTGTCTGCCCGAGGCAGAATTGCTCCAGTCCTGCATGCTACGCGTGGCCCTTAGTGGAATACCTTAAGTGTGCTACACACAGACATCTCACTGTTCCACATTTCCAGGGGAGAAAATTGCTTCTGAAGTCATTTCTCCTGCACCAGAACAGGAGTCGCGGACTCCAAGGCCTCCTTTGTTCTGACCTGTGAAAAGATCTCATTCAGCCCAGTTTCAGCCCGTTTAGACAGACCTTCTCCCGATTTACCACGTGCAGAGGGAAAGAATCCGGCCTGTAAAGAGCAGATATTGTGTAATAGGAGCATTTGGACAACTGTGTGCAGCGGTCTGGGTTACACAATCCACCCAGCGGTTACTGTCCTACCTCCCAAATTCTCTTCTTTACACAGGAACAAGGGGATCCTTCAGACTGAGATCATCTCCAGTGGATTAACCCCCTCGTCTGCAAGGGCTCTCGTGCGGGTATCAAATGTACAAGTTCCCTGTTTTTATTCTGTCCTTGCCTTTTCCTGCGTTGACCGTCAATTCCATTGCAGAAGAGGGCACGGTTGATGGGCAGCACCCATCAGAGCCAGCCAAATATTGTCTCACCAATTCCCATGTGGGTTGCTCATTCACTGCATGTTGCAATTAGCAGGACAACTTCCAGTATCTCTGGTGTGAAAGGTCTGCCTCTGGCCCCACAGATCCCTGTAGAGACCTGCCCCGTTGCATTGTCACTGCGGCCCCACAGATCCCTGTAGAGACCTGCCCCGTTGCATTGTCACTGCGGCCCCACAGATCCCTGTAGAGACCTGCCCCATTGCATTGTCACTGCGGCCCCAAAGATCCCTGTAGAGACCTGCCCCATTGCATTGTCACTGCGGCCCCAAAGATCCCTGTAGAGACCTGCCCTGTTGCATTGTCACTGCGGCCCCACAGATCCCTGTAGAGACCTGCCCCGTTGCATTGTCACTGCGGCCCCACAGATCCCTGTAGAGACCTGCCCCATTGCATTGTCACTGCGGCCCCACAGATCCCTGTAGAGACCTGCCCCGTTGCATTGCTACTGCGGCCCCACAGATCCCTGTAGAGACCTACCCTGTTGCATTGTCACTGCGGCCCCACAGATCTCTGTAGAGACCTGCCCAGTTGCATTGTCACTGCTGCCCCACAGATCTCTGTAGAGACCTGCCCCGTTGCATTGTCACTGCTGCCCCACGGATCCCTGTAGAGACCTGCCCCGTTGCATTGCTACTGCTGCCCCACGGATCCCTGTAGAGACCTGCCCTGTTGCATTGTCACTGCGGCCCCACAGATCCCTGTAGAGACCTGCCCCGTTGCATTGTCACTGCGGCCCCACAGATCCCTGTAGAGACCTGCCCCATTGCATTGTCACTGCGGCCCCAAAGATCCCTGTAGAGACCTGCCCCATTGCATTGTCACTGCGGCCCCACAGATCCCTGTAGAGACCTGCCCTGTTGCATTGCTACTGCGGCCCCACAGATCCCAGTAGAGACCTGCCCTGTTGCATTGACACTGCGGCCCCACAGATCCCTGTAGAGACCTGCCCTGTTGCATTGTTACTGCTGCCCCACAGATCTCTGTAGAGACCTGCCCCATTGCATTGTCACTGCAGTTCTGTGCGTTCAGGCGAGGCATGGCTTATCTTTCATCACGGTGCCATCATCAACACGTGTGCTTGCAAACCAGCCAAACATTGTAGACCATTCAAATGAAGTATTTCTTTGTAACTACCGCGATCCCGGCTCTGCTGAAGAGCCACAGGACTGCGATCTCCATCTGTAACTTTGAAAGCTGACGTCAGCACAAGGGGAGGGAAAGGGGGACTTCGTAGACTGATATCTCCCGAATCATACAGGTTTGGGAGATCAGAAACAGCGCAATTAATTTATTTTTTAAGTATCTACAGAACTAAATCTATCGAATGTTAAGTATTACTATCACTTTAAATCATTAGCAACTGTAGACCTTTCGGTGCCAGAAGGGTAAGAAACGCATTGCTTTGCATAGTGTTGTGTACCCCTCTGGCACACAAAGGGTTTATGTATCCCCCAATGGCAGTGGTTCTGGTTCCCAGTAACATCTTACAGGCAATGACTTTACAGTTTCCCTCTGATTAACCCCCTGTGCACAAGAAGTAACCCCTAAACACCTGTCCTGTTCTGTGTCCCTGATGAGACGGCAGAGAACCACTCCCAATGATTAATTTGGACTTTGATCCCTTGAATGGTTCAGTCCGTTAGAGACCACGCTAGTTTTAACCCTCTGATTGCCAGAGTGGTACGGAATGCATTGCTTTGCAATGCATTATGTACCACTCTGGCACTCAAAGGGTTAACTCTTCGAGTGCCAGAGGGGTGCCTCTGGCACTCAAAGGGATAAGGCATTAAACTAACCATTTATATCAATAGGTTTTATTCATCCCTAACGGCGCAGAATTACATCACTTTCATTTCGTAAGAAACGTGGTCCTAAGTGTTCAATATCCCTTTAAACTTATTCACCAATTATGTTGATGGACTACAGATGTTAAAAGGTATTTAACTCCAGAAGCTGATTTACGGTGCTTGAACTAATGTGTTAGGTTTGAACGCCAGGCAGTGGAATCCTAAATTCCTAATAAAGAGGAGGATTCTGGTTTATACGGCAGATATTTCACTGGTATTTAGGAAACTAGCACTGACCCATAATCCTCCACTTACTGCCGAGGTCATACAGCACCTAATTCTCTCAATAAAATGACTGATTTTTACGGAACACAACGTTTAAAAAAAAAAAAAAAAAAAAAAAAAAAAAAAAAGGGGGATTATCAGACAGTAATCCAAACCATAATATATTAATATATTAACAGTCAAATTAAACTTTGATGATAATCAACTGATTAAAATGTTTCATATTATATTATCATTGCTTGAAAATAAAACCTTTTACACTTAACCACTTGATTACCGGAGATAACGTGCAAAGCCACTTTAAATGACCTGACCTTTAAAGCGGAACTACCACCCCTGTTAAACTTTGGCCCTAAAAGTTACCCATCTGGTGACTAGCTGCTCGGTAGCGCTGGTCGCCAGAATTATTACCTGGTTAGTGAGAAATATACATTGCTCCTGGACTGACAGGCAGGAAAGAGCGCAGACATTATTTCCATAGTGACGTCTGCACGCCTGCGCTGTCAGTCCCAGCTGGCTCTAGGAGGCGTTGCTAGGAGCCGATTGGCTCCAAAAGTGACTGACAAACCAGGCGTCACTATGGAAAGATGTCTGCGCTGTTTCCTGGCTGTCAGTCTGGGAGCAGTATAGAATTCTCAATAACCAGGTAAAAATTCTGGCGACAAGCGCTACTGAGCAGCTATTCGCCAGGTGGGTAGCTATTTGGGCCAAAGTTTAACAGGGGTGGTAGTTCCACTTTAAAGAAATTTGGTTTATTTTAACCTGCCTGTACCGTGTGCAAGTTTGTTAGAAATTAAACTTTTGTTAGTGGCATAGTCTGGCATTTTATGCTAATTAGTTTATGTGCTGGTCAAATCTTATTCATTTGGCTATGAATAAATCTAGGCAGAGCCAACACACTGGAGGTTGCTAATTGCACAGCAAGGGTTACATCTGGCCTAGACTAGAACTATTACCATACGGTGTGGGGAATTGCCAAAAACTGCCACATAGTGTCACCAAAACAAAGATTAATTTTTCAAAAAAAAAGATTTACACAAAACAAGAAATTAGAAACTTGTCTTTGGTGACAGATCTGCTTTACCTTGTGGGATCTGTTTGTATAACATTGTTTCTCAAACACTACACACCATACAAAGGGTTAACAACATTTTATATAAAAAACATAGTTTAATGTGTTGCGTGCTATACTGAAAGCCTTGTATCTAACACACACACACAGACATAAAACACTCCGTGTACCAGTCACAAGTCAAAAACAAGAGAGATTGTCCTAAAATAACCCATTTTTCTCTCTCCGCTTTACATAAGGCTCCAAGATGAAGACATGGCATCCAAGGTGGCAAGTTCTTACCTTTAACCCTTTGGAGTGTCAGAGTTGCAATGCGCCAGATATCTCTGGACCACTTAAAGGGTTAAAAGGAGTGCCAGAGAGATGCTCAATGTATTGTGGTCAAGTAAAGAGTTTATCAAAGGGCAAGAAAGTATTCATATGCTGCCACTCTTTTCTTTATGCTTCTTAAAATTCTACCGTATGTCTGCAAAAAAAGTGGAGCCATTCTGGAGCAAAACAGCAGCACCATATGTAAATAAATAACTTCCCAGAGTTCACAATGAGTTGGAGAGGTTTCAAGCATTCAAGAGGTTAAAAAACATAGAATTTGATGACAGATAACCAACCATTCAGCCCATCTAGTCGCCCATTTTCCAACTATTAAAACCTCAAACCTTATTTGGTCTTTGGTCTGGTCTTATGTTAAGGACAGCCTTATGCCTATCCCACACATGTTTACATCCCGTCACTGTTTAAACCTTTACCACTTCTGCTGATAGGCTATTCCACTTATCTACCATCCTCTTAGTGAAGTAAACTTTCTTACTTTGTTAGAAGCGTTATTTAAAACCAGTGAGGATTTTATTTCACTTCCATAGTACAAGCTGGTTTGCCTCAATATCTCAGTTTTCTTTGGAACACAAGAAATGTAAAGTATGTCAACTTCATCATGAAATGTGCAACTTCTAATAAAATATACAAAATAATGTAACACAGTGAGAGTTAAGGACCCAAAAAAAGAAACCAAAATCTGGACAGAAAACAGATGATCTGTATAAACACACTACATAGAAGGGATCAGCTAGTCTGGTTACATTACAGAACCATGGGACAGATGTTCAAAAATTCGTCATAATGATAAAACTGTCAGATCGCGAGTTGGTGGTTTTTAAAAAGACTATTTTCAGAAGTAAATCCGTCATGTTTGAAAATACGCCATAAAGACTTAAAAATGACGGTAAGATCTTGATGGACATCGCCCTTAAAAAATGTTAAAAAGGTCTTTGACGAAAAATTTTCAAAGAAACAGACTTTTTTGTCTTTCAAACGACATTGCTTCTCATTACGTTCCGTACTCCTCTGGCACTCAAAGTGTTAATTTGTCTCCTCCAAGTTTAGACCATTTTTATTTTGTCGGGGAAAAAACGATGTTAAAATCAGACAAAAAAGTGACGTTGAAACGAATATTTTTTTTCTGAAAATACCTTACACAATGACGGTAGATTACACCACACCCACTTTTAAGACGGCTTTTCCCTTTGACGGAGATGGCGGAATTGGATGCAAAAAAATGACGGTAACGTGTCTGAGAAGTGACGGATCATGGATTAAGAACTTCTTTGTTCTGATTACAGACAATTTCAGTTACCACCACTTTCTAAACATCCCGCCTGAACATCACTACCTGTATCATCTCTTTATAGACCTGTTCTATTCACCCTTTGAGTGCCCAAAGCAAAGGGTTAAACAATCGTAAGGGTCCTTTAAATTTAATTCAGAATTTCCACGTAGCCATTATGATGATTATTATTATTTTTTTAAAGTCCATTTGAAACTTTTTTTTTTTTTTTTTTTTTAAACTGGAATATTTAAAATGTGCAATGTCACTTTTGAAAATGCGAGGGTATTAGCAAGACTTTGCTAGAAAACAGTGGAAACAAACGTTCTTTAGCTTAGAACTTGCCCATTATCTCTCTCTGGGGTTTGCCCAGGATTTCACAGAGATCTTCAGGGCTGTGTGATGTGAGCGCTCTGATATACATGGATCCTATCACCTAAAACACCTTTTGTGAATTGGAAAGTGCTATCAAAACCACCAAAAATGTTGTATTCATCATTTTTTATTTTGAAAACAATTTTTTTTTATTTATAGGAGGATGTAAATAAGGCATGCCGTGCAGGCACTTCCTGTATTATGCCTACATTGCCTCCTCCGCCCACCAACACTGATCAGCAATGCATTACCCATCTCCCCTAGCACGGAAAGGGTTAAGTGTAAGGGGGCGGGGGAGGTAATGCCGAGCTAAGACAGGAAGTATCATCGTCTATACCAGTGATTCTCAACCAGGGTGCCGTGGCACTTTGGTGTGCCACGAACATCAGCTTAGGGTGCCCCATGTTTTCTATGAAGACTAACAAAAATGGACTTTTAAATAAAGATTTATAGAAATTGTTATGCACAATATGTTTAGTTTTGTTATTAAGATTATAAGACCTAATAATAACTGAATATTTATGTATTGTACCCTTCTTATGCCCCTGATAAAGTACATTAAATATGTTAGGGGTGCCCCGAATGTTCTAGATTGTGTGTTAGGGGTGCCCCGAACAAAAAAAGATTGAGAACCACCGGTCTATACAACCGATAAACTAGTTTTTCTAAATAAAAATGGCTATTACAATATTACAACATACAGGTGACTTTAAAAGCCCTTTTAAATCCGAGTAATTTTTTTGGTGATGTCCCTTTAACCTGCAGAATGCCAGAGAGTTACCCAACGCACTGGATAATGCTGTGGCACTGAAAAGGTTAATGCAATATCTTATACATAAAGGCTAGAGGAATCTGTTCTGGACTTGTTACAGGGTATCACAAAGGAGAATGGCATCATTTAGACACTAACTGGTTCAGACTCTCTTGGGACCCAACTTATAAACTGACCCCGGCACCCCATAACCCTCCCAGCCATCACTCACATTAACTGTCTCACAACAGCTCTGAAGCACAAGTAATTCTGTACATTATTCATTCTGCAGAACGAAGACTTGCGGCCCAGCAAATGGATCCCATATGTTACATGCCACAAGGTAGCACACAAACCCCTTTATTGTCACAATAGTTTTGCGGTGTTTGTCTTTTGATTTATCTTGCAAGCTGTCATGTTAACTTACACCAATGTTCACAGATTTATATACATACACACTAGTTATTTTTTATTTATATAATATAATTTATATATTTTTTACATCTATCTTGCAGTCCTACTGTTTGTTTCAATTTACAAATCTGAAAAAGACAACTGACCCTTAACTGTTATTTGTCTCATATGGTGAAGTTGGATTGCCCCATAATTTTAACTCTTTAGATTGCTGAATATGACTCTTAATCAAATTTCTAAATAGCAAGAATTATATAATTTTTTTTTTTTATTTCTTGCTAATTTGTTGCTATTTAGAACTTGGATTAACAGACATATTCAGCAATCTAAAGAGTTAAAATTCTGGGGAATCCAACTTCACCATACGAGACAAATAAAAGTTAAAGGGATACTAATACCTGGATATAAGAATGTTTATTTCATATAAAAAAAAATGAAATTCAGTAAATCCAATTGCTTAAATGTGTATATTTTAAGGGTTATTAGCTTTTAAAGTCCCCCCCCCCGGCCCTTTTAAAAAATTATAACTCTTAAAATATACACATTTAAGCAATGGGATTTACTGCATTTCATTTCTTTTTTTTATATGAACAATATTAAACCTTCTTACATCCAGGTATTAGTATCCCTTTAAGAGTCAGTTGTATTTATCAGATTCTAAATTGAAACAAACAGTAGGAATACAACATTATATATATATATATATATATATATATATATATATATATATATATATATATATATATATATATATATATATATATATATATATATTAGTGTGTGTAAATATATATATAGCACCCAGGGAAATATCTACTTTAAGAGTGAGTGCTTCCAATCCAACATAATATACACACATATTATTATATTATATATATATATATATATATATATATATATATATATATATATATATATATATATATATATGTATGTAATTTATATATATAATGTGTGTGTGTGTGTGTGTGTGTATATATAATATAATAATGTGTGTGTGTATATGCAAATAATATACTTGCCTGTGCTTATGTATCTCTAGCCAAGTGTGTGTGTATGTGCATATATATGTGTGTATATATATATCACATATACATACACACACACACACACACACACACACACACACACTTTGTATATGGCTATAAAATTACTGGTTTGAAAGACACATACCTACGTAGTGCTTTTTGTTAATCCTTTGAGTGCTTAGCAATGAGTTGGACCCCCTTTGGCACCCAAAGGGTTAAAACATTTAAGAGCCACCCATTCCCAGGGTAAAATTTCCCCTTCAAGTTATAATAAAGTATGGGAACTCGCATGAGTACATGGATATATCAATGGAATTTACAGCACACACTGACATAGAAATGCAAGTTCAACATCAGTGTTACCCTAAACCACCTGAATACTAGAGATGGGTGCGTTGCACTGTGATACACTGTTGGAGACAGACTGGAGAAGCTGCAAAAATCCTTTTTAGAAGGGAACAGTTAATGGTTTCAGTGATAAAAGGGGGCCACATCCCAATGGTTTACACTAGGACCAATCCAGACAACTAAAACTACCATCACTTCAGAGCCTCTGTCTGCCTCCCTGCTGTGATCAAAGCAGAGGCAGGGGAAGGCGTTTGAGGCCGTTATGTAGGTGTATTATGGGTATCCGATTCCATTCTGCTATCTGTGGGTAAGATTTGAACTTACAAGTTGTTTTCCAAGTAAAATGTCACAAGATGCTGAGCGCCTCTCGATCTGAATAGCTTATGGATAACAGCAGCGCTAATGGGTTTAACTTGCAAGTCATTATCTTTTTTCCTGTATCCTTCAGTACGACTGGGGTGTGGGTGCGGGGGGGTCAGAATATGGATAGAAAGAGACGTGAGCTCTGGCACCATTTATTTTGAGGACTACATCAATGAGTATGAAATTAAAAAGATCAAAAACGTAAACATTTTTTGTTTTGTTTTGCATTTTCTAGTCACTAAAAGGACATAATTCAATAAAAAAAAGGGAGGGAGATATATTTTTCACCGTAGGAGAAAAACGAAACATTCTGAATGTTTTAAACGGAACTCTTTAACCCTCTGAGTGCCTGAGGGGTAAAGAATGCATTGCTTTCCTCTGGCACTCAAAGGGTTAACCCATTGAAAGCCAGAGACGAACCCAACGCGTTGTTAAAACTCCTATGTAATCAAACAAAAATTTAAGGCTGTTTATACCCCACCTGGCAGTTAATTTGCTCCAAAACTGCGCCCCTCTATCTTACTGGGTGAGATCAGCGCTACAGATTGTAATTACAGAGCGTGCGACTCTCCTAACGTATTAATACACTCTCCTCGATTTTCTTTTCTGTGGAAAATAAAAAATAGCTTTCACAACATGAAATCCTCTTTTCTTTTATTGAAACAACTAAACCAGGGCCACAGTTACTGTGTTTTGACAGTTCACGTTCCCAGACAATACCAGCCTCTTCTTCTTCAGCAACTGGGACATTTTATTGATAGGAATCTGGCTGAATTAAAGGTACATTTACTGCTAAAACATTCTAACATATGAAAGAATACATTGTAACAATCACATCCATTGTATTATACATTTATACACACACGCAATGTGTAAAAGCTTCTAGATCAGTGTTCTGTTTTGGGTTTTGTTGGTCAATGCTCCCCCTTACATGCAGTGGGGAATTTTCAGGGCCCCTCTAACATTGTATAGATCTTTTGTCAAGTATTAAATGGTGAACACAATCTGGCTGACAAAAATGAACAAAAAATTCCAAAAATATACATCTGAACCAACAATCATGGGAAACAAAAGTAGGGCGTGCTTGAGAGTTACTGTTCTAGATAATTATTGAACTTGTAGGATATTGTCAGATGAGGAAGGACTTATCTTTGCTTTCCCAGGTGCATTAATAATGTTCAATAAACATGAGATAAACTCTCCAATTCCTGTGTTATTCCACTGAGACAAAGCCAAGATTCTTACAATTTAAAGGGATAGTAATTTTTCACAATAAAATCAGCTCCAATTAATCTTCATAGTATTTGGGCCATGGAGAGTGTTATTTCAATACTGTCAGAGTTGTAGTACAAGAGCAATTGAATGATAAAGTATCCCCCTCCCGCCCCTTTTACTGATGTAACACTGCTCACCTCAGAGCAGCAAGACTGTCCAGATGGATCACAGAGAGGGACAATCTTCAGTGATCATAAGGAAAAACCTGTCCGGGGGGGGGGCAGGGTTTTCTTTATGATCACAGTAAGATTGTCCCTTGCTGTGATCTGTCTGGTCAAGAGACCAGATACCACATCTGAGGGGAGGCGGATTACACTAGGTAAAAGGGGCGGGAGAGGGATACTTTATCATTCAATTACTCTTGTACTACAACTCTGACAGTATTGAAATAACACTCTCCATGGCCCAAATACTATGAAGATTAATTGGAGCTGATTTTATTGTGAAACATTACTATCCCTTTAAAAGGAGCCTCTAATGCATTACCCCAAAATTGCTCCATATGGCATTATAAGTCCTATCGTGGTAAGTTAACATTTACAACAATCTGGATGTGTTCCATTATGAATATAACTCCACTAGTCCTCAAAATGCCAACATAGTAGAAAACTTATTTTAGCAGAGCACAGACTGAAACATTATCCCTGGAGAGATGCAGCATATTCAGTGAATTTGGAGGCAAAAAACAGTTGTTCTGTTGTTCATCACACACTCGCGTGTGAAAGGCCGTCCACACACCATGTGTCCGAGTGTGGTGTGCCGGACTAATTACACTCCCACACAAACATGTACAAATTTCCATATGTCTCACTTAATTATTCAGATAAGCTTAAAACTAAATAAAGGATTGCACGTGTTTGTTGTCATATTAAGGTAAATATGTGGAGTGTGTGTGTGTGTGTGTCTGTCTGTGTGTATGTGTGTCAGTCATTCCTCTCAGGTCTGTATTCAGTAAACTAAAGAGGCCCAATAGAAATGGTTGAGAAATTAAAATGCCCACTTGCTTAACCCATTGAGTGCCAGAATGGTACACAATGCATTGCACTCAAAGGGTTAGTACCAGAGAGGTATGTAATGTGTTGGCTCCCTCTGTGGCACTCAGAGGGTTAAATGTGATTTTTTTTTTAACCTCTTAAATGCCAAAGAGGTCTCTAATACAGTGTTTTGTGAGGCTTTGAAGTCTTCTCCAGCATTTTAAAGAGTTAAAATACCCATTTAAAAATCTCTGGCAATTTCCGAAATTGAACCTCTGTAGCCCTTCGTACCTTTGTTGGAACGGCCGAAATATAAACCCTTTCAGTACCAGAAGGGGTATGCGACGCATTGCTCTACAATGCATTGCGTACCCCTCTGGCACTGGAAGGGTTAATAGTTTTCGGGAGTCATAACAGACTTCGTTACATTTAATCAGGACTCGAGTGAGAATCCGAGGGACATGCAATGTATTGCTCACCCAGCCGGCACTGCCAGGGTTAAAGTGGCGGTTTAATCATTGTGTGTGTGTTGACTCTCTCATGGCTATAGAGGCGAGTAGACTATTCCGCAGCACGACCACTGACAGGTCTAGTGAACGAGGCCCACGTGCAAAATACTGCCCTCGCCCACAATTCCCTGCAAATTACTGGAAAATCGTAACCATTCTCAGCATTCCATGGGCCCTTTAAATTGGCTAGGCCTGGGGCTTTGCACTCTCTTCTTCCTATAATCCTGTTTACTATCCCTGAATAAACAATTTCAGTTCTTTTCCTTACACTTTAAGCTTATGAGAGCGCCCTCTATTTGATTTCTAGAAAAAGAGCCTGCGATTCAACTGTATCTGCCAAGGATCATAAGATCTCAGACTGTGCGCCCATAGGTTGATAGGCTTTTAATTAACTCTGATCACGAATACAAGAACAATATACAATTTCATTAGTACAGCCATCGTGGACTCTGCGACACAAACACAAGTGATGGGATATTTATCTACTCTCACAGATATACAACAGGATCACTGCTCCCCAACACCAGTCTCTCTGTTCAGATACACAAGAGGCACCAATGAAATCTGAGTGAGACACACACCGTTCTTATGAGATACAGTTGAGACACAGACTACTTTTAGAGTCAGCAGGTAGACGGCACTCACATCACTAAATCAGAATTATATTGGACCTGTCACCATCCTATATAATAATTCGCTAAATCGTGTGTAATGCCCGACATGCGCAGTAGACACTGCTGCTCGTGCGGCAGTCATGCACAGTAGAGACTGCCCACGCTGCAGCTCTGTATCAGCAGCGGCGCAGGCAGTCTCTACCACGTGTGACTGGCCCGCAACCGGCTGCCAGAGGCACTGTGGCCCGTGTAACGGGCTGTTCAACTAGTAAGATATATTTAGTTAAAGCGGAACTTTCTTCTTATATAAAGTTGTCCTGCAATAATTAAGCAGATAGCGACTAGCTTTATAATAAAAGTCTATTACCTCTCAAAAGTAGCCAAATGTAAAATAATCCTTAACCCCTTAAGGACCAGCAGTCCAGGGAAGTTCCCTTCCCTTAAGGACCGCATTGATTTGTGTCGACGTGCCGGTCACGTGATCTGTTAAGTGTACCGGCGCGCCGCTTTGGGGCCTAAAAAAGACGGCTTCAATCTTGGAGCAGTCAATTTTACGGCCCGTTTTTACTTACAGAGCTAAAAAGTATGTGACGTGCTATGACCGCCTCCGGTCCTTAAGGGTATAAGGACTGTGACAGTCATAGCACGTCATCTGGTCCTTAAGGGGTTAATCTTCGGAGGCTGGCGGCCAGGTAAGTGCAGTCTGCGAGCCTGTGCCGTCAGTCCCTTCCAGTTACTTAGCGGCATGCTGCAATGCTCGTTAGAGGAGACCGATACTGACGGCGCAGGCATGCAGACAAGATGTCGGCCCTGATGACTGGCTTTCGGTCTCCTAAGATTAAGGATTACTTTACAATCTGCTACGTTTGAGAGGTAATAGATTTATTATAAAGCTAGTCGCTACATGCTTAAATTATTGCAGGGCGACTGTATACATGATGAAAGTTCCGCTTTAACCCCTTAATGACCGACCGATCAGCATGGCGCGGTGAGTTAAGGACCATGGAGCATTTTTTTTTTTTTGTTCTTCTGGTTCAGGACTCCCCGAACAGCCGCAGGGGGAGCCCGTTCAGTCAGATCGACCCATGACGTACTATGACCATCAAGGGTCGTTAAGGAAAAAGCAAAAGCTACCTATATGTTATGGTAGGCACTCCTTTGTAATTTTTTTTTTTTTTTTTTATTTAAGGTTTTTATTGATGGCACCGTTTGGCACGTTATGCTAATTGATATCCATGCTGAGGCCGATATTTCCACAAAGTGTTAGGAATTAATGTAGGCCAAGTCCACACATTGGTGGCATTTCTAATAACGCACAGAGTGACAAGTTTAGCCTAGTACAGAACCAATTAGCATACTGTAAAGAGAACAGCATAAAGTTCCAGTCTCTCAAACAGCGGTTCATCCTAACCCCTTAACGACCACCTGATCCAGTAGGGGGTGGCCGTTAAGGACCACAGAGCATTTCCTTATTTTGTTTGCGCAATGCATTCCGGGATTGCCGCACAGCCACTCTGCAACCCCAGAATCCCATGACGTGCCAGCACCGTTCCTTAACTGGAGGACCGCTGTGATTTTATATGGACAGATTTGACTTCTCTGTGAAGCAGACTAAATGTATATGAGGTCATCGGGTTTATTTTAATCCTTTGTGTGTCACAGGAGTGCCAACTCATTGCAGACCAATACGTTGAGAAATGACACTTAATAGGGATAAAAAAGAAAAAAAAAATTCAAGAGGTAAAACATGCTACTATTAAAATTATGCATGTTAACCCATTGAGTGCCAGAGGGGTTCACAGCGCATTGCTTTGCAATCAAAGTGTTAAAATAAATATTACTCTATTCCCTTAAAGGGATACTAATATTTTCAAGTTACTAATCCCCACATTGTAGGCATGCTAAAAAGAAAATGTATTGCCCCCAGTGTCATCTCTTAAACCCTTAAGGTTTGAGAGACAATAGGGTGCAAAATTCCACCCCCCTTCCCTGAAGTCAACGTCCTAGCCAACTGCAGGCTTATCCAGTCTTATGTGCATCAGGCAGCTCTGCAGCAGAGCCGAGATCACGTTTATAATAAAGAAATCTTTCACTAAAACGGTCTTCTACGTGTACTTGCAAACCAAGCATAATTAGAAGACCGTTTCAGTGAAAGTATTATTTTTTATAAACGCGATCTCGGCTCTGCTGCAGAGCCGCCTGATGTACATAAGACGGTCGTACGACAGCTTCTCCTGCAGTCAGCTAGAACGCTGACTTCAGGGAAAGGGGAGGGAGGGGGGAACTTTGAGCGCTATTCTCTCTCAAACCCTTATGGTTTGAGAGATAGGACACTGGGGGCAATACATTTCTTTTTAGCATAGCTAAAATATGGGGGTTATTTCGAAGTATTACTATCCCTTTAAGCACCAACGCCAACACGAAAATCCCTGTAATTCACAATCAACGTCTTTTAAAGGTTGTAAAGGCGAACGGTATGACAGAGGCAGCATTTATATAAAACACAGGCGCTGAAAATAACATATTATCGTCCCTCTCAATAAAGGATATCTAAATACAAAATACAGTTGATTCAAATCACTTTCCGCCGCTCTTGAAAACATTTTATATTGCATTTACGCCTGAAGCTCTGACCCTCTTTTCTAAGTATGCATTCCTGACCTAATACTGTATTTATACAGCAAATGACTAGGTACACTTAACAATACTGTAATAATACTCATTAATATTCATTTCAGCCACTTAATGTAGAAAAAAAAGTGAAAGTGTTAGGAAAAAAAAAAAACCCGCTACGTTAAAAGTTAGAAGAATCAAACAAAGTGTTCAGAGATGCAGGGGAGTATCGATAGAGGATATTCCAATAAATGGCCTACTCAAAGTTATAATGGTATGCTCCAGCATGTATCCCGTCACACTGTGATGTAAATAAATATTCATATTCATTTTATGGGAACTCTTAACCTCTTAAATGCTAATGAGGTATTGAATGCATTACTGTGCAATGTGTTAGAGACACCTCTAGTATTTGAAGGGTTAAAAAGGATAGCATTTGTCAAACCGGCACAAATCACTAAGTGTGGTTAACCTGAGAAAACAGGATTAATAACGAATGTGCCTAAAGATATTCATCAGCGAAAACATCAACATTTTACTGAACAGCGCAACAGTGCAGCGCAACAGTGCAGCGCAACAGGAACAATACTGCCCTGACGTTTTTCACCAGCACCATCGACACCAAACAGGATGCAAAATAATGCTAGATTAGGAGAATTTGATTTTTTTATTCACTAAATTTAGACCATGCCCTCTTTTCCACAAGAACAGAGAAAAAAAAACACAGCATATCGTCATTAGTCAAAGAGTGTTTAAAGTGATAGTAATACTTGAAAACTTTGATATTTTAAAAATACATTAATTTTGCCATTTTCGATCTCCCGAACCTTTATGGGAGATATAAGTCTGCAATGTTCCCCCTTCCCTCCCCTTGTGCTGACGTCAACTTTCAAAGTTACAGACGTAGATCGCAGTCCGTAGACTGTCCTGCGGCTCTTCAGCAGAGTCGAGATCGTGGTAGTTACAAAGAAATATTTCATTTGAACGGTATACAATGTGCGCTTACAAGCCAAGCACACGTAGAAGACCGTTTTAGTGAAAGTTTTTTTTTTTTTTTAATTAACGCGATCGCGGCTTTGCTGCAGGGCCGTCTGATGATCTCTGACCGGATTTCCCTGAGTCAGCTAGAATGCTGACTACGGGGAAGGGGGAGGGAGATGGCAACTTTAGAAGTGTTCATCTCTCAAACCATAAAGGTCTGAGACATGACACTGGGGGCAATATGTTTTTTTAACTAGTACTTTGCTATAGGGATTAGTGATACTTAAAGGGATAGTAATACTTCGTTTTATCTTTATTTTGTAGGCATTAAAAAAACATGAAGAACGATATAAGTCTTATATCTCAAACCTTTATGGTTTAAGAGATATTCACAAGCAAAGTATCCCCCCCCTGCTCAGCCAGATAGGAAGGGAGGTGCCCAGGTAGACTGCAGAGAGGGACAATCTTCAATTAAGATAAGGGAAAAACCTGAAAAGCTTGTCAAGGGGGGCAGGGCTTTCATTGTTCTCATAGGAAGAAGATTGTCCCCTGCTGTTATCTGTCTGGTCTATGGACTGGATTCCACATCTGAGAAGAGATGGCTTACACTAGGTAAAAGGGGCGGGAGGGGAAACTTTGTTTGTGAATATCTCTCAAACCATAAAGGTTTGAGAGATAAGACTTATATCATTCTTCATGTTTTTTAATGCCTACAAAATAAAATAAAAGTTAAAACGAAGTATTACTATCCCTTTAAATTTCGGTTGTACCATTTCATGAATTCCCGTGGGCCTATGGCAGTGGTTCCCTAACTTTTTGAAGCAATGCCACATAACGGTATCTGTGTTGTCAAAAAGCAATCATGGTCACAAGTTTAGGAAAGACAGATTCCAAGAACGGAGTGTGGAGAGACGTCCGCCGTGTGTGCGCTTGTGATACATCTAATTAAATGGGGAGCGCACACTGTTGTCTTGTAGAAAAGTCACATGGCAAAGAAAGGATGTAAAATAGATTTAATTTTTTTTCCAAAACATTACAAAACAAGTAAAACGCCAATACATTTAAACTCTAAATGTTCAAAGAGTTCCATTTATTTAAAATATAAAGAGGGGTGGCATCTAGGTTTGCTAAAAAACAAAAAGTAGGCTTCACTTATAATTTATTTATAATATAATAAACGATGCCCACTTTTGTTTTTTAGCAAGCCTAGATGCCACCCCTCTTTTTATTTAAATAAATGTAACCCATTGCACATTTAGATTTTGAGTGTTAGCATTTTACTTGTTTTGTAACATTATGAAGAATAAATAAATACATTTTACATCCGCTCTTTGCCATGTAGGGTGACCACATGTCCCGGAATGCCCGGGACAGTCCATTAATTTAAGTCTCTGTCCCGCGTCCTGACCCACCCCCCTCCGGGACAATTAATGGTCCCGGAATGAAGCTGTAGTCTGACATTCACTGACTGCTGTGGTGCCAGCTGCTATCTCACTCTGCTCAATAGGCGCACAGGCACCGAGGTAGCGGAGTCCAGGCAGACACCGGCACAGCAACTACGGACACACACTGCTCTGGCTGCCAATGAGAGGTGCGTAGTGTTGATGCTGCTCTCTCATTGGCTGGATGGTGCCGGTGCATGACTGAGTTGGCAGCAGATGGAGTCTGGGAGTGGGAACGGCCTCACAGTCAGTCACTCACGCGACACTAACCGGGCAGGGTCAACAGAGAGTGGTCCGATTGCGAGTGACTTAGCCTGGTCTGACAGGGACCGCTCAGCCACCAGGTATAAACATTACAATTCAAAATTAATAGTTTCCAGGTCACACACACCGTCTCAGGTATAGCACCCTGCTGCTGATCTATACCTCAGTGTGCAACAGGCCACAAAACAACATTTATTTTATGGGACATTAGTGTCCCTTTAATGATTTCCATAAATATACTGTTAGAACGCCACATTCATCTTGTCAAAGCCTTCACAGAAGGCAAGGGCACCTTAAAGGAGCAGTAAACTTTTTTTTTTTTATGAAAAAATATATATTGTAGGGATTTTCCTAGTGAGTAAAATAAGGGTACTCCCACTACAGAGAGATTTATATTTCCAGAGTTATTACAGTTTAAACCCATGGTTTTTTATATTAGCAGTGGGCTCTAGAGGTCAAATACTAATTAGATTTCATGTTAGATTCTAATGGAGAAGAAAGTCAGAAAAGTCAGAGACATATAGTTCTCCATAAAATGTGATAGAAACTGCCGAGTCACTTCCTGTCAGTTAGAACTATCAGGAAGTAATCACAGTAAATTCACTTCCTGTCAGTTAGAACTATCAGGAAGTAAACACACAGTAAATTCACTTCCTGTCAGTTAGAACCATCAGGAAGTAAACACACAGTAAATTCACTTCCTGTCAGTTAGAACTATCAGGAAGTAATCACAGTAAATTCACTTCCTGTCAGTTAGAACTATCAGGAAGTAATCACAGTAAATTCACTTCCTGTCAGTTAGAACCATCAGGAAGTAAACACACAGTAAATTCACTTCCTGTCAGTTAGAACTATCAGGAAGTAAACACTGTAAATTCACTTCCTGATTATTTGAACCGTTATCATTTTTAAATAAAACATCTGACAGCGATGGGAGTAACCTTGTTTTATTCAGCAGGAAATGCTCTGTAAAATATGTGTTTTCATAAATAAAAGTTTACTGCTCCTTTAAGTGGATGCCTGTGGCACAGGAAAGTGCTGTGGCACAGGAAAGTGCTATGGCACCCTGCTTGAGAACCACTGACCTACGGGTACTGTGCACACAAACCAGGAGTTTTTGGTTGAGAGACGTACTTCTGGGCTGGGTTCTGCGTGAGAGGTTCAGGTTTCTGACCCTTAGAAAAAATGACAGGGGCAGTTTTGGGGATACAAACAATATCTACTGGATTTTTTTTTTTTTTTTTTCACCAAGTTCGGACCCATAGGAGCAGAGACTTAGTAAACACCTCGATTTCTCTTTAACGAGCAGCTGCGCCAACATCCCAGAATTCCATGACGTGCCAAGACCGTCACTGGTCCTTAATGTCTGGACAAGCGTTACAGTCCTAGCATGTCACACGACAGTAAGAGGTTAAAGCAAAAATTACTAAAACAGAAGCTGGTCTTATATGAAATATAATATTCATGGAGACACGAAGAGTTAAGATACATTTTTTTTGCACAAACTGTTTTTCAGGTAGTTGGAAAGGGGGACTGCATTTTCCTTTACACTCCTCACTTCCTGGTCAGTAGTCTGTGCCACACGCCAGGTAAGAAGCAGCTGGAAGTGATGAGTGCAAAGGAAAACAGATTCCCCCTGCACTCATGTTTAGGGAATTTTTTTTTTTTGTCTGATCCTAGAGGCTTTTCACACATAGGGGGAAGTGATATCATCCCCTGCAGTTGGATCTCTGAATGCATGTTTGTGACATCATCATGCCTGTTTGGCCCCCAGTGCAGGGTCGTTAGGACTGATTGATTGTCGTGATAAAGGTCCATGATGGACCAAAACTTTGACCTTCAATAAAGCTTAATTATTTTACCAATTGAAAAAAAAAAAATACATTTTAAAAACTCCCACACGTGCTGCCCCTCTCTTTTGGAGATTATTATTTTTATACATATAATATACACAGATTATTTCCTACATAAAGACACAGGTTACATAGATATTTGGATAATATATGTAATAAAGTAGTTGTCTAATGATGGAAATTGCGATCCAAGCCAGCTAGAGAGCCACAAGTTACCCACCTCTGACCTGGGGGGGTGGGATACTAAAAATCTACCAGTTTCTTAACACGGAGCGCAGACTTTGTAATGAAAAAGGTTTAAGTGATCCCCCCACTCCAAGTCTGTGTGAGTTTTAAGATGTGGATTAAAGGCAGCAGAACAGAGACTTAGCCTGACGCGTTTGCACCACAAGACTTGAATAAAGAATGCATTAGGCAACTGAAATCAATAAATAACTTTATGGGAATTCTTTCTATTTACCCCCTATTGCTTTTAATGTTCCACACATGCAAGACAGGCGCATCCACCACCCGGCGTAACCCAATCCACCGCACTCGCACACTTGTAAAACCTGCGGATTAAGAATGTGCCAAAAGTAAAAAAAGACTAACAATAAAACTCTATTCCCCATTCAATAAGTCAAC